>JAQJVK010000003.1:6217523-7475023 GCA_035578135.1 Flexamia atlantica | reverse complement strand
TTTGGAAACCAATACGGTTTTAATATCTTATGACATTTTCAAAAACAGAAATGAGAGATTTGAAGTGAATTGATTATAAACCCATTGAAACAACAAAAGATATAACCTTTTAATGTTTTATAGTCCTTACTGTAGTAGGCATTGACATCCACTGCCATTGTTATGTGACCAATAAAAGCGTTCATGACCATCATTGACTGAACAATATCCCTTGTATGTATTGATCTGTTTTAGGAGAACGAAACACAAACTTTTGCCCTATTTATAGATAGATATTTAACGATTTTAATTTATCAGTTGCTAATTTTAGACATGAAGTAAGGGTTTAAATCTGCGATAGTAATATATAAAAAAAGATTTAAATGTCTATCCATAATAGTACATATTGTAAAATTTATAGCTGGCTGCATTAAAAGATAACGTTGTTAGAGAGATATATCCATATAATATATAAATAAATTGTTTATATACTTGTTATGATTATTATACAATCCATACAAGAAGTAATTTTTATTATTTTCATTGAAAGTAGTATAAAGGAATTTGGAAGCGAGAGAGTTTTCAATAAATGTTTGTTTGGTGAATACGAAGTATTTCATCAGCCGGATTGAATTTTGAAAAGTCTTCGAATCTTTGAAACTCTGGGAATCACAGATTGGTTCTGGTTGTATCAATTTATGAGATGAAATATTCAACGAGTAAGTGTGTAGCTGTGTAACATGTTTAATGACGAAAAGAGATAGTATGATTGATAATTAACTATTTCAAATTTGAATGTTCTCTACGTTTTTACCTTATACGCAAACGGTGTATATGTTACAGCTGAAAATATTAAATGTTTCGGCACAAGGAAATTGTATTTTGTTGTTTTGTTGTGGAACCCGCACAAACATATTGTACATAATTTAACCAAGTCATAATTTTAAAGGTCATTGTGATTTTTACAAGAGTGAAGGTAAAAAAGTAAAATTAATAACACACATGTTTCAATTACCACATGTGTCATTCATAACCATAATACTATCATAACCATCCATAACTATAATGCGTTTTATGGACCGTAAAGGTTGAAGGACAAACACAATTTCTTACATAATATATTAAAAAATAATTTTGTAACTGTGTAATGCTTCATTGTTTCCCTGTCAGCCTTGGTAGTTGGTAGTAGTCTTTGCGAGAATATTAAATCTTGAACAGTTTCACATTTTTCTTACTATAATTATATGGAGATCAAAATATTTTGGTTTAAAGGAAGGCGACCACAAGAAGCTAGAAGGGACAGTAAAGCCAATATCGTGCTTGGAATTTCATCACATACTGAGGACGAGCCAATAGACATTCCAAAGCCTCATGAGGTCTCTGCGACAAGTAATGCAATAATCGAGTAAACAAAACGAATCTTCTCGAGAAATTATTTTAAGAATAAATTCCTTGCGACTAGTGATGCGAGAACAGGGTAAAAAATATATTCAATGTTTGTGAATGCAAAAGTAATTGAAACATAACTTTTTCGAGGCTGTGAAACTCCGATGCTCTTTTTGTGTATCCCTCTGAACCTCCATTAATTGTGACTAGGTAATTTTAAAAATACATAAAATAATCTAATGCAGTTTTTTGAACAGCATATCAATAGATGTTTTAGTGTATTTGTGAAAAGAAGTATTATAGTTCAAAAAAGTGTAATACCTTTAATTTCAATGATTAATGATTTTTACACTTTTAAATATCAACCTCTGGATGACTTGAAATTTTTAATTACATTTTTTTGGTTTAAAGAGGGCCATGGCTTCACTTGGCCATGGTGTTGCAACGCAGCAGAATTAGCTTATTGTGCACCCTCAGTCAACAGGCCTTCACTCTCCGTCAAATCCCAAGGTCCTTAACGAACCTTGAGGTCTTCTGGACGAAGGTACCTTGTTCGTCACAGCGCTTCCGTATGAAAATTGCTTAGAGCCGCGGCCGGGAGTTGAACCCGGGCCGGCTGAGTGAGAACTCAGAACGCTACCAACTAAGCTACGGCGCCGTCCTTAATTACACTTGACCAAGGAACATAAAAATTAGATGCTATAGATACAATGATATAATAAAAATCAACTGAAGCACAAGAAATGTTCTAAATAAACTTTCAGTACCGAGTAAATTTAGAAATATAATAAATAAAACGTTATAGTGAAAGTATTTGCGAAAATCTCTGAGAAACGCTCAAATTGTACCGAAATTTCCGGGACATTAGCGAATGCCTGGACGTGACAGTGACTTGCGATGTGGTGGGTTACACTAGAGATTTTCAAATGTATTAATCTATTTTGGTGTTTATTTAAGGTATGGCTATAAGTATTTGCCGTTTAACATTGTCATTTAGTATATTTATAATTTTTTAACTGCTATTTATTCAGATCATATTATATTAAAGTTGAGATTTTCTCTATATTATTATCCCCCGCTTTTAATACAAATTTGTATTTTCAACCATTTATTATTACTAGAGATCGTCCGAGAATAGTCTTTGTCTGGTACTTGAAAATTCGATTAAACAATCACCGAACCCAGAAAAACGTTAAAATTTGTATAACCATCACTTTAAAAAACCAATGTGTTTTGGTATAGTACAGTTATTACAGTAAAATTTTCAGTGTACTATTCCACTCCCCCTTTTTTCTCTTTTAATATCCCTCCTCTCACCCCAATGAAAAATTAAATAATTCGTGAAGAGGTTAGATTATATTAAATACTAGATACAGAGTCTAGTTATAAAAATGGTTGAAAAATGTATATTTTACAATTTTTACTAATACTGAACTGCTTTCAGTGTAATGTCCAGTTGTACTTCGGTTATATCCCAGTTATGTTGAATGATTATGACTTAACTTAATAACTTTTCATTAACATATATATTACCTTTTTTGCCTTATAGCCCTTGACGAGGTTTATTTCCCGATGTCAAGTTTATAAGCTTCTTCAAGGACTATAAGGCAAAAAAGTTAATAAATATGTTATTACAAATTTCTTGAACCTGGGTAACTAACTTTTTATTAGCATTATCCAATAATTCAATCAAGAAAATCCGATTTTCCGTGCGTCTGAAATACAATCCCAACCAATTAGCCCTACCTCAACCAAATGGTTGGTTGTCTTATGTTCGATTCTCTTATAGGTTTTAACTAATCAACCCTTCTTGATTTTAATGTATACATGATAATGTAAAATTACCTAAAAAAGCGTTGTGCTACGGTTAATCCTAAGACGACATCTTTTGTTCCATAGAAATTCATCAGGCCTTCAAGTATCATCCACATTAATCAATGTTTCATTACATAGTGAAGAGTATAATGTTTCGATAACATGTCACATTCAACGTAATTCAAAGTTACCGTATTATTAAAAACGTTGGATAAACCAAAACTTGAGATATAGTGAACCGATAAAGTTCTGAGGAACGAAAAATTTCGTCTGAAAAATAACAGGTGTTGGACGAGGAATTTTCATGCTGCTATTTAGTTCTAAGTTGATCCTACGGGTTTTAATGTTTAATTATCTTATTAAAATTACGTTCGAAGCTTAATGTTTACAAAGATAATTTATTCAGCCGCAAGAGTATTTTGTAAATTTTGACGAGCCTAGAAAAACTTTTAACGTATACTTGAATGAATTATAGTTACAATATTATACAAAAGATATATTTGGTCAAAGCCATCCAGATCTTATTTATGATCCATTAATCCTATTGGCTTGTTAAAAGAGATTATTTGGGCCTGAGAACAGACTTTGGTCTTTGGAGGTGGGACTTGTTGGAGTTTCTAAGTGAAGGAAGGCTACAACAGTTGTCTTGAACTATCCTATGTTCTTCGTGCTGGGGTCTCTAAGGTATGGTTTCTCCAAACATATTAATTCTCATTATCTGACTCTTGAAGGTCAACACAACTCTGTACTTAACAAGTCGTTAAATTGATTAGAAGTAAAATCTGTGGTGTTTTAGGATAAAATAAATCTGCATTTTACCACTCATTCCTGTACTTTAACATTCAGCATTAGCTAAGAATTTGTACTAAACTTTCACCAGATTCTATACAATAATATAGGGATAAATGAATACATAGGAAAAAGACACTATATATTTAATTTATTACGGTTAGACTTTTGTACATAAATATCCTATAAATTTCTTTTTAGTAAGTCTATTTCAGTTGATTGGGTTTTTGCATGTTATGTCAAATTAATTAAACTAGATCCAATCAGTCTTTGACTATAATCATCAAAGACTTGCTGATCACAGGCCCCATTTGATTAGAATTGAATTGTTACTAAATCAATGCCATAGCACTTATTTTTAAGAATATTGTTTTCCTAATGGTTTTTGCTAACAGGAAATATTACTATCTCTTACTACCAAATGTAATTTAAAATATTTTTGGGAAATTTATTTTGTTGTTTAATACGTACGAATATAATTCGTAAAGAAGAATTTAATATGACAATAATATATGCGAAGCTGTTACGTGCCTATTCTATCATCGCAATAATGTAAAAATTCATGAATTTTGCAGGAGTAACCATATATTTATGCCTTTTTTAATCATAAGTAGTCAGTTTATACATAGTCCAACTGCTAATAATGAAAACATATGATAAAAACCTAACCAGCCCAGACAGAAAACAATTTTGCTCGGTCAAAAACTTAACACGATTGGAGTTCCATTATTTGATTACATTTTTTTCTAGGGACTTATGTTCCTTAATTATAAATCAGTAAAAGCAATGTAAAAAACATTCTTAAGCTCTACTTTTCCTTTGGGATAGTCAATCTATAAATAATAAGCAACAAAAATAATTTTTTTAAAGTAAGTAGCAAAACATTCCCTTTGCAGGTCTAGCTTCCCCAAGTTTAATCAGTTTCGCTGTTCTTACAAAGGAAACTTTGAACACGTTGGAGGAAGAAGAGTGCACTGAGGAACTTTTATGAGTCACAGGCAAACGGAAAGAAAGTGAATTAGGTTGGAACTGAAAAAGTTCATCGGTAAACCGAAAACTACTCTTTCAGTAATTTGACAAAATTTACATTGTAAAGAATATTGCGTCGAATTGTTAAAAGAGTAAATATTCGTAGCAGCTTTTCACATATCATTTCTTGTTTCACGTACCTTCAATCTTGAGAATTATTTTGTTGTTAATTTTGAATTAATCTTGAGAAAGTTAATTTTGTTTGTAATTCCAGCCTTATTTCAATATAATTTGAATCCCTCTGAACTACAGTGTATTACATACGATTCATAATACAGTAAAAGCCAGATCTAGGTGATAACAGTATTAGGAATCACATTTTTCTTTATTACGAATTAATACAATTCATAAAGAAGAATGTAGTATGGCAATAATATAGGCGAAGCTGTTATGTGCCTATTGTACCATCCAAATAATGTAAAAATTCATCATTATTTCGCAGGAGAAATTGTATATTTATGAGGAATTGAAATCCTTAACATCAACACAAGTACGAAGAGTCGAGGAAAGATATTTTCATTTAATACAGAGTATTGTTTTATAATATATTTTTATCGGTGTGTCCTCATTGTCGATTAGTAAATCTATTCTGTACCCCTACTCATAGCTCTACATAAATCTCTACTATTCTCCGACTGAACATGTTTTTTAACTATTGCTATATGTAGGCCTGTGATCTACGTTTTTATAAATTTTTATGTTTGTGTCTGCAGCCCAAGTACGAAAACGTTTAGTTTTCCAATACCTCAAGTAAACTACAACTATTATAAATGAACCTAAGCTAAGCATGTGGGTCAAAATACTTTCAACCCGTAATGAATTTATTGTCTTTTGATAAAATCTAAATCAAATAAATGTTTTTTGATAAAAAACAACTTGACCAATAAAATTTACAATTATAAATCTTTTTGTAACAATGCTGTGGAATCCTGATGCATGAAATGCAATTTTAATTTAAATTAGATGTACCAAAGACCAATAATCTTTCAAATATTACCCTTAGAAAACTGAAAACGTTCGAATTTAAAGAGTGCAAGAGACATTAAAAATAGTGGCGAGGCTCTGTGTTATTCTTTGGAACTATCATCATCTCTTTACACGGTGTCTCTTCCTTTCCATTTTCATTCTTGTAAAATTTGGCATTAATATTATATTTAATTTAAATGTTTAGTATCAATGTTATTTTCATCAGAGATACCTTTCCAAATTCTACAAAACCGGATGTTAGTCGTAATTGCAGTAAACCTGGTCAATTTTATGGGATTTAAACGAGAAATTCAAGCTGTTAAAATTATAAGCCTACATAAAATAAAAAAAGCTTCTTTGAAGCTAGCATTTGCTGAGTAATGTATAATGATTAATAATGGATCAATAATAGTTTCAATTATTGAAAGTGTAATTAGCGAATTTCCTTAAAGAAGTAAGCTATTACGGTAGTTCTCATGGTAAGGCCTAAGCCCGAGACCATGTTAACTTTTCATTTTGGGGCCCCCAGAAGAAAAAACACTATTCGTTTAAATAAATAAATAAATATATATGTGTATATATATATATATATATATATATATATATATGTGTGTGTCTGGTAACACGATAGCGGCCGTAAATATGGTCCGATCTTAATGAAATATGGTACAGATGGGTAAAGGGGTAATCACTCGGACGAGTTCGTGAACCAGCCCGATCTGACCACCGGAAGGGGGGGTAAAGGGGGATAAACCCCCCAAAAAATGGGTTTTTTGAGTTTTTCACATATAAAAATAAAATTTATCAAATTTTTGTTACCACCATTGAATTCAGCTAAAGAAAACAAACAATTTAGTATTTTGAATCACTGCTCTATGTCCATTGGTTACCGAGATATTGAAAGTGGTAAACACAGTACGTTGTCTCAATGTTAACCTTATGGGAAATAACTGAAATTCTATATTTCGCTTACTTCTCAACATATCTTGTTAAAATTTGGTAAATGGCTTCTTCTAGTTCAGATCTACTAAATATTGAATAAAAATAACCAGTTTGAACATACCTGTAGCAGCAAACATGTGAAATATGTTGTTTGCATTTGAAATTCGCTGAGTATGCAGGTCTGCTGCAACGGGGGTATTTACATATTATAGTGATGAGTAGCCAAAAATCAAATAATAATAGTTTCAATCCCAAAGATTCTCAATTGATAATGTATTGAACTTAAAAAAAATATTTTTACATAGCAACACGTGCATGTGACACTGTTTGGATCAGACAAAGTTACATTTCAGTTACAGTTTAGTAAATTGTGGTTGTAACTATTACAATCCACACTTTCCTCGACTATTTAGCATTGGGAAGACTTCATCTCATGAGAATAGGAGACTGTTTCTTCTCTGTTCTTTTATCAATTTATTTACTGTGTATTTTGCTAAGTACATCTAGTACTTTAATTCGAGTAATAAATTATAATCAGTTATAGGCCCATATGAGTAAGAAATTTTGGATTCGAGAAAAAATGCACTTTAAAATATGTAAACTTTGATTTTGTATAAGTATCTTTAAAATCATTATATAAAGAAATTTTTTCTAAAAACATTTCTTTAAAATGGTTTTTTTCTCTATTACGGCTTCGTTGGAATCCACGGACTTCTCATGTGAACTGGAGTCATAAACTGCCGTCGAGCGGTGAGCCAAGTTAACGGTCTGTGTTGAATCCTATCGTGGGATTCCGTGGGTTACTTTATGATTCTTCCCTAGAAATGTCATTACACTTTTAATGGGATTTTCTTGTAAACCGTAAAATCTGAATAATTTGTTTTCTTCTGTTGACTGGGGAGTGTTATATTTCATCAAAAGTCCAAATCCGTTAAGAAGAGCACAGTGTTTTTGCTTACCTGAAATACAGCTGTGACGTACTAAAATAAAAGGTATACATTTTTAGATAATTTCCGTTTATTTTAAAAATATAACTATGGCGAAAAGAGATAAATGTTTTATAAATTTTCTGTATACGCAGTTTTGTATTCAGGACGAAGGAATTTTAATTTATTGCCGTTTTGACAACGATTAACATTTCAGTTTGTCGTCAGAACTGAAAGCATTTTTTTTTTGGGAATAACGTTGATTTAAGAGCCTTCTAGTTTTCTTATTACTAACCTTAGCAGCGGTCTTAACTTGGGCTTGATAAAAAAATACATGAAACAACTTAAATTATGTAGCATCATTTATCATTTTAACGATTGGATTGCTCATAAATATTATACCAAAAACCTTACCTCAGTAACGAAATAAAATAAAATTAGTCAATTCAAGAAAAATATTGAAAATTTTACAGTTATAAAGGCAACACTTAAATATTTTCCCCCTATCCCCCATAGGCAAATCGTATGATATGTGAAACGAAATCCTTCGGATGGATATAATCAAAACTAATGTTCCAGCTTATGTCCTGAACTGATGATGGACTTTCAAATTTAAAATTGATTTCCCGTTAACTCCTAATATAAAAATACGATTGTGATGGTTTTTCTTTGACATTAAGGCAGCGTTACATTGGTCGAGTAACTCGGCCGAGTTGCTACAGGATCAGCTGATTCCTCTAGTTTAGGACTCTCAACTCGCCTCGCCCATTTACATTGGTCGAGTTGATGGTCGAGTCTAACTCGCCCGTCTAACTCGTCCTCCTACTCGACCAATGTGACGCGGCCCTAAGGAGTTCCTGCAAACTCCCTACCGAGTTATTAGGATCAGCTTATTCCTACAATTTATAATCTTCAAAACTCGCCCACCGCTCATCGACTCGCCCATTTGCCAAGACCGTATTGCATTGGTCTTGTTGACGGTCGAGTCTAACTCGCCCTCCTACTCAACCAGAGTGACGCGGCCTTAAACTTAGAGCGTTAAATCAGCTGATTTTCTACATTTAGCACAATGTTAAAAATACCTGTTAAACGATTATCGTATTGTTTTACCGTGGATGGCAAAAACTCCCTAGTATATCATGTACCAATTTAATGAAATTAGAATAAATTGTATTGTTTTAGCGAATTTCCTTAAAGGAATAAGCTATTACGGTAGTACTCATGGTAAGACCTAAGTCCGAGACCATGTTAACTTTTCATTTTGGGGTCCCCAGAAGCAAAAAACACCATTCGTTCGAATTTATTTAACCGTAAACGCTCGATTGTTGGCTTGGAGTGGGGCTCCGGGTAGATTACCTACGATTCGGGGATTGTTACTGACCTGATCATTGATCATCTACACACATGTTACACCGTGTAATAAAAGTGTAGAGTCAATGGTAAAGTATATTTTGCATGAACTTCGTTATATATGTGTGTGTGTGTTAACACGATAGCGGCCGTAAATATGGTCCGATCGTAATGAAATTTGGTACAGACGTGTAAAGTGGTAATCACTCGGACGAGTTTGTGAACCAGCCCGATCGGACCACCGGAAGGGGGGGTAAAGGGGGGTAAACCCCCCCAAAAATGGGTTTTTTTTGAGTTTTTCACATAGAAAAATTAAATTTATCAAATTATTGTCGGCACCATTGAATTCAGCTAAAAAAACAAACAATTTAGTATTCTGAATCACTGCTCTACGTCCATTGGTTACCGAGATATTGAAAGTGGTAAACACAGTACGTTGTCTCAATGTTAACCTTATGGGAAATAAGTAAAATTCTATATCTCGCTTATTCCTCTACATATCTTGATAAAACTTGGTAAATGGCTTCTTCTAGTTCAGATATACTAAATATTGAATTAAAAACAACCAGTTTAAACATCCCTGTAGCAGCAAACCTGCACACTCATTCCCCATGTTATTCTTATGGAGCTTACAATAAACATGTCAAATCTCGCTATGTTGGATTAACATATGTTGTTTTGCATTTCAAATTCGCTGAGTATGCAGGTCTGCTGCAACGGGGGTATTTTTTTATTTCGTAATTTTTACTAGAGTAAAATCTAAGGCGAGTGAAATTTATAGAGCTGGAGTATTTCCTGTTTTCTTGATAAACGACCACACAAGTTATTCAATACTAGTTTCCGGCTTTGAAATATGGCACTGTCTCGCCTAAGTTGAAAGTTATGTCTTATATTCACATCTTCCGCCGTATTACGTGATCACGATATATGGCATGGCACTTTAATACTCTTGCGAGGAACTAATCTATTTTAAGCTCGGTTTTCTGCAGAAATCTCTCTCCCATGAAGTCTTTTGTAGTTACAGTTATTGGAGCTTCAATGGTGAAATAGCATGATCGAACTACAGTATGTTTTTAATCAGAGCCCTTGGACGTAGAGAATTAAATTTCTAAAGGCAGAGAAACCTAATTCTGTTAGAGGCTAAAGTATAATAAATCTTATGAAGGCGGTTTTGGTCCTCTAGAACCTTAGAGCAAACAAATATGTCCTTATAAAACTTTGATAGTGCTTTACACCATATAAATACAGCTTTCCGCCTTAAAAATTTTGTCAAAATTACAACGAAAAAAGGCGGTGCTACATAAGGCCCGGGCCGGAGAGGCTTCAGGATTGTTTTTTTGTACATAAGATATAAATTGTAATATGAAAAGTTGAAAAATATATTTCTTGATTGAAAAAAGTTTTAGTGCATTTTTTGCATATAGCTCCTCAGAAAATTCTACTTCTCCTTTTACAACACAGCAAGTTAATGACACTGAACCAGTTGAGATACATTCTCCCGGAATCTGCAAATCTGGGAATTGCCCGATCTTCAATATTTCCGTCAAATTTCTAAGCCATAGCTGTATTTGGAAATAGTCTGCTCGTCTGTTCCATCAAAACATCACTCTTCTGACCTGACTTCAAAATAGCTCATTGATATTTGTCTACAATCCAAACAAAATTTGATCATGTCAGTGAATTTCGGGAAAAGGCAAAAATTCAAACCATCATTGAGTGTTTCAGAGTCCAAACCGCCCTGTTTGTCCATAAGATAATAATATCTGGTAAACTGCTTTATCTGGGGAGGAAGTTGGAGTTCCGCAGAAAGGTGAGCCGTCAAAGTACCAGGCAGGACTGCCTTTTGCTTTTGCGGTTCCCACGGGTAAGTCTTGAGCTTGGTAGAAAAGCCTTCTTTTTTTGAGCATGCTATATATAATGCCTTCCTCAGACCACCAAAAGCAGCAGCTTCCCTTGATTTAAATTTAAATTAGAAAAAATAGTTTTTAAAGTTACATTCAAGGTTGAATTTTTGTGAAATTGTCTAGTCTAAGTTGACGACAGTTACAGTATCTTGAATAGCAGAGTTGTAACTGTGTGGAAGAGCGCAGTAAATAAAGACATTATTTATTTATTTATTTTGCTACAACTATTTATTTTGAGAGAAATTTGATTTTTAATGTCAATTGATATAAATTATTATTTTTCCTCAATTCGGTTTGATTAAAAATAATCATTTAAAAAATGAAAATTATGGTTAAAAACTCCTTTTATGTGTCGCATTATTCGTGCAGCTGTGAAATACTCTGTTACTGCCATGTCTGCCGGGTATGTAGATTAACTAGGCTGTCTCTGGGTGACAGAGAATGACGAAGAGAAATTGCACGCTAAATGACGTTACATTCAAGTACGTAGCTTGTAACTTATGTGCAGGTTAAATGTTAGCATTATGGTGCAGGTGAATAGGATGATGATTGACTAATAAGAAATCACAAAAGTTATATAATGTAATAATAATTTACAGTGCTAATAATGACATCTACTGCTGATTATTTCTTAGGAATTTTCAGAAAACTAAATATTTGTAAAAGTTTATACAATCTCTCTATGTTTTGTAAAGGTTGTTACGTCTCAACACAAGAAACCTTTCGTGGATTTGCCTTAAGCAAGATTGGAGGAAACCCAATTTTCCTCGAAAATGGAGTAATGGAAAACAAATATTTAACGTCCATAAAATAATTTATAAACTAATAACCTAAAGCTTCTGTTAGGTATCAGCAAAGGCATGATAGTTTCGTTTTTTGCAATGATTTTTATCGTTGAACTTCTATAATAAACCAATATAATTTGAACTTTACTATTTAATTTAGCAGCATACTACTAATTAATCGAAGATCCCAACTACGGTTGAAAACAAATAGAATATAGTATTACATTACAAAGTATTTCTTGCATGTAAATCATGTCTGGAAAGAGTTATGTGACTTAAGTTAATATTTGACATAGAGAAAACTTGAAATCTTTTTTCCTAATCTATAGGCTTTTTATTACTAAATACATAATTATATCGGAGTAGTGGAGACTATTCACTAGACTAATAGTGGCACTTAGAAAGAAAAATTAGCTAAAAATCTATTTACTGTGTTTACATTTTTTATATTTTCGAACATTTGTTTAAATATATGGCTTGTAATGCTGGTTTAAGAAAAACTACAACCGCCAGGTAGCATTTATATTTTATTAGTAAATGTATAAAACTAAATTTTATTATTAAATGTATAACAGTAATTCACTTTTATTTTATTTCAGGATGAAAACACCAATAGTAGACAATATGACGCACATCACACAGCTTGATGAGGTGGCAGCCATTTTTATCAACGATTTACAAAATAGTAAGACTCTTTAAAAAATGTAATTAAATGCAGCAAACATTTTGCTTTGCTACAATATTTTAAGAAACGTATTGTTATCAAACAGGTTTTATATTCATATCCCCATTACGGTCGAAAAAAATAAAACAAATAGTTATTAGGTTTGACTAGTTAAATTACAGGTAGTTTTCAATTTTTTCATAGAATAAAGTTTTGTTAGATATTTTCCCGTCGCGTTTTCAGCAAATACTGTCCCCTAGTTTTTAAGGTAAAAATATATTATAAGAACTACATCGTTGGGGAAGGGTGACAGTTATAAAAATATTATTTATAAACAATTTTCAAAATCATAATTTTTAAAATTTATGACAAGTTGTTATAAAAAGGTCATAGAAGTTGTAGAGGGAAAAGTTTCGGTGAATAGCAGTCAATTATCAAAACGTAAGAAGAGTAAATCTGTAACAACTTTGTAAACTGTTGCAGACGAGTCTTCAAGTAACAAAATAAGAACTCTCAGCTGCGATAAAACTGTCTTTCAAATAAAATTTTTTGTTTGATTTGTCATCGTGCAATTTTCTCCCAATTATTTTTGCTATGTTGGGAACGTGGTTTTGTTCAATAAATATATTAATATAACGAAGAGCTCCTTCGGAAACAATCTACCTCTCCTTTTAATGTACAGCAGTTTTGAGAATAATTTGATTTTTAATTTCTAATTATTAACTTTATTAGTTTTCCTCGGTTGGGTATAATAAAAATCATTATTTATTTTTTTACAGCTAAACCGGATTAACATGTTTTAACATGTCCTCTTCAACAAGCTTTAGGAAAATTGAACAAACACGGAATTTTGGCCGATGTGTTGTATTTTAGTATTTTAACTTTAATTTAAAATGTTGTAAGGGAGCGGCCTGGAATAGTGGTTAGAACGCGGACTTTCGATCTCGGAGGCCCGGGTTCAAATCCCGCCAATCACCAATGGCATTTTCGCTATGTGATAATGCCGCGACCCACTAGGCCTAGCCTGAAGTAATGTGTAAAACGGTTCCGGGCTAGGTCTAGCGTCCTGGGATGTGAAGGGAGGACAGAAAAAAATTAAATGTTGTACGTACAGTATAAAGTAGACAGTATTAACTTTTTTCTGCGTATTAATCTACAGATTTTTCTCTTATTTCCTATTGACTTTAAAATTCGTTTAAAGTGGGATACAGATACAAGTTTAAAATTAAAGCTAACTTTTCACATAGAACAAATATATTTCGTTCCAACTTTAAAACTAAGAAATAAGTTTGCAACGGTAAAACCAAACTTGTACTTAAGTTAAAAAATTAATACTATCCCTAGTACATTTTTAATATAAAAATTAAAATTTTAAATTGTCTTAAAGCTGGTTCAGCCTAAACGTCTTTCGATGAAAAAATATTAAAACCAAGCAAAACCGACATAATGAGATGGTAAAATAAACATTTTAAAGAAATTGAAAAATATTTGGGTCTAGCTTGAAGAAGAAACTCTTTTACAATTGTCTAAAACACACAACGAGCCATGTATCCACGTCAGTCCCAGGTGAATGATGGGCATCTATCAGTCTGACACGCCGTGCTGCGTACACTGCTCGGCTCCCAACAATGCATTTTGTAAGACTAGTTATTATACACTTACAATATAAACTAAAAAATATGTAAATTTTCAGCATAGCCTATATGATTTATTTTAAAATTAAAATGTTAAATATGTGATTGAAATTCATTGTCGGTGATGGCGAGTTTATGTTTCGATTTCTATTTTTGACATTCGATTTTTACTAATCAGGGATGGCAGAAGTCCGTAATAGTATATTACGTTACTAGGCCAGGAAGTACTGTTTTGTCGGACGAGCATGATAGTTCCCGCGCGAGCGAAAGCGAGTGCGGGATTTTCATGCGAGTACGTGTAACGGCCGTGTAACGTACGGTATTTTTCATCATACTATTCAGAAAAAACATACCTTCAATCATAACGTAGTCCTTGCATAAACATACGTTTCTCAAAATTTCAAACCTTACCTATAACAAACAGAAAAACATTTGCTACGGATGCAGTGCTGCCACTACATTCTTCTAAAAAGAAACCAATAAACCACCAATAAACAAATGTTAAACGTCGGACTGATCCAAATCAGCTGATTTTTTACTTCCGGTCTTTCCGGCCTAGGCCGAAAAAGAGTTTGTCCGGCCTAGGCCGGCAATGGGTAACTTTCGAGCCAACAAAAAGGAACTGAAACAGATGTTTCTATGTTAGTATGATGAAAAATCACAATGTAAACATTCAAATAGTTGTTTTAAGAAAATTGTAAGTATTGAAGATTCCGTAGTCCAATTTTTCGGTTTCATTCTGCATTTTAAGTTCAAAAACCTAAATAAATACGGTATGAAATTTAGTCATGACAAAATGAAAGAATTGTAGATAACACTGTCAACGAAATCCTCCATCTGTACTGCCCATCTGTACGCACCATGCGTGCAGTGTTATCTACAATCTGTCCAGTGCCGCACGGATGTCGGCAGAGACCATCGCTACAAAATGAAAAGTTCGAAAACAATCCTAGGGTATAAGATCTTAAAATACGAAATAAGGATTTTGTATTTTCTTCAACTTCGATTTTGCGAAAAATTCATATCTACTCATAATAAAAAACTGAGTAAGTAACGTGCCATTAAGGAATACCCTACTAATCTAGAACTCGAATCTGTGTTCCAGGTTTCTAATTAGACTCAACTAGTCATTTGGGAATAAAAATATTATTTAAAATAAAAATCCGGTTACAGATGTGAGGAAACGTTAAAAAAACATGTGTAGATAAACGATATAGATAAAATCATTTTAAAAAATACGTTGTTATCGACAGAAGTAACAAAAAAAGACTTGCGTGATTGGTGGAAACTTTGCCATTCTCGGTCAATTCGAACTCGGGTAGGTTTAAATGTATTCAGAATATGCCTTGGAGATTCGCCATTATTGCCATCTGTTACTGTTAATCTCATAAAAATATTCGTAATGTCTCAAATGTCCTAAATGTCACGGATGATCCTCTTTTTTTCTATGAATACTCAATAATGGGTATTAATAGGAATACTAACAAAGAAGAACTAATGAAACTAAAAATAAAAAGTCAAAGTTGGCAAAGGATTAAGACGACCCTCATCTCGGCTTGTCTAGGACTAAGGGTTAGGATAGGAGGATCTCACTTCACGTAAGCTAGTTAATCTTCTTTCTTCACAGAAGGAATTTGATAAAAACAAAGTTATTCAATGAGATTTCTCTTATTTTCTGATTAAATTTATACAACATTGAAGTGAACATTTCCTTCCCTCCCATTCCCTTCTTACACGTATCTTCAACTTCAACTTCAAATATTGCGTTCTTCAATTTTCTTCCCTGATTTACTAATTTAAAACCAATAACAAGAGGCTGAGAGCTGATCGTTTCCTGTTATGTAAAAAATTTTAGTTTTTATTTATGTGGGGGTATGCAGGAGTAATTTACACGTCCGTTTCTTTTTCTCTTTCTTATGCAACTCGTACGGTCAACTAGTTTTAACAGAAGAAATGAGGTTTTAAAATCAGAAAAACACCGAAGCTAAGTAATAGTAAAAAACAAATATAATTTAAAGTAAAAGTAGTTTTTGGTTCATCAAAACATAACAAAAAAAAATCCAACATAACGACAACAAATCAACGATGAGATTGAGAATCTCAATTTGGGCCTCAAAGAAATAAAAAAAGAAAGAAGAAAGTAATGTTTCAAACGTCAAACTACAATTAATTATGGATGCTAACAACTATGAAAATAGCGTCTACCACAAAGCCGAGGTCTGAAACGTCTGGTTATCCCAGTTACAGTTGTATTTAATTTTTTGGATTGGAGCATCATGCTGTTTAGTTTGTGCTCTCATGTCAGCCAAAAAGGAAATAATAGTTTTCATCTCTAGGAGCGAAAGTACCAAGGAGACACTTTTGCTCCGTGTGATGAACAAAATGTATGATGAAATAGTTTTATCTACGATTTAACGCTTTGGGTTTCTATTTGTTTTCCCATTTTCTCTTTAACGACACCTTTACAATGGAAAGCGATTGGTTCATTCATTTAGTTTTTACATTCTTTTCAGCTCAGTGATATCCATTGGACAGTTGAAAGAGCAAGACGAATCGAACATAAATAAATTTAGCACTCCGTTGTATTCATCAAACAAACAAATACAAATAAAGTAACACGTTTAGGAAATTAAAAAGTACCGTTGTGGAAAATGTTGGTCTGATACAACAGAATTGTTTCATCTAACCATTGTTCGTTTGTTCTTTTGTTTCTTTTGAAATTAAACACAACCGTACGAAACGTGTTTACTGAACTAAATAGGTTTACTCCTTGATTTTTCATTAAAATCCCATATGTCCTTTAAATTGTGATATTTTTACAATAAATTGTTTTACCGATGGAATTGCCTAAGAAAATACAATTTTTTCGTCAATGGAGATAATAATTAATCAGTGTCGATGTAAATTATTAAATAAATAAACTAGATTGATATTTTACCCTTGTCTAATCATGCTGAAAAACGCAGGAAATCAAATTAAAATGTTCTCCTATATTCTTAAACTAGCAATTGTCCGTGGCTTAGCTCACGACAAAAATTACAGCTGGTCTTAATTCTGCTCTTAAAACTGTAAAACTTTAGAATTCACAGCTGTTTACAATTAAGTATCTGAATGTTTATATCCTTATAAAATGTAAACATTGAAGCTAAGGACGTTTAGGGGGCGTAACCCGAGGGGATTATGGTGAATAGGCCTATACCCTTTTCTGATATAGTGGCTCTATTCCTGAAAAATTTCACATTGCTTGCGTATTTTTCACATTGTTGAAAGACAGAAATTCACACAAACATCCATAATTTCGCATTTATAATATTAGTAGGATTAGTTATAGGTAGTTGGCTTTATGAAACATAAAAAATGTGTGGTTTAATGTAGTGGTCAACGGATATAAATTTCCAATTTCAATAGTTTCTTGATAACATTTACACGAAATCAGAATCAACATCAAATCTAACATGAGGACAATAGTACTTTCATCTCCTTTTTTATATGAAACCATACATAACCATTACGTCTGAAAATGACAAAAGATTGTATCCAGTAATAAGCTCAAACTACAGGTGCAGGTTGATTTAACGGCAATTCACCCACACCCACAGGCCCGATGCAGTGTTGACAGATTTACAGCGTGTTGTGTCGAGGCCACACACTGATATACAGCGGCTGACTGTGACAACGGCCCTCCTGTGGGTTAGGTGCTGAATTTACACTATGCTGATTAATATATTGCTTTAGATGGAAACCTTTTCACATTCATATTACATGTCGTATATCTTGAAAATTTTCTCCTTAGTCCATAGACCTTTCACCATCAAGTACATAAATTTGTCAACTTAGTTTTGGCTAGAAGTGGAAGTACTCATTCACTAGAATAATAGTGTCATTTAAACAAATGCTAGATTAGTTGAACATCCATGAATTATATTTATATTTTTCCTATTTTCGAAAAGCTTTTTGAATAATGGCTTGTAATGCAAAGTAATCGGACTGCTGGATGGTCTTCATCTTATTATATTGAAAATAAGAAAATAAACCATCTCTGTTTTCTTTCAGAATGACAACAGTTGTGACGTAGCCTCTGTTGTAAACTAGGTGACGGATCATCACAGGTTGCTGAGGAGACAGCTGCCATTTCGTCTCAGCAAATCAAAAAATATTAAATTCCTATCAATAAAATAAATGGAATTCATAAAACATTTTAATTTGCAAAAAATTGTAAAGACATGTGTTTGTAATCAAACAGGTTTTTTAAAAGGCTTTGAGGTTAGCCCCGACGCCGCGTTGTAAGCAATCACTGGACCTTAGTTTTTACGTTAAAAATTTATTTAAAGATGTACATCATTTGGGTAGGGTAAAAGTTGTAATATAATATTTTTGAAATAATAATTTAGAAAATGTTTAGGGGAAAGTTTCTAAAAAGAGGTCATAGAAGTTGCTTTAGATGAAAACCTTTTCAGATTCGTTCATTTGACAAGTCAAATATATTTTTATTTGACAGGTGCTCGAGAAGTAATAGAACTTACTTTAAAGTCGTTGGCTAACGAATCGATTCAAATCAAGTCTGTAGGTTTTTATATTATTACTCCGTGGTGATTTAATAAATAACGCAAAGCAGACATGAGATCTTGGTCCAATTAACGGGGTTTATACGACATCATACTTCTTCAACCCGTCTTTTTACTTATGCTCACCATAAAATACTCCCTAATATCCCCCAGCTTAAAATGCCCGACCTAATAATGAGTCAGCATCTTTGCCAGAAAAATAAATAATTTAATAAAATCAGTCTGCTTTCCTTTTAAGGATATGTTTAAAATATATTAGAGCTGTAAATGCTGCTGTAAAGTGTATCCATTTCGAAGCAAAATCAAGTGAACGTTATACGTTAAAAAGAATAATTTCAATACCCTTTAAATAATTAACATTTTAAAACGTTCAATAAATTCAGTAATTCACCAGTTTTTTCCTTGCGTAATAAACATACATTTTGATGAACACATACAACAATGAGGCACATTTAGACAAATTCAGTTTATTATAAACTGTCAACAACCGTCAGTCTGTCCTTGGTTATTGGATACGTGACTCAACCGCCATTTATTGTACGTGCTAGTGAAATATTCAGTTATAGAGGTAAAGGTTACACAATTTGAATAGAGTATAGTTACTATATTTCTCCACTATTTGTCAGATGTATTTTACTCATAAGCGTCGATGTTGGTATAACATAAATTGTCATTGTTATTATTAAATTTTCTAAATAATTTTCCTCTAACAGAACGAAAGCTGATAAATGTAATCTTTGAACCCATCAATAAAGTTTATTAACTTTATTCCCCTACTGTTAGTTAAAGGTATTCGGCATGTACTTTTTTTTTTTTTTTTTTTTGGGTAGGAGGTGGAATGCGTTTACGCACACTGAGGGGCTCGTTGTCCCCTCAGTAGTGTCGGACTCCCACGAGCTCGGTGTCCCGTGAACTACCGACTAAACCACCTCCCTCGGCACCGAGGACACTAGCCTGGAACTGTTTCACACATTACTTCGGGCTAGGCCTTTGATATTACGCCGCTAGGGCAACCTCCGTGGGGAAATGCTGAGGATTAAGGCCGATCGAGGTCGACCTTTTTCGCCCGAAGAATGGCCTGGACGTAGTGCTGGACACAGTTCCAGTTGCCCTCTCCCTGGAGCATAGCTCCGACGATGTTGTTTGGGCTGACGACCACGCCGATCTCAGATGAAAGTGAGGCTCGGCGGACGTGCCAACGGTCGCACTGAAAAAAGGTGTGCTCGGACGTGTCTGGGATGCCGGGGCAATACAGACAGTCCGGGCTGGCGACTTTGCCCATCCGGTGCAGATAGGCTCGGAAGTACCCGTGTCCAGATAGAAACTGGGTCACGTAGTAATCGACCTCGCCGTGCTGCCGCTCCACCCATGGTCGGACGGATGGTATGAGCTGGAAGGTCCAACGTCCCCTCGGCTCGGCTTCCCAGTCGCGCTGCCAGGAGTCGAAGCTGCGATCGCGCTCTTCCCTGGCAGCTGTTTCCCGGCCCACTTCAGGCCTCCTCCGGTAAATCGCCTGCCTCTCCCTCGCAAGGAAGAGGACGGGGATGACTCCGGCGATCACCATCACAGCAGGCTCGGAGACTGTGCGGTAGGCCGAAGCGACCCGCAGAGCTCCTCGACGCTGGACTCGGGCAAGCCGGTCTCGGAAGACTCGCTTCTCGAGTGCGTGAGCCCATGCCTCCGCCCCGTACAGCAAGACTGACTGGACGGCAGTCATGAGCAGACGGCGCTTGCAGGAACGAGGACCGCCGACATTGGGCATAAGCCTACCAAGGGCAGCGACACCCTTAGCGGCTTTGTCGGCGGCGCGCTGTATCTGCTCGCCGAAAGACAGTCTGCTGTCGACCATGACTCCCAGGTACTTTGCAGCAGGCTTAGTCTCGAGTGTGACGTCACCTATCTGCACCGGGAACACGGTGTTTATCCTCTTTTTGGTGAGGACGACGATCTCCGTCTTACTGGTAGCCAGGGACAAGCCGTGATCTCGCATCCACCCGTTGACCTTGGCCATTGCTACGCTGAGCCTCAGTTTTGCCTGCTCGACGTTCCTCGCAGCGATCAAGGCAGCGACGTCGTCAGCATAGCCAACGAGGCGGGTCTCATCGGGCATGTCTAGCCTCAGCAAGCTATCGTAGGACACGTTCCAGAGATCTGGTCCGAGAATGGACCCCTGCGCAGCCCCGGAAGTGATGGGAATGCGCCGCTGACCTTCGGTCGTGTCGTACAACAGAACGCGGTCTGACAAATACGCTTCTATCATACGCAGGAGGTAGGAGGGAACTTGGAACGTATGCTCAAGCGCCCACAGCATATCGCTCCACCTGGCGGAGTTAAAAGCGTTCTTCACGTCGAGCGTGACAAGAAGGACCACGCGGCGCGACCAGTGGTTGTGGTCCTCCGCCCTCCGCACTGCCTCAACTACCTCCTGAATAGCGTCGATGGTAGAGCGACCGGATCTGAAGCCGTACTGCTGCGGGGACAAGTCCCCCGCAGAGACGATGGCCTCGGTCAGCCTGACGCGCAGGAGCTTCTCAAGCACTTTCCCGGCCGTGTCGAGCATACACAGGGGTCGGAAAGAAGAAGGGCTCCCCGGTGTGCTCTTCGCCTTCGGGATAAGGACAAGGCGGGCAATCTTCCACGACGAAAAGAAAACGCCTTCCGCCAGACACGCGTTGAACATGTCGAGCAGAAGCCTTGGATTCACCTCCGCAGCGAGCTTGAGCACCTCCGCCGGAATGCCATCGGGACCGGGCGCTCTTCTGGGTCGTAGGGATCGGACGGCGGCGGTGAGTTCCTCTTCCCGGAAAGCTGGGAAGGCGCCTACCTCTCCGAATTCCCTGACTGGCCGAACTGGGTGGCTGGGAAACAGTGTGTCGACGACGGCGGCCATGGCTTGTGGTTCCATGACCGCAGGTGGTGAGCGAGCCCCTAGCTTCTGGGTTAAAAGTTTGTAGCCCGTCCCCCAGGGGTCGTTGTCGATATCCTGACACAGCTGTTTCCAGCACCTGACTTTACTCCGGTTGATGGCACCGCGGAGCTCTCGGCGGGCCGCTCTGTGCTCAGCCGATCTGGCATTTGCATCAGGGCGGTTCCTGGCTCGCTGCGCAACTCGTCGGAGACCAAGGCATCTCCTCCGGAGTTCCGCGATTTCAGGCGTCCACCAGTAAACCGGCTTCTTCCTGTGGCGGCGGGAAACTCCGGGCATCGACTGCTCACATGCGGTCGCGATGAGTCGCATCGTCGATGCTGCCAGATCTTCGGCACTTGTGAAATTCACAATGCTCTGGTCCTTAATTACTTCTTTAAAAGTGTCTTTGCTCAGACGACTGGTGTTCCAGCGTCGAGCCAGAGGAGCAGGTTCAGCGCGCAAGCGCGCGCCCTCGGGAAGGACCTTGAAAAGGATCGCCTGATGGTCGCTGGAGGAGTAGTCCTCGCAGACACGCCAGTCGGAGATCCGCTGGGCAATCCCTTCAGAGGCAAGAGATATGTCAGGGATCGTCTCTCTGCACCCCGGACGGCGAAAGGTGGAAATGCCGCCCGTGTTGAGGATACAGAGGCCCGACCTGGCAGCCGACTCGAGGACGTAACGTCCTCGAGTGTCGGTCCGCGGGGAACCCCATTCCACGGCTTTGGCGTTAAAATCGCCACCGACTATGACCCCGCCAGAGGTGTTCATGATCTTATCCTCGATGGAATCGACCATGTGGCGGTAGTCTGCGATCGGTTGGTTAGGCGTGAGGTAACAGGAGAAGACGGTGAAACCCCTGCTCCTCACCCAAACGAAGCCGTTGCCCGATCCGGAATCGAGAACAGGCACCTTCCCGAGGTCCAAGATCCAAATCGCCGCAGTGCCGGAGGGGTCCGAGAACCACTGCGCAGAGCGTCGGTTCTGGTACTGCTCACTGAGAAGCAGTAGGTCAGCACCCTGCTCCGTGGCGAATTGGAACAGCAAGTCATTTGCTGTCCTGCTCCTCTGCATATTAAGTTGCAGAACACTGATCATTTCTGTTGGTTCTGGCGAAGCTCCTGGATGGCCCGCCTGTACTGCCCGCAACGACCAGACCCAGCGGAATGCTTGACCTGGTCGCCCTTCAAGCCGGCTTCTGTACACAGGACACAGGACAACGCTGCGTTGCACGCGCTGGCCCTGTGGTCCTGGCCGCCGCACTTGAAGCAGAGCTTGCTTCTATCGGGTCCAGAGCAGCGATTAGCGACGTGACCGAACCCCAGACATTTAAAACATCTGGAGGCCACGAGCTTCTCGCGTACCCGACAGCTCACGTACCAGATCTTCAGGTGGCCCTTCTCCAGGAGCTTCGCAGCTGCTCTGGCTCCCAGCGTAAGGATCGCCACCTTCTGGCCTCGAGCATTCGCCTTCGAGACGAAAGTCTCGAAGGCGAATGCTTAGTACATTCGGCATGTACTAAGCATTTAGGTTTGTTTAATATAATTCTCATTGTTACTATTTAACTTTTCTTTTAGCACATTATCGTTTAATAATTATCAAGGAAAGCAAATAAACGTTAAATTCATATAATTATAAGGCTTACAATTAATAAACAATAAAACCTCAACTATAACTTTCGGTAGGCCTGTTATCCGTCCCCCACGAATGTACGCTCTTAACCGTGTAAAATACCCTCAGTATTTCGCGTGGAAGTACATTTGAGTGGGAGGATTATGATAGGCTGTCCAGTTTTCATTTTGTTTCCCGTATTTTTGGTAGCTGGAACAAATCTCATTGATGATACATTATTTTTATGCCCACTAATTCCACTTGTTTTTCTACTAATCTTTCTCCTAAGTCGCAAAAATATACTTACCTGCTCAAGTTTCCAATACATGCAGTTCTTGTTAATCGTCAATTATACAATCCATTAAATTTAGAAAAAAAAATTGTATTTAAATTTCATTTATACATTAAACTTATTAAAATCAGCGCATGATAAAAGTTGAGCCAGAGCGTGTAATCCCCCTTTCATCGCCAGCGCCCACGTCCACACATCAGTGTTGATATTCCGGCCACGATCGCTGTCTACGGCGGGGGACATTTACACCGCCCGCAGACGATCTGAATACTAAATGAGCCGGGTTTTCATCAACTAAGACCTTCAAACAGCTAACTACAAACTCATATTTGTTCGTAGCTACTTTACCCATATGTAGTGACAATAAGCTGGATTAATTAATAAAAAAGTGTCCTCCGCCTCTACACAAGGGTAAAACAAAGCAAAACATGTGTCCAATATAATCCCTACTAAACGTACAAATGCCGTCACCTTCAACCCAAGCCGGTCACTTTTTATTTTAGGGGGGCCCTCCCACCAACTTAACAACAAATTTGCAAGCTTAGTAGGGATTCGAACCCGCGACGCTCCGAATGTCTTCGACGTTGACTCGTCAGTCGATGCCTTAGACCCCTCGGCCGCGTACAACCAGTCAGACGGAAGCTCGTTTGACTCATAAAGCCTACGATTCTAGCGAACCCTGGTGGCGGTTTATTGAATTGCTTGAGCAACCGGTCAGGTGGCAAATAATTGAGCTAGATAAATGTTCCCAAATGGGAACAGCGGATCTAAATGAGTTTTAACCTGATGGACTGTTTAAATAAAATCCTATTACGTTTCTCTTCTTCATTTCCTTTTTATGTTTAGTAGGTCCAAATACTCAGTGAACTACAGGGTGTTTTTTTTAAACGCAACCCAAAATTTTATTTTACCTACGAAGGATTATTACCCAAAAGATCCCAGGATTTGACGCCCCTATATTATTTTCTTTGGGGATACATAAAAAATTAAGGTCTACGAAAACAATTCACAGGATGGTAAGCACCTCAAAACAAACATAACAAATTTAATGCAAGTTATTCAAAGAGGTACCTAGTAACACGATGAGAGAGCACAACTTTATACAAATGCCAATGATGGATTGTTTGAACACATAATGTAAACTAAACGTGATGAAACTTAAATAATAGGTTGTGTAAATATTAACAAAACAATACTCATTTGTATATTTACATGTGCGCTATTCAATATTAAAAATGGGTTGCGTTTTAAAAATAACACCCTGTATTTCGGATTGAAACTGTGTACTTTCAATTACACATATCAAACACACTACATTCCTAATCAATTAATACAATTATTATCATCCGTCGACTATCCAATTTTTAAAATTTTGCCCCCAAAATTATTCAAATGTCTCATTTACATATTGAACTTAATCAGCACATGCTATGAGTCGGGCCAGAGCGTGTAATCCCCCTCTCATTGCCTGAGTCCACGTCCACACATCAGTGTTGATATTCCGGCCACGATCGCTGTCTACGGCGGGGGACATTTACACCGCCCGCAGACGATCTGAATACTAAATGAGCCGGGTTTTCATCAACAAAGACCTTCAAACAGCTAACGACAGGCTCTAATTATTCATTTTTTATGTTTCAATAAAGTGCGTTCTTATAAAAAGTTAATTATTTCAAATAAATTTGGGGTAACTATTTTGAGGAAAAAATAAGGAAACTGTATATTTTAATTTTATCAAAGTAGTTGAGGAATTTTAATGGTTAAATGAAAAAGTTGGAAAGCAAATTAGATGTACCAGTAATATAGTCGATATTGTTTCATCGCAGACATATTTTTATATGTTGTCGAGCCTTAGTTATTTTCCAGAGTTGTGCTAAGCTTGTGTTCAGAATATACCGTAAGTCTGAAAAATAATGGCACAATTTTATTTGCTCCAAATTTGCTATTTGATAATGTGTACCTTATACATTATCTTAGAAAAATGAAACTTGTCCCATTTGCAAGAGCAGACTATAAAGTCCCGTTTGCAGTCATTGAGCAAACTGATGTAGCCATTATTTGATGTTTAGCCAAAGTTTTTATCAAAAATGAGAATATGGCACAGTTGATTAGACGTGTGAAATTTACAATAAAAAAATAAGGTTAAAGAGTAACGTTAGTTTCAGCGTGTCTCCGATTAAAATTGTCTTCAGAGACGTAAAATATATCAATTGATAGGACCTTTTAAGAAAATACTAGCTTATTGGAAAAATCGGATAGGTAGAACAGAAACTGAAGGTGAAATTATAAACCACTTTTCAAGAGGTAAAAACGTTAGTGCAAAAAAAACTACGAATTAAATGTTCCAAAGATTACTAATCAAGATTTTACTGTTTCAAATAAATAGTACATTTTTGGACAGGTTTTTATTATTTTGCCGATACACTTGTGTAGCACTATAATAGATTTTAGCTTTGTTAACACCTACACACTGCAAATTTGATGTAATACCTGTTTTCATAAAAAAAGTTAGCTACACATTCAAGAGTAGCGAATCTGCTCTTTTAAATGGCAAAAGTTTCATTGATCTACGATCATAAATTAAGTAGCTATGAACAATTAGCAGTGTGTCATCATTTTTGGGCCATACGGTATTTAAGTTTGTAATTGATTACGGATTTGATAACGAAGAAACAGCTGTTCTACCTGTAAAGGTAGTACTACGTTGGAGGATTGTAATTGGGTTTTGTCACTGTGGGAAGTTTATGACTACAAACTACAGTCTCTAGACAGGGGAGCCAACTCGAGGTGGGTATAGGGATGTTTGTTTTCCATTATGTCATCTTGAATGAGGTTGTGTACCTTCAGAAATCCCTAAGGCGAGACAACATGGGACAAGCTGGTTATGTACATTTAGTTGGGTAATGTAACGACACATTATCATAAAAGTGATAATAAGATATATTGAACTTGAAAGTTATTACTACATCTTTAGTATTTTCAAAAATAAAAATAAATGAAAATAAAAAAGTGACTTTATTAAAGAAGTGATGTTAGGACTTGCAAGTCCTCTCTACCACTTAACTTCGATCTTAAAAATGTCAAAATGAACACTCTGATGGGCTTATAGATAAATTACAAAACCACATTTCATTTTTGAATACGCAATCTTCATGATAGTTCATGAGGATGATGAAGCAAGAATTCACGCTGTTAAAATAGCTTTTAATATGCATTTAAGATGTTTAAGCGTTTACATAAGAGCTGGCACATTCCTTAGATTCACTTTTATAGGAAATAGACACATCCAGCCCTACAAACGTAAAGTTATCTCAGCTGACGCTGAAAAATAGATAATAAAAATAAAATATTAAAACGTTACAGGTTGTTTTTCAACTAAACATTCTTTTGCTATCCAGTGGACAGTGGTTTGTCAATTTATAATAAAATTTCCAACAACCCTCCAGCAATCAGGTAAGCAGTTATATCAGATCTAATAACACATGGTATCATACGATATATAACTTTCTGTTAAACTTGCAAACAATAAGCACAGTTATCATTTTAGTTTGATTTTCCACTAGAAACGTCGCTTATAATCAATCGCAATATTTAAATAACAGTTTTCAACAGTTATCACAACAATAATCGTCAAACTATCGCAAAATACTTTGCAAAGGGTGGTGGATGATTTCCTGAAAATTCTCTGTTGCAAGATTGAAGGAGCGTGCAGACGTCGTGGCTATGACGTCACGTACAGGCTGTAACAGGTCACGTGACTTGACTGAACGTTCGTCTGACCGTGAGCCGACTGGTGAAATAACACGTCGTCAATAATCGACATTTTTCAATGTTAGTGTTAGTTCAGCGTAGGCTGTTAGATATTTTTATTTTGTCCCTAGAATAGGAAAGATTCTAATATAATTATGTAGTCGGAAGCTAGTACTTAAGTTGGTTAGTAAGGCTGAATGAGTATAATTTCTATAAAAGTGAATCTTGGGAATGTTCCAGATAATATGTAAATGCTTTAACAGGTGAAAAAAATTAACAGCGTTAATTCCTGCTATATCAGATTTATGAACATTTAATTACGTACTCAAAAATCAAACGTAGTTTTGTAATTTATCTGTAAACTCAACAGGGTGTTCATTATAATGTTTTTATTGCTGTTAGTAAAAATAATATCGTTAACACCCCCACAAGCATCAATCGGTACGCTCTAAACTAAGTGGACCATTTTTGAAACGTTAGGGACGACCAGTAGTTTCAAATTTAAATATTAAACACTTTTAGTTTTTAATCGTCACCTTTTGTACTAGTTTCACGTGCGGGTTTACACGACTTCTTAAAAATCGACATTTGCCCTGTGTCTCCTTCTAATATAAAGTTCCTTTGTTGTATTGGATTAATATTAATCCTTATTAATACGAACCGCGCATATTATAGCTGCGATGGATACAGCATTGTAGCATTTTAAATTAAAACCACTGTTCCTTACGGTTTCAGTAGCAAACTGCATCCTCGGTTAGTTCATGAGACGAAATTAAAAATAATGTTCAAAGGAATTTCATATAAATTTTTGTATCACGTACTACGTTAACGCTTACGTGTCATACGAGTTACATGAGATGACATTTTATGTCGTCGTCTCTCCTCTAATATCCTGGGGAAGTGAGTGACAAGAATTCCTTTATTGCCCTGAAGTCTCCCCTTTCAACTTATAGAAGTAAGCGACGAAATACTTAGTTTAAACGGATCTTTTATTAAATATACTCTACAAAAAACTGTCGAATGTTTTTTATTAAATTTACCCTTTCTTTATAAATAATTTTGTGAGTAGTATAAACGTGTAGGCTTTTACAACCTATCCAAAGGTTGAATGGGTAATTTTTAAGCCTTAAAAATATTTATTGGTTGCTAGTTTTTTTTTTTTTTACTGACAATTGCTTTTAATTGTGAAACAAATCAATATTTTATATTCCAGCGAGAAACCTAAATGGGACAGGATTTTAATTGATAATATTTATGATGAGGCACACTGAGAGGTTTTAAACACTTACAATTCAGTTCTATTACCGATAACACATCTAACTTAAAGAACACTCTAGACATGGTTTGCTACAAGAATAGCAAAAATACAACAATTTAAATTTCATAAGTTTTAATTTTATTTCAAATTTCTATTTTGTATGAAGATTGGAATTGGGCGGTGTAAATGTCTCCACTGTGCTATTGACAGCGATCGAGGCTGGAATATCGACACTGTTCAATGTGTGGACGTGTACACCCTGGCGATGAATATTAATAATATTCATATACGTCTTAATTGTATTCATATTATGAATTTTAATAATATTCATATACGTCTTAATTATATTCATATTATGAATCTTAATAATATTCATACGTCTTACATATTAATAATATTAATAAAATTATTAATAAGTCTTCAATAAATATTAAAATTAAATGATATAAGAAATTAAAAGAAAAATATTCATTCAATGAACAAACCCACAACTGATAAAAATTACAATTTGTATCACAAAACCAGTAGTCTTTAAAACTTTCTGCACTTGGCTATTCAATAAGATATTTAATCTTATTGTTTGACAGCTTTTACAATTTATTTAACGTTTAGGTATACTATAAACATATACGTTTTAGACTAAAAATAAAATAGCAAGTACTCATTTATAAAACGCTACACCACAAACTTGACTTAATCCTAGTGTGTTGACATGTATTTACTTAAGTCATAAGTCATATATTTGTAAATAAAGTCAGTGATAATAGCAGTCACATTTAACTTAATTTCTCTTATATTTGAAGGATATGTCAAATTTCTGTTACTGCTACTCTAATTAATCTTATCAGTGTCTTGTTACACAAGAACCAGAGTAATCTATTGTATGATACTACGAATAAATCAAGAAACTATGCAATTCGTAAACCAGTGTAAGAACAAATAAAGATTTTTGCAAAACATTTCTTGTAATTATTCCAGCATTGCCAGATTTGTAGTTTAAGAATATATTTACCTGAATAAATTTACTAACAATAATTCTAATACATGATTTGGTATAAAAATCTTAATTTTGTCAGGTTTTTTCAAATCGATTCTTAAAATTCAGTACTGCAATTCACTTGAAACTACAGTCCCTTGCTAAATAATTCCCCTAGTTATTAGGGATGGTGAAAAATACTTTATTGTAAAATGATAATCTAAAGAGTGGCTGAAGTAATCGAGTAAAAATCATAAAGTTAAAGTATAAAATAACCTGTAAAATTTGCCAATTATACAAGTGAAATGTGACAATGAGTTATGAATAGCACAGTTTGCGCCCGTAAGGAGATTCAGTCACGAATATAATAACCCAAGAATGAGTGACAGCTTGACAGTTTATTAGAGAATATGACTCAATATTCTCTCCCTTCGTTTTTACCTTTATCGAATATACACTTCCCTTTAAATAAATAATATTTTCGAAAATATATACGGTTACATCACTTCAATATTTTTTAAACCTAGCGAAATTGCATTTGAAAATAAAAAAAATAATTATTTAATATTTTACAATTTTTTTCAATTAAGTTTTGAACGATTTCTTCAGTTACTAGTCTATTGCTTACTTTTTAATATTTTTTATTATTTACATATATCTTACTATATGATAGAATCCTTCCTAGGAACATCATATTTTTCGTTAAGGTTTGGAGATTCCTCTTCATTACTGATAGTAGATACATAGACAAGCCGTAAAATAATTAAGTCTCTATGTACAACAATAAAAAAGTAAATAATTATTTAAAATACACAAGGAAGTAGTCTGAAGTCAGATAAGAAAATGTTAATTAAGTCAAAAAATGTTGATGCATTTAAGTGAATTCAAATCAACAAATTAATTTTGAAAAAGATGAAGGGGCTCATAGAAAGACTCAAATAAAAAATAAGGTGCTAATAGAAAATACCCCCGTTGCAGCAGACCTGCATACTCAGCGAATTTCAAATTCAAAAGAACATATTTCAATCCAACATAGCGAGATTTGTCATGTTTTTGTAATCTCCATAAGAATAACGTGGGGAATGAGGATGCAGGTTTGCTGCCACGAAAATGGAAATATCGGGGATTTTAGACAATGAAACGTTAGATTTCATGTAGATGAAGCCACAAACCAAGTTTTATTAAGATATGTTGAGAAATAAGCGAGTTATAGAATTTTACTTATTCCCCATAAGGTTAACATTGGGACAACGTACTGTGCTTACCAATTTCAATATCTCGGTAATCAATAGACATAGAGCGATGATTCAAATTACTGAATTGTTTTTTTTTCGAGCTGAATTCAATGGTGCAAACCAAAATCCAATTAGTTTTATTTTTCTATGTGAAAAACCAAAAAAACCCATTTTTGGGGGTTTATCCCCCTTTACCCCCCCTTCCAGTGGTCCGATCGGGCTGGTTTTCGAACTCATCCGAATAATTACTACTTCACAGATCAGACCACTTTTGCGAGCGCTATCGTGCTTACAGACACACACACACACACACACACACACACACACACACACACACACACACACACACACACACACACACACACACACACACACACACACACACACACACACACACACACACACACACACACACACATATATATATATATATATAGAGTATGAATTTGTTCACATGTTAGGACTACTAATGTTATGAATAATAAATAACCGAGTATCCTTTCATTTAGCATCGATTTATTCGATCAAAATTTAAATCATAAATCGATGCTAAATGAAAGGATACTCAGTTATTTATTTATTATTATTCAAATATATATATCTCGAAATTTGAACAAATGGTGTTTTTGGCCTCTGAGGGCCCCAAAACGAAAAGTTATCATGGTCTTGGGCTTAGGTCTTACCATGAGACCTACCGTAATAGCTTCTTCCCTATAGGGGAAATCCGCTAAAAGAAGCTACGAATTAATTCCTCAAAATAATACTTAATACGTTGAAATTCCAACTGTAAAGAACGTTTTCAAGGGTTTTGTTAAGCGAGTCAAAATCAGCAAAAGACTTATGGCAAAGGCGACAAGTGTCGTCGACTCATTTCAAGCCAAAAACATGTCTCAGAGTCTAAAATAAGGTACTAAATATTCCAAATTTTGCATTTAATGGGCAACCGATCAATACCACGAAAACCACGAACGAGAGCAAATACTCCGAGTAAAATATTAGGTGTTTTGGTCAAAAAATAAGGTGGCAAAAAGTAATAGCCGTGAAAGTAGGTTAAAATTTAGTAAAATGTCAAATTGCGATGGCTTTTTAATGGTGAAGAAGGAGGCGGAGGCATCATTCTTAGATATGTATATCATCATCTTCATCATCATGTAGATTCCATATTCGTATTTTTAAGGGAAGCCCATAATCAACAACTTCGGTCCTTTTGAATATCACCGAACAGTTCCTTTTGCTACATTTTGTTTGCCATAGAGTATTTTGTTTATTCTATTCCGCGTATGATTCCTTTCCCAAAACAGTATGTTCCACAACAAGAGCAGAAAGTGGTCAATACATAGTCGTTCTTTAAAAGACATTTTTTAGGCGGGGTATTTTTCTTATCTTTGTATCTATTGGGCACTACCCACCTTCAGGCAAATGGCGATATTCAATTTTTGCGGAGACTGAAGATGTCTGTATCCAGTCCACTTGTCACATTTAAAATACTAACACAACACATAAACACAAAATACGCCACACACGAATACCCGACGTTTCGGAAAACCGGGGAAAACGTTTTCCGTTATCGAGGGTCCTTGAGAAAACTAAAATTATTTACATTTGTTTTGTGAGTTTATCCGAGCCGACCGTCTAACCGTGACTGACTGCGTATCACTTCCGGGGGTAGGGGGAGGGGGATCAGCTGACCTGTCTTGCTGCGTTACCGATAACAGCTGTTTTTTGGCATTGTCTGTACGGAACTGCATTTCTTTCCTTACCAAACCCAAATAAGTCGAACTGACTTCCACTGATGGTCGGGAAATAGGGTTTTGTTCCACGGCCATGAACAGGGATTCCGCCAAATTACGTTTCCGCCACTCCGGTTCTTTATAAAGTACTGTGCTTTGGTCCCATTGCATAGTATGCCCCGTCTCATACACATGTTCGCTAATTTTTGAGCCATATAATTCTTTATTTTTGACTTTTTTCATATGCTCTGCAATACGAACATTGACCGGTCTCGAGGTCTGTCCAATGTAATTCTGGTCACACGAACAGGGGATCTTGTACACAACGTTTTTGTTTTGTTGGTTTACATCAGTAGGCTTTATCTTAGATATAACACCCCTTATCGTTGTATTAGACCTGAATACCGTTCTTATATTGCGTTTATGACAATGACAAACCAGCTGTTTGCTCATAGAACCTGTCTTGTAGCTGGAAATAATTTGATTGAATACAGACAGATAAAAGTTCTAGGATCGTTGAAACAGGGATTTTTGTTCTCTCAGGTAAAGAAATGTAATGGTTTAGCAATGGGTGGGGTACTTAGCCCTGTGCTAAGTAATATTTTCATGGAGGATTTCGAGGTTAAAGCCCTTAACACCTGTAACATAAAGCCTAGGCTATGGCTTAGATATGTTGATGATGTTTTCTGTCTGTGGGAAGATTCTGAGTCTGAACTGCTAGAGTTTAAAGATCACTTAAATTGTATTTGTGATTCGATAAAATTCACCATTGAGATGGAGGAAAATAATAGTTTACCATTTTTAGACGTCATGGTGGTCAAAACATCGGGTAATTGGGAAACTGGTGTTTTTAGGAAACCTACGGCGACTGGGCGTTACCTACATTTCTCATCAAACCACCCTGAACACGTAAAAATGGGTTTAGCAGTAGGCCTGATTAAAAGAGCAAAACAAATTTGCAGCAGTGACGAGCTTTTTAGTAAGGAACTGGAAACAATAAAATTGTCATTGAAAAAAAGTGGATACCCGAACAAAATCATTGATAAAGCCGTAAGTAAAGTTCTTCATGAAAACAAAATTGTTACAATAAACCAAAACGAGCCGGTAAAACCTATCACTACTGTGTGTATACCGTATATTAAGAATTTATCTGAAAAGGTCAGGCGTATTAACTCGAAACGCAATATAAGAACGGTATTCAGGTCTAATACAACGATAAGGGGTGTTATATCTAAGATAAAGCCTACTGATGTAAACCAACAAAACAAAAACGTTGTGTACAAGATCCCCTGTTCGTGTTACCAGAATTACATTGGACAGACCTCGAGACCGGTCAATGTTCGTATTGCAGAGCATATGAAAAAAGTCAAAAATAAAGAATTATATGGCTCAAAAATTAGCGAACATGTGTATGAGACGGGGCATACTATGCAATGGGACCAAAGCACAGTACTTTATAAAGAACCGGAGTGGCGGAAACGTAATTTGGCGGAATCCCTGTTCATGGCCGTGGAACAAAACCCTATTTCCCGACCATCAGTGGAAGTCAGTTCGACTTATTTGGGTTTGGTAAGGAAAGAAATGCAGTTCCGTACAGACAATGCCAAAAAACAGCTGTTATCGGTAACGCAGCAAGACAGGTCAGCTGATCCCCCTCCCCCTACCCCCGGAAGTGATACGCAGTCAGTCACGGTTAGACGGTCGGCTCGGATAAACTCACAAAACAAATGTAAATAATTTTAGTTTTCTCAAGGACCCTCGATAACGGAAAACGTTTTCCCCGGTTTTCCGAAACGTCGGGTATTCGTGTGTGGCGTATTTTGTGTTTATGTGTTGTGTTAGTATTTTAAATGTGACAAGTGGACTGGATACAGACATCTTCAGTCTCCGCAAAAATTGAATATCGCCATTTGCCTGAAGGTGGGTAGTGCCCAATAGATACAAAGATAATACATAGTCGAGACTATACGTTTGAAGTGCAAGATTTATCGAGTCCTTCATATGGTCGAGAATATGTTAACCACTTTCACTTGTGTTTTGAACGATACTTTTCTTCACATAAATGATGGAACAATAACAAAAAATATTTTGCTTTCTGAAAAATCCACACATATATAGAAAACATTACAATTGCTTGGTAAATATTAAATTAGCATAGAAAACAATGTAATGATAAATTTTCGCAGGTGATAAACCTAGCAAAAGCAGTGTTTTCACAGTAGTGTAGTGAAATAAATATAACAGAATTGTTGAGAACTGCGAAACGTGCTTTCAGACAAATAACTATAGTATTGGATATATTTTTACTACGGTAAGCTTATCCATACAAATTGGTGCAAAGTTTTTCTTCGTTTGAGGTTTTATCATATCTTAAGTACCGTTTCAACTAACCTGATAATTTTTAGGTATAGCCAGTGACAGAATAAAACACAGACACAATAATTCGTAACCGGTTAAATTTTAATATTAACCTCATCGAAAAATGAAGATCTACAAATTAGTTTGTTCGGAAAAAGGAAGAATAGCAGTTTCAAAGCAACTAAGTTTGAAAGCATAAATTTCAAGCAAGGTTTATTGTTCTTCTAACCCAGGCGAAAGATATTTTAGTTTTTGCTTTTTTACCCTTTATTAAAATGCATTATTTACTGGGTAATGTGTAATAGAGGCATTTAATATAAGTCAGTAAATCAAGAACAAGGGTGTTGTTGACAGAGACTGACAATATCACTCTCAGCTCCAACCTCCCCCTCCCCCCAAAAAAAGAAAAACTCACAGACTGTTGACACCTGGGTCTTGTAGATTGAATTATATGACAGTTAAAAAAAAGCATAACGCAGATTTTTCTCTGAATAATGGTCAGTTTATAATTCGTAAATTTCCAGGTTTTGTTTGTTGACCAGCGAAAATGTTTTACAAGGGTTCATAACAAAGGTAATAAGAATCCTATTAATATTATAAGGGTGAAGGTTTGTGAGATTTTTGTCATATTATGTAAGTCAGATGTAAGAACGTAACCATCCGGGCAGACGAATGCAAACAAATAATCCCAGTTCCAACTGACGTTAGCAAAAAATAGTTCAGGAATAATGTCTGCTGTTTCAAATTATCAACCAATAAATTTATCCCTTTCAATGTGGGCGAAGCCACGGGGAACACCTAGTTGTAATATAATGCAGGTGAATTATTATTAAGTTTATTTAATTTTTACCATTTTATCGTTGGCCACAGGACTACTCAGGGACTGATAATCTAAGGAAGAAAACAAAGTATTTTGAGTATAATTTTTCAATAATTTTTATATTTGTTATTTTCCTAGTTTTGTTTTGTTGTTGTTTTCTAGGATGTAATGTGGAACAACTAAATATGCATCTCGCATTCAGGAAGCCTCTTAAATCAACAGATCGTCTGATAAAGAAGGATAAACTTGTAATATTGTAAACATAATATTTTTTTACGAATATACTTTTAATTAATTTCATGTATGTGATTATTACAATTTGCGTTTTTTAGAGCTAAAGAGCCCGTTTTCTTTTCAAAGTTTCTCTTTTTGTCTTTTTTAACCATTTCTTTATTTCATTATTGTTCTAAAATAAACATATTTGATACTTCCTTTAACAATACAATAATACATGTTTCAAACAAATGGCTTTGTTACTTTTGGTATATAGATATTATAAGAATAACTTATTAGAAATAAAAGCTAAATAGAACTTCATGGAGGGTTCAACGCCGTCGTTAATGCAAGCGAACAATTCGTCATCACAGAGCGGAAACCGAACTCATACCGGAAATCAAGTGAGTTATGCTTTAATGTTACGCCCTGAAAGTTTTTACCATTAATATTTGAGAAAAATATTTTTGTATTTTGAGATTCTCTGTTAGTAAGCATGGTTAATTTTTTTACTAAATAGAATATACCGTTATAGAGTACCCGTTGACAGTAACTAATGCGGCAATAGTTTTAGTATTGAGTAAGCATAAGTAATAATTTAAAATTTCATCAAGACAATTGACTTATTGATAATAGTTTGTTTATTAAAAACTAAATTCCTTATAAAATTGCTAGTAAGAAGATTTGTCATTAAAATTCAATGTGATCACTGTAGTAATCCCTAAAATGTGAACACATTATGTAACTTATTTATTATTTGTTTTATGTTTTTGTAGAAACCTATTCCCAGTTTATTTGAGTTATATAATGGTTAAAATAATAGATTCATTAATATTAAGTATTACGCGAAATCAATACACAATAATGAAAGAACATTTTTCAATATTGAAAATAATGTCCAATACATTACAAGTTATTACGCGTTGCCAAGTTCGACGATGCCAATATGAGTTGTAACAAATATTGCAAAAGTTTGAAAGATTATAAACACTTGGACCCACTTGAATATGTCATTTTTGACCTGTCACCATAGATACAATACAAGTCTATACAACACATGCTTTTCTATTCTCTTTCCTACAACAGGAAACATGTACGAAGATTTAGGAAACTTTAAATACTTACTTTGGTTTGACCTGTCACCATAGATACAATACAAGTCTATACAACACATGCTTTTCTATTCTCTTCCCTACAACAGGAAACATGTACGAAGATTTAGGAAACTTTAAATACTTACTTTGGTTTGACCTGTCACCATAGATACAATACAAGTCTATACAACACATGCTTTTCTATTCTCTTCCCTACAACAGGAAACATGTACGAAGATTTAGGAAACTTTAAATACTTACTTTGGTTTGACCTGTCACCATAGATACAATACAAGTCTATACAACACATGCTTTTCTGTTCTCTTCCCTACAACAGGAAACATGTACGAAGATTTAGGAAACTTTAAATACTTACTTTGGTTTGACATGGCACACGGTCTTTCAGTAGTGTCCGACGACGACTTGACCGTTGTTCCTTGGAAAATGGTCGTGAATTCTTTGCTTATAGCTCAAGAATGTGTTGCAGGATCCATTTTCCTCTTCTATGGACGATCAGAGGAAATATTCACTGTAGGGAAATTGCATTTGGTTACTTCCTATGTAATGAGAATATACATTTCGGCACGAGCGATGTTTGACTACAGAACCAAACTTAGTGCGATGTTGACTCTCAATGCCCTAGAAGACGTGGTCAAAAGGAAACCAAACAGATATTGGAACTGGGGCCGCTGGCTTCTTTACTTTTCAGTGCTCGTTTACCTCATCGAAGTATGGGGTGTTTTAAGAATATACGATGTGTTATCATTTCTGGAATTGATTGATGAAATCCACTTCAAGGGAATCAAACTGTCTATAAAAGCCGGATCTGTCGGTTTACTAATGAAAATTCTGACCATCACTGCTGCCTTCAATGATGAGATAGAACTGCTCTGTACAAGAAACGAGCAGAGGGAGGGAGAAGCTGAGGAGCCAGAAGCTGTTGTAGATATTTCTCACTTCAAGATCGTACAGAGTGGCCTGCATCACGCGGAGGAAGATGTCAGATCCTTCTACTGGTTCTACATCGCCTGGTTTGTAGTGACCACGGCTGCAACAGCTCCTACTCTCATGTTCGGATTCCTCAAATCGATGCTTCATGAACACATGCCGTTGATCGGTATTGTAAATTACTGGTTTGTCGGCTTCTGGTCGTACATACTCTTAGTCATTTCGGTTATTGTGATCGAAACATTTTTGATGGCAGAGAAGAAACGAATTCGACAGAATTTACAGAGGCTGCTTTTCAGATACGATTCGGAAGATGTTAGGAGATCGGTTGATTACCTCAATCTATCTTGTCTTCATCGACACAAGAAGTTCAGCTGTTACGTGTTCGACATTGACTTTGGTCTATTGGTCGCCATTGTGGACACGGCGGTCCTGGCTATCTGCGCCATTCAGTCGTCTGAAGCGACTCACTGACGACTTGAGAGACAAGAGGCTCGTGAGAGTGATGCACCTAATGTTAGAAAACCATCACGGCCACGTTTAAAGTAGTTACCATTTTGAGTAGTGAATATCTGGACCACGCAAAATTAATTAATTGTTTTATATTATAATTATTTAATTATTCTAATTATTTTTATTGTGAGCATCAAGCACCATGGGGGCAGGTTTCACTTATTTATATTTGAAAAAAAACTTATTTAGTTTAAAAATAAAATTTTTGAAAACAAATAACCCTTATTGTTGGCTTATTTATCCTGGAATTTCAGTTGATCTTTGCAGATCCTATAGTATATATATACATTTCTGGCGTATTGAAGTATTTAAACAGCATAAATAATGATTGAAAAAGCTATTGGATATGGAATTGTATATTTATTCACCGATAAAAAATTATGGGTATGGTGATTACAATTTAACTAAGATCTAAGTAAATAAACATAACAATTCCTCTTTGGTAATAGCATGATTTAGTATTTTGTTTAGACATATAAAACAATTATACACTTATCTATTTTATTCCTACCTTGGCTAAAACGTATTGAATTGTGAATTTTATGTGGCCGTCTCAAAAATACACTCTGTAAAAAGTATTTAATTCAAAGGATTTTTGTAAAGTGTAGTGGGAAACACGAATTAATACGTGACTGGAATTAATTAGCCTGACTGGACGTATTGTTAAAACAACCATAACAATTCATGTAGTATTAAAAGTGATTTTAATTCTCAATAAATTTTCGCTTGACATACGATAAAATAGAAGCGTATATTGTGATTTTTTACTGCATAATATTCATTAATAGGGTTAACATATTCATTTTTTTCTAAGTTAAAAATTCCTATTGGAAATAACCTAAAAAAATATTCTCTTTCTATTCTCGACGATCATATATAACCAGGATACAAAAAAAAAAAAATCATCGTACCATTTGTCATCACTATCCATTGAGTAAATATACATATATATACATAGTACAAAAAATATATGCATAGTATAAAAAATATACAAAAAAGTTAATTAAGATGCCTGAAATCTATTTTTTCATTTCATGATTCCATACCAGAACATATCAAACTCTGTCACGCCCAGTCGTCAGCGCAGAGATCAGTCAAGTTCAGCAATTCCTTCACGATCTGCTGATCTGTCAATTCAGTATTGACAAGTGCTGAGTCCGCAGTTCATCTGTCAATCACCGCTTCAGCAGTGATTTGCTGTGTCGCTCTGGACGTGACTGTACCTTCGCGACTTGCTGTGTTGCTCTGGACGTGACTGTACCTTCGTGACTTGCTGTGTCGCTCTGGGCGTGACTGTACCTTCGTGACTTGCTGTGTCGCTCTGGGCGTGACTGTACCCTCGTGACTTGCTGTGTCACTCTGGGCGTGACTGTACCTTCGTGACTTGCTGTGTCGCTCTGGGCGTGACTGTACCCCAGTGACTTGCTGTGTCACTCTGGGCGTGACTGTACCCCAGTGACTTGCTGTGTCACTCTGGGCGTGACTGTACCCCAGTGACTTGCTGTGTCGCTCTGGGCGTGACTGTACCTTCGTGACTTGCTGTGTCGCTCTGGGTGTGACTGTACCTTCGTGACTTGCTGTGTCGCTCTGGGCGTGACTGTACCTTCGTGACTTGCTGTGCCGCTCTGGACGTGACTGTACCTTCGTGACTTGCTGTGTCGCTCTGTGCGTGACTGTACCTTCGTGACTCACTCACCTAAGTAAATAAATGAATGTCTATCTTAAGCCATGTCCCTCTTGAAACTGCAAAGCGTTTCTGAAATAATTTTTAAGTTATTAAAAACATTTCAAATTTTTAATTAGTTCCTTTATTTTAATTCTGTTTCTCCAAGCATGATATGAACAATGTTAACATAAAGTATTAAAAAGTATCTTAAAAATTAAAATACAAAATGGAAGCGAGTATATTTGAGAAATTGTTAAATTCTAAAAATACATAAGTATTTGACCGATTAAAATCAAACAGCCCTAAATGATACGAGCAACAAATTATTAAAAAGCGAATCACTTGTTAAAATCCGATGTTTCAACATAGATATTATTGAATTGAAAATTATCACAAACGCAACTAGGCTGAATACCGGAGCCGGTAACATCACACAGAGAGTATTATAATCCAATGAAACGTCATTTAAACGTAACAGTACATGGAACTGACCGGCGACAATGAGTTTATGCAACGTTATATCGTCTTTCTGGAGGGTCAGCTCTGCTGCATCGCTAATGCTTCTGACGATCAGAAATCACCCTAGTAATGGAACACACAATTTGGCAGGGATGTTTTAAATGAATAAATATAAAATTGCATACATATTGCCGATTTTGAATCGGTTCAAAATGTACCGACAACAATCACATGACGTTGTAAGGGTTTCTTTTAAGGGTTATTTAATAACTCATTCTGTATACAAATGATGTGTATTAAAAGGTAGTAAAAGTAAGATTCCATCCAATCTTTATATTAATAGACAAGCATTTTTTCCATAAGGTTTTTGTACTCCTTTTTTCTCAGCCTTTGTATAACGTAGCAAAAATCTAAGCACACCGATAAAATTGTATTTTCCTGTAGATGTGCAGAATCCCATTGAAATTTATATTAGTCTTTTATAAATGTAGAAAATTCAATTTAAAATTTCAAAAAAATGAACATTAGCCTTATGAGTTGCTGCTTTGGTGATATTATAACAACCAAATGTAAACAAAGTTAGCATCATAGGAAAAAGGTCGTATCTCGATTTTGGTAATTTTTCAGGAGAGCCAAAAACAAAAAGTGTCTTTACTCTTTTTATTATAGCTCTTGACTTTGAAGATGTAGAAAAATGATTTTTTTATTGTTAATAAAAGAAGAGTTAACAGATACATTGAGCATAAAAACTTAATTATATCCATGCATTTAACTTCCAAAAAAGATATGTATTTCAGATACGACAGTTCGTCTGAACTGAAATCAGTATGTATAGTAACCGGCAGGGCCGGCGACGGGGGTGGGGGGCAAATGCTCAGGGGCCTGGACTCACAGGGGGCCCGGATCCACGTGAGATTAGTAAAAATGGGGCCCAGAATCGAGATGAGTAAAAAAGGCGGGTTTCTCAATTGCCCGAAAATCCTGTCACCGGGCTTGGCAACCGGAGTATAAATGGACACATTGTATTCAAATTTTGTTTTTATTGGTGGATAATGGGTAAAATATATATTCCATTTTAGTGATAATAATAGGAAGAGAGGGAAGGAGTGAAAAAGTTCCAAATGGTAAGAAAGAAGGGAGGAGATATGGTAAGAAGAGAATGAAGGAGAAAAGGAGGGAAAAGTGGAAAGAAGGTCGGAAGTAGAGAGTGAGGAATTAATGGAGGGAGGGAGAGAACTGTGGTAAGGGGTGTACAGGATAAATTGATTTGACGACTGAAGTTTTACTTTCCTCTGATTCAATAATTATTAAAAAAAAAAACATGAAATCTTAATGAAATAGTCATCATCTCAATAAAACACTAATTACTAAAATCTATGCCATAAGCCAGAAATGAAGTAAAATAATTAGTCAAGGACTGAGTCTTTCTCTTTTGTTTTTGGGCCCGCAGTTTATTATGTGTTTCGTGGAAAATATGTACTATATGAAATGTATTTAGAAACGCATTGGTTTATGCGGGGATTATTTATAAAATTAGCTATCCCTATTTGTCACTTTGAAAATTGGTCGAATTTTCGAACACTGGCGATCTCTAGTGCAAATTATTTCACATAAATTATTTTATTCACAGAGTTAATTTTCCAGCAGTTTAAAACCGAAACACCAGAATATTTTCCAGCAACAAAGTATATCCCTATCGATATCCGATATTTAGCTTTGTTGATCTTATACATCATTTTAGAAGTCTTTGGAACGTTTATCCTAATTATAGATAAAACACGTTGTATAATTTATCAGTATGATAAAAATTAATGAATGTCCATCTTAAATGTTTATTGATGGCGAAGTAAACAAAAATACAGAGGCAGTTTAGTGATACAATTTCGTGAGTTAATAGTGGGTGTGTAACAGTGGTGACGTTTGAATATTGTTAAGTACATTACCAAGATGATTTCGTTAGGTGAACAGGTAACTTTCACGTTTTGCGGTCACCATTAAATGATACGGCTTCATTTACCTACTACCAGTTGCTGTAAAGCTCTTGTAGCCAAAACGGAAATGTTTATAGAACTGTTATATCCGCTTCCCCATTGGACGAAATATTTTATCCAGAACCTCATTTTAGACGGAAATGTATTTTGAAATTGACCCTTCTCATAAAATATATAGGTTTTAATTTAACTGTAAATTAAAAGACACTATACTGTGAAAATTTCTCAAAACTCAAGACAGTTCTTTATAGTGATTTTTTTTTATTCTATTCATTTGATTAAGTTATGTTCAAGATTTGCCGTCATTTGAAGATTGGTGTTAAAAAAGTATCGATAATTTTTATTGAAATGAGTGATGAATCTAAGCTATGTTACCTTATTTTTGGATAAGTATAATTTAGTCCGTGCACTTTAATAGGGCTATTTTGAATATATGTTTGTTTAATACTAAAGGGATCTCTTGTGATCAAGACTACTTAAGGTGTTATTGGGAGGATCTCAGAGTGAAGTTTTACAAAAAAATTTAATTTTACAAGGCTAGACTAAAGAAAAGAATCTCGAAACCCTTTGTGTGTTGTATTTGTCCATAAGATATAACACTGGGGGAAAATGTTATGTTATGTAATGTTTTAGCTTTTCAAAATATTTATTTATTAGCACTATCAGGAGACCTTAAGCAGAAAATTAAAAGACGCTGAGCAGCGCGTATCCACCAGTTTCGATCTCATTAAACACCCGCAGAAAAAAAATATATGAGAAATAGTAAGTACTTAAGGAGACAAATGTTGGTTAAATTTTAAATAAACTACGTGGATGAAACAGTAAACAGCACTTAATCAAATTGATTGAATGTATTGAAAAGAAAAAGCAACTTATCGGGAGCTCGTTTGGGCTGACCGCGGGAGAATTCCCCCATTTTGCGGTCGAGTGGTAAACGATCGGACTAAAATTCCAATCATCTGAGATTGGAAAACTCTCGCAATGTAACTTGAAAAGTCTCAGCAGGTCATTTTATCTTTATTTTTACCACTTTCTAAAGACGACTCGCTAACAAGGTGTATGCGATACAGTTATAAATATTAAGTTCAAGTATATTTTTCGAATAAGACATTTTTTTCAGGGACTATTGTGATTTACTTTAGTTAGTTTTCTGTGATTGAACAGTTAAAAAAACTCTTAACGGTTTATTCCTACCATCTATTTTAGGAAGCGGAATGATATAATATTATGTCAGGTCAAACGCAAAAAATCCATACTTTGTTTTAATAAAAAATAACGTTAAATGGCAAATCTTAATCATGCATAAGCTCTTTGGGACTCGTAGTGAATTGAACATGTCAGTAATTTCACGTAATTAAAATCAAAACAGAAGCAAATAAAGGGGTTTCCTTAAGTATCCCTGGAGGTTTCAATATTTACCTGTAAAAATGTTATGTACGTGTTATTTAATCATACAACATTGCCTTTCATTTGTATTTTATAATTTCTATTCGTATGACTTTTTTTACATTGTATAACTTTTTTTATTCGTATAATACATTGTAACATTCTAATTAATGGATACGCTGCAAATATATTGTAAGCGTAGAATGCTTTTAAATAATCAGTCAGTAATCTCTCAAAATATTTGATCATCCATTGCGATCGTTACTATTGCAAATAATTTACAATTATACATATTTTACTACTCATTTTAATTTTTCCTGTCGAAAAATTCGGTTTAGTTTAATTGTATTGCTGATTAAACCTAACTTATTCCAGGGAATTTTTCAATTCCGAATAGAGAAGAGGCACAAGAGGAGGATTAAGAACTGCGCTTTTCTAAAGTTCCGATTTTAGAAAAGCTGATTACAGCAAAGCTCTGTTGATCCTGCTTTGTTCATTCAATGGGAAATCACTTGACTGTATAATTAACAGGTACCGAGAACTGGTTTGTATCTCTTAGATCATAGAAAACTGAACTGAACGTTTTAGTTTTTAATATTTATTAAATGCTAAAATAATTTTAAATGTTTATATAGACTATGCATATTTTGAAATGAAAGTTTAAAATGTAGTTTTGTGGTCATTGTGATATTGTTTTCCAGTTAAAAAAAACCTACCGAAATTTTTTCTATTTAGTTTTTATGGTCATACTTTTAGTTTTAACAGAACATGACGAATGTTATAAAACAACCTGACATAACAGACTAATATGACTGGTCATCTGCTGCTTGAAATTGCATTTTACGAATTTTAGCTTACGTAATATATCTTACAAGAAAGACATTTTTTAGATTTAAATCTATATTTAACAATACAATTTAGTTTATTATATTAATTTGTCTCTTTTATTGATGATGGTTTTCGAGATGAAACAACACGTATAAGAAATTTTCCAAACAATGAAAACGAGAAATAGAATTAATAGTTAATAGAATTAATTACAACAGAGAGAACTAATAGAATAATAGAATAATATTAGATAGAATTAATAGTTAATAGAGTTAATAGAATTGATAGTTTACTCATATTTTTCGCCATACGTATTGGCAACAAGTTGTTTGTAAAAGTCTATTTTTAATCGCAGTACTTAGGTCTTGTTTCCAAACTTCAATATGAAACAATAGAACTTTTAAAAATTTATCTCGAAGATAACAAAGTGAATGAGTTGTTCATACTAAATAATAAACTGCCTTATCACCCCTTATTTTTAAGTGTCTTTTCTGTAAGTTACTGTGATACACCATATTTTTTAATTTGTACTGAAAGTAAAAAATGATGGATCAATTTGAACAAATTAACAAACTACAAAATTCGTCTCATAATGTTTCATTTTCAAGTAAAAAAATCTTTTGGATCAATAGAACCTACAGATTATACTGACAGTATAAACAGTGAATGCAGTTGTAGACTAATATGTAGTGTAACAAATTGATTGATGACAATAAATAAAAAAAATACGAATAAACTTACTACGAAATTACTTAAAACTTTTTATATTTTTTATATAAGTATGCATAATATTTTTCATAGGTCTCACTGTGCTTTTATTGTGTTCCTATTAAAAGACATTATTATGTCATAAATAAAAGTTTATTTAGCATATCCTCAGCTGATTAGAAAGGGAGTCACTGGAATTTTTATCCACTGTTAAATAGTTTCAATTTCAATCTTATTTGAAAGTGCCAGTGTTTTTAAAGCCTAAGTTACTACGTATTTGCATAAAGTAACCGTTTGAACAGAAAAAGTATATTCTAGAGTCTGTGTTGGATTTCTCAGTGGAAATTGAGCAGAACCTCGACGTAATGGACCATTCTAAGAGGCGTTTATCTTTGGTTGGGTTTGGTCTCTGAACAGGCGGTCTAGGGTACGTCGACTTGACATTTGCCAATGATACCAACGAAACTGATTACAATACAATTTTATTACAAGCTGAAGATGGGTTCGGATTTCAGTCATAAAATATTCAATTATAAAATAATAAATTTTATTATATTAGCTTAAAATGAAATCTTTAAGCTAATAATCTTTTTCTTCTAGTAATCCAATAAAGTTATATCCAGATTAAAAAAAAACTAACGTATTATTATTTGGTTTCAACTAATTTCTTACTGCTAGAAGCATAATTATTGTTTGCTTAGCATTATAATTTATTACTCATCCCCGTTCTTATTGTGTTTTCCATTTTTGTTTTAATAAATTTAGTTAATCCTAGTTTAAAGATCAAATTTAATTATAAAAGAACTGTGATGATACCATTGTAACATCGCCCCACGGTCTTTGCAAGATCTCAACTGATAATTGACAAATGCACCAAATTGATCCGTGAGATTAGTTTTCAAAAGTAAAAAATCATAAGTTGAACCTTTTCAAACGTGTTTGAACCGAAAAAGTTGCCGCACAAGTCTAATTTTATTCATTGAATTTTAATTCATATTAAATTCAAGGTCACTAAAAATAAAATCATTGACACCCTAAGTGGGCAAATATAACCAGAAGTATTTTTATTCAATTCATGTGGCCACGTGTTTTTTGCTTGTGTTACATCATATGTGTTTGGGTAAGTGTGAAAATCGTTTAAATTATATTATTGTTATTTAGTATTCTAGCAGCCAAACTTCTCTTTGATTAACATATACAAAGATAAGCATTGTTAATATTTATAATATGTATTGATTGGCCTTTTATGTACTAGAAATAATTTTATGATCCATATATAACTTTTATATTATTACAGTTCCATAGGCTTTATTCAAATAGTATATTGTTCAATTCGCATATCATTTAGTAATCATTAAAATAAAAAGTAATGTATTCCATGCCTGTTTGGCAGTTGCAAAATTTCCTCTCCTATCTGTAAAATAAAATCTTTCAATTTAATTTTCAGCTGAAATATAAAGAACTTAAAGAAAACAACACTTAAGAATTTATTAGAAATAATGTAGAGTTAATTGGCCAACCAGTAGTTTTTATTAAGTGTGAAACCAGGCATTAAAGTAGTAAAATCAGGTACTAAACTTGGGTTTCTATATCAAGATTACATGAATAATATGGGATTTATCTGTAGTGATTAGAAAAAAACCACTAATCTTTTAGGTGGTTAAATAAATGAAACTTAATACTTGTACAGGCTCAAATAAGGAGCGCATAAAGTCAAGCAGAGGGGTAACTAATACAAAATAAATCTTGCTTTCAAAATAAATAAATTTACAAAATTTTACCCCCAAGTTAGGGTAGAGACCGGGAGGCACTCAAAAAATATTTAAATAATTCGTAAGCCTCTGAGGACGTTAGCATAAAGGGATTTGCTATGAAAATTCTGGCTAGAACATATATGTTTTTTGAGCCTAAAATAATACTCAAACTCTTCTATTAAACATTTTTAAGGTCTGGCACCTTTGCAGATAAATACATAAGAAATGTAAACCGCATCTGCACAACATTGTACAGATTTAATATCATCGCCAACTGTTGTTCATATTATTATTTTTATAAATTTAATATGTTAGAATTTTTTAGCTGCAGGAAAAATATAAACCAATTAATAAGTAACGAATTTTGTGTTTTATGTTACTTTAAATCTTCCTCGATTATTTATGAAATCATCCCAGTCAATAAACTTGTTATATACATTATAGTAAGAGAAATGATTTGAAAATTTCGACCTATAGCGGTTGAAAATCATTTTTAGTTTAAGAAGTGAAACTGAATAATCAGCCTCATCAAATACAGTAAGTGGCAATGGGTGTTAATTGAATAAAAAGTCTCTTTGGAAATCTGCCACTCATTTCACTGCGCTGCATTTCACATCAAACAACTCTGGCTGCATTGAGAATAGGGTAAACTTTTAAAGGAGGGTGAAACTGTATGTATTTATTCATGCGATTGTAGAGAAGACTTAAATAGAGGAGTTGATTATATTTATCACAAAACTTTCAAATTCATTCTCATAAATTTAACATTTAGCACGAAATATACAACAGTTATTTTCCAATCAAGAAAAACGTTTAAGATAAAGGTGTTTATGTTTCTGGTTTTTTCCTTTTTTAAACGGTTCAACCACTCAAAGGATTTTTTTTGTTTTTCCTTCGTCAGATTGATTTGAAAACACAGAATGCTGAGCCGAAAATGAGCACTTACTATATTAGGTGGAATCAGGATGTTAATTTAGTGGAAGAAAAAACATAAAGCATATATTGTTAATTTTTGATTTATTTTTTCAAATCCACGTTGACACAGTCATAGTTGATACAGAAGAAATATACTCCATGCACCAGATGTGTCAATCGTGTCGTCCCCTCGGTACTGGAAACATTGTTGAACTCATTTAAAATACATGAAATAGGTAAAAAAAACTGCATGATGCGTAAACGGATACACTACAGTAGTATTGTACATCTATGTTGGAGCTTACGATAGAGTAAGACTCTTATGTTGTAACCACTAATATGTTTGGAAGCTTCAAACACTACAATATATTTATTTATTTTACAGTATATTTATTTACAGTAAGAAGAGGATTAAAATAAGCAGCCCAAATGTCTTGTACATAAATCATTAAATTAACTGCTTTAACCAACTTTACTGCTTAGTTGGTTTCAATGTAAATTAAATTTCCAAGTTCAGGCATAAAAGTTAAAAAGAGTGTGTGTGTAAGAGTTAAAAAGTTAAAAAAGTCCAAAATAACGTTAAGAAAAGAATCATGCATGGGAAATCTTTCATGAATTAGTTTCAGATAACGTTAGGAGGTGAAACGGTTCGATACGAAACTCCCCACAAAATAAGCCAAAAGTACAGCTTATACATTTTATGAAACCATATTATAGTAAAAGTAACAAAAACTGGAGCTTACTTTACGGGTTTAACTGCTCTTTGCGGCCCCGGCGGCGTGGCTCTCACTTCCATTGCCATCATCAGTGTCCCTGACCGTCGCGTGGCTTTTATCGGAGTATACTGAACAAAAATGAACATTAATTGTCCACTTGAAAATATTAAGTAGGCAAACATTGTTCAATATATCATAAAGTGTTTCCGGGATTAAAGGTTTACTCATCCTATCAACCCTGCACTCTTACATGAACTATGTATTGTAGTTGCTTGGACGTATGCCTACTTGTACTGTATAATTCCATCAACAGCGGCTCCAAGGATTTTATTTTGGCCGCAAAATTAACATAGGCTCTAATGGGTTTTCGGCAAACGAAATAGACAAACAAAGCAATTGAAACAGCTATTTGCGAACTACGCCTAGGAATTTCAGCTAATGATATAGAGATCCTTGACTTTGTTTGCAGAAAGGATATCACATTTTAGCGAATTCCCCTTATAGGGAAGAAGCTGTTACCATAGGTCTCGTTATGACCTAAGCTCAAGACCATCTTCATTTTTGAAAAACAAAATAAGCTTTTATTTAAAAAAATCAAATTTCTAGGATATTTAACAATATTTAATGTTTTCTCGTTAATCTGATTACTTTATTAACATCTAGTGTTAACAAATAAATGGATATTTTTTTTAATACTCCATGTTTATCATCCATATGGCATTTCGCTTATGTAGAAGACTGTAGTTTTGAAACAGCTGTTATGGTTTGCCTACGTAATCGCTTTTTATTTCGTTCCTAGTTCAGAAATCCACAGGGACTACATTTCTAATATTTTCTACTTCAACATATATTTATACGTTATTCGATATTTTCTTTCCGAACTACCTGCAAAGAATTAGTTTTAATACAGAAAGAACTTATTCGTGTTGTAAAAAAAACTTAGGAGCCAATTTTGAAGTTGTTGTGCATTTGAGATGCAATGCATTAAGCATTGTAATAGCACAGAATTACACCTTAAAGATACAGGTCAATGTTAATTTTGAGCCTCTACCTTCATATCTGCAAGTGCCGCGTCGTGACAAAACGGGTTTTCTTTAGGGCTAACTTAAAAGGTGACGTCCTTTTAAAGGTAGCCCTAAAGAAAACCTGTTTTTTCACGTCGCGGCACTTGCAGATGGTTATAAAGGCTCAAACATTGACAGTTGAACACCTGTATCTTTAAGGTGTAATTCAGTGATCTTACAATGTTTACTTACACTCGATTGTCATCGGAGTATACTGATGAAACTATTAATTACCCATTAGTAGTTTATAAAATTACGGATTGCATAGCTTAAGCATTAAGTGGATTAATATTTAATTCGTGATCTAGGTTGTAGATAAATTAAATAATAACAATTTAAAATAAATAAGAAAAACAGAAAGTTTGGAGCAGCACACTCTATTCATGCTAAATCAGACTACGTCAGTTTTAATGTTTATCAGTGGTCATTTTATTTTCTCAGTCCGTGTTTTTGAGTGTGTGGTCGCCTTAAGTACCTAACTATGAATGCAACCGTTGAATTTAAATAAAAGCTATTTCTTATTTTCAGCTAGGATTGTTGGTGGTTATAGCTCCAAAACCATTTTGGATAAAAACTTTACTTTTCAATTGAAAATAAAAAAGTAAAGTAAATTACAAGTGAAACATTACTCAGACCTCACCGAATGATTGCCGGGTACTTCAAACCTTTGGATCGATCAAGTGGCAAACAAACAAAATTAACCATGATATGCGGGGGCAAAATATGATACAAGACCGGACTTATATTCACTGGTTATCATCTTCACGCACAGGTTTTCAACCTATGTGAAGATTAATATCTTAATATAAATCTGACTCCTTGTAAAAAATTGAAATCTTTACTGAAATACAAATGATTTGAATTGAATATTGAATTGATGGGGTACTATATAAATGAAGAAAGTCACAATTCCATTGTTGGATCTTAAGTTCAATCTAGTTGGCGATAATAATGCAGCCAAATTTTATTTATAAATCCAAAAATCATGCTGAAATTTTTGAAAGAGTTTTTGCATAACAAATTATTATGATGGGCTCGATTATTTTTTTAAGAGTAGAGGAATAATATCTGCAATCGAATATTTAACATAAATGTGACACCACAAAAACAGCACTTTTTTACTATATTCACATAGATATTAAAAGCTAGAACCAAGTTATTAATGCTTATTGCACTAGTGTTTACCTCCTTGGAAAAGTCCAAGAAGCACAGCTGTGGTAGCGGCCAAAAGGAAAGAGGAGAAGAACTTCATCTTGATCTGCTGAATGGATGAACAAATGTTAGACAAATGTTAGAACTTATGTAAATTTAATACACACTAACTACTTATCAATATTAGTTATAATTATCTAAAATACTTATATTTCCTTGCTAGATAAGGGGGGATATAGAATTAAGCGAATGTAATTTAAATATATAAAATAATGGCATACTGTGCTAGTAGTGGAAGAGTACTGGTTATACACAGTTAAACCCACAACTGGAAAAAAATGGCCCAAAATTTTAAAAGTTTTCAGTCAAATGGTTTTGACGTCCGAAGGTTCATTTCTTGTGCCAACCCCTGAACCTTGGTTATTATTTGAGTATGTGAGTCGAGTTGTAAATGATATATGTTATTCTTAACCCTGCATTATATTATTAAATATAAAATTATAAATTAACTTTGGTCTTTATTGCCCGATTTGTCTAATATTTTGACATGTTATTAAAACTAATAAATATTATGTGTTAATTATAATTTTATAGGATATGTAGGTATTATTTGTTAATTTATAAAAATTTTGAACCCGCCATCTAGCTGGTGAATTGCAGACATGAGGCCAGACAGCCGCGCAGCTGCGCAACAATTGTCTTAATTAGCGCACAGCTGTGAGAGACTAATTAAGGACAATCATTAATTGTGTGTGTAATGTCTGACCTTAATATTGTGGTTGGACATTGTTGAATTTTAAATGTAAATTCATTTTGTTGAATTAGACACTATATATATGGGGTTTCTATCAGACTATACTGATATTATGTAAATTGAATGTAAAACCAAAAAAAATAAATGTTGGCAAATATTTAGATGTACACTTGTAAATGGTAAGTGTAATAATTAACCTGTAGTATATTTTTAAATATAAAACTAATTTTGTCTTTATTGTTTGATAGTTGGGTTTTAGCCCTCTAATTAATCACATCCTTTATATTTACCCAAGTATTCTCACTGCTAGGAAATCCAAGCCATTTTACAAATAGCATGTTATTTTTTCTCCTAATTACCCTTTCTATTAAATATAAATCTTTATATTTAGTTTTCAATAGTTCCTGCTCATAAAATCCGCCTTTGATTATATTATTTTTCTCGTCTTTTAAAATATAAGTTACAGGGCTCGTATTTTTAACCTCCGCTATAGAGAATAATTCTGTGGTATAGTTGGGCGTGTAACCCTTGGTGAATATGTGCTTATATTTCGATATTCGAACAGTGTCTCCTACTTTGAATTTATTCTTTTTAACTATAACCTTTTTAACTAATTTCTTATGTACATCTTTAGATGTGTCAGCATTGACTTGGTTAGGTTCTATACCTGTTGTTCTATGTACTTTATTGTTATATTTATTTATTAATTTAGGAAGCAAGTCTAACCATTTATAATGTCCTTGTGCGCTAAACTCCCGATATAACCAAGTCTTTAAAGTTCTCTTGAACCTTTCCACTATAGCGGCTTTTGTCGTAGAATATGTGTGATAGTGATTAATTTTATTCTTACGCATTAATTGAGTAAAGTGTTTATTGAAAAATTCTTTACCATCGTCGGACTGGATATTTTTTACTGCTGTTGGTATATCATTCAATATCTTCCGCATCGCCTCTGTAACCACTAATCCTGTTTTATTTTTAAGTGGTTCGGCATAAGCTTTTTTTAGAAAATGTATCTATAACAGTTAAAATATAATTATAACCTGAATTTTCCTTAGAATATTTTTGCATATCTATTAAATCGATTTGCAAAGTCTCATTTATATCTATTGTTTAAATGACCTTCTTGGAAAATTCTTTCTTACAGGCTTATGCAACTCATAAGCTATATCTCTCTTACTCATTTTTATTACTACTTAATTGATTATTATACACATGTAAAGGTTTATTGTCAGAATTAACTAATATGTGATCATTCTCCCTTCTGTAAACATAATTCTTTGGTAAATAAGGTGTCCCATCTAATTTTCGTAAACCACTTAAAACGTTTGGATCAGCAACACGTATATTCGGATTATATTTTACAAATTTAAATCTCTTATCTTTATATTCAAACTGATTTAATTGTTCGCAATACTGTACGATTTGATCCATAATCGCCACATCTGAAGGCAATTTCCCGGGTAAAACATTAGATATTTTCTTTTGTTTTCCATCAAAAATATCTGCATCTATACTAGTGACAGTTTGTTGTTTAATTACTACATCATGATCATCTATTGCAGGGCTAACATTTGTTAATTTCTTATTATAAAAACCCCAATTTGATTCTTGTGTTCCAGGGAGTTTATAAAGGTTAGGCACTTGTGCATAAATAACAGCATCATGCCTATCTTCCCCAGGTTTTAAATTACAAAGTTTTTTATTTTTACAATCCCAAATATTATTTTGAGATTCTAAAAATTCATATTTTTCATTTCCTTGTACAAAACCATTTTTATCCCTAATTAAAATCTGTTCTAATGTTACTGCTTCGTTGCTTTTTTCTGCTTTTTCTAAATTACTTAATTTATGTTTATTGGCATCCCAAACATTATCCTTTAATTCTAAAAGTTCATATTTTTTATCACCCTGTACAAACTGCTTATCCTTTTTTTATTAAAACTTGTGCTAATGTGGGCACATCGTCTGGCTTATCGGCTTTCTCGACATTACTAATTTTATGCTTCTTCGCGTTCCAGTTCTTATCTGATAATTCTAAAAACTCATACTTACGTTTTCCTTGTACAAAGCTATCGCCTTTTCTCATTAAAGTTTGCCCGACAGTTGACACGTCATTATCATATTTACCGTCTTCTACAGAAACGATTTTATAATTTAAAGCATCCCATTTATTTTCTATTAATTGTAAATTTGGAGGCTGGGCACTCCTAGCTTCTGAATGTTGTAAATATGGGTTGTATAGACGATAAAATCTATATATAAACATATCTTTTTTTTAAACAAAAAGTTTTTGTTTTATTAAAATTAACTTAATAAATAATTCCACTTTCACGTAATTCTTCTATAATTGAATTAATTTCGTTATCAACACCTGTATTTCCAGCTTGCCTTGATAACCAAAGTAATTTTAATCTGTCTACAAGCTCATTAGGGTCATTCCAATAAATATAGTCAATTTTATTACCGGCTACTTCTCTTAATCCCTCACCAGATATAACTTTGTTGAATAGGGGTTTAATTACATTTGTATATTTATGATATTTGTTACTCGATATTGCCGCATCGGACTTGTAACCTTTTAAATGCCCGTTTGTAAGCTCTAATATTTCTTTATAGGTTTTTAAATCACATTGTGTATACTCCTTAGGTTCTTTGAGGGTTAATAATTCCCAAAGACCTTTTGTAACTTTAAATATTTTATCTCCTATAGTTATGTCATCGTTAGCAATTTCAACCTCTTTGTCACAAATATAAAATTTATTTCCCTCACGCCTAATACCGTATGTAGTATCTGTTATGTTACTTTTATTAAGATAATTTCCTAAATATTGTGATGCCAATAGGCCAAAATCTAATTTTAATGGAGTGGGTGGTATTAGTTGTGGTATTTTAGAGGGTGTTTTAGGTAATGAAGAAGGCATGGGAGGTGGTTTAGGAATTGAAGATATAGGTACTATTTGCATTTCATTATTTATGGAATTTTTAGCAGCAGTTATATTTTTTAATTCTTGTAATGGTTCGATTAAAGGTTGAAATGTTTGAAACCTCTCTTCAGCCTCTAAAAATTTACCTCGTTTTAATGCTCTGTATTTTTTCCTAATTTGATTAGCAGATTCAATTAATTCTTTTTGAATATTAGATTTCATTTTTATTATAGTTTATTTATTTCATTTGTCAATGGGTTGTATTCAAATACTTTATCATGTATTATAAGACAGTAAGCTGAAGTGTTTTCCGGGACATTTTCATCTGTTTCAATCTCTAGTTTTATATCAATTACTCCCTCTTTAATAGCTTCATTTTGTCTCGAACAATCAATAACAATTAGCGGATATTTTTTAATGAATTCGCTTCTACTGATCATAGGATCTGGTAGGGTATTATAATAACTTTCTCTGAATCTAACAAGCATCTCATAAGCCTTGGACACATCACCCTTCTCGAAATCTAAATTAAGATCATTGTAAGGGTAGTATTCGGAATTTAAGAATACTTTTAAATTTTTTAATTTACAATGATCAAACTCATCACTTCTCTTTCGAGGTTTATTATCCCTATCTGTTTGAAATCCAAATATAATGTACCTAGGACTTTCAAGATGTGATGAAGTTTTTAAACTCCAAGTATTTCTTGTGGTCTGTGGGAATGAGGGGTATTGATGGAGTTCGAAGCTTCTAAAAGCGATTTGTAAATTCTTATTTTGCAATAACATTTTTTGCAATTGTAATTTTTCACTATCAGATGGTGTAATATGGGGCATTACCCATTGAATTGATTTAAGTATAATTTTAGGAAGTACATCTGCAGTGCCAGAAGAAGGTGCATTAGATGTTGTAAACATACAATTATTATCATTTTTAGACCGTTTTAATATTAATTCCTGTTTAACATTTACTAAAACTTTATTAAAATCTTCAAAAACACCCATTAATAACTCCAACGGAATACACGTACTAAATTTACCCTTTTTGTGGAAATTTTTTAAATTTTCATCTGTATCAAATGCTACATTTGTTAAGTTACTGGTTTTATTGTAAGAGCATAATATTTTCATGAGACTTGTAATTCCTGGATTTCTTACTAAATCAATTTGTTTTCTAGCAACTTCATACCTAATTTCATCAAATAAAAATGCAAATGCATTATTTATTAAATGACCACTATCTTTATTCTCTATTTCTCCCTTTATATATAAATAACTTTTACAGGGGAGTGTTATCAAGTCTTGATTGTTAATTGTTAAAATTATCTCGTCTGAATTATTTATAGCTAAAGTATTATGTGGCACATATGCATGATTTGTAATTTTAACAATACTATCATCTAATGGGGATTTCCCGGTAACGTCTAGAAAATCTGTTTCCATTTTTATATATAGAAAATTTTAGTTTTAGTCCAATTGATTGCAAGAAACTTGCATTTAGCATACTAAGTATACTACGTTTATTTTTATAAATTCTCATATCTTTTTTATATAATCTTTTTTATGTGGCATGTAATTGTAGTCTCTTCACCATTAAAGTCAATGGGTCTATCGTGTTGGTCGGCAAATGTTATACTAATTAGATCTAAAGTTTTTTTTATTTACGGGAAAATATAAGATATTTTTGGGGACTTCAATTATTTTATATCCAGGTGGAGCTTCTGGATAAAAGCTGTTTATGGTGTGTGATTTTTCACCATTTAAAAATTATCCGTTTGCGATATTACACTTTACTCTAATTACATTAACATTATTTATGTTAATTTTATTTACTGACTTAAAGGCAACAAATGGTGTAGAATAGCCTTTAAATCCCAGTAACATACTGCCTAAACATGGTTTTGTAAAATCAAATGCATAAGGACTCACAATTATAGCTTTCATTGTTCGATTATCAGCGGTTAGTACAAAACTTGGAATTAATTTTTGTATTTCTTTGGCTAAATCATTGACCTCATATGATCCCTCGGGAATTTCTATAACTTTTGGATTTGGTGCATAATAAAATATATCTTCACCTTCCTCAATAGTTATTGCACTTCCCTTATGACTATTTAATTTTGGAATTAAACCCTTATAGGGTATAATTTTATCATTAAATTTTGTTAGAGTTTCCTTATCAGTTACCTTAATAATGATTTTACCATCTAGAGCTTTATTTAATTTATCTATGCTCATTGTGCCCTTAGGAGTTACTAATTTCTGTATTTCATAATATGTTAAGGTATTAAAAGGTTTTTTAACATTAAATATTGAATTATAGCTTTGAAAATCTACTAAACCAATTACATAATCCCCATCCAATTCAATTGGAGGAAAGAAGACAGACTTTAACTCTGCCTCTGTCCCTGTGAATGTAATCGTAAATGAATCCATCCTTTTTTATAAACTAAATTTTTTTTTAAATAGTAAACATAATTGTCCACAAATAGAAGTATTTACATCTTGAATTTGGTCTGTTGTGTAATAAATTTTAGAAGGAGTGAAATAATTAATTACCTCTTTTGGAGGTTGAATACCAAATGGGTCGAAATAAATCACAATATTCTTATTTTTACGGTAAGCTGTCCAATGTGTACCTTTATTATTATCTAAATTAATTATTCCGCATTCTTTTACCTTTGGTCTTTGATTTTTTAACTCGTTTTTGAGATATACACCGCGAAATTTTGGGATTTCTCTTCCGGCTTCTAACAGTTGGAAGTTGTCCATATTTTTTATTTGGAAATTTTAATCCCATGCCTAATTTCGCTTTAGTTTTCATTAAGTTCGTAATAGCATAAGCAATGGCTTTCTCAGCTAAGCTGGCACCCTTGGCTTTAACTCTACTCCATGCCTGTTCTGCTAATCGCATATCTGCCTTATTTCGTGACGCCACATCATGGTGATTGGCATAAAATATGTCATGTTCTTTACAATAGGAGTCTAATTTGTTTTTAACAGGTAAGTTCTTGGAAAGGTCTGTACCAGGCCCGCAGTAATTAGTACCTGGAATCGTTATACTAAATGGAAGCTTATCAATCAAAGTGTTTAATAAGCCACGACCTCTGTATGGTTTTAAGAATAATCCTTTACCTGTTGTCTTCTTTTTCTTTGTCATTTTTATATAATATAAAAAATGTCATTCATTCAACAAAAGAGGAAATTTAAAATTGTATACACAGAAAAAGAGAATAATAATAAGAAACGAGAATTATTTCCTAGTAATATACGTTGTATTATCTGTGGGCCAAGTGGGTGTGGTAAAACAGTTGTAATTTATAATTTAATTGTGCAAAAAGAAGGTATAAAATTCTCCAATTTATATATAGTATCTAAAACTTTAGAACAGGAAAAATATAAAAAATTAATTGAAGTTTTTAATTTATGTGGAGATGACGTAAAATTACACACTTTTTCTGACTGTGAAATTACACCAAGTGATGTAAAACCACATTCTGTCATAGTTTTCGACGATATAAACTGTCCAAATATCAGTAACTTTTTTGCTATGGGTAGACATAGAAATATTAACAGTTTTTACTTATGTCAATCATATAGTAAAGTCGATAAATATATAAGAGACAATGTAAACTTTTTAATATTGTTTAAACAAGACGATTTAAACTTAAAACATATTTACAATAATCATGTGGGAAATAATTTTACATTTAAACAGTTTAGAAAGCTATGCCACCAGTGTTGGGACAAATCAAAATATGCATTTTTTACTATAGATACGGAGAGAGGGAAAAATAGTGGAAAATACAGATTTATGATTGATTTATTCTACAGTGACCCAATGCAAGTGTACTGATCCCATTTGGTAATATATATCTTTTATCATCGTTATAAGATAGTACTTTTTTATACATTGTAACAGTTTTTAATTTATGGTTAGTGGATTGCATTCTTGTTACATTTTCATAATGATCGTCTCCTGTCATCAAGCATTTTAAATAGTGTTCATGTCTTAATAAATGTTTTACAGTAGCTTTATCTGCCCCTTTTGCACGTTTAACCTCCAGTTTTTTATCCCTACACTCTAGCCATTTTAAAGGAATATAGCTATATAATTTTGGTCTTAAACCACTATATTCATATAATATATCTCCATTCATTTCATCTTTAAATTTACCCATTTCTTTTTTATTTTTATTTGAGTATAAGAAATGGTTTTTATCATATCCTGAGGTGTCAAAGTGTTCTTCTATGTCATCTTTGATTTCTTTATAAAAATCTTCTGTGTAAATTTCATAAAATAGTGAGTCAGTGTCAGTCATAAGCAACTTTTTATGTTTAAATTTTGACATGTAATTATAGTGAAAATCATACATTATAACTTTACTAATATCTAGTATTGTCATACCGAGATATATTGGCTTATCAAATTTAATAATTAATTTATTCATATGCACCGCATGTAAGTTATTTTCAAATTTTTTAGTGCAGTCAAAATTAGGTTTGTTGACATACCTCATTAACTTTGACTCATCAACAAGGTGAATATCTCTAAACTGTCTTTGATTCATAATTGTTCTACCAAATAAGCTATTGTTTAATAATTTATAAAAGTCTTTTTCAAATTCATTCACAGCATTTTTTCTTTTTTCTATATTAAAATTTATGTAAGGTGCCAACCATTTTGATTGTTTAAATCTTAAAATTTTATGGTATTTAGTAACTACTAAATCCAACTTTTCATATTTTTGTAAAGTTTTATAATGTAAGATATAATTTGTTTTATTTTTTAAATTTGGTATTAATTTGTTATTTAATTTTCCAGGAGCTAAAGGATAATCATTATGCAAATCATGTAATTTCTTGTCATATTTCAAATCAACTTCTAAAATAAACCCATAATCTTCTCTCTTTTCTGACTTATAAATTTCTATGTTATTTACCCATTCAAAATTACCAATCGGTAAATAGTCACACATAGCAAAGGAATATAAACTGTTGCAATCTAAATAGATTAAATATACACTTTCTTCATTGGGTTAAAGTATTTCCCCATATACTTATTATTACTTTTCGCATAACGAGTAGAAATCATGCTAACACCACCTCGTATTCCATTTTCAATAAAAAGGTGCATATCTATATCTTTAAATAATTCTAATTTTACTGAGGTCATTCTCAAACAAGCCTCCCACGTGAATCCAGGCAGGGAATAAGTGTGGACTGGGTCGATACGATAGTCTTTCAGACATAAATCTCTAAATGTCTCAAATACATCAGCTAACAATAAAACATCGGTTTCCAAATATAAATCATGATATTGATTTAAATTTTGTATATTAAATTCACTCCAAACTAATTTTGCATGTTCATATTCTTGTTCTGAAATATGCTCTTTAGTTAATGAACTATAAAATGCTTCTATCCGTGGTAAGGATGATTCATTAAATTTATCTGAATTGGTCATATATTCATAGGGATAAACACCTTTTCGTTGTAAAAGAGAATGTCGCACATATTTGAAATTCTCCAAGTTTAAAGCTAATTTGTATAGTGGTAGTGATAGAAAATTATATGAATCAAGAAATACTAAATCATCAATGGAAAAAGATATATAATTCTCCATATCTTTTGCGATTACACTGATTTTATGATTTTTTAATTTACCAAGATGTTGAATTATTAAATGTCCATCATATTTTTTAAGGTTATGAAATAATACCGGTATTTTCTTTGTAACTTGATATTGTAAATTACAATTGTTATGGGCAATCCCTCGAAACATCCCTGTTGAGTGATTGTGGTCTAATATTTTTAAATCATTTATTGTAAATGGCCTATCACATATGTGGCAATGAGTCGCATTTTGGCGAATTAACTCCAATTGTGGAGTATAGGTAAGAGGTATATTCACCTCTAATTGCTCTTTAATATAATTATAAGTAAGAAATATTTTAAAAAAAAATACATCCATGACATTCTTATCACTATATAACTCTTTTTGTATTATATTTCCATCTTTAACCACCACATAACAAAAACCACTTGGAATATGATTATTAGATGAATCAATAAAGCATTCAAAATCAGCATATACGGTTGCATTAAGGCGCTTTAATTTCAAATTTATAATTAGTAAACTCAATAAATTCTTTATTTGACATCTGTACTCTCTGTGGTGCAAATTTACTACAGTATTTAATATGATTTTCAAGAGTTATTTTACGGGTGAAATGTTGTAGACATAGATAGCAAAAGTGTTGTTTACGATTAAATTTTGTTATTCGAAACATTAACTTATTAAAATCTCGAATTAAACAATAATGTGTATTACAACGTTTTTGTAGTAGCAACAAGTTAATATGGTGATTTTTAATTTCTTTTGTTATCCTTAGTGGGTATATGATTTTATCTTTCTTCACTCCAAAAACATTTACACTAATATTGTTATTCTGCTTTTCAAATTTATTTATATCTGATATTTTTACTGGATATCGAATATTTGTCATATTTAATTCACTTCCATATGGTTCATAATTATAAACTTGATTTGCATGTTCTATATAACTTCTTGAATGTAGAGAAGCTAATATACTCCAGAGAAAACATTTTCTATCATTATTTTTTATATTCAACACAGCATGTGTCGATTTAATAGCTTTTGGTAATGGAATATATGATTTTGGAGTTAATGGAATAAATTTATAAACATGTAATTGCCATAAAATTGTACTATCATAAACCCACCCACTTCCTTCAGCAGAATATTTATGTATAGAGTTGTCGATTTTCAAAAGTGATTCATTAATTTGCAAGTTAATTTCTTGACTTTCAAGTGTTAAATTTGTTATACTGCGAAAATTAGCTTCACAATCCTTCTCAATAATTGTTTTACCATCCTCATTTACAATATATTTAGCAAATTTAACTCTTCGCAATAAAATCCATTTAATAGGCAGCGGGCATGATATTAGGGTATTAATCAATTCCTCTTTATCGATTCTTTTTTATAAATAAACATTTTATAAAAACATTTATCACACCTTTGATAATGCCTTATTTTATCTCGCTTAATAACTTTATTACATGTATTACACGTATCATGATCTTCAATCATGTGTAGTTTTAAAGTTTTTATATTAGAAAATATTTTATTTCATTTTTTACAAATTTTTGGAAAAATATTATGTATATTTTTAAAATGGCGAATTAAACTACTTCTATTAAAAAGAGTTACATGACAATCCTCACACGAAAACATTTTTTATAATAAAAAAAATTTAAATGAAGTTGAGTATATATATCTTTTGTAAAAAATTTACAAATAAATTCACAAAGTAATTTAAAAACTTTTTTACAAATGTTTTTAAAAAATATTATGTATATTTTAAAATGGTAATTGAAATTACTTATTCTACAATCTTATCTTTTTAAAACAATTTACAAATTAATTTAAGATTAAATATTTTAAAAATGATAAATTAAATTACTCCTATTAACAATCATATCTTTTTAAAACAATTTACAAATTAATTTAAGATTAAATATTTTTAAAATGGCAAATTAAATTACTCCTATTAACAATCATATCTTTTTAAAACAATTTACAAATTAATTTAAGATTAAATATTTTTAAAATGGCAAATTAAATTACTCCTATTAACAATCATATCTTTTTAAAACAATTTACAAATTAATTTAAGATTAAATATTTTTAAAATGGCAAATTAAATTACTCCTATTAACAATAGTTATTCTACAATCATATATTTTAAAAAAGATTTGCAAATTAATTTAAAAATATACATGATATTTTTAAAATGGCAAATTAAATTACTCCTATTAACAATAGTTATTCTACAATCATATATTTTAAAAAAGATTTGCAAATTAATTTAAAAATATACATAATATTCTTAAAATGACAAATTAAAATTAATTTTTTAGACATTATAATTTTATATTTAAAATTATGCTGTAGGGTTAAGTATAAATGTATTCACATACCTAAATAATAATAGGCAGATCTCAGGTAGGATCAATGGATCGGTCCAAGAAATATATAACCACTCAAGACGAAAAACTGTTGGGCAACACTGTCACTGACAAACTAGTGTCTGAATGACTTGTGTTACTGCAGACAGACACAGCTGTGCGCTAATTAAGACAATTGGTGCGCAGCTGCGCGGCTGTCTGGCCTCATGTCTGCAATTCACCAGCTAGATGGCGGGTTCAAAATTTTTATAAATTAACAAATAATACCTACATATCCTATAAAATTATAATTAACACATAATATTTATTAGTTTTAATAACACGTCAAAATATTAGACAAATCGGGCAATAAAGACCAAAGTTAATTTATAATTTTATATTTAAAAATATAATGCAGGGTTAAGAATAACATATACCATTTACAACTCGACTCACATACTCAAATAATAACCAAGGTTCAGGGGTTGGCGCAAGAAATGAACCTTCGGACGTCAAAACCATTTGACTGAAAACTTTTAAAATTTTGGGCCATTTTTTTCCAGTTGTGGGTTTAACTGTGTATAACCAGTACTTTTCCACTACTTGTGCTTAGTATAAGTATGGAAATGGCAACAATTTATGTAAGTTTTTCTACTGAGTGGTATTTTTTGGAGTCTTAACTCGATAACGGTTTAACGAAGTTTATTACGTTTGAGATGTCAAATTAAAGGTGTTTAAACGTAGATTCGCCAATACGTCTAAGGATTCTTAAAAAGGGGAATAAGAACAGAAAAGAGATGCTTTTTCATTGTGGCACTCTTAAGTAGATCAAAAACTCGGTTCACTTTACTTAAAAATAAACATAGAGACATGCTTTGAACTAGTTATAAATGGTTAACCTCTGAATAAAGCACTTTCATTAAGAAAATCACCCTGTACGTTTGCAGAAATAGCTGCAATAGATAATAAACAAGTAACAATAAGTGTCTATTTTCTGGTTGTTATTTTACCTGCAAAGAATTACTGGAAAAATAATTTTTTCTTGTGAAATATAAGTAAAAAAATGGTGTAACTTTTAATTCATTCTTACCAAGTTGATAATTCAAAATCAAAATAAAATATGCTTCATTGCTTGAATATAATATGTACGTATTGCCAGCGTCATATTAATAAAACAAAAACGTTATTTTATTCATGCTCATAATCCGTTATTAAGGAAAAACAAACCTGATGAAAACGTCTTTCAATTGCAAAACTCTTAAGTTCTCTTTTAGAAGGATCATGATTTCTCAGACTTAATATACCTGGAGGACGTTGAACAATAACGGCAATACAAGATGTATGGATGAGCTGTGATGAGGGATATTTAGTCTGGACGTATTTTCTTAGATATATTTGAACTGTGGGACAAGGGACTGGAAAATGGCATGCTTCTGTTAAAAACAATCGAATTTTGTTACATGAAAATGCTGAAAAAGTAAGAAATTTGAAAGTTTTAAAACAAGCTACTCAAGACTTCCTTTGACGGATGGCAGCGACGATCCTGTGAGCATTTTTAACGACGAAACCCTGTTTTTTTTTATGATTCGGATCCTCAGATAACGACAGCGTATAAAAGGTATGGAGTAATAAATCACAGTTCGCTAAAAGAAGAACTGTTGCCTAGCGGATGTTTGTAAACCTACGAAGTATAAAAAACCATAAAATTTCTCCGCGCATAATTTTGAATGTGTGAGGAAGCATTCAGATTTTGGTCCACTTATAGCCCCCAAGACCTATCACGTTTTCGGAACGTAGGTACCGCAACATTATTCACCAGAACATTAGTATTCACACAACCCTTTGATGTGATTGAAAAATTGAGAAACGTATTATAATCGTATAATAAAGAGACCGTCCTCTCGGAACTGCTGAAATAATGTATTGAACGCCATAAAAGTGGTCACCTTTACATTTCCTCTGCATTCATTCTCAATGAAAATTGATGTGTCTTCAGCAAATAAGCACATAACGCAACCCTAAGCAATAATTCAACAACAAAGCAATCGTAAGCAGTATATTCAACACAACTCTTACCATTATGTTCAAACAAAATAAATAAAAGTGGCTCTGATATGGAGCCTTGCAATATGCCTACCTTAGCAGTCTGTACACCAGATAAGCAAACCATAACACAATATAGCTTAACATAGCCAAAACATAATTTAGTTTCTATATTGAAATTCGATCTTACCTGCTTGGTAGTGAGCGAAGACGATGTAGCACCGTGGTGCGGCCGGCGGTTTATATACCCTCTCTGACAAGTGTTACATTTTCAAATACGTGACAGAATGTCAGCTAAACAGGTGCGGTGTCATTTACGTGTAGCGCCATGATGCCAACGAGTGCTCTGCGCGTGATACCAACTTTAGCGTTATAAAAATTTGAATATTCTCCATTATATTATGCAAAAACCTTAGGAGAAATAAATAAAGATAATAACTTTGAGGTATGAGTCTCACCGTGTATTAAAATTCGAAATGTATTTGCCATGAATAAAAAAATTAACTAAAAAGCAAACTAAATTTTTTTCCATAAGAATAATATGGGTATGAATAAGTAGTATAAATTGACGGGTATCGCTGCTATGAGCAGGGCGAGAGGGCGAGCGGATTAAATTCCCAGAATTCCCGATCACGTGATTTCCCGGAATTCTCGATTACAGGCGGCCTTAACCTAACTTAAAACGCTTTATTTAACCTCACCTAGGTTCCTTAACGAGCATATTTAACATAAAATCGCGTTATTTACCGTTATTTGTTTGCACCTATCCCCTAAACAAACCTATTCCGGGTAATAGTTTAACACGATACGCTTACCCGAATAAATGATATGTTAAAAGCATTAAGATGTTGAAAAAAATACAATTGTTTAAAAAAAATCCAATATATATCGCATAAGCCGCTTTGTCAAGAAGTCTGAGCAATATTGATTTAAAAAGTATTACAAACTCGTCTTTAACAGAAATCATATTGGACAACAACAAATCTTTATCGTTGCCGCGGTCGGAGGTCAATTTGATTAGCAGAGTCTTAATTATCAAAAAGCGCTTCTCAAATAAGTTTCTCTTACTCGTCTAAACATTTCATTTTATCAGACAGATTTTCACACGTAATATGGTCTCCCTCGGGCGTCCATTCGTCTCCTAAATAATTCTCTTTTTTCCCTACATCATCTAACCCGCCAACGTTCATTAAAGCGTCAAACACAAACTTATCGCTCTTCAAGATCCTTTAGACCAGGCGGTATATGTTTTGACTTGGGTAAATCACACAGTCTCCGAGATTTTTGTGTTAATGGCTTCGGAATATCATTAAAAAACAAAATTTCACTATGCGTACAAATATAAACCTGTGAAAAATTTTTTATCGAGGGAAATATTAAAAATTAAACAAAAATATCCACGTTTTTTGCCTGTTTTTTGAAGGTCTCTCCAAAACTATTCACTTTAGACAAAAATAAATGACACAAAACGTTTTGTTATAAAATTCTACATTGAAAAAGGTTATTTTCAATTTAGTTTTTCCTACAAAAAGTGCTTTTTTTAATCGAAAAATGTAAAAAAATAGTAAAAAATAATCTAAAAATTTACGTTTTTCGCGATTTTGTTGGGACACGACGACTCAACCAATGACCTTCAAACTTTTCACAGTAAATGTTTGTATTATAAAAAATAATTACACAAAGTTTCATAAAAATCAGCCTAATATATTCAGCACAATAGTCATCTAATAATCGTACTGCCAAAATATTAAACAATTTTTTGTTTAACATCAATTAGCATCAAACATCAATTCGTATTGTATAACTGTTATCAGAGTCAAAAGGTTGAACGATATGTTGTGACGACTCGGCGGCGCGGTCTGCTGTTATCTTATCCACTCTCTATAACTGTTCCATAACAGCGCTTAACCATTTTTATGACGAAAAAAAATTTATTCTCTACACAGACGGATCATTGTATACCCGTTGAACCGAAACCGTTATTTCCTCACTCCGTATTCCGCATATCTATACCTCCGTCTATAGGGATATCGTTTCTGTAGACCTCTAATATTATTTGAGCTATCCGATCGCCTCTTTTAACAATGAAATCATCGTCTGAATGGTTAAACAACAATACACCTGTATTGCCGGTGTAATCGGGGTCTAAAATTCCAGCTCCAATATCGATGAAATTTTTTACTGCTAAACCACTTCGTGGAGCGATCCTTCCATAACAACCACGGGGAAATTGAAATGATAAGTCTGTCTTTATCAACTGTTTACCGTGACCGGGGACCACATAATCGTAAGCGCTTTTCAAGTCACAACCGGCCGCGTCGGGCGAGCTTCTGACCGGCGGCGAGGCGATTTCGGTCAATTTGTAATATTTAAAACTGCCAGATTCCATTTTACTTTGTTATCTATACAGTGCATTCTGCATGATTCGCACTTAATTAATCATTCGGGTCAGGGGTGAGAAAAAATATTTCAACGCGTGTTTTTTAATTATTCAGTTTCTTGTGAATTTGATGTCGTGTTTGAACTTATCGTGTGGCAATTGTGTTTTCCCGTAATACACAACAAACAACGGTTTCTCAGATCGCATCAACAAATTGATATTATATGACGTCATCCTCTCGTTCCATGATTCAGGGAGGAAAACTCAAAATCTTCGCATTCAACAATAACCCGTGAACCGTAATCTGTACGCTTTCTTTTAATGTCTTTTACTAAATATTTTTTACCGATTTCCGTACTATTCAATCCTGTGGAACGGATACCGTTGACTTCATTCAAAATGTCGGCATCATTGTACCTTTGTGTTATATCAATACCGTGATTGTGCTGTGTATTTTCCATGTTCACTTTATCTATATATACAAAACACTGTTTTCACAGTCAAATAAAAAAAATAAACACTACACTGAGTGCCGTAATAATTTATTACACACCCACTGGTCGCGATACTTGTAATTAAATATAAATAAGGTCAATGTATAGGATATTATTTGAAATCACATAAAACGACTGTGGTTAATTTAATTCAGACTCGCTGACGAGTTTCAAATAAACAATATAATTCGGCAAAGCGTTTTGCAATGGAACATAGTTCCCATCCGTCAAATAAATGTTGATTGTACCTATCGACAGCGTCCCCCTCTTCAGCGGTATGTAATTCAAAACCGACGGCTTCTCGTATATCTTATCTTTGTGTTCTCGCGGACTCAAGTGATACAATAACGACGAGTTATCGTGTTTATGCCAGTGCTCTGAGTGATTAATAAAAGAATGTTCGACCAAATCACAATGGACTTCGATTGTGTTGAACGGTCTGATTTGCAATTTACCGTCTTCTTCGTATGTTGATAAAATATTTTCTGCAGTAAACGTCAATTCGAACACGACTTCGTCATTTTTTAATTCTCTAAACCCGAGAAACCGTCGCATCTCGTTGTTTATATGGAACTTGACCGGAGATCTGATACAAATCTTAGAGTAATTATCTCGAAAAATCTTAAACTTTTCCACATCTAACTCCGGTGCGATTTTATTCAACTCATAAAATCTCTGGTTTCTTTCTGCATGGTTTTCAAATCCCAAAACTCTTTTTTGAAAGTCAGTGTAGGACGAGCGTTGTCCCCTTTAAAAAAGTAATCGAAGCCGGCTCTTTCAAGTTATAAAAATAGTTATGAAAACAAAACTCCGTGAGCGCTAAATAATAACGCACGCCCTCTTCCAAATGTATGGAGTTTTCGAGCTTCAACTGCAAAATAGGATTCTGACCGGTCAGTCTGAAATACATCATTTCTCTATATACGCTTTTAACGACTCGCGGTTTTACTTATTTATTTGAACCGTGAAGACGAAAAAAAAATAAAATTATTCGAACCATCTAAAAAATGTATATTTATCGTTTCGCAAAGCACGTTCGATTTCATTAAAATATTGTCCTCTCGAAAAACACCGTAATACCTCTAAACATAAATGACCGCATATAGGGGGATCGTTGTAATCTTGATATCTTTCGTGGTTGTAGAAAATGTCTCGGGACATGTTCAGATATCTTTTCAACTTTAAAGGCGGAGGCGCCTCACCGAACGAATCGAAATAAATCCCCTAAATTGATTATCCCGCACTCTTTCTCGCGCGGTTTGTCGGGTAAGGTCTCTCTCAAGAAAACACCGCGAAAATTACGTATTTTCAATACGTCGGCCCACCTCTCCAAGTCCGACATCGTCAGAGGAATCAGTCGTTTTTTTTAATTTCTCTGATGTCGTTCAGAGTTTTATTCAGTTTACCGCTTATCCGCTTGACCAACCCGGCACCGCTAGCGTCTTTTTCGATCAACGTGTCCAATTCGTCGTCTATCAGTTTCTTTAGCCACGGTACGAATTGATTTTTCAACACCGGCGCGACTTTGGTTTTGATCAGTGGCGACGCTAGTTTCTTGAAATAGGGGATGTTATTCTCGGCCAGCTCGAGTACCTCCTTTAACAAACCCCCGTCTATCATTTGTTTCAATTGCGAATGGTCCATAATCAGCCTCAGTCCTTTGTTGTGTTTAATGGCTTTTTCGATCTGTTTGTTCTGATCGCTGTCCAGCAACACCTCGACATTACCGTTTTTCAACTGGTCTCTGCTCAACGTGAGCACGGCCCGCCTGAGCTTTTTATGAGCGAACCGCAGTTTATTGAGTTGATTTTTCGTCAAACTTATCTTCCGTCAGTGCGACCCCATAATCGAATCACTATATATAAATGCGAGTATTTTCCCGACACGTAATAAATTGGAATCCGCTATAGGTTTTAGTTTTTTTCTTTAAAACGTGTCACTAGTTTTACTACTTAAGAAATGGATCTGTACTGAAAAAGTGTAAAACAAATACACCGTCCGAAAACGTCGAGACTGTTAAAACTAAAAATAAAAGACTGTTGGCCAAGGCGCGCTGCACCGTCTGCGCGGGTGTTAAACACTCGTTTATCAAAGACCCGCCCGAGGTAGTGGAGGCGAAAGAGTTGCACAGACCGGTAGTTAAAAAGTTTATAAAACGCAGGATAATCATGAAGGGTCTAGATAACCTATGGGCCGCGGATCTGCTCATCATGAAACAATTCGCTAGAGAGAACAACTGGTATAAATACATATTAAACGTCATAGACTGTTTTAGCAAATTCGTCTGGTGCGAACCGTTGAAGAAAAAAGACGGCGCCGACGTGACAGCGGCTTTCGAGAGGATTATTAAAAAAGCGAAAAATGACGGCCACACTACCCCCGACCTTTTGCACACCGATAAAGGGACCGAGTTTAAAAATAAGCCCTTTAACGACATGTTGAAGAAACAAAAAATCAAACTGTATCACACGAAGAGCGAGGAAAAGTCGGCGATAGTCGAGCGATATCATAGGACGTTAAACGAGAAATTGAAAGTTAAATTCCAAGTGAGAAATTCACACAAGTGGTACGACGTGTTGCAAGAACTCACGGACGAGTACAACAAACACGATTACCACCGCACGATAAAAATGCGCCCGGCCGACGTTAATAAGAGCAACGAGTCCGAGGTGTTGGAAATATATAAGGAGCTCGAAAGTAGAGTTCCGCGTAAAAAGCCGAAATTCGACGTCGGAGACAGAGTCCGTATAACGTCGCATAAAGTCGTGTTTGGAAATAAATACAAACAAAATTGGACCTCGGAAATATTCGTGATCACGCGGGTTTTAAACACCAAACCGGTCACTTATAAAATAGAAGATCTAGAAGGCGAAGAAGTCATCGGCGGCTTTTACGAGAGAGAACTGCAAAAGACGGAGTTTTGAATTACGGACTATCGCATTCTTTAAAAGTGTCGGGACGATTGCGGGGACTATTTCATTTTTCAAAGTGTCGGGACTATTGTAGGACTAACTGTCGGGACTGTTGTAGGACTAACTGTCGGGACTATTGTAGGACTAACTGTCGGGACTATTGTGTGGGACTATTACATTTTTTCAAAGTGTCGGGACTATTGCGTGGGACTATTATATTTTTCAAAGTGTCGGGACTATTGTAGGACTAACTGTCGGGACTATTGCGTGGGACTATTACATTTTTTTCAAAGTGTCGGGAATATTGCGTGGGACTATTATATTTTTTCAAAGTGTCGGGACTATTGTAGGACTATTCGATTTTTTCAAAGTATCAAAAGTGTCGGACTATTGAGGGACTATTTTTTATTATCGATGCAATTATCGCGGGAATATCGAATAAGATTTTATGTCGTCCGTTTAAATTAATTAAACCGTTTCGTACACCGATATCGTATTCGAACGAGTTTTCAAAACCCACGAGTATGTTTATATAGAGTAAAACATGACCGACGTGTTCAAGCTTACTTTTAAAGATCATTATCCTATTTCGATAGTACGCGATAGCGATGAAACCTTTTGGATTAAAGCTAACGATATCGCCCGTATATTGGGATACGAAAGACCTAGAAAGGCGATATACGATCATATAGACAAAAAATGTAAAACTACTTTTCGCGATTTAAAAGTCGATAATCCGAATTTGAATCTAAAACAAACGCATCCCGGTACGGTTTTCATCAACGAACCGGCGATCGGGATTTTGTCGAATAAATGCGTAAAGGAAAATAACGAGTTTCGGGAATGGTTTTTTTAAAGAGTTTCAAAATCTAAAGTCGGAACATGCCGGTCGAAATGTTAGGTACTACGACTATGACGATTTGCCGATGGTTCCATCCGAATCGGATAGTGAATCGGAAGATGCGGGTAATGAAAGCGCCGACACCTCAGTACATGTCGATCGTTTGAAAACGGAAAATAAAGTATTCCGTCGGATGATAGATAAAACACAACTCCAACAAGTGTTCAATGTACTGAAGAGTAAAGATAATGATAAACGGGAATATAAATTTGTAGACACGCAAAAACGATATTTTACTAAAGCCGTCGATGATTCTGACGGATACGATGTATGTTTTAAAACCGAATACATCATTATCGATGATGAAAGTATGACGATAAAGGTTTTAAATGAAATAGATACGATAGGTGTTAAACATGACTATAACTTTAAAAACAAATGTATAACGATTTACGATGACGATTTCGACCTAATCGACCTTGTTGAAAAAAACTATGCGACAAGTGATGGCGTGGTAGGAACAAATACGAACCCTATGGTACGAAAATAGGTTTATAATTTATTTTTTTATTTTTCGTCGTAATTAAAAATTGACATTCGACTCGTTTTATTTCTATAGTAAGTTTGAAAAAATGGATAACACGAATACAATCAATGTCACGAGTGATGAATATTTTACCAACAACACAGACATCTACGATGTGTCAGACACAGACGACATGGTTGATGGTTGACATGGTTGGTTCGGTCGTTATCAGTCAGCGGTCGAGGTCGGATGTGCAGATAAGCCCTGACTGAGCGTGCCTCCTGCCCGCCTGACCTTGCATGCAGGTTACAAAGTGATTTTTTAAATAGTTTCTGTTTAAGCGCGGGTTTTTCGGGGTGGTCAGTGACATTTTCAGGAATATTTTCAGTGACATTCTCAGTGACATTTTCAGTGCATTTTCTGTGACTTTAGTGACATAAATTGAGTAGTAATCTACTTATCGTCGTTTTGTCCGATTCATTCCTGCTAACTTACCGGAAATGGCATGTGCGAAGTGTTCGCTTGAAATAAAAAATAAAAAAGACGCATTAACGTGCTCTCAGTGTAACAAACAGTTCCACGTGGCTTGTGTGTACGTTGGTCCGCCGCCCGTCCGACCGGCTACAAGATCAGGCGCCGCGACGCCGTGGCGATGCGCGGACTGCACAGCGGAAAACGATTCTGAACCCGGGAACGTGATGGATATGCTTAAACTGATTCGTCAAGAGATGGCAGCTGACCGCAATTCCAATTCTATCAATTTCGAGAGTTTAAGTAAAAGCATTAATCAGGTGAGTGAATCACTTAAAAGTTTGAATGTAAAAGTCTCTTCAATAGAAGAAGATCAAGGACATATGAAATCAGACATCTTAAAAATACAAGAAAAAAACGAAACTCTTACACGGCGGGTCGAAGAACTTGAAGGGCGGATGAACGAGATCGAGCAATATTCTAGGATTCACAACCTAGAAATTCGGGGTGTCCCACTATCTACAGGCGAGAATACTCTCGCAATCCTGGAAAAGCTTGCGGAAGTACTGGGAATAAAATTCGATCGAGAGGATATATCGATTTGCCACCGATTGCCGACGCCCCAAAATCCTCGCTATCACCCATCGATTGTAGTCCAGTTTACTTCCCGCGCCGTTAGGACTCGATGGCTAACCGCGAGCAAGACTAAGAGCCCCACTACCAAGGACCTGTCGACCAACTTCCGGGACGGCCGGATTTTCGTAAACGAACACTTGACTGTTCACAATAAATCCGTTCTCGGTCGCGCACGTCGTCTCACAAAATCCGGGAAGCTCGCGTTTGCTTGGGTGAAGGACGGGAAGCTTTTCGTGAGAAAGACTGCCTCATCCCCGGTGACACGCGTGTGGAGTATCGCCGACGTGGAGGTCGCGGCTGGAGAACCGAGGTCCGAGGACTCCAACACCGGCGGCGGCGACAGCTAAATGGTCGTCACGGCGATCAACACAGCATTGGACTCAAAGTAATACCATGCCATGTTTTACTATTATACACTAATTCTCCTAAAGTAGGGATTTTTTTCTCGCATGCAAAACCTTTTTTTCTCACAACAAAAAGTATACATAATTTTAATTTCTTATTTATTTTTTTTTACATAAACAGTAATCAACAAATTAGAAATTTCTTTTCAATTAACTATTAAATATAGTTTTCAGTCTTTTTATTTTACTTTATGTGTTTTAATATGCAATAAAAATACACAGGAGTTGTACTAAAAAGTAATCTTTTATTTATCTTAATGTACAAGGAATAATAAGATGTTAAATTTAGTTTAGTATAATAAATTAGAAATTTATTTAATTTTAAGCTTATTATTTTCTTTAACTCTCGCAATGCTTAAATTTAAATTTGATACTATCTAAAAAGTTTAGGCTTTTATTATGTTAGAATAAACGTGTGGATATTAATGGAGAATTCAAATAATTTGTGTTTAGTTTAAAATAAAATTGTTATAATTTACAGTTAGGAAAGCTAGGTGAATGTTTTTATTTATGATCAAATTTATACTTGATTTACCATACTTTGCAAGGAAATTATTCGGAACCCGAATAACTTTTAATATTTGGGTAACTTATATTTATTTGTCAAAGACACGAGCTGCTAGGTATGAGCGATCAAGATAGATAAGGTTTGTAACGGGGTGGGTGGGGGGACACGCATGCAGCTGAATGCATACCGATGACATAGATAAATTTCAACAAATTTACTTTTTTTTTATTTGTCATTTGTTTTTTACAAAAGATAAAATAAATCATATGTTAGAAATTAAATTAAAATTATAAACAATCAAGAAAATAAAAGATATGTGTTTTTACACAGTAAGGAAGTTTTAAATCAAGTTGAACTTGGCAATTTTTTCTCAGGCAATGAGATTAATAATATTAGCGTATTACAACAAAACATTAGAAGCATAGATAAAAACATTGATGATTTTTTTATTAATTTAAAGGCAATTAAAGTTAAATTTGATATAATTGTACTGACGGAGACCTGGCACTGCGATGATACGTTTTTTCCACCACTCGACGGTTATGACCTTATTGCAACCAAGCAAAAGAGAAACCGAAATGACGGAACTGTAATTTATGTAAACAAATCACTGTCAGCCGAGTCTCGGGAGCTGGCGCTAGGCGACGTTCACTGTTTGACCTTGAACTGGACTTTTGACGGCAGAAGGTTCCACTTAACCGCACTTTATAGGACTCATGACAGTAATATTGATTTATTTTTAGACGAGCTTGAAAGCTTTTAGGAAAACAAAACAAAAAATACAACCTATATTTTTATTGGTGACATTAACTTAAACTTACTCAAGACTGGAAGACAGGAAAACCGTTACTTGAACATACTTACAGAGAACGGGTTTTCCTGTTGTATTGACAAACCTACTCGAGTGACTAGCGACAGCGAGTCCTGCATAGACCACTGCTTCCTCATTCACAACAATTACAAAAAAGTGCGGGCCGCTGTCGTTCATTGTTACACAACTGATCACTTCCTCACGGCAATACAGATTGAACTGGGATCAAAAACTAATTCTTCTCATATTACTGACAATAATTCCCACGTAGACAAAACGTTGTTTAGGGCACTGTTACTGGAACAAGACTGGCAGACGGTACTAAAAACTTGTGATGTGAATGAAAGTTCACGCAATTTTCATTTTATTATTGAAGATATTCTTATTAAATCATCTAAACCCTTTGTTAATAATAATAGATTAAATCACATTAAACCGTGGATTTCTACAGGTATTATAAAATGTATTAGAAAAAGGGACAAATTAAGTAAATTAATCATCAAACAACCTTTTAATACTGATTTGAAAAAATATTTTAAAGCATACAGAAATCGATCAAATTCTTTAATTAAGTCAGAGAAAAAAAATTACTATAGGCAAAAGCTCAACGAAAGCAATAATAATCCACGTAAATTTTGGAAAGTTTTGAATGAATTATCAGGGCGTAATGTAGCTAAAGATCAATTTCCAATAGAAAAACATATCAAAAGGGATATTTCAGGAATAAATAAAAACACATTAAAAGAAGTAGCTAATGACTTCAATTCTTATTTTTCATCTGTTGGTCAGAACCTTGCTTCTTTAATTGATTCTAGCGGAGCACAGATAGTGAACGACAATGACTTTGTTACTGACAGCACTTTTCAACTGACTCCTGTCACTGAACTCGACTTATTACGCAACATTAACAGTCTACGGGGAGGGTCTGCACCCGGGTGTGATGGCGTTCCTGCATCCCTCCTAAAAGAAAACACCGATTTATTTTTAAGACCCCTTTTACACATTATCAACCTAAGTATTACCTTCGGAATTTTTCCTGACACTTTTAAAACAGCAAAAGTTTTTCCATTATATAAATCAGCAGATATTACCAATAAAGCTAATTTCAGACCTATTTCTCTTCTTAGCGTCTTTTCCAAGGTCATTGAGAAAATTGTAAAGGAGCAATTGGTTTTTTATCTAGAAAATAATTCAATTTTAACTAATTGTCAATATGGATTCCGTACAGATAAAAATATTTCTGACGCTCTGTTTAGTATTAATAAAGATATTAATTCAGCAATCAACAATAATAAACGTTGTTTTTTGACTTTTTTGGATTTGGCTAAGGCCTTTGATTCCTTAGATAGAACTAAATTACTGCACAAGTTGGAAGTGATAGGTTGTAGAAATAACACCTTATCTTGGTTCACCAGCTATTTATCAAATAGAAAACAAGTTGTCACAGTTTGTGGAGTAGAAAGTATGGAACACTCAATTGATTATGGGGTAGTTCAAGGGAGCACTTTAGGGCCTGTTTTATTTTTGATATACATAAATAATGTATCAAAAATAAGTATTGAGGGTAAGCTTTATTTATTTGCAGATGATACAGCAATTCTATCTGAGGGTTCTAATTGGGAAGAGGTTAAGCTTTCAGCACAACGAGATCTTGCACTCATTAAAAAATGGTTTGATCAAAATGTATTAACTGTCAATATTACGAAAACTAAATTTATGCCAATTGCCTTGAAGTCTAATTTTAATACAAACTTTGATAGCCTCAAATTGCATTCTTGTGGGAATGTTTTGTCCGAAAATTGTAGCTGTGGGGCTATACAAAAAGTCGATTCTTACAAATATTTAGGAGTTGTTTTCAATAGTAGTATGAATTGGTCCGCCCACGTAGATTATTTAAAAAGTAAAGTTAGGAAATTTATTTTTGTTTTTAGACAGCTTCAAGAAGTTTTAAATTTAAATGAATTGAAACTTTGTTACTATGCTTATTGTCAATCCTTGTTCATGGGTGGAATTATCGCTTGGGGAGGAGGTTACCGATCCATATTGGAACCTTTGAACATCATTCAAAAGTCAATTATCAAAGCTGCTTTGGGTAGAGGGCGAAGATATTCTACGGAAATGTTATTTGAGGAGTTTGGAGTTTTAAACTTGAGGCAGTTATATATAAAAACCTTACTAATATACATTTTCAAACATTCAGAGGAAATTTTTCTTAATTTTGAACATAGTTACTTTACTCGAAGTTCACAGTGCAGTAAAATCCGAGTTAACAAGCTAGTCAGAACTTTTTCAGTCACCAATTCACATTACATTTCTCAAATTCTTTTCAGAAATCTTCCACCATATCTTCAAAACTATCATAACTGCACACTGACCACTTACAAGAAAGATGTTATAAACTGGTTAAAGGAAATAGGAAGGGATGCTATTGAGGTGGTCATCACATCCGGTTACAGATAGACTTGACTCAACCAATAACTTAACATAAAACAGGTTATCGCTGAGCCGGGGTCCGTCGTTTATTTGAAGTTTTTATATTGCCAGTTATTTATTTTTTTCTGTCTTAATATTATTAACAATCATATTAATTTTATAACAATTATTTACTTTATTTCCTATCTAATTAATTTTCTTAACAATTTTCACTTTTTCAGCCAGGTTTTTTATTGGTAAAGACTATTTTAGTATAGCGGCTCGTGCCTACGCACAGGTTCGGCAACCTATGTAGGCACTAGTTCCAATATAATTTTTATTGTTTATTTTATTCTTATAATAGTTATTTTATTTATAATGTGTATTGTGTAATGTAATTGTATGAACTTTTTATTGGAATAAAAGAATTTGAATTTTGAATTTGAATTTGATATCGGGAGTAAATTCATTTTCCAAAATCAGGAGGTTACAGTATTGTTTGATGATGATAATAACCCGTGGTTTAAGGGTAAAGACGTAGCTAGAATATTAATGTATTCCGATACAGATAAAGCAATTAGAAACAATGTAGATGAAGATGATAAGATTAATAATGAAAAAATAAACCCCGCCTGTCAGGCGGGGTTAGGTGGCAATGAAAAAATAAACCATCTACAGCAGGCGGAGTTGAAAGGTAATGAAAAATCAGCCATTTTTATCAATGAATGCGGACTGTATTCACTGATTCTATCATCGAAAAAACCTAAGGCTAAGGTGTTTAAGAATGGGTTACAAGTGAAGTCTTACCATCCATTCGAAAACACGGTGAATATAGACTCGGTCTTCAAAAGCAACAGTTGTTACATGATCTAAACCGTTCAATAGAGTTTAATCGCCAGCTTCAAGTTTGTAATGAAAAGCTCGAATCCAATTGTAAATCCCTAAATCGAATTCTAACCGAACAAACACCTAAGGTGGCGGTATTACCCGAGAGGAACGATTTAAAACATGTCTTTTTCGTTCTGGTAAAAGACGATCTTTTCGGATCTTACGGTGTCAACGAGTACAGGTGTATCCGCACGGAAAAAAGGAACTTTAATACCGCTGTGAGTAAAGCCGAGAAAGAAGGTTTTAAAGTGTGTTTATTTAGAGAAAACGTTCCGAACAGCATAAACGTTCTAAATAGAGCGAAAGAGGTTATGAGAAACTTTGGTCTGTATTACGACTGTTCGTATAACAGAGTGTTGACCAAATACAACTTTGTAAATATTATCTTGTACGTTATAAATGACGACTAACGAATTTTATTTTCGAATAATACGATTTTATTTTTTCCTTAACCGGGCACAAACGATCCGACTTGTATATAGAAAGAGTGATGGATATCGTCCCGTATCACAGAGAGACGATCGAGGATAACCTCTTACCACGACCTCTACGTTGTCTGATAGTGGGCTCCTCCGGTTGTGGAAAAACGAATTTGTTGTTGAATTTCATTTACAATCATAACGGTCTTTTATTTAAAAATCTATACGTGTTCAGCATGTCCGTAGAACAGCCGGCTTATGCGGAATTACGTGAAAAGTATGTCGATATCGAGAAAAAATTGAACAAAACCATAGCTTACTTTTTCAACGACTGCGGCGATTTACCACCACTGGACGAGTGTAAGAGAGACTCTCTCGTGGTGTTCGACGATTGTCTGATGGAAAACCAGGACGTTATCAAGGACTATTTCATCAGAGGCAGACACAGAAAACTGTCGTGCGTCTATCTCAGTCAGAGTTACGGCAGAGTCGACATGCAAGTCATACGTAATAACGTGAATCTGCTGTGCGTCTTCAGACAGAACAAGTACTACACGAAACGTATTTACGATGATTTCGTGGGTGCCGACATGAGTTATGGCGAATTCGAAAAAATGTGCGAAAAGTGTTGGAACGAGTCGTACGGCTTTTTGACGATAAACACCACTAAAAAACCGCACAACGGAAAATATATGCTCAAGTTGAAAGAGGTATTGAATAATAATTAAAGTGTACGCTACGTTTTACAATAACCGATGTGTAAACTCGATATTTTCTAAATTAACGTGTACGCTACGTTTTACAATAACCTATGCGTAAACGTGGTATTTTCGAAATTAACGTATACGCTACGTTTTACAATAACCGATGTGAAAACGTGGTATTTTAGAATTTAACGTATACGCTACGTTTTACAATAACCGATGCGTAAACGCGATATTTTAAAAAATCGACGTATACGCGACGTTTTACGATTTTTATTTTAACTTTATTTTTTTTTCTCGTTCTTTAAAAATAAAACCCGGAAAATCGAAAACCTATATATAGATATGAAGAATAAGAGGAAAACCGCCGACGATAAGGAAATCATCAACACGTTGGTTAAAAAGCAGAATATGGCCGATAAGTTATGGCCCGACGGGATGAATCCGGAAGCGGCCAGGAAGATCGAAAAGATGGAGGAGAAATGGCGTAAGGAGAACGAAGAGAATCAAAAACGACAAGCGCTAGAGGCGAACAAGTTCTTTAGCGTACACCCGACGTTGCCGGGGAGGCCTAAAAACCAAACGATAATTATACCGCCGCGTGACAACACGCCTTTGACGGTTAAAAGGGCTAAGGAATTGGATAAACTGCAAAACAGATTGAAGAGTGAAACCGAGAGCGCGAGAACCGTGCAAGTCGAAGAATTACGCGACATAGAGAAAAAACAAGAGCCCGTCGTCAAAGCGATAAAAGAGCAGACCGAAGTCCTGAATAAAAAATCCCCGAAACAACAAAAGAACGTTCAGATCGTAAGAAGGAGGCCTACGGAACAACAGTTCAGGCCCAGAGCGTCTAGCACGCCGGGTAGGAGTAAACTGACCGTGGACGCGCAGGCCAGGGAAACGGCTTTACCCGAAGAAGAAGGCGAGGGGACCGACGGTGATGTGTTCGAAGCGCCCACTGCGACGGTGACCGATTTATTACCGCCCACTCAGACGGTGACCGAGGAATCGGACGAATTGCAAAACCGTTCTATCCGCCAGTTCACGGAAAACGAGGATTTGGGATATATCGCGAAACAGTATCTCGCTAATAGTAACGATAGGGTTTTCGGCATTTCATACAATTTCCCAAACAACAAGCTCGCGATCGGATCGCAGACCGTATCCATCGAAAATAACGATATCATTTTAGACAACACTATGGACAGATATCGCGGAACAGAGGGATTGTGGACGCTCTTAACAAAGGCCGAAATTCACGGTATAAAATCCGATAAAGCGGTCGGTGTCACGCCGAAGATGAGACTCATAAGTATCGACGCTTTCACTTCTCGGGATTTTGAAAACTACAAAGACATTTTAATCAAAACACACGCTATATATCAAAACAACGATCCCGCTTCGCGCAGACCAAAGTCGAGTGGCGGCTGGAAATGGGTGAATTTGATAAGCGATATATGGAAAGAACTGAAAGAGACCTCGAGCACTTCCGGTAAAGGTCTGCTCGTAGATACGAACAACCCCGTGGAATACAAATACATAGACGACCACGACAGACTGCGCGAAAGAGTAGAATTCATACTGGCCGAGGAGGAAGCGGGAAACAACAACTTTCATAACGAGAAAATGGCGATCGTGAAATTCCTAAACGACTGGATGGAAAAGCTAATCATGGAACCGGGCGGTCTCAAATATATAAATCGGTGTTTAACGGTGTTGCCGGAAAAGAACGTCGCGGGCGGTGGATTAGAGGATTCCGTGAGAGACGTCAGAAAAGTGCAAAGGTTAGAGTTCGGGTTACCGTCGGACAGAAAGAAATATATACAAGTGTTCGGTAGAAGATATATTTTAATCATCGCGATTTTCGTCTGTTTTCAAGTGTTTATTCACGCTTACTACGGTTTATTATTTTTTTTATTAAAAGCATAAAACCCGACACGCGTATATATAGTGACAGAGAACATGGAAAAATATTACGTCGAGGCGAGAGACAAAATAGAACTTTACGAATACAACACCGTGTTACCGGTATCGGATTTGAATTTTAATTCGCCGAACAAGTTCACGGTGTTTAAATTGGATCACGGCGATTCGTTTTACGATGGTAAGATATTATTTCACATACAAGGGGAAGTGCTGAAAAAAGCGGATGACGCAAAGTATGATAAAGAGGATCCTATTCGGTTGGTAAATAATTTCGCGGCGTTTCTATTCAAGAGGATCGAATTAAAAAAGCACAACCAATTGATCGAGGCGGTAGACGAAGTGGGTATAACGAGTACTATCAAAGGTCTGACGACATATACCAAGTCTTGCGAGAACACGTACTACACTAGCGGTTTCAAGTCGAAGTACGAGAAAGGAGTCGGTAAGTTCGAGGCTATGGGGACGTTATCGCATCTGGGATTCGGGTTTTTCGACAGTCTGAAATATCCCATGTACAAAGGCGGATTCGAAATCATCTTTACACGAGCCGAAGATAACGACGCTATCTATCGTTGGAAAGAGGGGACCGGCGTGACGAAAAAGACGGCGGCCGAGGGTAAAATAAAAATTACGAACTTCGTCTTGAGAGTTCCGCTGGTCGATTATAATCCGGTGAAAAGAGCGCCGCTCATAGAAGGACTCAAGAGGTTGAGCGATAAAGGCGATTTACAATACAGATATTGTCAGTGGCAGTGTATCGAGAAATTCGGTGTTTTCCGGTTCTTCGTACAGTTTCGACATATCGAACATTTTCAGAAATATATCCAACCCGCTGTTTATAATAATCGGCTTACAGACGAATCGTAAAAACGACCAGACCAAAGACCCCAGCCGATTCAACGCTATAAATATAAAAAACTTTTATGTGAAAATCAACGGCCAGAGATATCCGCAGGAACCGCAAAATCTGAATATCAACGATAAACAGTACGGGATTCTATATGCGAGCTATTTAGCCGTCAGAAACGTTCTATTACACGACGAAGACGTTTACCTAAACGAAGTCGATTTTATCGATAAGTATCCGCTGTTGGTCGTCGACACGCATTACCATCCGTTTTCCACCGAAGTGAAAAGAAACGACATACAGATCGAATTGGACTTTACGAACCCGGTGGCCAGTCCGGTCGCGGATCAAGGGACGACCGCGAACGTCGTCGTTATATCAGAGACGGGTTTCGATTACGACTTGAATAAGAATTTAATTAAAATGCATTAACAGAATTTCAGTTTTTTATTAAAACGTCGGAGTCGTGTTTTTTTATTTTTTTTAATATGTCGGAATATCGATTAATTATTTATTTATTTCGAAAACACGTTATTTACTATATTAGGGAAAAATAAATATGGATAATTGTAATTTTAAATCGCTGGTCTGGCAAGAGCATCGTGTACCCCACGGTGTGCTCACCGACGGATTCGTTCAAAGATTCAATGGGTACGTCGACTGGCCTCTGCTGTCGAGAAATTACGGATTGGACATGCCTATAGATATGATCCGTACCTATCAACATAGATTGATTTGGACGACGCTATTGACTTTTAGACTGTTTCCGGAAAACATCCTTCGCGAAATGGCGGTCAATTTCGATGACGACTGTTGGCAGGTCCTGAGCAAACACCAAAGGTTATCGGAAGGTTTTATTCGCGAGTACGCCGATAAAGTCGATTGGGAACTGATAGTCAAATATCAAACTCTTATATCAGAAATATCAGAATTAGCTTATTGTGCACCCTCAGTCAACAGGCCTTCACTCTCCGTCAAATCCCAAGGTCCTTAACGAACCTTGAGGTCTTCTCGACGAAGGTACCTCACGTCACAGCGCTTCCGTATGAAAATTGCTTAGAGCCGCGGCCGGGAGTTGAACCCGGGCCGGCTGAGTGAGAACTCAGAACGCTACCAACTAAGCTACGGCGCCATCCTTAATTACACTTGACCAAGGAACATAAAAATTAGATGCTATAGATACAATGATATAATAAAAATCAACTGAAGCACAAGAAATGTTCTAAATAAACTTTCAGTACCGAGTAAATTTAGAAATATAATAAATAAAACGTTATAGTGAAAGTATTTGCGAAAATCTCTGAGAAACGCTCAAATTGTACCGAAATTTCCGGGACATTAGCGAATGCCTGGGCGTGACAGTGACTTGCGATGTGGTGGGTTACACTAGAGATTTTCAAATGTATTAATCTAATTTGGTGTCTATTTAAGGTATGGCTATAAATATTTGCCGTTTAACATTGTCATTTAGTATATTTATAATTTTTTAACTGCTATTTATTCAGATCATATTATGTTAAAGTTGGGATTTTCTCTATATTATTATCCCCCGCTAAGCAACAAAAATAATGTTTTTAAAAGTAAGTAGCAAAACATTCCCTTTGCAGGTCTAGCTTCCCCAAGTTTAATCAGTTTCGCTGTTCTTACACAGGAAACTTTGAACACGTTGGAGGAAGAAGAGTGCACTGAGGAACGTTTATGAGTCACAGGCAAACGGAAAGAAAGTAAATTAGGTTGGAACTGAAAAAGTTCATCGGTAAACTGAAAACTACTCTTTCAGTAATTTGACAAAATTTACATTGTAAAGAATATTGCGTCGAATTGTTAAAAGAGTAAATATTCGTAGCAGCTTTTCACATATCATTTCTTGTTTCACGTACCTTTAAATTTGAGAATTATTTTGTTGTTAATTTTGAATTAATCTTGAGAAAGTTAATTTTGTTTGTAATTCAAGAGTTATTTAAATATAATTTGAATCCCTCTGAACTACAGTGTATTATAATATGCATTAGTTAGATAATTACCTAAAAGCTCCCCTCTCGATTTAGCATTTCATCTTTCCTCTGGTACATAGTGATTCCTCTGGTCTAAGTTATTGCACTAATTTTTTAATTTATTGAAATTTAACATTAAGAATGCGTTTTAAAAAGAGTTTATTATATACGTTTAAAAACATGAGGTTTATGAGTTGAGTTTAATAGAGAAATCATTCCTCTGGTGCGGGTCACCAGTCCTCTGGTAAGTGAAAAAACGTTTTTTGTTTAAAAAAATTATACGGGCTCATTTATTTAGTGTTCCTTTCAGGGGGGCTATTAGTACGCTAATGTTCACCTAAAAATGTTAAATAATTTGTGTTTTGTTAAAAATTTTGATTTGCCATTTTTATCATCAAATATGTTCACATTTTAGAGAATGACCGTTATATACGATTCATAATACAGTAAAAGCCAGATCTAGGTGATAACAGTATTAGGAATCACATTTTTCTTTATTACGAATGAATACAATTCATAAAGAAGAATGTAGTATGGCAATAATATAGGTGAAGCTGTTATGTGCCTATTATACCATCCAAATAATGTAAAAATTCATCATTATTTCGCAGGAGAAATTGTATATTTATGAGGAATTGAAATCCTTAACATCAACACAAGTACGAAGAGTCGAGGAAAGATATTTTCATTTAATACTGAGCATTGTTTTATAATATATTTTTATCGGTGTTTCCTCATTGTCAATTAGTAAATCTATTCTTAACCCCTACTCATAGCTCTACATAAATCTCCGACTGAACATGTTTTTTAACTATTGCTATATGTAGGCCTGTGATCTACGTTTTTATAAATTTTTATGTTTGTGTCTGCAGCCCAAGTACGAAAACGTTTAGTTTTCCAATCCCTCAAGTAAACTACAATTATTATAAATAAACCTAAGCTAAGCATGTGGGTCAAAATACTTTCAACCCGTAATGCATTTATTGTCTTTTGATATAATCTAAATCAAATAAATGTTTTTTTGATAAAAAACAACTTGACCAATAAACTTTACAATTATAAATCTTTTTGAAACAATGATGTGGAATCCTGATACATGAGATGAAATTTTAATTTAAATTAGTTGTACCAAAGACCAATAATCTTTCAAATATTACCCTTAGAAAACTTAAAACGTTCGAATTTAAAGAGTGCAAGATACATTAAAAATAGTGGCGGTTTGTGTGGTCGTTTATCAAGAAAACAGGAAATACTCCAGCTCTATAAATTTCACTCGCCTTAGATTTTACTCTAGTTAAAATTACGAAATAAAAAAAACAATACAATTTATTCTAATTTTATTAAATTGGTACATGATATACTAGGGAGTTTTTGCCATCCACGGTAAAACAATACAATAATCGTTTAACAGGTATTTTTAACATTGTGCTAAATGTAGAAAATCAGCTGATTTAACGCTCAAAGTTTAAGGCCGCGTCACACTGGTTGAGGAGGAGGGCGAGACTCGACCGTCAACAAGACCAATACAATACGGTCTTGGCAAATGGGCGAGTCAATGAGTGGTGGGCGAGTTTTGAAGATTATAAAGTGTAGGAATAAGCTGATCCTAATAACTCGGTAGGGTGTTTGCAGGAACTCCTTAGGGCCGCGTCACATTGGTCGAGTAGGAGGGCGAGTTAGACGGGCGAGTTAGACTCGAAAGCTGGAACATTAGTTTTGATTATATCCATCCGAAGGATTTCGTTTCACATATCATACGATTTGCCTATGGGGGATAGGGGGAAAGTATTTTTTTAGTGTTGCCTTTATAACTGCACAATTTTAAATATTTTTCTTGAATTAACTAATTTTATTTTATTTCGTTACTGCGGTAAAGCTTTTGGTATAATATTTATAAGCCATACCATCGTTTAAATGATAATATAATAATGTTACATAATTTAACTTGTTCCACCTATGTTTTATCAAGCCCAAGTTATGTCCACTGCTATGGTTAATAATAAAAAAAACGAGAAGAAGGCTCTTAAATCAACGTTATTTAAAAAAAAATATGCTTTCAGTTCTGAAGACGAACTGAAATGTTAATCGTCACCAAAACGGCAATCAATTAAAATTCCTTCATCCTCAATACAAAACAACGTATTCAGCATATTTATATAAAACATTTATCCCTTTTCGCCATCATTGTTTTTAATCAAAGGAAATTATTTTTAAAAAATATATATTTTTATTTTTAGTACGTCACAGCTGTATTTCAGGTAAGCAAAAACACTGTGCTCTTCTTAACGGATTTGGACTTTTGATGAAATATAACACTCCCCAGTCAAAAGAAGAAAACAAATTATTCAGATTTTACGGTTTAAAAGAAAATCCCATTAAAGGTGCAATGACATTTCTAGGGAGGAAAAGTAACCCACGAAATCCCACGATAGGATTCAACACAGACCGTTAACTTGGCTCACCGCTCGACGGCAGTTTATGACTCCAGTTCACATGAGAAGTCCGTGGTTTCCAACGAACCCGTAATAGAGAATAAAGCCATTTTATAGAAATTTTTTTTAGAAAAAATTTCTTTATACAATGATTTTAAAGATACTTATACAAAATCAAAGTTTACATATTTTAAAGTGCATTTTTTCTCGAATCCAAAATTTCTTACTCATATGGGACTATAACTGATTTTAATTTATTACTCGAATTAAATTACTAGATGTACTTAGCAAAATACACATAAAATAAATTGACAAAAGAACAGAGAAGAAACAGTCTCCTATTCTCATGAGATGAAGTCTTCCCAATGCTAAATAGTCGAGGAAATTGTGGATTGTAATAGTTACAACCACAGTTTACTAAACTGCAACTGAAATGTAACTGTGTCTGATCCAAACAGTGTCACATACACGTGTTCCTATGTAAAAATATTTTTTTTTTAAGTTCGATACATTATCAATTGACAATCTTTGGGATTTAAACTATTATTATTTGATTTTTGGCTACTCATCACCATAATATATAAATTACACTTTCAATAATTTAAACTATTATTGAACCTTTATTAATACATACATTATTCAGCAAATGCTAGCTTCAAAGAAGCTTTTTTATTTTATTTAGGCTTATATTTTTAACGGTTTGAATTTTCCCATTAAAATATGGTGTAAATACCTTCAGTCAACAGTTCTAATCTTGTAGATTAGAAATGTTGACTGAAGGTATTTAAACCATATTTTAATAGTCGATTAACAGTTCTGGAGGCAAACAACAATGAATAAGTTGAATCTTTCGTGTTAAATGCCATAACATTGACCAGGTTTGCTGTAATTACGACCAACATCCGACTTTGTAGAATTTGGAAAGACAAATCTGATAAAAATAATATTGATACTAAACATTTAAATTAAATATATTAATGCCAAATTTTACAGGAATGAAAATGGAAAGGACACCGTATAAAGAGATGATTATAGCAAAGAACGCCGTATATAATAACACAGAGCCTCGCCACTATTTTTAATGTCTCTTGTACTCTCGAACGTTTTAAGTTTTCTAAGGGTATTATTTGAAAGATTATTGGCCTTTGGTACAACTAATTTAAATTAAAATCATTTCATGTATCAGGATTCCACAGCATTGTTTCAAAAAGATTTATAATTGTAAAGTTTATTGGTCAAGTTGTTTTTATCAAAAAACATTGATTTGATTTAGATTATATCAAAAGACAAGAAATGCATTACGGGTTGAAAGTATTTTGACCCACATGCTTAGCTTAGGTTCATTTATAATGATTAATGATTGTAGTTTACTTGAGGGATTGAAAAACTAAACGTTTTCGTTCTTGGGCTGCAGACACAAACATAAAAATTTATAAAAACGTAGATCACAGGCCTACATATAGCAATAGTTAAAAAACCTGTTCAGTCGGAGAATAGTAGAGATTTATGTAGAGCTATGCGTAGGGGTACTGAATAGATTTACTAATTGACAATGAGGAAACACCGATAAAAATATATTATAAAACAATGCTCAGTATTAAATGAAAATATCTTTCCTCGACTCTTCGTACTTGTCTTGATGTTAAGGATTTCAATTCCTCATAAATATAAAATTCCTCCTGCGAAATAATGATGAATTTTTACATTATCTGAATGGTACAATAGGCACATAACAGCTTCGCCTATATTATTGCCATACTACATTCTTCTTTATGAATTGTATTCATTCGTAATAAAGAAAAATGTGATTCCTAATACTGTTATCACCTAGATCTGGCTTTTACTGTATTATGAATCGTATATAATACACTGTAGTTCAGAGGGATTCAAATTATATTGAAATAACGCTGGAATTACAAACAAAATTAACTTTCTCAAGATTAATTCAAAATTAACAACAAAATAATTCTCAAGATTGAAGGTACGTGAAACAAGAAATGATATGTGAAAAGCTGCTACGAATATTTACTCTTTTAACAATTCGACGCAATATTCTTTACAATGTAAATTTTGTCAAATTACTGAAAGAGTAGTTTTCAGTTTATTGATGAACTTTTTCAGTTCCAACCTAATTCACTTTCTTTCCGTTTGCCTGTGACTCATAAAAGTTCCTCAGTGCACTCTTCTTCCTCCAACGTGTTCAAAGTTTCCTTTGTAAGAACAGCGAAACTGATTAAACTTGGGGAAGCTAGACCTGCAAAGGGAATGTTTTGCTACTTACTTTTAAAAACATTATTTTTGGTGCTTATTATTTATAGATTGACTATCCCAAAAGGAAAGTAGAGCTTAACAATGTAAGTTTTTTACATTGCTTTTACTGATTTATAATTAAGGAACATAAGTCCCTAGAAAAAAAAATTAATCAAATAATGGAACTCCAATTGTGTTAAGTTTTTGACCGAGCAAAATTGTTTTCTGTCTGGGCTGGTTAGGTTTTTATCATGTGTTTTTATTATTAGCAGTTGGACTATGTATAAACTGACTACTTTTGATTAAAAAAAGGCATAAATATATGGTTACTCCTGCAAAATTCATGAATTTTTACATTATTGCGATGATAGAATAGGCACGTAACAGCTTCGCATATATTATTGTCATATTAAATTCTTCTTTACGAATTATATTCGTACGTATTAAACAACAAAATAAATATCCCAAAAATATTTTAAATTACATTTGGTAGTAAAAGATAGTAATATTTCCTGTTGGCAAAAACCATTAAGAAAACAATATTCTTAAAAATAAGTGCTATGGCATTGATTTAGTAACAATTCAATTCTAATCAAATGGGGCCTGTGATCAGCAAGTCTTTGATGATTATAGTCAAAGACTGATTGGATCTAGTTTAATTAATTTGACATAACATGCAAAAACCCAATCAACTGAAATAGACATACTAAAAAGAAAGTTATAGGATATTTATGTATAAAAGTCCAACCGTAATAAATTAAATATATAGCGTCTTTTTCCTATGTATTCATTTATCCCTATATTATTGTATTGAATCTGGTGAAAGTGTAGTACAATTTCTTAGCTAATGCTGAATGTTAAAGTACAGGAATGAGTGGTAAAATACAGAATTATTTTATCCTAAAACACCACAGATTTTACTTCTAATCAATTTAACGACTTGTTAAGTACAGAGTTGTGTTGACCTTCAAGAATCTGGTAATGAGAATTAATATGTTTGGAGGAACCAGACCTTAGAGACCCCAGCACGAAGTACACAGGATAGTTCAAGACAACTGTTGTAGCCTTCCTTCACTTAGAAACTCCAACAAATCCCACCTCCAAAGACCAAAGTCTGTTCTCAGGCCAAAATCTCAGGGTTAAATAATCTCTTTTAACAAGCCAATAGCATTAATGGATCGTAAATAAGATCTGGATGGCTTTAACCAAATATATCTTTTGTATAATATTGTAACTACAATTCATTCAAGTATACGTTAAAAGTTTTCCTAGGCTCGTCAAAATTTACAAAATATTCTTGCGGCTGGATAAATTATCTTTGTAAACATTAAGCTTCGAACGTAATTTTAATAAGATAATTAAACATTAAAGCCCGTAGGATCAACTTAAGAACTAAATAGCAGCATCAAAATTCCTCATCCAATACCTGTTATTTTCAGACGAAATTTTTCGTTCCTCAGAACTTTATCTGTTCACTATATTTCAAGTTTTGGTTTATCCAACGTTTTTAATAATACGGTAACTTTGAATTACGTTGAATGTGACATGTTATCGAAACATTATACTCTCCACAATGTAATGAAACATTGATTAATGTGGATGATACTTGAAGGCCTGATGAATTTCTAAGGAACAAAAGATGTCGTCTTAGGATTAACCGAAGCACAACGCTTTTTTAGGTAATTTTACATTATCATGTATACATTAAAATCAAATTGATTAGTTAAAACCTATAAGAGAATCGAACATAAGACAACCAACCATTTGGTTGAGGTAGGGCTAATTGGTTGGGATTGTATTTCAGACGCACGGAAAAATCGGATTTTCTTGATTGAATTATTGGATAATGCTAATAAAATGTTAGTTACCCAGGTTCAAGAAATTTGTAATAACATATTTATTACCTTTTGTGCCTTATAGTCCTTGACGAAGTTTATAAACTTGACATCGGGAAATAAACCTCGTCAAGGACTATAAGGCAAAAAAGGTAATATATATTTTAATGAAAAGATATTAAGTTAAGTCATAATCATTCAACATAACTGGGATATAACCGAAGTACAACTGGACATTACATTGAAAGCAGTTCAGTATTAGTAAAAATTGTAAAATATACACTTTTCAACCATTTTTATAACTAGACTCTGTATCTAAGTACTTAATTTAATTTAAGCTCTTCACGAATTATTTAATTTTTCATTGGGGTGAGAGGAGGGATGGTATAAAAGAGAAAAAAGGGGGAGTGGAATAGTACACTGAAAAACTTACTGTAATAACTGTACTATACCAAAACACATTGGTTTTTTAAAGTGATGGTTATACAAATTTTAACGTTTTTCTGGGTTCGGTGATTGTTTAATCGAATTTTCAAGCACCAGACAAAGACTATTCTCGGACGATCTCTAGTAATAATAAATGGTTGAAAATACAAATTTTTATTAAAAGCGGGGGATAATAATATAGAGAAAATCCCAACTTTAATATAAAATGATCTGAATAAATAGCAGTTAAAAAATGATAAATATACTCAATGACAATGTTAAACGGCAAATATTTATAGCCATACCTTAAATAGACACCAAAATAGATTAATACATTTGAAAATCTCTAGTGTAACCCACCACATCGCAAGTCACTGTCACGCCCAGGCATTCGCTAATGTCCCGGAAATTTCGGTACAATTTGAGCGCTTCTCAGAGATTTTCGCAAATACTTTCACTATAACGTTTTATTTATTATATTTCTAAATTTACTCGGTACTGAAAGTTAATTCAAGAAAATATTGAAAATTTTACAGTTATAAAGGCAACACTAAAATACTTTCCCCCTATCCCCCATAGGCAAATCGTATGATATGTGAAACGAAATCCTTCGGATGGATATAATCAAAACTAATGTTCCAGCTTGTGTCCTGAACTGATGATGGACTTTCAAATTTAAAATTGATTTTCCGTGAACTCCTAATATAAAAACACGATTGTGATGGGTTTTCCTTTGACATTAAGGCAGCGTTACATTGGTCGATTAGCTCGGCCGAGTTTCTAAAGGACCAGCTAATCCCTATAGTTTAGAACTGTCAACTCGCCTCGCACAATTAAAAAAGGTTGGTTTGCATTGGCCGAATTGGTGGTCGAGTCTAACTCGCCGGTCTAACTCGCCCTCCTACTCGACCAATGTGACGCGGCCCTAAGGAGTTCTTGCAAACTCCCTACCGAGTTATTAGGATCAGCTTATTCCTACACTTTATAATCTTCAAAACTCGCCCACCACTCATCGACTCGCCCATTTGCCAAGACCGTATTGCATTGGTCTTGTTGACGGTCGAGTCTAACTCGCCCTCCTACTCAACCAGAGTGACGCGGCCTTAAACTTTGAGCGTTAAATCAGCTGATTTTCTACATTCAGCACAATGTTAAAATTACTACTGACAATGATTTTATTGTCTACATCAGTTCAGGGGCAATATTCATCTTTTAAGATGACTAAGTTAAAATTACTGTCTAACGTTTATCCTATGTTTTACCGTGGATGGCAAAAACTCCCTAGTATATCATGTTCCAATTTAATTAAATTAGAATAAATTGTATCTTTTTTTATTTCGTAATTTTTACTAGAGTAAAATCTAAGGCGAGTGAAATTTATAGAGTTGGAGTATTTCCTGTTTTCTTGATAAACGACCACACAAGTTATTCAATACTAGTTTCCGGCTTTGAAATATGGCACTGTCTCGGCTAAGTTGAAAGTTATGTCTTATATTCACATCTTCCGCCGTATTACGTGATCATGATATATGGCATGGCACTTTAATACTCTTGCGAGGAACTAATCTATTTTAAGCTCGGTTTTCTGCAGAAATCTCTCTCCCGTGAAGTCTTTTGTAGTTACAGTTATTCAGCTTCAATGGTAAAATAGCATGATCGAACTACAGTTTTTTTTTAATCAGAGTCCTTAGATATATAGTATTAAATTCCTAACGACATAAAGAAACCTAATTCTATTAGAGGCTAGAGTATAACAAATTTTATGAAGGCGATTTTGTCCTTGAGATCCTTAGAGCAAAAGCATATTTCCATATAATGCTCTGACAGTACTTAACACCCTAGAAAATCAGCTTTCCGCCTCAAACAACATTTTCAAAAGGACAACGAAAAAAGGCCGGGCTACGTATATGACTTAAGGAATATATTTTTTCTGTATTAAAGATATAAATTGTAATATCAACAGTTAAAAAATATATTTCTTGATTGAATAAAGTTTTAGTGCATTTTTTGTATATAGCTCCTCTGAAAAATTCTGCTTCTCCTTTTACAACACAGCAAGTTAATAACACTGAACCAGTTGAGATTCATTCTCCCGGAATCTGCAAATCTGGGAATTGCCCGATCTTCAATATTTCCGTCAAATTTCTAAGCCATAGCTGTATTTGGAAATAGTCTGTCCGTCTGTCCCATCAAAACATCACTTTTCTGACCTGACTTCAAAATAGCTCATTGATATTTGTCTACAATCTAAACAAAATTTGATGATGTCAGTGAATTTAGGGAAAAGGCAAAAATTCAAACCATCATTGAGTGTTTCAGAGTCCAAACCGCCCTGTTTGTCCATAAGATAATAATATCTGGTAAACTGCTTTATCTGGGGAGGAAGTTGGAGTTCCGCAGCAAGGTGAGCCGTCAAAGTACCTGGCAGGACTGCCTTTTGCTTTTGCAGTTCCTACGGGTAAGGCTTGAGCTTGGTAGAAAAGCCTTCTTTTTTGAGCATGCTATATATAATGCCCTGCCTCAGACCACCAAAAGCAGCAGCTTCCCTTGCTTTAAATTTAAATGAAAAAAATAGTTTTTTTAATTCAAGGTTGGATTTTTGTGAAATTGTCTAGTTCAAGTTGACGTCAGTTATCTTGAATAGCAGAGTTGTAAATGAGAGGAGCGCAGTAAATAAAGGCATTTCTTATTAATTTATTTTACTGCAGTAAATAAAGGCATTTTTTATCAATTTATTTTACTTAAACTATTTATTTTGTGAGAAATTGTATTTAATAATTTCTTGATTAGCATGTTACGTGTTGTTGTATTCACTGGAACACAACAAATAAAATAAAATTAGGCAAATAAAAAAAATCTTACAATACTTAAAAATATATTTACACTTATACTGTATTCATACAAGATGGTGAATATACAAAAATGGTGGAAATCGGCGATCGATTTCGGTTGGTCACACCAACCATCATCAGGCCCAATGAGAGACCAATTGGGCCCAATGAGAGTCTCTCATTGGGCCTGATGATGGTTGGTGTGACCAACCGAAATCGATCGCCAATTTCCACCATTTTTGTATATTTACCGTCTTGTATGTAAATACTGTTTAAGTGTAAATATATTTTTAAGTGTTGTAAGACGTTTTTTTATTTGCATCCAGTGAAATTTTATTTTTAATGTCAATTGATATAATTTATTATTTTTACTCAATTTGGTTTGATTAAAAATAATCATTTAAAAAATCATCACTATGGTTAAAAACTCCATTTGTTTGTCGCATAATTCGTGCAGCTGTGAAATGCTCTGTTACTGCCATGTCTGCCGGGTATGTAGATTAACTAGGCTGTCTCTGGGTGACAGAGAATGACGAAGATAAATTGCACGCTAAATGTACGTTACATTCAAGTACGTAGCTTGTAACTGATGTGCAGGTTAAATGTTAGCATTATGGTGCAGGTGAATAGGATGATGGTTGAATAATAAGAAATCACAAAGGTTATAATGTCATAATAATTTACAGTGCTAATAATGTCATCTAGTGCTGATTATTTGTTAGGCATTTTCAGAAAACTAAATATTTGTAAAAGTTTCTACAATCTCTCTATGTTTTGTAAAGGTTGTTACGTCTCAACACAAGAAACCTTTCGTGGATTTGCCTTAAGCAAGATTGGAGGAAACCCAATTTTCCTCGAAAATGGAGTAATGGAAAACAAATATTTAACGTCCATAAAATAATTTATAAACTAATAACCTAAAGCTTCTGTTAGGTATCAGCAAAGGCATGATAGTTTAGTTTTTTGCAATGATTTTTATAGTTGAACTTCTACAATAAACCAATATAATTTGAACTTTACTATTTAATTTAGCAGCATACTACTAATTAATCGAAGATCCCAACTACGGTTGAAAACAAATAGAATATAGTATTAAATTACAAAGTATTTCTTGCATGTAAATCATGTCTGGAAAGAGTTATGTGACTTAAGTTAATATTTGACATAGAGAAAACTTGAAATCTTTTTTCCTAATCTATAGGCTTTTTATTACTAAATACATAATTATATCGGAGTAGTGGAGACTATTCACTAGACTAATAGTGGCACTTAGAAAGAAAAATTAGCTAAAAATCTATTTACTGTGTTTACATTTTATATATTTTCGAACATTTTTTTAAATATATGGCTTGTAATGCTGGTTTAAGAAAAACTACAACCGCCAGGTAGCATTTATATTTTATTAGTAAATGTATAAAACTAAATTTTATTATTAAATGTATAACAGTAATTCACTTTTATTTTATTTCAGGATGAAAACACCAATAGTAGACAATATGACGCACATCACACAGCTTGATGAGGTGGCAGCCATTTTTATCAACGATTCACAAAATAGTAAGACTCTTTAAAAAATGTAATTAAATGCAGCAAACATTTTGCTTTGCTACAATATTTTAAGAAACGTATTGTTATCAAACAGGTTTTATATTCATATCCCCATTACGGTCGAAAAAAAATAAAACAAATAGTTATTAGGTTTGACTAGTTAAATTACAGGTAGTTTTCAATTTTTTCATAGAATAAAGTTTTGTTAGATATTTTCCCGTCGCGTTTTCAGCAAATACTGGCCCCTAGTTTTTAAGGTAAAAATATATTATAAGAACTACATCGTTGGGGAAGGGTGACAGTTATAAAAATATTATTTATAAAAAATTTTCGAAATCATAATTTTTAAAATTTATGACAAGTTGTTATAAAAAGGTCATAGAAGTTGTAGAGGGAAAAGTTTCGGTGAATAGCAGTCAATTATCAAAACGTAAGAAGAGTAAATCTGTAACAACTTTGTAAACTGTTGCAGACGAGTCTTCAAGTAACAAAATAACAACTCTCAGCTGTGATAAAACTGTCTTTCAAATAAAATTTTTTGTTTGATTTGTCATCGTGCAATTTTCTCCCAGTTATTTTTGCTATATTGGGAACGTGGTTTTGTTCAATAAATATATTAATATAACGAAGAGCTCCTTCGGAAACAATCTACCTCTCCTTTTAATGTACAGCAGTTTTGAGAATAATTTGATTTTTAATTTCTAATTATTAACTATATTAGTTTTCCTCGGTTGGGTATAATAAAAATCATTATTTATTTTTTTACAGTTAAAACGGGTTAAAATGTTTTAACATGTCCTCTTCAACAAGCTTTAGGAAAATTGAACAAACACGGAATTTTGGCCGATGTGTTATATTTTAGTATTTTAACTTTAATTTAAAATGTTGTGAGGAAGTGGCCTGGCATAGTGATTAGAGCGCGGGCTTTCGATCTCGGAGGCCCGGGTTCAAATCCCGCCAATCACCAATGGCATTTTCGCTATGTGATAATGCCGCGACCCACTAGGCCTAGCCTGAAGTAATGAGTAAAACGGTTCCGGGCTAGGTCTAGCGTCCTTGGATGTGAAGGGAGGACAGAGAAAAAAAATTAAATGTTGTTCGTACAGTATGAAGTAGACAGTATTAATATTTTCAACGTATTAATCTACAGATTTTGATCTTATTTTCTATTGACTTTAAAATGCGTTTAAAGTGGGATACAGATACAAGTTTAAAATTGATGCCAACTTTCCACATAGAAGAAATATATTTCGTTCCAACTTCAAAACTAAGAAATAAATATGAAACGGTGAAACCTATCTTGTATTTAATTTAACAAATTAATACTATCCTTAATATATTTTTAATATTAAAAATAATATTTTAAGTTGTCTTAAAGCTGGTTCAGCCTAACCGCCTTTTGATGAAAAAATATCAAAACCAAGCAATACCAACATAATAAGATGGTAAAATAAACATTTTAAAGAAATTGAAAAATATTTGGGTCTAACTTGAAGAGGGAACTCTTTTACAATTTGAATGTCTAAAGCACACAACGAGCCATGTATCCACGTCAGTTCCAGGTGAATGATGGACATCTATCAGCCAGACACGCCGTATGCGCTGCGTACACTGCTCGGCTCCCAACAGTGCATTTTGTAAGACTAGTTATTATACAGTTACACTATAAGCTAAAAAAATATTTAAATTTTCAGCATAGACTATAAGATTTATTTTAAAATTAAAATGTTAAATATGTGATTGAAATTCATTGTTGGTGATGGCGAGTTTATGTTTCGATTTCTATTTTTGACATTCGATTTTTACTAATCAAGGATGGCAGAAGTCCGTTAAAATCGCAATGTAGACATTCAAACAGTTGTTTTAAGATAATTGTAAGTAATAAAGATTCCGTAGTCCAATTTTTCATTCTGCATTTTAAGATCAAAAACCTAAATAAATCGATATGAAATTTAGTCATGACAAAATGAAAGAATTGTAGATAACACTCTCACCGAAATCCTCCATCTGTACTTAACGCACCATGCGTGCAGTGTTATCTACAATTTGTCCAGTCCACGAATGTCGGCAGAGACTATCGCTACAAAATGAAAGGTTCGAAAACAAACCTAGGGTATAAGATCTTAAAATACGAAATAAGGATTTTGTATTTTCTTCAACTTCGATTTTGCGAAAAATTCATATCTACTCATAATAAAAAAATGAGTAAGTAACGTGCCATTAAGGAATACCCTACTAATCTAGACCTCGGAACTGTATTCCAGATTTCTAATTAGACTCAACTAGTCATTTGGGAATAAAAATATTATTTAAAATAAAAATCCGGTTACAGATGTGAGCAAACGTTAAAACACATGTGTAGATAAACGATATAGATAAAATCATTTTAAAAAATACGTTGTTATCGACAGAAGTAACAAAAAAAGACTTGCGTGATTGGTGGAAACTTTGCCATTCTCGGTCAATTCGAACTCGGGTAGGTTTAAATGTATTCAGAATATGCCTTGGAGATTCGCCATTATTGCCATCTGTTACTGTTAATCTCATAAAAATATTCGTAATGTCTTAAATGTCCTAAATGTCACGGATGATCCTCTTTTTTTCTATGAATACTCAATAATGGGTATTAATAGGAATACTAACAAAGAAGAACTAATGAAACTAAAAATAAAAAGTCAAAGTTGGCAAAGGATTACGACGACCCTCATCTCGGCTTGTCTAGGACTAAGGGTTAGGATAGGAGGATCTCACTTCACGTAAGCTAGGTCAATCTTCTTTCTTTTCAGAAGGAATTTGATATAAAAACAAAATTATTCAATGCGATTTCTTTTTTTGTCTGTTTACATTTATACAACATTGAAGTGAACATTTCCTTCCTTCCCATTTCCTTATTACACGTGTCTCTATTGTTCTTTTTAACTTTCTTCCTTGAACTGTAATATTGAAAACCGTTTCAGAGCTGATCGTTTCACTTTAGATAAATTATTTTTGTTTTTTATTTATGTGGAGGTGTGCAGGAGTAATTTAGACTGTCTTTTCATCTTCTCTTTACATATTACTCATACGATAAATAAGATTGGACAGTAATGATGAGGTTTATACTTAAAATCATTGACTTTATAACTGAAAGGAGCCTGCTCATGCTCATAAATGTTTTGAAGCCAGAAAGTGAGCACTCGTGAAATTAGTGCGCTAACTAGAGAGTCAGTACAGATTGCGCAAGTAGAGTGATTTTACGATGAATATTTGTATGGCTAGTAGTGAAATTACCGGGGACCAGGTATTATTGGCAAAGTGCCAGGTGTCTGGTGACGTGTATTTTGTGACGTCACGATGTGTGACGTCACGACATGCGTCATTTGACGTCATGATGTGTGACGTCACGACATGCGTCATGCGACGTCACGACATACGTCATGTGACGTCAGGACATACGTCATGCCACTTTGTATTATGTGATGTGCGTTGTTGGTCATGCGAAAAAGACGAAAAGCGTACAATTGAGGGTTGGAAGCTGGAAACGATTCAGAAGGTTAATACTTTGTTGATAATTTAGGTCAAGGACACTAGTTTAGGTTTTTAAAAATTATCCTGCACTGAGGGGATGTTCAGTGCAGGATAATTTTTATTTTATCTAAATTTTATTTTCAAGTACATTTTTTAAAACTTATAGCTAGACCTATCTAACAACAGGTTGTGGGATTATCCTTTGAAGTCGATGTACTGTAGTATATGTTTCTATAATTGAAGGTTGGAGACGGTTTGAAGGATCCACAGTCTTGAAGTAAAGTGCTAGCAGAAGAAATGTCAATTGATATGCTATAACCACTAGCGATGAGACCTCTCAAATCTTCGGCGAAAACATCGATATCTTGGTAGGTTGACAGGTGAACATTGTCGTAGTGAACGCACTTGACTTTCAATGACATTATAATAAATGAATTTTAGTTCTTCCAAGAGAGTGTATGCCAAGCTGTCAGCTCTGCAAATGGTATGATCCAAAGTAACTCTTCTTTTATACATCATCCCCCCACCACCGTCCCCATTTTGAGGCGCTACACTAAATAAATCTTCATCACTGACGTAATACGGCCTCGACAATACACGCAATCATCGAACACCAATCCACATGTAATGCATGTGCAACAGTGTTTGCAAGGTAAGAACAGGATGCTTCTTTCAGCTGTCAAACATACTATGCATTCCTTAATCTTTTCTTCTTTCACTTCACTCGTCGTGTTGCTCGGTTCACCGGGATCGCTGACTTTAGTTGTTGATTCTATAGGAACGCAGGATTTCCTATTTTTATAAATTTCAACAAAACGTTTACCTTTGTTTATTATGACAAAAGGACATCTCCCAAACCAACGAGCATGTTCTTCCCAAGGATCGTCTGCATCGTCCCAATCTTTTAGTCCTCCACCGCAATAATAGCATATAGTTTCATCATCAGTTCCAGTGTGAAAAAATCCAGCTTCTGCAAACTCTTCTTTAAATTCATGAATAAACGTTGTTTTGTTTGAATCATAAGAATCGACACGTGATTGGAAAAGGGAATATTCTGGATACACAATCTTTTGCTTGAACACTGCTTCAGTCATGATGTGTTGCCTCAGTCACGCCTGTTGTCAAACTGAGACCCTTTCCTCGAGATTCCCGCTATTTATGCCCTCGAAAACAAACACATTTGATTTTATATAATTTCCAAGTGAGTTTTGCAGCAAGTAAGTAACTGTGATTTAAAAGTAGGTCAAGGTCAGCTAAATGGGTTTTTAAAAAACACAACATATCAGTATTGTTCAAATACTGATATGTTGTTCTTTTTTTATTTTATTTTATTTATTTTATTTTTTTAATTAAAACAGTTTATAAACATGACTTACAACTAAAACAGTTTACAAACATGGCTTACAACTATGATCGATGGGTGATGTGAAGAGTAAGCTCAGTAGAATTGTTGCCGCTTATTCCATGAGATACCAGGTACAATGCTCCAGGCTCGATTGTTCTTAAATCCACATTTTGTAACATGTTTACAAAGCGTTTTGGTAAAAATACTTGAAACTTCGGTTCATCTCCCTTCGCAAAAGGTGCATCGCTCAACGAGACAAGTATCGCATCTCCAACAGTTGTTTCCACTTTTCTAATATTGTGAACAATGTAATGTTTGTGTTCTTTAAGTTCAGAACATTTTTTAGTTAGTAAAACAGTAGATTTTGACTGAGCATTGAATTGCTCCACTAGACTTTGTAGAAAATCTTGCGATGCCATTTTATTTCTTGCTTTATATGTCACCTTGTCTGAGGTTTCTATAATACTCATGCCAAGTCTGGGGTACCTCCCGGTATATATACCCACTGCTACCCCCACCACTTGCCTCCACAACTGGTTTTAAAAAAGCTGCCAAACGGTACGCATTCTTTAATGCACATTTCGATGCCGCATGCTGCTTGTTTTTTGTTAAAATGCAGATTTGATCACAATTGTTAAGTTTAAAATTCTTATTTAATATTACATCGCACACTTGACCAGCCGAGTACTTCTGTACCCAGTTGCGCTTTTCTAACCCTCTTGTAAAAATTGTTGTAAACTGGTTACAAAAATGATTCATCACACTTTCCAGACTGTTGTAGCTCGTAAAACCATCACGCCATTCGATGTAATGAAAGTTTCTCATTAACCATTTATTGGTTTTTTTAGCTTTGCTATTTAGTTTGCTGAATGAAAAAGGAGGTCCGAATAGAAATGAAAAGATCACATTTGTTTGCAAATCTAAAAATACTAACTCTTTGATGATAAACTCATTATTGTTTCCTCGAAATGCTTGAAATTCTATCACACCTCTTTTATCTCCAATGTCTGTCATCTTCTTGAAAAGACTACCCTCTCTTTCCACCTTGACAGATTGAAATTGACTGATTTCCACACCACAGTAGATCCTTTTATAGGTCATGCTGTACAGTCACCGGCGCGTTGGTGTTTATTTAACGTGGTCACCGTCCCCAATAGGCCTACCCCACGACTGCTGATATTGGTCTATACCTCGATTTTGTCCACTGACTCTACTTCATTCTTAACTTCTGCTGCAGGTATTATTATGGTTTCATCTTCTTTAGTTTCCTCATTTTGTGTATATTGCTTAACTCTTCTCCACATCTCTACTTCATGGGGGATCCTGTTGAAAATAGATGTGTCGACAGGTCCATACAAAATTGGAGCATCCGGTAATTTTTCAATTGTATCTACTAAATATTCTTTTACAACCGAGCTTGAAAACACCAATTGCCTCAAGTATCTAGTTATCGGTGACGATGCACAACTTAACATGTAGAAATCTTCACGATTGAGTAAAATTTTTGCATCATGTTTTGTTAGATCTCTAATCCGAACTTGTTGCTCACCTCTATGTTTAACAATGTCTATTTCAATATCACAATCCAAAAGTCTAATAGCTGTTTTTTTTCCAAAAACACTGCTTGTTAAATAACATTCTATCAGATGTAGATGTTTATTAAACGATTCCCAAGCACTTTCTGTAAACAGCAGAATCTTTGTTCCATGGTTTAGAGTAACCGCCGGTGAGTAATCCAATGGTTTGAACATTCCTATGGATATATGTTTTGTTAAACACCTTGAAATTGGATAAATTAAACGGAGAAACATTTCCGTCAATAGATCGATTGAGATACTACTGTCTTCGGGTTTCCTTTTTCTTTTAGTTGTAGTCTTCAACATGCTTGTATTGTTTTTTTCTTCTTCTGCTGGAAAAGCTAAAAACTCTGAAAGTGATTCATTGATTATTTCTTTTCCTTCATCTTTCCCTACTTCTTTAGTTAACATACTAGATAACTTAGATTCATCTTGCACAATTGTTGGAGAACTCATCTTTTACAGTGCTGCGTTCTCGCCAACAAGTACTGATCCACTGAGAGTGACTGTCAACACTGCGCCCTATTTATACCCCAATCCTCGGTCAGTTTGGTTTTACAAGACCACTTTTACAACACCAGTTAGAGGTGTATAAGTAACAATCTTATCATGTAAAATTAAGCAATAAGCGGATGTATCTTTGGGTACATTTTGTTCAAATTCCATTTCTATTTTTATATCTACGCTAGAAGATTTTACAGATTCATTTTGTTTGGAACAATCAACTACAACAATCGGATAGTTAGATTTAAATTGGTTTGGTGTTAATAAAGGTGTGTTTGTTTTTCCATAATAGGAATTTTGGAATCTTGCGTACATATCGTACAAAACGCTAAACCTCTCTTTTGTAAAGTTTATGTTGAAGTTGTCGTATGGAAAGAATTGAGAGTTTAGAAACACCTTAAAATTTGTAAGTTTGCAATGATCAAATTCACCAGCATGTTTATTTATTTCATTTCTTCTTTTTGTTTGTAATCCAAATATTACATATCTTGCCTTTTCCAAATGAGTAGAAGTTTTTACAGTCCATGTATGACGTTGAGTTTCCGGTAAAACCGGATATTCATGAAACTCCCAACTTCTAAATGGTATTACGATATCACGATCTGATTTTAAAGTTCTTAATAATGAAATTCTATTTTGATCGTTTAACCGTACATGCGGTACTCTCCAAACAATCTTGTCTAATTGCATTTTCCATTCTAAAGTAGCTTCCGTTGTTGCATCAGGCGCCACAATAATATCTTTGTCGTTTGATGATCTTAACAAAACTAATTCTTGTTTTACGTTTATTATTATTTTTCGGTAATCTTCGGCAAAGCCTAAAAGTAATCTTAAAGGAATGTAAAAGTCAAAATTGCTTGAACTGTTTGGAGTGATTGTACTGGAATCGGGTGCTACCCATCCTGCGGCGGCCAGCATATTTTTTTCACTCGGTGTTAAAGATGCTAATCCTTTTAATGTACTTGTAATTCCAACCTTTTTTGTTGAATCTACTGTAACTCCGGAAATTTCATATCTTATTTCATCAAACAAATATGCCATGGGGTTATTTATGAACGGAATAGTACTTGCAGTGCTTCCATCTCTTTTTGTTACTCTTCCTTCGATATACAAATAACTTTCGCATGGAAGTGTATAAATATCTTGTTGTTGTATGGGAATTCTAATTTCATCATTATTATTTAATTTTGATGAAGCGTAAGGGTTGTGTGTATGATATTCCTTTTCCCATAAGGTTTCGTCGAATGTCGGACCCTGCGCTATATCCAATATTTCCATTATTAATAAGTTTTAATCCAATTTCTTCTAGAAAACGAATGTTATCACTTGATAATCCTTCTATAGCTGAAGTGCTACTGACTTGTTTACCAGTCAGCTCTTTCTTTTTAAATGATAACCCCATTGTTATAAGGTTGATTTTATATGTATTCGTATAGTTATAGGTTCGTCTCTAAAATCAATATGATTTCCGTCTTGATCTAGTATGTTCACCACAATGTCTGAAATAAAACTGGTGTTTAACGGTAGGTACACTAAGTTTTGTGGCTTTTCCACAATTTTAAAACCCGGAGCGACCGTTGGATAGAATGTGTGCAATATATGAGTATTTTCACCATCTCTATAAGAACCATGTATAATATTACATGTAACATCTATACTGTTAACTTTCATTATTGTCACAGTTCTAGCACCTGAATGGTTAATATTAGGTTCTAAAATTTTTGTTGTTTTAGGAAATCCTAATAAACTACCAATTGAATGTTCTTTGCTAAAATCTATATAATATTTAGATTTAATTTCAGCTTTCATAGTATTGTTATTTCCTTTTATTGTTATATTATCTTTTCCCATATGATTTTGTATCGCTTCATTTATATCATCAATTTCGTATGCTCCAGTGGGTAAACTAAATACTTGGATATCTGAGTATTTGTTTGTATCTTTATCTTTTATTTTGTAATAATGTATTTTGTCATTAACATTTTCAGTAACGTTGGGAATAGAATTATAAGTTGTTATATCTAATAATGCGGCTTCCCATAATTTATCTTTTTCCAAACGTAACGCAGGAAAAAGAACACTTCGCAAAGTAGATGAAGTTCCGGTTAATGATACTGTATAGGAAGACATCTTAAAGTTGACTAACGCTTTTTGTTAAAAAATCTAAACATAAATGTCCACAGATTACCGTATTATCGGGTTGTTCTCTTTGATAGTTGTAAAGTACATTTTTAGCTGTTTTAAAGTAATATTGTAGTTCTTTTGGTGGCGGAAGATTACCAAAACTATCAAAGTAGTAAATAGTCGATCCCAGTTTTTTATAACAAACCCAATGAGTGCCAGATCCTTCACTATTATCCAAATTTACTATTCCGGTTTCATTTTTACAAATTTTTGCAGGTAATGCATCTTTCATAAACACTCCTCTAAAAAATGGAATTTTTAAACAAGAAACATAGGTAATTAATTCTTTATCTGTTAATTCTTTATTTGGAATTAGTAATTGTTTTTTTCTATTTAATACACACGATAAGGTCTTAGGTATAATCCTCCTCCTTTTTTTATCATTGACCATATTGTTGGTTTCTTTTTATTTTTACCTGCGGTGGATCGTCGTTTCCTTCTTATATTTCCTCCACGTTTCTTTGCAGGTTTTCTTCTCCTTTTTCCACCTCCTTTCTTCTTTTCACCTCCAAACATCGTTTTACCCTTCATTGCTGCTGATACCGCTAAAGCTGCTGCTTTTTCACCGATACTAGCGTCACTGGATGTTACTCTTTGCCAAGCTTTTTCAGCAAGTGCTCTATCCGCTATTGATCTATTTTTAGTATCTGCAAACTTTGAATATGCTATATCGTGTTGTTTGCAGGCTTGATCAAGTTTATTTATTCCAAGATCTCCTCTAGCAAGTCTTTTTTTCAATTTTGTTCCAGGACCACAATATTGATAACCTCCGGGTAAATGTAGTTCTACAGGTAATAAATCAATAGCTTTATTAACTATAGCTCCAACCGGCTTAGTAATAAGAGAAAGTGCTGTTGATGCTATTCCTCTTCCTCTCTTTATAACGTGCCGATTATGACTGATGCGTTGAACTTTCAACATGGTCTTTTATAGCGAAAAGAAATGTCAATACATGTTTATTTCGTAAATGCTTTATAATGAATGATTCACTTATCCTTTGACATTGTTTATTTATAATAAACATGTACAAGTATGTTTGTTTATGGGTAATAAAGTATTCTCCAGCCTTGCGGTAGGATTGTATCTTCTTCATCATTATTTTTAGAAGATCTTAAAGTATTAGTTTCCTTATTTAAAAAATATTTTTCCATAACATTTTGTTTAACCCAATGTAGTTTTTGATCAGATTTTATAGGGCTTATTGTGTTATACACATCATATAATACTACGCTTAAGAGTCTTACAATGTAATTTACATTAACAGCATCATTAAAGTTGCGAGGGTCATCTAAGGCGCTTAATCTCAAGTGTTCACAATTAAAATACTCCTTATGCCTATCTTTTCTTAGGCTTCTTTTACGCCATTCTTCTACTGTAACTGCATCACCGTCTGCTACTCCTGTTCCAACATTAACTAGTGGTATCCCTTTGCAATCAAAGGCTTGTCGACGACCTGTTTCATATTCTTGTAATATAGGAACTTGTCCAATTGTTGCTACATCAGTTTCATCCGACCCTTTTTTAACATTAGTAATTATTTTTGCATCAGCATCCCATTTCTTATTTTTTGATTTCATTATTTGACTTATTGTAGCTGCATCTGATTTTGCAGATCCTTCCTTAACGTTAGTTAACACTTTATTTTTGCAATCAATTGTATTAATATCATGTGTAATACAATGATCTGTAAGATATTGAAGGTTTACAGCATCTTTCATATCTTTAGGGTCTCCAATATCGTGTATAACAAAGTTGTAGAAGGAAAATTTATCTGTTTTTTCAGGGATGACTGAATGTAAATACTTTTTGGTAACTGAATCTTGATCATTAACAGGATCTGCTATATTGGCTATTCTAAGATCTTTTGCATCATATACTTTATTATTACTTTTAGGATCATATCTTAAGGTTTGGTTTATGTACCACATTAAATATTCTTTATTTACTGAATCATTCTTATCTATTGGTTTTTGAAGATTTGCAATTCTATAAAAATTAGCGTTATACACTTCATTTTGAAGCTTTAAGCTAGGTAATGTTTCACTTTTTAAAGTTTTGAAATTTACTGCATCATTATCATCTTTTGGATCATTTACAAACTTTAAACGTTTGTTACTTATGTCATAATCTCCATCGGATGTTAGTGGTAAACCACCTCTTTTTCCATAAGATCCTGATTTGGTTCCAGTTTCGGAATATCGTCCAAACTTATCCACACTCATGGTTATACTGAATGTTTAATCGGTTATACTTGTATTATATATACTCATATTTTTATGCAATTACTCCTCGATTTCGCAGTTCGCCGACCAAAGCTACCCATTCGTTTTCTAAACCGCTATGTCCGGCTTGTTTAGCTTCATATATCAACTTCATTCTGTCAACCAATTTGTTTATATCGTTGTAGTATATTATATTAGTATCGTACAAGTTTTTCAATAATCCTTTTCCTGATAAACTTGATTGATTTGTTTTTCTCCTTTTATGTAAAATATTTATTTCAGCAGAAGATAATGATTTCCTTTTTATGGGATCCCTTCTTTTTGGTGGGAAAAGTTTTGCAATAATAGTTTTATATTTTTCTGATGCATTTCTATGAACATTGAAATTTTTAGAATAATTTTTCTTATGCGCATTTGTATCTTCCAATATTTGTTTAAAAATGGTTAAATCCTTTTTGGTATATTTATTAGGTTTCGGTTTAAAAATAAGTTCAAACAATCCTTTTGTACCCTTGTATACTTTATTATTTATAATAATATTGTCATGTTCGTCTACATCAAGCTTGCTATCTCCAATCATTAGACCATTTTCTGCTATCCTAGCACCAAAAGTATGATACCTTCGAGTTGGTTGTGCAGAATGTAACATTTTCAATACAAATTGTCTTGCAAGCGGCCCTTTATACGCAATATCCGAGCCTAATTTGCTCAAGTTGGACGGATTAATAGACTCTTCTTCTTCTTGTTGTTCTGCGCTTGTAGAAAGACCCTCTTTTTCTGTTAAGACATCCGTTTCTTCACCTTCTTCGCTTTCTTCTTCAGTTGTTTCTCCTTGTTGCGTAAAACTTGTATCTCCTTGTTGCGTAAAACTTGTATCACCTTCATATTCTTCTTTTTGTTCAAATTTTGAAATGGGTAAAATAGCGTCTCCGGAAAAATTAAATATTGAAGTTTTAACATTTTCTCCCAATTGTTTTATTGGTTCAGTAATAGGTTTAAATGTTGATTCCAGAAATTTCTCTCTTTCACTTATCCCTAATCTTAACGCTCTGTTTTTATGTCTAATAGAATCACTAAGTGATTTTATTTCTTTTAATAGATGTTCCTGATTAACCATGGTTACACCATGAAGACTTGTACAATAATGTTGACAATTAACGTAATAAAACAAATTTATCAAAACCTATGCGGTAACGACCATCTGTTATAGCTTTATCTTTTATAATTACCAAAAATCCGTATTTTTCCGCCCAAGCTTTTCCACAAAGCTCTTTGAATTTTTCAAATGTCATATCAGCATTCACATGATCGTTGTATATGTGTTTTAGGTTTGTATCGTCTTGTTTGAATAAAACTAGAATATTTGCATTGTCTCTAATAAGTTGTTTCGGAATTTTGCTATATGTTTGTCCGATATATATGCTATCAATATTATTATGTCTTCCCATGGCAAAATAGTTTCTAATAGTGTTATGATTTTCACTAGATACATCATCAAATACAAATACGGAATACGGCTTAGCCTGGTCTGGCTGCATAACACTGTCACTAGCGTTAAATTTGTAATAGTTGACATCGGACACATCATTCAGGATTTTTTCCAACAATTGATACTTTGGTTGATGTAAGGACTTTGAAAAAATATATAGGTTACTAAACCGCAATCCTTTTGTGTTTGTGATTAAGTTAAACACAACGTTAGTCTTGCCACAGTTTGAAGGACCGCTTACTATACATCGTACAGTGTTTGGAAATAAACTGCCGTGTTTACCATTGTTGATTTTAACGTTATCTACAGTTAAATCATCAATGTTATTAATATTAAATTTATCTTTATGGTGAACAATCTCCATCTTATTCAAAGACAGAAGGAGAAATAAGTTGATTTAAAACTAAATCAAGTCTTTTATAGGTATCCACAAATCTTCAGTTTTGTCAAACCCCAACCAACGTACTTTAACTTGGTCTTTTTTCCTTTGCAACACCTTTTCAACAAGGTAGACATCGCCTACTGTTGACTTTAACAATTCATGTCCGTAAAAACCGCCTTGTAACAAATTTCCTCTGTTATCTTTTAAAATATAAGTTTCCGGTACAGTAGGTTGCACTTTATACACTGTAAAAACTTCGTTTGTCCAATTGGGCAGGTATTTTTTAGTAAACACTCCTTTGTATTTACTAATTCGAACTTTATCATTTACATTAAATTTTCTTGGTTTTCTTTGTTCCGCTTTTGGCTGTGTATTATTTTTAATACGTTGTAAAACAAGTTTAGCGTTATTCTTATTCACTTTGTTAGGTGACATACCGATAGTTCTGTGAAACTTGTTGTTGTAATCACTTATTAATTTTGGTAAAATATCAGCCCATACGTAAGAACCTCTTTTCGAAAACATTTTATACATTTCACCTTTTAAGGTTCTATTGAATCTTTCAATTATAGCTGCCTTTTTTTCAGAATTTGTGGAATAATGATTTATCTTAAATTTTTTCATTAACAGGGCAAAAGGTTTATTAAAGAATTCTTTTCCATCATCGGTTTGTAAATGTTTTATATAATTTTTATCCCGTAGAATAATATCTTCCATAGCATTAGTCACACTTGTAGCAGTTTTATCTTTTAATGGAGCTGCATCTGCAACCTTAGTAAAACAATTAATTACAGTCAAAATGTATTTGTAACCCTTATTAATTTTACTGTAAGGTCTTACTTCAATTAAATCTGCATTATATAAATCATTTTCATTTTTCACGACGACGTTTCTTCTGGGAAAATTTACCCTGGCCGGCTTATGAAGTTCAGTGACTACTTGGGTTTTCAAATCCATACCACTTATCAGGAAAGCAGTTGAAATAGAAATGAATGAATATTAAAGAATCCATAATATATATTTACAGCTCATATCTAGGTCAAGGTAAAGTGATGTTTATGTAAAAAAGGGGGAAACATGTATTATTATGTTTCCCCCTTCTTTACGGGATGGGAAGGATAAGGAAAATTGGATTTAGAAATGTGGTGGGTTTTGATTGTTGAGCAGTTATTCTATATTATTGTTTAAATAGTGTCCAAATGGCAGAGTATGAATTCCATCTGCAAGAATATGTCTTTTGTTATCAAATGAGGACAAAGCTTTTTTAACTTCGGTAATCGAGTACAACTGATGATTGAAACTTCTAATTGTATTGTATTTGGCGGTAAATGTTTTGTTTTCAAACAAACACTCCTTGTAATGGTCGAACTTTAGATTCTTCTTTAAATATAAGTTTTTTATCCCTTTTGCCTTCTTGATGATGCGGTTCTCTTCTGATCTATTGTCTTGAAATAATTTTAGAGCATATAATTTAGCCATCAACGCGACTATTTCTTCAATGGGTATTCCATTTGTCTCGTCTTTAAATTTGCCTAACACTTTCTTGTTTATCCCGCGGTCATAGGATGGGTGTTCCTTTGGATAGTCTGAAAAGTCAAAATCATTTTTATATTTAAAGGTTCTGAGGTCTTCATACATATCCAAGGTTTTGATCCAGTAAATAAATGCATCAGTATCCATGTAGGCAATGCCAATGTTTTCCCTTCCGTAGAAATCAACCATCTTGTTATAATGGAAATCATACATGTGTGTTTTAGAAATATCTAAAATACACATGCCAACATATAAAGGTCTGTCCATTACGATTTTAGTTTTTTTCATACATACCACTACTAAACCATCATTGATAATGATTGAAGTTTCAAAATTTGGTTGCCGTACCAATTTTTCCAATTTTTTACTATCAGTAACTAGTTTTACATTTTTATGCTTACGTTTGTTCTCCAAACATTTACCAAATACTGAGTTATTCATTAATTTGAAAAAGTCCTTTTGAAACGCTGATGTTGCAGCTGCTCTTCGTCGAGTGTTTGAATCGATATATGGTTTCAGCCAGCAAGATTGTGAAAATTTTATCACGCGATGAATTTGTGTTACTTTGAGACCCAACTCAAGCGCTTGTTGCACTACCCAGTAGTGAGCAACATATTTTTCTTTATTCTTCAAAGTCATCATCAGTTTAGGATGTTTCCCATCAGGAGGGACTTCTGATTTTGCTAGGAGTGGAAGATCATAATGGAGATCATGAAGAGTCTCAGGATATTCGAAATCACATTCCATAATATATCCAACATCACCATCTTTGGGTAGGTCTCTGATGTTTCCTAAAGACTTTGGATCTACCCACTGAAAGTTGCCGTATGGTAGTGGTTTCGACATACTAAAACCGTACAGGTTATTTGCATCGAAATAACCTAAAAATACAGATTCATTTTCACGATTATGATTTGGAAGATATTTGTTGTTTGATTTGACATATCTTGTAACACTTTGGCAAAGACCCCCACGAACACCTGATTCAATCATCAACAACATATCAACGTCTGTTAGCAGTTCCAATTTACACTGGGTTTCTTTCAACATAGCCTGCCATGCTAAGCCAGGAGCGGTGTAGGAGTGAAGCGGATCCAATCCATAAGTAGAGAAACAAGTGTTTCGAAATTCCTCCATCACATCGCATAGTAAAGTAACATCTAGTTTCACATAAAAATCACTATATTCTCCTAAGGTCTTCATGTTAAGCTCTTCCCAAACTCGACACGCATGCTGGTAGTCTTTAGGTCTAATCTCGATATCATTTAGTTTACTATAAAATCCTTCTGGTGGAGGTAGCGAAGTTTCATCAAATCTTTTCAGGTCATCTATGTAATCATAGGGAAAAACCCCTTTCCGAATTACTAAATCTAATTTATCTGCAGGAACGATTTTCTTTGTTTCTACCAATTCTTCTTTTCTCAGGTTTTCTGTAAGAATCGTAAGGCTGGAGGACATAAATCTAAAAGAATCTAAAAACCTAAGTTTGATTTTTCCAACTTTTTTAGAGAAACTGATATATTTTTCAGTCGAAGTTGCTATAACGTCAATTTTTCCATCATCCCTATTTAACTGCGGGATAATAAAGTGAGCATCATAGCCGCTAAGGTTGTGGAAGATAACAGGAACAAATTTAGGCAATTTATAATTTATATTACATCTGTTGCAAGCAGGTCCTTGATATATGCCCGTTAGGTGGTCATGGTCACGTGTCTTCCTATTGTCATCTGTGAACAAGCAATTACATAAATAACATCTGACTGACGCGTTGTGAACCAGATCTTGATCCTCAGTTAGATCCTTCATTGGTATTATAGTGTCATACAGTCTCTCAACCTTTGCTGCTATATCATATAAATTGTCAATGAATTTTTCAGAAGCTCGTTCACCACGGTAAAGTTGAGGTTGAGATGATAGACCATAACTGTTAAGATGCTCTTCATTCAAAGTTGATTTTAAAATCAGACAATAACTATTAGGTTGGTGTAACTGGTATTTTATTCTCCTATCCGGTTCGACTTCCTCAACATCCAAAGGTAATAATGAAGCTTCAAAGTCTGCGTAAATAACAATAGGGATGCGATACTGATGTCTAGTATTGTTAAATTTTATTTCAGCTCGATTAGGTGACGGCATTTGAACTTTAACTGTTTCATTCTGGTTACATAGACGTTGATGTTCAAGCAACCATTGACTATGCCGTTCATGAGGTTTCCTTTTACTAAAACAGAAACATCTTTTACATACTACAATTCTCTCTTTGTTCTTAGATAACTGATTAACAACAAGTGCGTTAAAGTCCTTGATGTAAACATAGTGAGAAATGTCTCCGGATTTGAGTAACAATAGGTCGGTATGTGATTGACGTTCACTCTTGACAATTCTTAAGGGAAACACGTTATTCCCTGCATCTAACGCAAATACGTTTACAGACACAGAAGGGTTTTGTTTTTCAAACTTGGATATATCATTGAGAGAAACTGGGTAGCTTAAACCATTAAAATTATATTTGTTTGTTAATTCTTGGTAAGCACGGTTTGGTTTTGTAGCATTGTTGGTGACAAACTTTGCAAGCATTGCATACCTAAAGCACTCATTATCTTCATTCTTTACATTGATACATCCTTTTGTATGTGAAATTTTCCTTGGTAAGGGTATGTAGCTGCTACCCCTGTCTCCATAACCATGTTTATGAACTCTGATGTCTAAGGTATTAATACTCAAAAGACTCCATCCCGATCCACGTCCTTCATGTTCGGTTATCTTTTGAATCAGCTCTTGTATACAATCTTCAACCAAAACATTAATATCACTGGTAGCCATGATAGTTTTGTTCTTTGTAATAAAACCTCTCGGTGATACTTCGTTTTGCGCATTACTAAAAGTGGTATCAATTATTATTCCAAACTTTATAAAATTAAGACGATTTAATTCCTTCGATAATGTTTGAATTATCAGATTCTTAGCTTGGTGAAAAAAATTATTTAGGCTGTAGTTTGTATTGTTAATTTTAAAATGTCTAACAACCGATCGTGGTAAGGCTTGAGCTAATAGTTCAACCGTCAACAGCGTAGGAGGAGCAAACTGAATAACGCTAGGTCTTACTTGTTGAATGCAGGGTTGATCTTGAGAGAAAATATTTTCTGCATCTTCTTCTAAATGGTTTTCATCAGTATTGTGCATACGTTCTTGATGAATATCGTAGAGGATTTCATCTTCAAAGGATTCTTGACAAATATTACAAATATACATGCTACAGATCATTCACGACTCGAATCTAAAGCAAGTGTGATCGCGTCAATACACGCGCGTTCTATTTATAAGATGCGTCCCCCCACCACTCTTACACAGAAGCTATATAACTAACTTCCTAGGTATCCATATATCATATAATAACAATGTCTCCAACAGACCACTCGAACCTTCCAAGATACCTTGTACTAAACCACTGGGAGATAGATGAAGAAATTGAAGAGGAAGACAATTTTGACGAGATGGAATTTAATGATAGTTTTGAAACTGAATCCGAAGAGGAAGATGTCTTCAGCGAAGAATTAAATAAAAATGATGAAGAAACACCAATGGAAACTCCAAAAACCCATTGGAGCATCAACAACATTGAAAGGGAGAACACAAATGTCTGCCGGGTTTTGAATTTCAAAAGCCACGTTTGTAGACGTTTACGATTTGACTCAGAGGAAGAAGAAAATTAAAAAATCGTTAGTTCATAAAAAAAATAATAATGGTTGGCCTTGACCCATATACTTGGATTATCTTTCATAGAGCATTATATTATATTGTAATGTTACCATATAATAAGATTTCGTGACTAGGTCAAGGTTGAATAATGATTTTGCCAAAAGAGAGAACAGCTTAGTAAGTGATTGTCTTTTAACCACAGACTAAGCTGTTCCCCCTTTTGTATTGACTGTCTTCAGAAGCTAAGCCGAATTGGTTGATGTGATGAATTTAATTTTGAAACATCTTGATTTAATTTTAATTCACTTTAATGATTCAATCTTCAATGTTTGTTGATGTTAGGAAAGATCTGAAAAATCTATCATCATCACCATACTGAGGTGGGCTAGCGATACTTAATTTTGATCAGAGGTTTCTTCTTTGTTGGATGATGTGTAGTAAGATCGAAAAAATCTGTCAATATCGGAATATTGTGATTGCATTAACTCATATCTCCAATCGATATATTCTTCATTAAAGATGAGATGTTCTCCTTCGATAAGTTGAATTGTGGAAAAAGATTGGATGGTTGGTTCAAGGTAGTAGTCTGGTGAGAAGCCGCCTAGCATTTTTTCTTCTTCCTCGTTGTCCACCTCGGGCATGTACCACATGTTCATGAAAATTAAAAACCTTTCTGGATGACTAACCTCGCAATACGTTTGCATCAAAGCATGAACATATCTTGAGGCTGAAATGTTGAAATATCGGAGATCTCGAAAGTTTCTGTCTTGTACTTCTTCTTCAGCAGAAAAATTTTCAGATTCGAGAACATGGTAGAAAACACTACTACCACGTTTAGTGGACAGTTTATCTCGACCGGCTACCATACTGAGTGTTAACCTACTAAATGAGTCCTATGTAACATTGACCGCTTATATATGGTACCCCCCCCCCTTCATAAATAAACTACAGTTTGTTTTACCATTAAGAAATATTTTGATTTTTTAAAACACATTTGACTCCAGACTGATATCAAAAAGGGTTAAGACTAACGCGAATATTTTATAGAAAAGATATGGGTCAAGGTCAAGTTCTATTATGCGGAAAATTCGACACTCTCATTGTTAAAAAAATGAGAGTGTCGAATTTTCCTAAAACAGAGGTGGTCTAGCGGTGTTATGCTTATGGACTATCTTCAGGATTTATTCGTTCTGGGGATGCTAACAACCACTCAATCGCTTCTATACTATCTCGATCACAAAATGGTATGGTACTGCTAACAACGCAAACCTGAATTGGTCCGTCTTCCCTAACGGCATCCTGATTAAACACTTGTAAAGTGTTTGATGTAGAAGATATTTCATTAACCTGCACCGACATGTTATCAGCGTCAGCACTGAGCATGAAATGAATCTCTAGTCCTGATCAGACCTATATATAGCCGAAAAATAATTAAATTTCTCCAATATGTGTTTACATTAATTCAATTGAACCTCTATGCAATGGCTTGGGAATTGCTCTGAAAATATCTCTAGACCGCCTAATATGTCTTAGACATATTTTCAGCCGGGGTTAGAGGAATAATTTAACATTAATTAATTTCCCTTATAAAGGAAAATTAATTAAGTAATTGATTATTCCCCCCCTCCCCCTATTTTTACTAGAAATTCAATTGAACCAATTGAGGGGTGAGAGTAAATTTAGAAGAGAGTTTAAGGTGAAATAGTGAAGTACTATGCTACTTTTAAATAATATGGCCACTCTTATTTAAAAGTAGTATAATATATTTAAAAACATTATAATACTTTGTCATTAGGCTTTACATTTGGCTTTTAAAGTTTCAGACCAAAGTATTTTGCTTGAAGGTCTAATAATTTTTTATTTAACTGGATATGTAAATTCAATAACGTTTTGGTTTGTATCCATGCAATAAGCAGAAACATTATAAGTTTAGTAAAGACATTATCACTGAACCTTATGTGGTTTCAAACAGGCAAGATATTAGTTCACTTAGAGACTTTACCTTACACGGAGTCTCTAGTAATTTTGTCTTTGTACCTTTCACGGTTTTTTTTGACAATTTTATTTTAAGTTTGTAGTCCATGTATGTATGCTGCCGATAGGATCGTCTTGGGGGGGGGGGGGTGCCGGTTCTTGGCTGGATTGGTGTGGACCACAGCCTATCCATGTCTATGCTCTAGCAGGCTGCAGTAATGTAACACCCGAGCCTCTATCCAACAAAAACAAACATTAAAAGTCACTATAATCGGACTGCAATATGCCAATCCGAGTTTGATTGTAAAAATCTTGTCATCTTTACCTTATGCGGTTTCAGACAAGCAGGAAGTGACTTCATTTATGATGAGTTTTCCTTTGGTTTTAAAACTTGCAAGATATATGCCTCAGGGGGGTTTCACTTGCAACAACTAGAGACTTTACCTCACACGGAGTCTCTAGTAATTTTGTCTTTGTACCTTTCACGGTTTTAGACAATTTTATTTTAGGTTTGTAGTCCACGTCTGCACGCTGCCGATATGATCGTCTTGGGTGTGCTGGTTCTTGGCCGGATTGGTGTGGAGCACAGGCTCTCCATGTCTACGTTCCAGCAGGCTGCAGTCCACGTCTTGGGAGTGCCGGTTCTTGGCCGGATTGGTGTGAACCACAGGCTCTCCATGTCTATGTTCTAGCAGGCTGCAGTAATTTAACACACGAGCATCTATCCAACAAGAACAAACATTAAAAGTCACTATAATCGGACTGCAATGTGCCAATCCGAGTTTGATTGTAAAAATCTTGTCATCTTTACCTTATGCGGTTTCAGACAAGCAGGAAGTGACTTCATTTATGATGAGTTTTCCTTTGGTTTTAAAACTTGCAAGATATATGCCTCAGGGGGGTTTCACTTGCAACAACTAGAGACTTTACCTTACACGGAGTCTCTAGTAATTTTGTCTTTGTACCTTTCACGGTTTTAGACAATTTTATTATAGGTTTGTAGTCCACGTCTGCACGCTGCCGATATGATCGTCTTGGGTGTGCTGGTTCTTGGCCGGATTGGTGTGGAGCACAGGCTCTCCATGTCTACGTTCCAGCAGGCTGCAGTCCACGTCTCGGGTGTGTCGGTTCTTGGCCGGACTGGTGTAAACCACAGACTCTCCATGTCTATGTTCTAGCAGGCTGCAGTAATGTAACACACGAGCATCTATCCAACAAGAACAAACATTAAAAGTCACTATAATCGGACTGCAATATGCCAATCCGAGTTTGATTTTAAAAATCTTGTCATCTTTACCTTATGCGGTTTCAGACAAGCAGGAAGTGACTTCATTTATGATGAGTTTTCCTTTGGTTTTAAAACTTGCAAGATATATGCCTCAGGGGGGTTTCACTTGCAACAACTAGAGACTTTACCTTACACGGAGTCTTTAGTAATTTTGTCTTTGTACCTTTCACGGTTTTAGACAATTTTATTTTATGTTTGTAGTCCACGTCTTTACGCTGCCGATAGGATCGTCTTGGGGGGTGCCGGTTCTTGGTTGGATTGGTGTGGACCACAGGCTCTCCATGTCTACGTTCCAGCAGGCTGCAGTCCACGTCTCGGGTGTGTCGGTTCTTGGCCGGACTGGTGTAAACCACAGACTCTCCATGTCTATGTTCTAGCAGGCTGCAGTAATGTAACACACGAGCATCTATCCAACAAGAACAAACATTAAAAGTCACTATAATCGGACTGCAATATGCCAATCCGAGTTTGATTTTAAAAATCTTGTCATCTTTACCTTATGCGGTTTCAGACAAGCAGGAAGTGACTTCATTTATGATGAGTTTTCCTTTGGTTTTAAAACTTGCAAGATATATGCCTCAGGGGGGTTTCACTTGCAACAACTAGAGACTTTACCTTACACGGAGTCTTTAGTAATTTTGTCTTTGTACCTTTCACGGTTTTAGACAATTTTATTTTATGTTTGTAGTCCACGTCTTTACGCTGCCGATAGGATCGTCTTGGGGGGTGCCGGTTCTTGGTTGGATTGGTGTGGACCACAGGCTCTCCATGTCTACGTTCCAGCAGGCTGCAGTCCACGTCTTGGGAGTGCCGGTTCTTGGCCGGATTGGTGTAAACCACAGACTCTCCATGTCTATGTTCTAGCAGGCTGCAGTAATTTAACACACGAGCATCTATCCAACAAGAACAAACATTAAAAGTCACTATAATCGGACTGCAATATGCCAATCCGAGTTTGATTTTAAAAATCTTGTCATCTTTACCTTATGCGGTTTCAGACAAGCAGGAAGTGACTTCATTTATGATGAGTTTTCCTTTGGTTTTAAAACTTGCAAGATATATGCCTCAGGGGGGTTTCACTTGCAACAACTAGAGACTTTACCTTACACGGAGTCTCTAGTAATTTTGTCTTTGTACCTTTCACGGTTTTAGACAATTTTATTTTAGGTTTGTAGTCCACGTCTGCACGCTGCCGATATGATCGTCTTGGGTGTGCTGGTTCTTGAACGGATTGGTGTGGAGCACAGGCTCTCCATGTCTACGTTCCAGCAGGCTGCAGTCCACGTCTCGGGTGTGTCGGTTCTTGGCCGGACTGGTGTAAACCACAGACTCTCCATGTCTATGTTCTAGCAGGCTGCAGTAATGTAACACACGAGCATCTATCCAACAAGAACAAACATTAAAAGTCACTATAATCGGACTGCAATATGCCAATCCGAGTTTGATTTTAAAAATCTTGTCATCTTTACCTTATGCGGTTTCAGACAAGCAGGAAGTGACTTCATTTATGATGAGTTTTCCTTTGGTTTTAAAACTTGCAAGATATATGCCTCAGGGGGGTTTCACTTGCAACAACTAGAGACTTTACCTTACACGGAGTCTTTAGTAATTTTGTCTTTGTACCTTTCACGGTTTTAGACAATTTTATTTTATGTTTGTAGTCCACGTCTTTACGCTGCCGATAGGATCGTCTTGGGGGGTGCCGGTTCTTGGTTGGATTGGTGTGGACCACAGGCACACCGTAGCAGGCTGCAGTAATTTAACACACGAGCATCTATCCAACAAGAGCAAACGTTAAAAGTCACTATAGTCGGACTGCAATTTGTCAGTCCGAGTTTGCTTGCAAAAAAATCTTATCATTTTACCTTTTGCGATTTCAGATAGGCAGGAAGTGCCTTCATTTATTATGAGTTTTCCTTTGGTTTTAAAACTTGTAAGATATACCTCAGGGGGTTCAATCACAAATCTTTACCGTTTAACAAAGTGTTAGTATGTTATGTTTTAGTAGTAGCATGTGTTAGTTTAGAATATGTTAAGTATATCTACTAAATGCATGCACAAGCTTTGAGTGTTAGACATGGAATAAGCGTTTAAACCATGGTTGAACGCTTTATATATACTGCTACGTGACCTTGATATTGGGAGGGGGGGGGGGGGTTATTAGGTTTCGATGCGAATGGAACATTATACAATTGATCAGCCAAGGTTCTTAATTAGAAGATTCGATTCGTTGCCAAACGACACTGAATGATATACGATATAAACGATAAAACGTAGGAGCGATATAGAATTGTTATTTTATTTCTGTAATGGATGAATCATTATTAAATTAAGACTATAGGTATATTGCCAAGCACAAGTTAAACCGTCCTTTAAAGCAAACACACCGCAACTGCCAAACTTTTGTTATTTTATAAAAGCTGAGAGTTACTTTGAACGATATTCCAAAACAAATATCAGTTAAAGTAACCAACAGCCACACGTTAAAATGAAAGCCTTGTATCACAAATAATAATACGTCAGCTTATTTAGCAACATTAGCAAATGAAATTTATTTACCAGACTCGAATTGGACTATTTTTCAAATAAATGGTTATGATTTATTCGGATTCAATTCTTTAGTTAGTTTGGAATGAAACTTTTATTCCTCCAATTATATAAGTTCCCCACAAATACAAGGTTTAATATGAACCTAATACTGTATATACAGTAATAATATTGTCTGTAATGCGAAATAAGCCTACGCCTGAATAACTAAAACAGCACTCGCTACACATGCGAGCGTTACACGCACGTATTTCAGTATTGGAAGGCGTTTACTCAAATTCAATACAATTTGTATTGTACAGAAAGATACCAGACCCAGTTTTTACCATGGATTGAGAATGGTTAGAAATAGTTTCTTGGAGAACGTTTAAACGCTTTCAAGATACTATTCCCCCGGGGTTAAGTATTTTCGTACATAATATTATATGTTTTAACGGATATAATATTATGTAAGAGAATACCCTCTCCCCCTATTTCAAACCGGGAATGGCAATTAATATGTTAGAGGAAGAGTAGAATTTGGAAAAAATAATTTGGAAGAAACACGACGTTTGCAGATTTACGGACTAAACTTCCCGCCAAACCATTTTGGGCAACGACTCGTCACCGACCAACGACCACCGTCCATTCGGTTTTGGAATTTTCTCATGTACCATCGAATTTGGCAGGCGGATTTGGTACAACCGCGTTTTGTTTTTTACCAGAGGCATTCCATTTTTGAATCCGACTAGCAAATACTTATCGTCCCGGTTCAATTTGTATAGCCGTATTCTCTGAATGGGACGCCTCCGCTTATGTGTTGTTTGTGTTGTGGTTGTGTTCGTGTTGGGTTTTTCGGTTTTATTATTGTTTGGTTTTGCAACCGTAGTCGTAGTCGTCGCTGTCGTTGCCACAGACGCGGTTGTACTTGGTGTTGGAATTTTTGGTTGATCTTTCATTAAATTCAAAACGATTTTCTCTAGATTTTCTAATTTTCTTTGTAGCTCGTCGACGGACTTTGGGGTTTTAGAAACAGACGGACAGACGGATTGGCTGACGGAGTTCTGAAGTTTTTCAGGGACAGACGGACAGACGGATTGGTTAGCACGGTTTTTGGGGACAGACGGACTTCCTTTTTTTGAAATTTGGCTAAAGTGCGAGCTACAAAGATCCCGACCTTTGACGGCTTCCTTCTCACACCGTAGCCCCTTCCTGCCTTTGTTCTTGAATAAGTACTTGCAGCGGGGTTTCACAGCATGGTGAGGCGGGATCATAATAGCCACCCGTTTGGTCGGCGGCTGAACAGTCGGCGGCTGGACAGACGGCATCTCGTCGTCACTGGAGAGCAGCAAGTCACACTCCAGGACCAGGTTGCGTTTCTCCACCGCAGTTTTCAGCGATGTCTCAGGAAGTTTTCGGTTTCCAGCTTCACAGGACGTCGTTGTTGGTCGAGGCATTGGTCCAGTGATGCTAGGAAGTTTTCGACTTCCTGAGGCGTCGACTTCGCTTGTTGCTGGTCGAGGTGCTGGAGAGATGATAGTAGGTCTCGTTGGAATCCTCTCGCAAGCAGCAGACGAGGCGATCTCACCGCCGACGTTGGTAGCTGATGGGGCTTGCATCGTTTTCAAAGATGAAATATTAAAACGGTGAGTATGGAAAGATCTTGCGGATAAAAGTAAGAGGAGTTTTGAAGTTTTGAACAAACTTGCAAAAGTTCAAAATGAAAAGTTTTAAAGATTTAAACAAACTTACAAGATTTCAAAGAAAGGTTTAAAGTGAAATAACTAATATTTTGCAAATAGAACTGCGAAAATATCAGACGGTCAGGCGTGCAGGCGAGCGACTACAGCGACTGATGTAGAACGGAGGTTCCTTTTGGTTATATATACACTTCGAAAAGGAACAAAACTGGTAAGGTTCAATACAAGGAACAAGGAATAAGGAACGGATTTGCTTTAATGTCAAGTGCACTGCCAAACTGCACCGGTCTGATGAAATAAGGACACAACCGGTTACGACCTTGCGTACGCCCGGCAACATCGACATTTTACAGACATCCTGGTACTGCTGTTTGGAAAATAAGACAAAGCAGTGTCGATGGGGTTTACAATATTGTACAATATTAAAGAATAGCAAATGTGTTGCACAACGAGTTTCAATTTCAAAATCCTCATCACATATGAGGACAACGTTGTTACCATTAAAGTTACTTTGCAAAGAATAGGTCTAACTTTTCCACAGCGCAGATGGATTTTAGAAATTTGGTTGTTGTATTTTTGCTTTCCTATAAGTCTCTAAATATATGGTTTTCACGGGTTTAAATTTATAATGTACGTCATAGACGATGTAACTTTGTTGATGTATATGTTTTTGGACTTGATCGTTTATTTCATTATTCTTGCTTTTGAACATATCGATTGTTGCGGAGTTTTACAAATCACGAATTGTTTATCATTACATATTATCTGGTGACGTCAGTACCCTCGTCATCAAGAATAGGTCTAACTTTTCCACAGCGCAGATGGATTTTAGAAATTGGTTTTCACGGGGTTTAAATTTATGACGTACGTCATGGGCGATGTAACTTTGTTGATGTATATGTTTTTGGACTTGGTCGTTTATTTCATTATTCTTGCTTTTGAACATATCGATTGTTGCGGAGTTTTACAAATCACGAATTGTTTTTCATTACATATTATCTGGTGACTACATTACCCTTGTCATCAAGGATAGGTCTAACTTTTCCACAGCGCAGATGGATTTTAGAAATTTGGTTATTGTTTTTTTGCTTTCCTATAAGTCTCTAAATATATGGTTTTCACGGGGTTTAAATTTATGACGTACGTCATGGACGATGTAACTTTGTTGATGTGTATGTTTTTGGACTTGATCGTTTATTTCATTATTCTTGCTTTTAAACATATCTATGTTGCGGAGTTTTACAAATCACGAATTGTTTTTTCATTACATATTATCTGGTGACGACATTACCCTCGTCATCACATGTGACGTCTTCGCCATGCCGTCACTCGCATGACGCATGTCGTGACGTCACACATCATGACGTCAAATGACGCATGTCGTGACGTCACACATCGTGACGTCACAAAATACACGTCACCAGACACCTGGCACTTTGCCAATAATACCTGGTCCCCGGTAATTTCACTACTATGGCTGTAGTGGGATTTTTTTCTTCTACCTGGCTAAAATACGGTATTGAGTTAAAAAAGGGATTTTATTTTTAAAACGTTAAAACTAGAAGTGCAAAAGAGAGGATACAAATTTAATTTCTTTAATGCCAAGATTCTTTGCTGGAATCTACTAATTTTTGCAACATATAATCACATTTACTGGCTTCAAAATTTAACATTAATTGGACTATCTATTTTTTCTTTAAAATCAAATATGCTTTAAAGCTAAACTAGTTTTAGGTTCTTTTAAACATGACAATGCTGTAAAAATATTGTAAACATAACGAGAACAATTCAACAACCATATTTATAAAGCATTTAGGACATTAAAAGTGTTTTTAAACCTCAAAGTGCAATTATGAATGCCAGCAGTAATAAAAATATGGTCTCCCAGAAGCCGAGGTCTAAAAACGTCTGGTTATCCCAGTTAGAGTTATATCATTTAATTTTTTGAACTGGAGCTCCATGCTGTTTACTTTGTGCTCTTATGTTATCCGAGAGGTAAAACCGTTTTATCTATGCTTCATCGTCTTGGATTTCTATTTGTTTTCCCATTATCTCTTTAACGACACCTTTACAATGGAAAGTGATTGGTTCATTCATTTAGCTTTTACATTCTTTTCAGCTCAGTGATATCCATAGGGTAGTTGAAAGAGCAAGACGAATCGAACATAAATAAATTTAGCACTCCGTTGTATTCATCAAACAAACAAATACAAATAAAGTAACACGTTTAGGAAATTAAAAAGCACCGTTGTGGAAAATGTTAGTCTGATACAACAGAATTGTTTCATCTAACCATTGTTCGTTTGTTCTTTTGTTTCTTTTGAAATTAAACACAGCCGTACGAAACGTGTTTACTGAACTAAATAGGTTTACTCCTTGATTTTTCATTAAAATCCCATATGTCCTTTAAATTGTGATATTTTTACAATAAATTGTTCTAGCTAATCACCGATGGAATTTCCTAAGAGAATACAATTTTTCCTCAATGGAGGTAGTAATTAATCAGTGTCGATGTAAATTATTAAATAAATAAACTAGATTGTTATTTCACCCTCGTCTAATCATGATGAAAAAACGCAGGAAATCAAATTAAAATGTTCTCCTAAATTCTTAAACTAGCAGTTACCCGTGACTTAGCTCACGATAAAAATTACAGCTAATCTTAATCTGTTCTTTGAACTGTAAAATTTTAGGATTCACAGCTGTTTACAATTCAGCATCTGAATTTTTATATCGTTATAAAATGTAAACATTGAAGCTAAGGACGTTCAGGGGGCGTAACCCGAGGGGAGTTTAAGGAGGGGAATAGGCCCATGTCCTTTTCTGATATAGTGGCTCTATTCCTGCAAAATTTCACATTGCTTGCGTATTTTTCACATTGAAAAGGATTTGTTATAGGTAGTTGGCTTTATGAAACATAAAAAATCTGTGGTTTTATGTAGTGGTCAACGGATATAAATTTCCAATTTCAATATTTTCTTGATAACATTTACACGAAATCAGAATCAACATCAAATCTACCATGAGGACAATAGTACTTTCATCTCCTTTTTTATATGAAACCATACATAACCATTACGTCTGAAAATGACAAAAGATTGTATCCAGTAATAAGCTCAAACTACAGGTGCAGGTTGATTTAACGGCAATTCACCCACACCCACAGGCCCGATGCAGTGTTGACAGATTTACAGCGTGTTGTGTCGAGACCACACACTGATATACAGCGGCTGACTGTGACAACGGCCCTCCTGTGGGTTAGGTGCTGAATTTACACTATGCTGATTAATAGAAGGCTAATTTACACTATGCTGATTTACACTATTACTTTAGATGGAAACCTTTTCAGATTCATATTACATGTCGTATATCTTGAAAATTTTCTCCTTAGGCCTTTCACCATCAAGTACATAAATTTTGTCAACTTAGTTTTGACTAGAAGTGAAAGTACTCATTCACTAGAATAATAGTGTCATTTAAACAAATGCTAGCTTAGATGAACATCCATAAATTATATTTATATTTTCCTATTTTCTAAAAGCTTTTTGAATAATGGCTTGTAATGTAAAGTAATCTGGACTGCTGGATGGTCTTTATATTATTATATTGAAAACATAAAAATAAACCACCTCTGTTTTCTTTCAGGATTACAACAGAGGTGACGTCTAGGTGACGGACCATCACAGGTTGCTGAGTAGACAGCTGCCATTTTGTCTCAGCAATTAAAATAAAAAAATATTAAATTCCTATCAATAAAATAAATGGAATTCATAAAACATTTAACTTTGCAGAAAATTGTTAAGACATGTGTTTGTAATCAAACAGGTTTTTTTAAAAGGTTTTGAGGTTAGCCCCGACGTCGCGTTGTAAGCAATCACTGGACCTTAGTTTTACGATAAAAATTTATTTAAAGATGTACATCCTTTGGGTAGGGTAAAAGCTGTATTATAATATTTTTGAAATAATAATTTAGAAAATTTTGAAAGGGAAGTTTCTAAAAAGAGGTCATAGAAGTTGCTTTAGATGAAAACCTTTTCAGATTCATTTGACATGTCAAATATATTTTTATTTGACAGGTGCTCGAGAAGTAATAGAACTTACTTTAAAGTCATTGGCTAACGAATCGATTCAAATCAAGTCTGTAGGTTTTTATATTATTACTCCGTGGTGATTTAATAAAGAACGCAAAGCAGACATGAGATCTTGGTCAAATTAACGGGGTTTATACGACATCATACTTCTTCAACCCGTCTTTTTACTTATGCTCACCATAAATACTCCCTAATATCCCCCAGCTTAAAATGCCCGACCTAATAATGAGTCAGCATCTTTGCCAGAAACATAAATAGTTTAAAAAAATTAGACTGCTTTCCTTTTAAGGATATGTTTAAAATATATTAGAGCTGTAAATGCTGCTGTAAAGTGTATCCATTTCGAAGCAAAATCAAGTAAACGTTATACGTAAAAAGAATAATTTCGGTACCCTTTAAATAATTAACATTTTAAAACGTTCAATAAATTCAGTAATTCACCAGTTTTTTCCTTGCGTAATAAACATACATTTTGATGAACACATAAAATAATGAGGCACATTTAGATATATCCAGCTTATTACAAACTGTCAATAACCATCAGCCTGTCTTTGGTTATTGGATACGTGACTCAACCGCCATTTATTGTACGTGCTAGTGAAATATTCAGTTATAAAAGTAAATGTTACACAATTTAAATAGAGTATAGTTACTATATTTCTCCACTATTTGTCAGATGTATTTTACTCATAAGCGTCGATGTTGGTATAACATAAATTGTCATTGTTATTATTAAAATTTCTAAAATCATTTTTCTGTAACAGAACAATTAACAATGAAAGCTGATAAATGTAATCTTTGAACCCATCAATAAAGTTTATTAACTTTATTCCCCTACTGTTAGTTAAAGGTATTCGGCATGTACTAAGCATTTAGGTTTGTTTAATATAATTCTCATTGTTACTATTTAACTTTTCTTCTAGCACATTTTCGTTTGATAATTATCAAGGAAAGCAAATAAACGTTATATTCATATAATTATAAGGCTTACAATTAATAAACAATAAAACCTCAACTATAACTTTCGGTAGGCCTGTTATCCGTCCCCCACGAATGTACGCTCTTAACCGTGTAAAACCGCTCCACCCTCAGTATTTCGCGTGGAAGTACATTTTGCTAAGTCGCAAAAATATACATGCCTGCTCAAGTTTCCAATACATGCAGTTCTTGTTAATCGTCAATTATACAATCCTTTTAATGTAGAAAACAATTGTATTTAAATTTCATTTATACATTAAACTTATTAAAATCAGCGCATGATTAAAGTTGAGCCAGAGTGTGTAATCCCCCTCTCATTGCCTGAGTCCACGTCCACACATCAGTGTTGATATTCCGGCCACGATCGCTGTCTACGGCGGGGGACATTTACACCGCCCGGAGACGATCTGAATACTAAATGAGCCGGGTTTTCATCAACAAAGACCTTCAAACAGCTAACTACAAACTCATATTTGTTCGTAGCTACTTTACCCATATGTAGTGACAATAAGCTGGATTAATTAATAAAAAAGTGTCCTCCGCCTCTACACAAGGGTAAAACAAAGCAAAACATGTGTCCAATATAATCCCTACTAAACGTACAAATGCCGTCACCTTCAACCCAAGCCGGTCACTTTTTATTTTAGGGGGGCCCTCCCACCAACTTAACAACAAATTTGCAAGCTTAGTAGGGATTCGAACCCGCGACGCTCCGAATGTCTTCGACGTTGACTCGTCAGTCGATGCCTTAGACCCCTCGGCCGCGTACAACCAGTCAGACGGAAGCTCGTTTGACTCATAAAGCCTACGATTCTAGCGAACCCTGGTGGCGGTTTATTGAATTGCTTGAGCAACCGGTCAGGTGGCAAATAATTGAGCTAGATAAATGTTCCCAAATGGGAACAGCGGATCTAAATGAGTTTTAACCTGATGGACTGTTTAAATAAAATCCTATTACGTTTCTCTTCTTCATTTCCTTTTTATGTTTAGTAGGTCCAAATACTCAGTGAACTACAGGGTGTTTTTTTTAACGCAACCCAAAATTTTATTTTACCTATGAAGGATTATTACCCAAAAGATCCCAGGATTTGACGCCCCTATATTATTTTCTTTGGGGATACATAAAAAATTAAGGTCTACGAAAACAATTCACAGGATGGTAAGCACCTCAAAACAAACATAACAAATTTAATGCAAGTTATTCAAAGAGGTACCTTGTAACACGATGAGAGAGCACAACTTTATACAAATGCCAATGATGGATTGTTTGAACACATAATGTAAACTAAACGTGATGAAACTTAAATAATAGGTTGTGTAAATATTAACAAAACAATACTCATTTTTATATTTACATGTGCGCTATTCAATCTTAAAAACGGGTTGCGTTTTAAAAATAACACCCTGTATTTCGGATTGAAACTGTGTACTTTCAAACACACATATCAAACACACTACATTCCTAATCAATTAATACAATTATTATCATCCGTCGACTTTCCAATTTTTAAAATGTTGTCCCCAAAATTATATATAAGTTTCATTTACATATTGAACTTAATCAGCACATGCTATGAGTCGGGCCAGAGCGTGTAATCCCCCTCTCATCGCCAGCGCCCACGTCCACACATCAGTGTTGATATTCCGGCCACGATCGCTGTCTACGGCGGGGGACATTTACACCGCCCGCAGACGATCTGAATACTAAATGAGCCGGGTTTTCATCAACAAAGACCTTCAAACAGCTAACGACAAGCTCTAATTATTCATTTTTTATGTTTCAATAAAGTGCGTTCTGATAAAAAGTTAATTATTTCAAATAAATTTGGGGTAACTATTTTGAGGAAAAAATAAGGAAACTGTATATTTTAATTTTATCAAAGTAGTTGAGGAATTTTAATGGTTAAATGAAAAAGTTGGAAAGCAAATTAGATGTACCAGTGATATAGTCGATATAGTTTCATCGTAGATATATTTTTATATGTTGTCGAGCTTTAGTTATTTTCCAGGGTTGTGCTAAGCTTGTGTTCAGAATATACAGTAAGTCCGAAAAATAATGGCACAATTTTGTTTACTCATAACTTTAGACGAATGAACAAAATTTTGTTTGCTCATAACTATAGACGAATGAAACTTGTCCCATTTGCAAGAGCAGACTATAAAGTCGCGTTTGCAGTCATTGAGCAAACTGATTTAGCCATTATCTGATGTTTAGCCAAAGGTTTGATCAAAAATAAGAATATAGCTCAGTTCAGCTGTACGTGTGAAGTTTACAGTTAAAAAAAATGTGATTGAAGAGTAACGTTAGTTTCAGCTTGTCTCCGATTAAAATTGTCTTCAGCGACGTAAAATATATAAATTGATAAGACGTTTTAAGAAAATAGTAGCTTATTGGAAAAAGCGGAAAGGTAAATCAGAAACTGAAGGTGAAATTAAAAACCACTTTGCAATAGGTGAAAAACGTTCGTGCAAAAGATTAACTACAAATGAAATGTCCCAAAGATTACAAAACAAGATTTTACTGTTTCAAATAAATAGTAAATTTTCGTACAGGTTTTTATTATCTTGCCGATACACTTGTGTAGCACTATAATAAATTTTAGCTTTGTTAACACCTACACACTGCAAATTTGATGTAATACCTGTTTTCATAAAAAATTTAGATACACATTTAAGAGTAGCGAATCTGCTCTTTTAAGTGGCAAAAGTTTCATTGGTCTACGATCATAAATAAAGAAGCTGTTAACAATTAACAGTGTGTCATCATTTTTGGGCCATACGGTATTTAAGTTTGTAATTGATTACAGATTTGATAACGAAGAAACAGGCGTTTAAAGGTAGTACTACGTTGGAGGATTGTAATTGTGTTTTGTCACTGAGGGAAGTTTATGACTACAAACTACAGTCTCTAGACAGGGGAGCCAACTCGAGGTGGGTATAGGGATGTTTGTTTTCCATTATGTCATCTTGAATGAGGTTGTGTACCTTCAGAAATCCCTAAGGCGAGACAACATGGGGCATGCTGGTTATGTACGTTTATTAGATTAGATAGTTCCCTCACTCTCCGCTAGATATTGTAAGCTGTACAAACGTGACTGCTTTAAACTTGCTGTTCTGGATATTTGTACATTAATTGAAGTTATTATTTTTGTTGAAAATATTGGTGTAACTTTTATTATTGTCTAGAGTTGTAACATGTCTCTTGAAATAGAGGTAACTAAAAATAAAAATGGAAAGCCTAATATTCTCTATAAGAATTATAAATATAGAGAAAGTTACACTATCAAGACTGGTGAAGTTGTGTGGCGATGTCTTGGCCGAACCTGTGGGGCGACTATTAGAACTGATGCAAACAAATTAGAAGTTACTGAGGTAAATAATAAGCACTCAGGTTCACACCCGGTTACGATGAGGACTCTATCTTCTCCTCAGCACTCGCCCAAGACGAGCGCCGCGGCTCCCGCCACCTCAAAGGCGACCGGTTCACCCGCGGCTGAGAGCGCTACGCCTCCCGCCGCGTCCGCGTCCGCGGCTGCGACTGCGACTCCGCACCCGTCACCCGCGCCAGGGCCTGCCTGTCCAACACCTTACCACCTACCGACCAGTAGTCCGGCGCTACTGACCTCATCGACTCCTACTCCTACTGTGCCCGACATAATTGAGGAAAATATGAAACTAAAGGACAATATTAAAGTTCTAGAAAAACGAGTTGAAGTCATATTAAATCACTCGATTGAGTCGGATACTCGTCTACTGGAATTCACTAATGAATTATTTCCCGAAAACAGCTTCTCTGTAGTGAAATCTGATCGCAAACCCGTTTCCAGAGACTGTGGAGTACAATGTGATCCACCGACAGCGACAGACTGCAGGAACCCACTATGTGTTCAGAATCTCGACCTCATCTCTAGGCTAAAAACGTCAATTGAGGTGCTTGAGGCGGAAATCAGGTGTCTGAAAACCAACAATCCATCATCGGAAATCTGCTTAAATAATTCAAATACCGAATGGACTGTCGTGGACAAGAAAAGTCAGCCCGTAAATACTAAAAACAGATTTCAATGCCTTACGCCTAAGGAAACAAACGTGGAAGCTAAAACAAACACAAAAACAAATATTGAAACGAAAGCAAACAATTCCACGCAACCTCAAGCTAGGAAACGAAAATTAAATAGGCACAGAAATAAACAAACAATAAACAAGTCCGATAGTAAAAAAGTTGGATCAAAACCTCATTCCGCTGTCTCTGCCAGTTTTATGCATCCTTCTATCTACATAGAAAGCGACAGCCACGGCCGTCACGTAGCAGGGCTTCTTCAGCACATCGTTCCCTCTGCCACGAAAGTGACCGGAGTGTGCAAGCCCGGAGCCAAGTTGCTGGATATCACGTCTGGAAGCCCACCACCACCTGGAAGCTGCTGTATTATTATAGCCGGCACAAACGATGTTGCCGCTGGAGAGCAGAAAAATATATTTCAATACTTAGAGCAGGAAGTAATCCAACGACTAAAGACATCTAAAATAATTTTATCAACACTTCCCTACCGTCACGACCTTCAAGCAAGCCATTCTGTCAACAAGCAGGTTATCTTCGTCAATCACTACATACATGAGCTGTGTAGGCGGTATGACGGTCTACATGTTTTTGAATTTAATAAAATTGGTAGGAGGTTTTTCACTCGCCATGGGATGCACCTCTCAATGAATGGCAAAAAATTATTAACGGCACTCCTACGCAAAGCTGTCGTTACAGTTGGCAGAGCAGAAAGCAGTCCACCAGCTCATTCTCCGCCGACACCGACTCCAGCACCCGCTGCCCAGACGCCAGTGGATGCACCCGCTGAGCCTCTAGTCCTTCCCTATGACACTTTTGCAGACGCAGTCAAAGCGACACCAGCCGACAACGGGGTACCTTCGGTTGCATCAGCCAGACCGCAAAGACAAATAATCAGGTTAAGATCTTGCACCAAAACATACAGATTGCCACAAATAAATCATTAGAATTGGAAATACTTTGTGAGGAGCTCACGCCAGATGTATTAATTTTGACAGAATTTGGATTCAATGAAACAAATGTGCAATTTTCAAAAATTCAAAATTACAACCTGGGGAGTTATTTTATTCGGACTAACATTAAGTGGGGGGGAGTCGCTCTTTTTTTAAAAAACAGCATCAAATTTGAATCTTTGCAAATCCAACTATCGACTGAAAAACATTTTGAACTTGCGGGTGTCAAGACTTATGCAGCAGGAGGAGATGCGCTTTTTATTTATGGTCTGTACCGCTCCCCTGACGGAAACGAAAATGTTTTCTTCAAAAAATTAGAACAGTTTTTGCAGCACGTCACCGCTAAAAAACAGAAATTTGTTTTAGCGGGTGACTTTAATATTGACGTCTTAGACACCCAAAACAACAAAACAAAATCGCTTCGGGAAACATTAAAGGGTTTTGGGTTGAAGTGGTCTGTGAACTCGCCCACTAGGGTGACGCAAATTTCGCAAACTGCCATAGACAACATTGTCTCCAACATCGTCGATTTGCCAATTTCGGTCGTATCCACCGCCATGTCTGACCACTATGCTCAGGTGGCTATTGTCGAAGGCCGTGCACCACTTCATCTCCAGTACAAATCTAATGAAAACAGAGATACTAGGCCCGCAAATGTTTTGCTATTAAAAAATAAACTCCAAACCGAAAATTGGAACTGCCTTGCAGGAACGAAATGTGCCAACAGTTTTTTTGACTCCTTACACGATTGTTTAAATTTTCACCTTGACTGTTTTTGCCCCCGAAAAACAAAAAATAACAATAAAAGACGCAAGCAAAATACCTGGATAACTAAAGGTATTTTAAAATCTAGAGACAATTTAAAAAGGTATTGGAAACAGTTGCAAACAACAAACAACCCCGAATTTAAAGTATTTTATAATTCTTACAAGAAAATTTACAGGAAAGTCTTAAAGACCGCAAAAAGTTATGAAATAAATGAAAAATTAAGAAATTCAGAACATTTTTCAAAAGAAGCGTGGTCTATTATTAATAACACTAAGGAGGCCGTTCCAAAAACACAGGACATTCAACTGGAGGTGGAGGGTGTGACTGTCCGGGAGCCGCTGGAGGTAGCGAATGCTTTAAATACATTTTTTGCGAATACCGGTGACACTGGCCTCACACTCGCACCTTCGGCTGTCCCTGGTCAGTTGAGTCCGGCCGAATCGATGTTTCTCAGCGAAGTCACCGAGCACGAAGTGTCAAAGGCGATCTGCGAACTGAAGGCAAAGAAATCGGCAGACTTGAACGGCATGTCTACATGGCTTTTGAAAAAATGCCAAAATGGCATCGTGGCCCCCCTGACAGAAGCAATCAACCTTTCTTTCAAAACCGGCGTTTTTCCAAATTCTCTCAAGGTTGCAAAAGTGATTCCTATTTTCAAAAAAGGAGATTCACAACAACCAAACAATTACAGACCAATCTCAATCCTGCCGGTGCTAAGTAAAGTTTTTGAAAAACTTTTCATGCGCAGGATGCTAAATTTCTTTGATGAACACAAAATTTTGGCAAATGTACAGTTTGGTTTCCAAAAAGGCAAATCAACTGTTGATGCAATCATCCACTTAGTGGAAATGATTGTAAGTGATCTGGATAAGCATAACATGACACTAAGTGTCTTTCTCGACTTATCCAAAGCATTTGATTGCGTTGATCATACCATCCTCCTTGACACGTTGTGGAACTACGGGGTTCGCGGCTTACCACACCAGTGGTTGAAGTCGTACCTTTCCGGAAGGTCACAGCGAGTTCAAGTCAACGGAGTGATTTCACATACAGCCAAATTGAGATATGGTGTCCCTCAGGGATCGATTCTCGGCCCCCTCTTATTCCTGGTATATGTGAACAATTTGAACTCTGTCATTCAAAGTGGGCAAATTGTCCAGTACGCGGACGACACGACTCTCTGTTTCAGATCAAACAAAATTGAGCAAATTGAAATTTCTTCCTTTGAAGGAATAAATTCATGCATCCAATACTTTGAGAACAAAAACCTCAAAGTAAATCCATCAAAATCAAACTGCATGGTGTTTGGAGGCAGCACCGCTCTAAACACATGCCGCCCGACTGCAATGATAGACAATACTATCATTGAGGAAGTGAGGCACACAAAATTCCTCGGAATGCTCATTGATGATGAGCTGACGTGGACTGATCATGTCGACAGTGTTTGTAGGAAGGTCGCTTCAGGAATTTTCCTGCTCAGAAGGCTTTCTGAACACTGTCCCAAGGAGTTATTGCTCATGGCTTATTACGGTTCGATTCAATGCCATTTGCAATATGGTATTGCTCTGTGGGGAGGATGCTCACAGATAAACTTCAACCGTATCTTTTTTCTTCAGAAAAAAGCCATAAGAATCATAGCGAAACTCAAATTTAGAGAGTCGTGCCGAAATGCCTTTCGTGAACTGGGCTTGCTAACACTGGCTGAACTGTACATTCTGGAAACTGCACTCTTTTGCAAGTTCAAAAGCCACCCGATCCAGGGCAGGGATGTGCATGAGTACGACACCAGATCCAGAAATGTTTTCAGACCAGCACAGCACAGGTTGGCAGCAATGGCGCGCCTACCTTCTCAGAGGGGGGTGAACATTCTGAACCAAGTCCCAGAAGGCATTCGATTTGAAAATTGTGAAACAAAATTTAAAACAAAATTAAGACGCTTTTTAGTGTCGAACGTGTTCTACTCGGTGGACGAGTTCATGGACCACTCACCAGGGGTAGCATTGGCTTGAGCTTCGGATTTTCTCCTAAGTAAGCTATGGCTGATGCTTTTCAGTTTTTAGCAGTTCAATGTAAAGATATTTTCAACTTTGTCTTTTTGATTGCTCAATGTAATTCTGTGTTTGTAAATTATTTTAAAATTAATATTTTGACGCATGCTATACAATACTTGTATTGTCAAACAGCAATAAAGGAATATATTATTATTATATTATTATTTAGTTGGGTAATGTAACGACACATTATCATAAAAGTAATGATAAGATATTTTGAACGTTATTACTACATTTTTAGTAAGTTATTACTACATTTTTAGTATTTTCAAAAATGAAAAGAAATTAAAATAAAATAAAAAGTGACTTAATTTACAAAGCGAAATTAGGACTTGCAAATCCTCTCTACCACTTAACTTCGATCTTAAAAATGTCAAAATGAACACACCGCCGGGTTTATAGATAAATGACAAAACCACGTTTAATTTTTGAATACCTAATCTTCATGATCGTCATGAAGAATTCACGCTGTTAAAATAGCTTTCAATATGCATTTAACATGATTAAGCGTTTACATAAGAGTTCCATAATCCTTAGAATTACTTTTTCCTACCACTGCATGGAAATAATCACATTGCCACACCTGTAAACAGTACGCAAAACGATTCATTTCCGCTTTTATTTCATTCCCGCTCGCTAAATCAGGGTTAGCTATTAGGTTAAGGTGGCACACAATAGAGATAACTGTGACGTCAAACACCAAAGACCAGTTTCTATTGGTCAGAAATCCTATGACACTCACCGTATTCTAAATTCTAGTTGCCTTACTCTAAATCAGCTGATTTCACAGTCGGAGTTCTATTCACTAATTTCCGGTTCGTTCGAATAGAATAAAGCAAACATAACCTCAATGAACTTTTGTGTAGGTTAGTTAATAAGTTAAACTGTTTAAATAATGGTGGTAAGAAAAATCTTGAGTGTATTACGAGCACAAATAGTCATTGCCGCTCTCGAAATGTTTGGCCACACTCAGCTATATATATATTCCTTTATTGCTGTTTGACAATACAAGTATTGTATAGCATGCGTCAAAATATTAATTTTAAAATAATTTACTAACATAGAATTACATTGAGCAATCAAAAAGACAAAGTTGAAAATAATAAAATAGACAAAGTTGTAATAAGTTTACATTGAACTGTTAAAAACTGAAAAGCATCAGCCATAGCTTACTTAGGAGAAAATCCGAAGCTCAAGCCAATGCTACCCCTGGTGAGTGGTCCATGAACTCGTCCACCGAGTAGAACACGTTCGACACTAAAAAGCGTCTTAATTTTGTTTTAAATTTTGTTTCACAATTTTCAAATCGAATGCCTTCTGGGACTTGGTTCAGAATGTTCACCCCCCTCTGAGAAGGTAGGCGCGCCATTGCTGCCAACCTGTGCTGTGCTGGTCTGAAAACATTTCTGGATCTGGTGTCGTACTCATGCACATCCCTGCCCTGGATCGGGTGGCTTTTGAACTTGCAAAAGAGTGCAGTTTCCAGAATGTACAGTTCAGCCAGTGTTAGCAAGCCCAGTTCACGAAAGGCATTTCGGCACGACTCTCTAAATTTGAGTTTTGCTATGATTCTTATGGCTTTTTTCTGAAGAAAAAAGATACGGTTGAAGTTTATCTGTGAGCATCCTCCCCACAGAGCAATACCATATTGCAAATGGCATTGAATCGAACCGTAATAAGCCATGAGCAATAACTCCTTGGGACAGTGTTCAGAAAGCCTTCTGAGCAGGAAAATTCCTGAAGCGACCTTCCTACAAACACTGTCGACATGATCAGTCCACGTCAGCTCATCATCAATGAGCATTCCGAGGAATTTTGTGTGCCTCACTTCCTCAATGATAGTATTGTCTATCATTGCAGTCGGGCGGCATGTGTTTAGAGCGGTGCTGCCTCCAAACACCATGCAGTTTGATTTTGATGGATTTACTTTGAGGTTTTTGTTCTCAAAGTATTGGATGCATGAATTTATTCCTTCAAAGGAAGAAATTTCAATTTGCTCAATTTTGTTTGATCTGAAACAGAGAGTTGTGTCGTCCGCGTACTGGACAATTTGCCCACTTTGAATTACAGAGTTCAAATTGTTCACATACACCAGGAATAAGAGGGGGCCGAGAATCGATCCCTGAGGGACACCATATCTCAATTTGGCTGTATGTGAAATCACTCCGTTGACTTGAACTCGCTGTGACCTTCCGGAAAGGTACGACTTCAACCACTGGTGTGGTAAGCCGCGAACCCCGTAGTTCCACAACGTGTCAAGGAGGATGGTATGTTCAACGCAATCAAATGCTTTGGATAAGTCGAGAAAGACACTTAGTGTCATGTTATGCTTATCCAGATCACTTACAATCATTTCCACTAAGTGGATGATTGCATCAACAGTTGATTTGCCTTTTTGGAAACCAAACTGTACATTTGCCAAAATTTTGTGTTCATCAAAGAAATTTAGCATCCTGCGCATGAAAAGTTTTTCAAAAACTTTACTTAGCACCGGCAGGATTGAGATTGGTCTGTAATTGTTTGGTTGTTGTGAATCTCCTTTTTTGAAAATAGGAATCACTTTTGCAACCTTGAGAGAATTTGGAAAAACGCCGGTTTTGAAAGAAAGGTTGATTGCTTCTGTCAGGGGGGCCACGATGCCATTTTGGCATTTTTTCAAAAGCCATGTAGACATGCCGTTCAAGTCTGCCGATTTCTTTGCCTTCAGTTCGCAGATCGCCTTTGACACTTCGTGCTCGGTGACTTCGCTGAGAAACATCGATTCGGCCGGACTCAACTGACCAGGGGCAGCCGAAGGTGCGAGTGTGAGGCCAGTGTCACCGGTATTCGCAAAAAATGTATTTAAAGCATTCGCTACCTCCAGCGGCTCCCGGACAGTCACACCCTCCACCTCCAGTTGAATGTCCTGTGTTTTTGGAACGGCCTCCTTAGTGTTATTAATAATAGACCACGCTTCTTTTGAAAAATGTTCTGAATTTCTTAATTTTTCATTTATTTCATAACTTTTTGCGGTCTTTAAGACTTTCCTGTAAATTTTCTTGTAAGAATTATAAAATACTTTAAATTCGGGGTTGTTTGTTGTTTGCAACTGTTTCCAATACCTTTTTAAATTGTCTCTAGATTTTAAAATACCTTTAGTTATCCAGGTATTTTGCTTGCGTCTTTTATTGTTATTTTTTGTTTTTCGGGGGCAAAAACAGTCAAGGTGAAAATTTAAACAATCGTGTAAGGAGTCAAAAAAACTGTTGGCACATTTCGTTCCTGCAAGGCAGTTCCAATTTTCGGTTTGGAGTTTATTTTTTAATAGCAAAACATTTGCGGGCCTAGTATCTCTGTTTTCATTAGATTTGTACTGGAGATGAAGTGGTGCACGGCCTTCGACAATAGCCACCTGAGCATAGTGGTCAGACATGGCGGTGGATACGACCGAAATTGGCAAATCGACGATGTTGGAGACAATGTTGTCTATGGCAGTTTGCGAAATTTGCGTCACCCTAGTGGGCGAGTTCACAGACCACTTCAACCCAAAACCCTTTAATGTTTCCCGAAGCGATTTTGTTTTGTTGTTTTGGGTGTCTAAGACGTCAATATTAAAGTCACCCGCTAAAACAAATTTCTGTTTTTTAGCGGTGACGTGCTGCAAAAACTGTTCTAATTTTTTGAAGAAAACATTTTCGTTTCCGTCAGGGGAGCGGTACAGACCATAAATAAAAAGCGCATCTCCTCCTGCTGCATAAGTCTTGACACCCGCAAGTTCAAAATGTTTTTCAGTCGATAGTTGGATTTGCAAAGATTCAAATTTGATGCTGTTTTTTAAAAAAAGAGCGACTCCCCCCCACTTAATGTTAGTCCGAATAAAATAACTCCCCAGGTTGTAATTTTGAATTTTTGAAAATTGCACATTTGTTTCATTGAATCCAAATTCTGTCAAAATTAATACATCTGGCGTGAGCTCCTCACAAAGCTCCTCACAAGCTAACGCTTCGTGCGGCCATCTATAATTCTCGAGCGGCAATGACGTACCTTGCGCTCTTAATACAAATAGCTATTATAGGAATTAGACACATCCAGCCTTACAAACGTAATGATATTTCAGCTAACGCTGAAAAATAGATGCTAAAAATAAAATAATAAAACGTTACAGGTTTTTGCAACTAAAAATTTTTTTATTCACTCGACTGGCTTGCCAATTTATAATAAAATTTCCAACAACCCTCCTGCAATTAGGTAAGCAGTACTATCAGATCTAATAACACGTCGTATCATACGATATATAACTTTCTGTTAAACTTGCAAACAATAATCACAGTTATCATTTTAGTTTGTTTTTCCACTAGAAACGTCGCTTACAACTAATCGCAAAATTTAAATAACCGTTTTCATCAGTTACCACAACAATAATCGCCAAACTATCGCAAAATACTTTGCCAAGGGTGGTGGATGATTTCCTAAAAATTCTCTGTTGCAAGATTGAAGGAGCGTGCAGACGTCGTGGCTATGACGTCACGTACAGGCTATAACAGGTCACGTGACTTGACTGAACGTTCGTCTGACCGTGAGCCGACTGGCGAAATACCACGTCGTCAATAATCGACATTTTTCAATGTTAGTGTTAGTTCAGCGTAGGCTGTTAGATATTTTTATTTTGATCCTAGAATAGGATAGATTCTAATATAATTATGTAGTCGGAAGCTAGTACTTAAGTTGGTTAGTAAGGCTGAATGAGTATAATTTCTAAAAAAGTGAATCTTGGGAATGTTCCAGATAATATGTAAACGCTTTAACAGGTGAAAAAAAATTAACAGCGTTAATTCCTGCTATATCAGATTTATGAACATTTAATTACGTACTCAAAAATCAAATGTAGTTTTGTAATTTATCTGTAAACTCAACAGGGTGTTCATTATAATGTTTTTATTGCTGTTAGTAAAAATAATAACGTTAACACCCCCACAAGCATCAATCGGTACGCTCTAAACTAAGTGGACCATTTTTGAAACGTTAGGGACTACCGGTATTTTCAAATTTAAATATTAGTAACACTTTTAGTTTTTAATCCTCACCTTTTTTTACTAGTTTCACGTGTGGGTTTACACGACTTCTTAAAACTCGACATTTGCCCTGTGTCTCCTAATATAAAGTTCCTTTGTTGTATTGGATTAATATTAATCCTTATTAATACGAACCGCGCATATTATAGCTGCGATGGATACAGCATTGTAGCATTTTGAATTAAAACCACTGTTCCTTACGGTTTCAGTTGCAAACTGCATCCTCGGTTAGTTCATGAGACGAAATTAAAAATAATGTTCAAAGGAATTTCATATACATTTTTGTATCACGTACTACGTTAACGCTTACGTGTCATATGAGTTACATGAGATGACATTTTATGTCGTCGTCTCTCCTCTAATATCCTGGGGAAGTGAGTGACAAGAATTCCTTTATTGCCCTGAAGTCTCCCCTTTCAACTTATAGAGGTAAGCGACGAAATACTTAGTTTAAACGGATCTTTTATTAAATATACTCTACAACAAACTGTCGAATGTTTTTTATTAAATTTACCCTTTCTTTATAAATAATTTTGTGAGTAGTATAAACGTGTAGGCTTTTCCAACTTATCCAAAGGTTGAATGGGTAATTTTTAAGCCTTAAAAATATTTATTGGTAGCTAGTTTTTTTTTACTGACACTCGCTTTTAACTGTGAAACAAATCAATATTTTATATTCCAGCGAGAAAACTAAATGGACAGGTTTTTAAGTGATAATATTTATGATGAGGCACACTGAGAGGTTTTAAACACTTACAATTCATTTCTATTACCAATAATACACCTCACTTAAAGTATACTCTAGATATGGTTTGCTATACGAATAGCAAAAATAAAACAATTTAAATTTCATAAGTTTTATTTTAATTACAAATTCCTTTTTTGTATGAAGATTGGAATTGGGCGGTGTAAATGTCTCCACTGTGCTATTGACAGCGATCGAGGCTGGAATATCGACACCGTGCGATGTGTGGACGTGGATACCCTGACGATGAGAAGAGATTTTACGTCTTCAATAAATATTAAAAAAGTAAATGATATAAAAAATTAAAAGTAAAATATTTATTCAATAAACAAACCCACAACTGTTTGAAATTACAAATTGTATCACAAAACCAGTAGTCATCAAAACCTTCAGCACTTAGCAATTCAATTGGATATTTACTCGTACTGTTTGACAGTTTTTACAATTTACTTAACCTTTAGGTTTACTCAAAGTCAAAGTCAAATCAATTTTATTTCCACATAAAAATTATAATTACAGTTTTTTTTAAATATTTAAATTAATTGCCTACATTGACAGGAGCAAGGAAACAACTTAAAATTTAAATACATTAAAATGCCTACATTAATAAAAAAAATTAAAACACCTTGGTAAAAAAAAACAAAATTATGTTCCTTGTGTCCTAAAAAATAAATAAAATATAAACAAAAGAAATGAGTCGACATGGACCTTTTGATGGTCTGTGCGTAGACTCGAGTTGATTAAAAAGTATTTTTAAGAAAAGGAGCAATTAATTTATTATGTGCTGGTAAAAAGAGCTGAAAATTACGCTAATTATGATGGTGAATGTATTATTAATATAATAATATAATCTATATTATTAATATAATATAGATGCTAGAGCATCATACCCTACAGTTCACAATCTAAGACATTTTTACATTATTATCGCTACATGGTAGCTTTGTTAACGATAAGGTTTTTATATTTTAAAACTTACCCCCATATGTTATACATTAAAACACGCGTCTCTATGTGCATATTCATGTTTTTAATTTAGGCAATATAACCATATACGTTTTAGACTAAAAATAAAATAGCGAGCACTCATTTATAAAACGCTACAGCACAAACTTGACTCAATCCTAGTGTGTTGACATTTATTTACTTAAGTCTTAAGTCATATATTTGTAAATAAAGCCAGTGATAATAACAGTAAAATTTACTATGATTTCTCTTATATTCGAAGGATATGTCAAATTTGTGTTACTGCTACTCTAATTAATCTTATCAGTGTCTTGTTACACAAGGATTAGAGTAATCAGTAGTATACACTACGAATGTATATATAAAAAAAACCACACGGATATTTTATGTCTTTTGTATGATACTACGAATAATTCAAGAAACTATGCAATTTGTAAACCATTGTAAAAACAAAGTAAAGTTTAATTTTTGTTTGCAAAATATTTCTTGTAATTATTCTACCTGCACCATTACCCACTTTTTAGTTTAAGAACACATTTATCTGAATAAATTTATTGAAAATAAATCTATTACATGTTTTGGCATGAAAATAAATTTTTATTTCAGACTGATTCAAATTGATTCGTAAGTTTTATACCATAATTCATCAAAAACAATACTCCCTTGTTATATATTTCCTAGTCTATAGATAAAAAATAATTTATTGTAAATAATTTATTGTAACATTATTATCGGAAATGTGGCTGAGGTAATCGAGTAAAAATCATAAAGTTGAAGTATAAAATAACCTGTAAAATTTGCCAATTATACAAGTGAAATGTGACAATGAGTTATGAATAGCACAGTTTGCGCCCGTAAGGAGATTCAGTCACGAATATAATAACCCAAGAATGAGTGACAGCTTGACAGTTTATTAGAGAATATGACTCAATATTCTCTCCCTTCGTTTTACCTTTATCGAATATACACTTCCCTTTAAATAAATAATATTTTCTAAAATATATACGGTTACATCACTTCAATATTTTTTAAACCTAGCGAAATTGCATTTGAAAATAATAAAAATAATTATTTAACATTTTACAAATTTTTTCAATTAATTTTTGAACGATTTCTTCTGTTACTAGTCTATTGCTTACTTTTTAATATTTTTTATTATTTACATATATCTTACGATATGAATCCTTCGTAGGAACATCATATTTTTCGTTAAGGTTTGAAGATTCCTCTTCATTACTGGTAGTCGATACATAGACAAGCCGTAAAATAATTAAGTCTCTATGTACATCAATAAAAAAGTAAATAATTATAAAAAATACACAAGGAAGTAGTCTGAAGTCAGATAAGAAAAAGTTAATTAAGTCAAAAATGTTGATGCATTTAAGTGAATTCAAATCAACAAATTAATTTTGAAAAAGATGAAGGGGCTCATAGAAAGACTCAAATAAAAAAATAAGGTGCTAATAGAAAAAAAAGCTACAAATTAATACCCCAAAATAATACTTAATGCTTTGAAATTCCAATTTAAAGAACGATTTCATGGGTTGGTTAAACGAGTCAAAATCAGCAAAAGACTTATTACAAAAGCGACAAGTGTCACCGACACATTTCAAGCCAAAAACATGTCTCAGAGTCTAAAATAAGGTACTAAATATTCCAAATTTTGCATTTAATGGGCAACCGATCAATGAATCCTGAAAACCACGAACGAGAGCAAATACTCCGAGAGTAGTGCAATAGTGGGGTTTCTGGGCCAAAAAGCATTAATCAAAAGTGACAGCTACATCCGGTCTGGTGACGTCAGAGGCTGTGACGTAGCTGTGACGTGTAGGGTGGGCATTTAAAGTTTAAATGCCCGGCTGTGCTGGGTATTTAAACTTTAAATGTCCGGAAATGGGTCAAGGTCAGGTGAGGATGTTTTTAAAAAGATCTTTCATTTTCGGAAGATCCGAAAATGCAAGATATTTTTTTATTTTACGTTAAGGTTGAAAAGTTTGCTCCCAAATTTGAAAAGTAAGTTGTTGTCGGTGGTGAAATTTCTTGCTTATTTTCATTCTTTTTGTTGTTGTTGTAAGTTGGCAAAAATACATTCTTTTCGTTTTGATTGTTTGTTGCATAAAGTTCCAAAGATAAACCGAACCCAGTGGTTATAAGTTTTTTTAGTTCTTCACTAAAAATTTCCAAATCCTTGTAGGTTAAGATTGATAGTGTTGTAGTGAATCCCGCGAATGTTGAGAGACATGACTAGAGTTGTTTACTCGACGAGAGGTGTAGCAGGAATGACTATTGCAAAGCCGGTGCTGCGGGTACCTCCGATGGTAGTGGGGGTAATGACAAGTGTTTGTTAAATCACTTTGAATTTAATCGTTGCCACAGTAGACCGAGCCGATGTTGCAATTCTTCTAGTTTATCCAACCGGTACTTTTGATATGTTTTGCAACTACATTTACAGTAGCAGAAAGAATTACATTTTGTACAAGCTTTTCCGTCAACTTGATCTTCAGGTATTTTAAAACATTTTTCTTTACAACAATAAGTTATAAGTGTTAGATTATTTCTTTTGGATGACATGTTGGTTGTAGCTTGTCTTAAACAGAACTGAGCCTCTCAACGTTAAAGTTTCGTATTTATATAAAGTATTCGAATAAAAAAATCGAATAAAATAATCGAATAATACCATCGATTAAAAGCTCAAGGTCATCCGTTTGAGTTCTAAAAAAATACAACATATCAGTATATAAAAACATATACTGATATGCAAAAACCAAGTTGTAAAGTAGCGAATTTCTTTCTTCCTCCGTTGTTGAATTTTTAGTCGAAACCAATTAATGATAACATTATTGCTTGCGCATCAGAACTAACAGTTGATGAAATTTCATTTACTTTTAGACTTGTAGTAGTTTCATTTGTAGTAGGTAATTGTTCGGAAGTTTGTTTAGATGTAGAAGAAACAGTATTATCTTGAAGCTCAGAGTCCATGTGTACTCGGGTGAAGAGCTGAAGCTTTAATGAGGTATGGTACCCGCTGTCCTACCCCTTGTCAGCAGATGTTGGTGGTGGGCGGTCGTTAGGTTCATGCACCGAAATGTAGATAGAATCATAATTTTCTGGAGGATGTACTACAATTTGTTGTACAGGATCTGCATCAATAGTGAAACTTTGCGTTTCAATACAAAGTCCATCTTTGATAAAAGAAACATATAAAACAGAACTCATGTTTATTTAGATGTTTACTCTGCGAGTCCTACCTGCAAACAGATGTGTCGGTTGTAGCGCAGTGACCTTCCTCGAAATGACATGGACAGCACGGAACATCTGCCTTCCCCCACCACCATGAAAGACTCCTCGCAATATTTGGATATGTAGTGTTAGTCGTACTGTTGCTCTTGTTGAGTGAACATGTCGGTATTAAACAATCGTTCTTAACTTTTGGTTTTAAAATATTTGCAATAAAATATCGTTTTTAACACTTATTTAACTTTGTACAAGTTACAATATTTTAAAGATGCTACTTTCTTATATCACCTTGATACTTCTAAAAATATTTAGTTGCAGAAATGCAAGATAAACTACAGTCGCGATTAAATATAAACTTGGTTAAAGATATAAAATTGGTTTCTGTGTTATAACTTTTACATTGTTAGTTAATTAACAAATGTTACCAAAGTTTTTTGTTCGTCTCATTATTCTGCATTATTGAAGTACCACACGATAGGGTTTGGAAACATATAAAATAAAATATAAGATGTAGAAAAATATTTTTTTTACGTTATAACTTTTATACCGTTGGTTTTATAAAAACATTTACTGGACCTTTATTGTATCTCTTTTAAATCTAAGTATTTTGAGTATCTGCATGATAGGGTTTGAAAAGATATAAAGTAAAATATAATGTAAAGAAAGATAATTTTTGAGTTTTTGTGTTATAACTTTTATACCGTTGGTTTTATTGAAAAATGTTACTTGACCTTTTTTGTTCGTCTTTTCATTCTGCGTATTTTGAATACCTACATGATAGGATTTGGAAACATATAAAGAAAAATATGATTTAAAAAGATTTCTTTTCAGTTTTTGAGCTATAACTTTTATACCTTTGGTTTTATCGAAAAATGTTACTGGACCTTTTTTGTTTGCCTTTTTATTCTGCGTAATTTGAGTACCCGCACGATAGATTTAGAGCATTTTTGTTATATCCACTGCCACCGTGTATGTCGACGCAGCTCAAAAGTTGAACGGCGACGATATCAAGTGGGGACCCCCCATTTCGCAAAATTACTCTAAATCTATCGTGCGGGTACTCAAATTACGCAGAATAAAAAGATAAACACAAAAGGTCCAGTAACATTTTTCGATAAATCCAACGGTATAAAAGTTATAACGAAAAAACTAAAGTTTCAAGGTCATTTAAAACTTTTACAAAACCTATCGTGCGGGTTCTCAAATTACATGGAATTAAAAGACAAAAGTTTCAACCATCAACTGTACAGCGTAACAGAAGTGGAAAAAGCACTCTGCTCCAGTGGTGACAAACGACACATTCTTCCAGACAAAATTCACACTCTACCATTCGGCCACTACTCTCTCAATCCTATCAATGAGTAAAAAGAAAAAGAAAAAAAGAAAAAAAAGAAAAAAAAGAAAAAAAGAAAAAAAAGAGGAAATCACAGCATGCTCGCTGTGATTTCCCCTTTTTTTTAAAATATGTTGAAATGACCTTGAACTATAAAAGCGGATGCAGAAAAAGAAACACTCAATACTAACTTGACTTTGTTAGCAAAATCATCATGACAGAGTTAAAGGAGAAGATTGTTAATGAACTTCATAAACCTGCAAGAATAAAGTTTCCACGAAGAAATACTGTTGTAAAAGGAATAAATGATTTATATCAAGCAGATTTAATTGAAATGCAACCACATAGTAAAATAAATAAAGGATTTAAATACATACTTACGATTATTAATTGTTTTACTAAAGTTGCAGATGCTTTGCCATTAAAAGACAAAACTGGTAACAGCATAACAAAAGCTATGGAAGTAGCTATAAAAAGAGATAAAAATAAAATTAAACATTTACAAACTGATGATGGGAAAGAATCTTTCAATAAACCTTTTGCCTTGTTAATGAAAAAATATAACATAAATCATTATTCCACAAATTCTGAGAAAAAGGCAGCTATAATTGAAAGATTTAATAGAACCTTAAAAGGTGCAATGTATAAAATGTTTTCGAAAAGAGGTTCTTACGTATGGGTTGATATCTTACCAAAATTAATAAGCGATTACATCAACAAGTTTCATAGAACTATCGGTATGGCACCTAACAAAGTGAATAAGAAAAACGCTAAACTAGTTTTACAACGAATTAAAAAGAATACACAACCAAAAACGGAACAAAGAAAACCAAGAAAATTTGATGTAAATGATAAAGTTCGAATTAGTAAATACAAAGGAGTGTTTACTAAAAAGTACCTGCCCAATTGGACAAACGAAGTTTTTACAGTGTATAAAGTACAACCTACTGTACCAGAAACTTATATTTTAAAAGATAACAAAGGAAATTTGTTACAAGGCGGTTTTTACGGACATGAATTGTTAAAGTCAACAGTAGGAGATGTTTATCTTGTTGAAAAGGTGTTGCAAAGGAAAAAAGACCAAGTTAAAGTACGTTGGCTGGGGTTTGACAAAACTGAAGATTCGTGGATACCTATAAAAGATTTGATTTAGTTTTAAATCAACTTATTTACTCTTCTGCCTTTGAATAAGATGGAGATTGTTCACCATAAAGATAAATTTAATATTAATAACATTGATGATTTAACTGTAGATAAAGTTAAAATCAACAATGGTAAACACGGCAGTTTATTTCCAAACACTGTACGATGTATAGTAAGCGGTCCTTCAAACTGTGGCAAAACTAACGTTGTGTTTAACTTAATTACAAACACAAAAGGATTGCGATTTAATAACCTACATATTTTTTCAAAGTCCTTACATCAACCAAAGTATCAATTGTTGGAAAAGATCCTAACTGATGTGTCTGATGTTAACTATTACAAATTTAATGCTAGTGACAGTGTTATGCAACCAGACCAGGCTAAGCCGTATTCTGTATTTGTATTTGATGATGTATCTAGTGAAAATCATGATACTATTAGAAACTATTTTGCCATGGGAAGACATAATAATATTGATAGCATATATATCGGACAAACATATAGCAAAATTCCAAAACAACTAATTAGAGACAATGCAAAAATTTTAGTTTTATTCAAACAAGACGATACAAACCTAAGACATATATACAACGATCATGTAAATGCTGATATGTCATTTGAAAAATTCAAAGAACTTTGTGGAAAAGCTTGGGCGGAAAAATACGGATTTTTGGTAATTATGAAAGATAAAGCTATAACAGATGGTCGTTACCGCATAGGTTTTGATAAATTTTTTTAAATACATTAATTAACAACATTATCATACAAGTCTCCATGGTGTAAACATGGTTAATCAGGAAAAGCTATTAAAAGAAATAAAATCACTTAGTGATTCTATTAGACATAAAAACAGAGCGTTAAGATTAGGAATAAGTGGAAGAGAGAAATTTCTGGAATCAACATTTAAACCTATTACTGAGCCATTAAAACAATTAGGGCAAAATGTTAAACATTCAACATTTAATTTTTCCGGAGATGCTATTTTACCCATTTCAAACTTTGAACAAAAAGAAGAATATGAAGATGATACAAGTTTTACGCAACAAGGAGAAACAACTGAAGAAGAAAGCGAACTAGGTGAAGAAACGGATGTTTTAACAGAAAAAGAAGGTCCTTCTACAAGCGAAGAACAACAAGAAGAAGAAGAGCCTATTAATCCATCCAACTTGAGCAAATTGGGCTCGGATATTGCGTATAAAAGGCCGCTTGCAAGACAATTTGTATTAAAAATTTTACATTCTGCACAACCAACTCGAAAATATATCATACTTTTGGTGCTAGAATAGAAGAAAATGGGCTAATGATTGGAGATAGCAAACTTGATGTAGACGAACATGACAATATTATTATAAATAATAAACAATACAAGGGTACAAAAGGATTGTTTGAACTTATTTTTAAGCCGAAACCTAATAAATATACTAAAAAGGATTTAAACATTTTTAAACAAATATTGGAGGATACGAATGCGCATAAGAAAAATTATTCTAAAAATTTCAATGTTCATAGAAATGCATCAGAAAAATATAAAACTATTATTGCTAAACTTTTCCCACCAAAAAGAAGGGAACCCATAAAAAGAAAATCATTATCTTCTGCTGAAATAAATATTTTACATAAAAGGAGAAAAACAAATCAATCAAGTTTATCAGGAAAAGGATTATTGAAAAACTTGTATGATACTAATATAATATACTACAACGATATAAACAAATTGGTTGACAGAATGAAGTTGATATATGAAGCTAAACAAGCCGGACATAGTGATTTAGAAAATGAATGGGTAGCTTTGGTCGGTGAACTGCGAAATCGAGGAGTAATTGCATAAAAAATATGAGTATATATATAATACAAGTATAACTGATTAAATATTCAGTATAACCATGAGTGTGGATAAGTTTGGACGGTATTCCGAAACTGGAAGCAAATCAGGATCTTATGGAAAAAGAGGTGGTTTACCACTAACATCCGATGGAGATTATGATATAAGTAACAAACGTTTAAAGTTTGTAAATGATCCAAAGGATGATAATGATGCAGTAAATTTCAAAACTTTAAAAAGTGAAACATTACCTAGCTTAAAGCTTCAAAATGAAGTGTATGACGCTAATTTTTATAGAATTATAAATCTTCCAAATCCAATAGATAAAAATGATTCAATAAATAAAGAATATTTAATGTGGTACATAAACCAAACCTTAAGATATGATCCTAAAAGTAATAATAAAGTATATGATGCAAAAGATCTTAGAATAGCCAATATAACAGATCCTGTTAATGATCAAGATTCAGTTACAAAAAAGTATTTACATTCAGTCATCCCTGAAAAAACAGATAAATTTTCCTTTTACAACTTTGTAATACATGATATTGGAGACCCTAAAGATATGAAAGATGCTGTAAACCTTCAATATATTACCGATCATTGTATTACACATGATATTAACACAATTGATTGCAAAAATAAAGTGTTGACTAACGTTAAGGAAGGAATTGCAAAATCAGATGCAGCTACAATAAGTCAAATAATAAAATCAAAAAATAACAAATGGGATGCCGATGCAAAAATAATCACTAATGTTAAAAAAGGGTGGGATGAAACTGATGTAGCAACAATTGGACAAGTTCCTGTATTACAAGAATATGAAACAGGTCGTCGACAAGTTTTTGATTGCAGAGGGAGACCACTAGTTAATGTTGGAACAGGAATAGCAGATGGTGATGCAGTTACAGTAGAAGAATGGCGTAAAAGAAGCCTAAGAAAAGATCGGCATAAGGAGTATTTTAATTGTGAATATTTGCGATTAAGCGCCTTAGATGACCCTCGCAACTTTAATGATGCTGTTAATGTAAATTACATTGTAAGACTATTAAGCGTAGTATTATATGATGTGTATAACACAATAAACCCTATAAAATCTGATCAAAAACTACATTGGGTTAAACAAAATGTTATGGAAAAATATTTTTTAAATAAGGAAACTAATACTTTAAGATCTTCTAACAATAATGATGAAGACGATACAATCATACCGCAAGGTTGGAGAACACTTTATAACCCATAAACAAACATACTTTTACATTTTTATTATAAATAAACAATGTCAAAGGATAAGTGAATCATTCATTATAAAGCATTTATAAAATAAACAAGTATTGACATTTCTTTTTACTATAAAAGACCATGTTGAAAGTTCAACGCATCAGTCATAATCGACACGTTATAAAGAGAGGAAGAGGAATAGCATCAACAGCACTTTCTCTTATTACTAAGCCGGTTGGAGCTATAGTTAATAAAGCTATCGATTTATTACCTGTAGAACTACATTTACCAGGAGGTTATCAATATTGTGGTCCTGGAACAAAATTGAAAAAAAGACTTGCTAGAGGAGATTTTGGAATAAATAAACTTGATCAAGCCTGCAAACAACACGATATAGCATATTAAAAGTTTGCAGATACTAAAAATAGATCAATAGCGGATAGAGCACTTGCTGAAAAAGCTTGACAAAGAGTAACATCCAGTGACGCTAGTATCGGTGAAAAAGCAGCAGCTTTAGCGGTATCAGCAGCAATGAAGGGTAAAACGATGTTTGGAGGTGGAAAGAAGAAAGGAGGTGGAAAAAGGAGGAGAAAACCTGCAAAGAAACGTGGAGGAAATATAAGAAGAAAACGACGATCCACCGCAGGTAAAAATAAAAAGAATCAAACAATATGGTCAATGATAAAAAAGGAGGAGGATTATACCTAAGACCGTATCGTGTGTATTAAACAGAAAAAATACCCCCGTTGCAGCAGACCTGCATACTCAGCGAATTTCAAGTGCAAAACAACATATTTCGATCCAACATAGCGAGATTTGACATGTTTTTGTAAGCTCCATAAGAATAACATGGGGAATGAGTATGCAGGTTTGCTGCAACAGGTATATTAAAACTGGGTGGTTTTAATTCAATATTTAGTAGATCTGAACTAGAAGAAGCCATTTACCAAGTTTTATCAAGATATATTGAGAAATAAGCGAGATATAGAATTTTATTTATTTCCCATAAGGTTAACATTGGGACAACGTACTGCGTTTACCTCTTTCAATATCTCGGCAACCAATGGACATAGAGCCATGATTCAAAATACTAAATTGTTTGTTTTTTTGGGCTGAATTCAATGGTGCCAATAAAAATTTGAAAAATTTTATTTTTCTATGTAAAAATCTCAAAAAACCCATTTTTGGGGGGGTTTACCCCCCTTTACCCCCCCTTCCGGTGGTCCGATCGGGCTGGTTTACGAACTCGTCCGAATAATTACTACTTTACACGTCTATGCCAAATTTCATTCCAATTGGACCATTTTTGCGCAAGTTATCGTGCTTAAAGACACATATATATATAGATATATATATAGATATATATATAGATATATATATATAGATATATATATAGATATATAGATATATATATATATATTTATGAAAGTGAACGAATAGTGTTTTTGGCATCTGAGGACCTCAAAAAGAAAAGTTATGATGGTTTTAGGCTTAGGTCTTACCATGAGACCTACGGTAACAGCTTCTTCCCTATAGGGGAAATTCGCTAAAAACAATTACTAATTCCAAATAAAGAATTAACAGATAAAGAATTAATTACTTATGTTTCTTCTTTAAAAATTCCATTTTTTAGAGGAGTGTTTATGAAAGATGCATTACCTGTTAAAATTTGGAAAAATGAAACCGGAATAGTAAATTTAGATAATAGTAAAGGATCAGGCACTCATTGGGTATGTTATAAGAAACTAGGATCAACTATTTACTACTTTGATAGTTTTGGTAATCTACCACCACCAAAAGAACTACAATATTACTTTAAAACAGCTAAAAATGTACTATACAATTATAAAAGAGAGCAACCTGATAATACGGTAATCTGTGGACATTTATGTTTAGATTTTTTAACAATAAGCGTTAGTACACTTTAAGATGTCTTCCTATACAGTATCATTAACTGGAACTTCATCTACTTTGCGAAGTGTTCTTTTCCCTGCGTTACGTTTGGAAAAAGATAAATTATGGGAAGCCGCATTATTAGATATAACAACTTATAATTCTATTCCCAACGTTACTGAAAATGTTAATGACAAAATACATTATTACAAAACAAAAGATAAAAATACAAACAAATATTCAGATATACAAGTATTTAGTTTACCCACTGGAGCATATGAAATTGATGATATAAATGAAGCGATACAAAATCATATGGGAAAAGATAATATAACAATAAAAGGAAATAACAATACTATGAAAGCTGAAATTAAATGTAAATATTATATAGATTTTAGCAAAGAACATTCAATTGGTAGTTTATTAGGATTTCCTAAAACAACAAAAATGTTTGAACCTAATATTAACCATTCAGGTGCTAGAACTGTGACAATAATGAAAGTTAACAGTATAGATGTTACATGTAATATTATACATGGTTCTTATAGAGATGGTCAAAATACTCATATATTGCACACATTCTATCCAACGGCTGCTCCGGGTTTTAAAATTGTGGAAAAGCCACAAAACTTGGTGTACCTACCGTTAAACACCAGTTTTATTTCAGGCATTGTGGTGAACATACTAGATCAAGACGGGAATCATATTGATTTTAGAGACGAACCTATAACTATACGAATACATATAAAATCAACCGTATAACAATGGGGTTATCATTTAAAAAGAAAGAGCTGACTGGTAAACAAGTCAGTAGCACTTCAGCTATAGAAGGATTAACAAGTGATAACATTCGTTTTCTAGAAGAAATTGGATTAAAACTTATTAATAATGGAAATATTGGATATAGCGCAGGGTCCGACATTCGACGAAACCTTATGGGAAAAGGAATATCATACGCACAACCCTTACGCTTCATCAAAATTAAATAATAATGATGAAATTAGAATTCCCATACAACAACAAGATATTTATACACTTCCATGTGAAAGTTATTTGTATATCGAAGGAAGAGTAACAAAAAGAGATGGAAGCACTGCAAGTACTGTTCCATTCATAAATAACCCCATGGCATATTTGTTTGATGAAATAAGATATGAAATTTCCGGAGTTACAGTAGATTCAACAAAAAAGGTGGGAATCACAAGTACATTAAAAGGATTAGCATCTTTAACACCGAGTGAAAAAAATATGCTGGCCGCCGCAGGATGGGTAGCACCCGATTCCAGTACAATCACTCCAAACAGTTCAGGCAATTTTGACTTTTACATTCCTTTAAGATTACTTTTAGGCTTTGCCGAAGATTACCGAAAAATAATAATAAACGTAAAACAAGAATTAGTTTTGTTAATATCATCAAACGACAAAGATATTATTATGGCGCCTGATGGAACAACGGAAGCTAATTTAGAATGGAAAATGCAATTAGACAAGATTGTTTGGAGAGTACCGCATGTACGGTTAAACGATCAAAATAGAATTTCATTATTAAGAACTTTAAAATCAGATCGTGATATCGTAATACCATTTAGAAGTTGGGAGTTTCATGAATATCTGGTTTTACCGGAAACGCAACGTCATACATGGAGTGTAAAAACTTCTACTCATTTGGAAAAGGCAAGATATGTAATATTTGGATTACAAACAAAAAGAAGAAATGAAATAACTAAACATGCTGGTGAATTTGATCATTGCAAACTTACAAATTTTAAGGTGTTTCTAAACTCGCAATTCTTTCCATACGACAACTTCAACATAAAATTTACAAAAGACAGGTTTAGCGTTTTGTACGATATGTACGCAAGATTCCAAAATTCATATTATGGAAAAACAAACACACCTTTATTAACGCCAAACCAATTTAAATCTACCTATCCGATTGTTGTAGTTGATTGTTCTAAACAAAATGAATCTGTAAAATCTTCCAGTGTGGATATAAAAATAGAAATGGAATTTGAACAAAATGTACCCAAAGATACATCTGCTTATTGTTTAATTTGACATGATAAAATTGTTACATATACACCTTTAACCGGTATTGTAAAAGCAGTGTTGTAAAATGAAAAGAAAAAAATACCCCCCACCACTCGGCTATAAAAGCAGGAGCGGGAACGCAAATTGTTTAGTTGACTGTCTACAGTTGTATGGGTAACATCATCTACAGCATTATAAACAAAATTAGTTCTTTATCAGTTGTACAAGGCGTTTCCGAAACAACACCTTCATTGGAAAATGATGATGATAAACATTTTGAAGAAAATGTTGTAAAGGAAATTGATGAGTTTTTAAAGTTTGGAAAACAAAATAAAAAGTTGGAAAATAATAAAACAAACATAAGAAAGAAAAAAAAACTTGAAGAAAATATTCCACCAAACGTTTTAACTGAAGTTTTCCTTCGCATCTTTTATCCTATTTCATCTTGCATGAGTAAAAGTGTATCAATAGGATTGGTAAAATCATTAGACTACTCTCCCGCAGTAATACTAAGCCATGGTACAAAGATGGTTTTATTTTCAGAAAATGCTTGGGATTCCTTTTTAAAACATCTACATCTTATTGAATGTTATTTAGCCAACAGTTTCATTGGAAGAAAAACTAACATTCGACTTTTGGATTGTGACAATGAAATTGACATTATTAAACATCGTGGCCAACAACAAGTAAGAATTAGAGACTCGACACAATTTGAAAATAAAATTCTTCTAACACGTGAAGAATTCTACATTTTAAACTATGCAACATCACCTATTACCAGGTATATGAAACAATTAGTATTTTCAAGCTCTGTTATTAAGGAATATCTGGTAGATGCATGCGAAAAACAGCCAGACAGCACTTTACAATACGGACCAATAGATACATCCATCCTTAATAGAATACCTCACGAAATGGAAATGTGGAGGCAGTTAAGAAACTTTGAACCTTTTACTGAAGTTGCAACGGAAGCTACAGAAGAAGAAACCAATAACAACAATACAGAAGAAGAAACCAACAACAACAACAATACAGAAGAAGAAACTTTGCTAGTTTAAAAACTACAATGTAATTTAACAAAAGAATAAACCGTGGGGTAGGCCTACTGGGGACGGTGCCCACGTTAAACATACACCAACGCGCCTACAACTGTACGGCCTGGTTTATATATCTAACCTACCGTGGTGTGGAAAACAGTTGATCAGCAGACCTCGTGATGAGCAGACAGGATAAAGAAATGGCAGCAAAACCTTGTGTAATTGAATTTCAAGCATTTCGCGGAAACAATGATAGATTTATTATAAAAGAATTGGTAATTTTAGATTTGCTCACACAAGTGGCGTACCCATTCTTATTTGAAGCACCGTGTTCTATCCATGCACTAAAGTCAAAAGCTAAAATAACAAACAGATGGTTAACAAATAATTTTCATCACATCCATTGGTTTGAAGGTTTTCTACCGTACAAAAATGTACACAAAATTATGTTTCATTTTTGCAAACAATTTACGCATATATACACCAGAGGATTGGAAAAAAAGAATTGGATACGACAGTACACGAACAAAGAAGTTTTAAACATAAAAGTGGACAAAAATTTTCACTTTGATGTTAGAAATATTTGCGTTTCTACAATAGATCCGAAACACAACCAATCTCAATGTGCATTACAAAACGCATATCACTTGGCTGCTTACTTACAAGAAAAAGAAGAATGTGGTAGGGGTTACGAAGGTTATAAATACGAGGAAGCAACACACCCCGAGTATCACTCTAACTCCATACTCCGAACAGACAACATCTCCAGTGAAGAAGATGACATCACAACAGTTTCTCCAATGTTTAGTGGAACAATTCAACTTGCATTCAAAATCAAATACTCTAATTATCAAGAAATGTTCAGAACTAAAAGAACACAAGCATTATATCGTTCATGAAATGAAAAAAGTTGATACAACAGATGGAGACGCAGTCGTCGCATCTTTATCCGATGCACCATATACACCAGGTGATGAACCAAAGTTTCAAGTATATCTTCCAAAACGATTCGTCCAGTTGCTGCAAAATGAAGATCTACGGGAAATTCAGCCAGGATCATTATATTTGGTGTCACACGGAATGAGCGGAAACAACTCTACGGAACTTACTCTGCACATCACACAAAAATAACATTGTAAATATTGTAAAAAAATGTTTTAAATAAAAGAAAAAAAAAGAAAAAACAACATATCAGTATATGTTTTTATATACTGATATGTTGTATTTTTTTAAAACTCAAACGGATGACCTTGAACTTTTAATCGATGGTATTATTCGATTATTTTATTCGATTGTTTTATTCGAATACTTTATATAAATACGAAACTTTAACGTTGAGAGGCTCAGTTCTGTTTAAGACAAGCTACAACCAACATGTCATCCAAAAGAAATAATCTAACACTTATAACTTATTGTTGTAAAGAAAAATGTTTTAAAATACCTGAAGATCAAGTTGACGGAAAAGCTTGTACAAAATGTAATTCTTTCTGCTACTGTAAATGTAGTTGCAAAACATATCAAAAGAACCGGTTGGATAAACTAGAAGAATTGCAACATCGGCTCGGTCTACTGTGGCAACGATTAAATTCAAAGTGATTTAACAAACACTTGTCATTACCCCCACCACTACCCCTACTACCATCGGAGGTACCCGCAGCACCGGCTTTGCAATAGTCATTCCTGCTACACCTCTCGTCGAGTAAACAACTCTAGTCATGTCTCTCAACATTCGCGGGATTCACTACAACACTATCAATCTTACAACCTACAAGGATTTGGAAATTTTTAGTGAAGAACTAAAACAACTTATAACCACTGGGTTCGGTTTATCTTTGGAACTTTATGCAACAAACAATCAAAACGAAAAGAATGTATTTTTGCCAACTTACAACAACAACAAAAAGAATGAAAATAAGCAAGAAATTTCACCACCGACAACAACTTACTTTTCAAATTTGGGAGCAAACTTTTCAACCTTAATGTAAAATAAAAAAAATATCTTGCATTTTCGGATCTTCCGAAAATGCAAGATCTTTTTAAAAACATCCTCACCTGACCTTGACCCATTTCCGGACATTTAAAGTTTAAATACCCAGCACAGCCGGGCATTTAAACTTTAAATGCCCACCCTACACGTCACAGCTACGTCACAGCCTCTGACGTCACCAGACCGGATGTAGCTGTCACTTTTGATTAATGCGTTTTGGCCCAGAAGCCCCACTATTGCACTACTTCCGAGTAAAATATTAGGTGTTTTGGTCAAAAAATAAAGTGGCAAAAAGTAATAGCCGTGAAAGTAGGTTAAAATTTAGTAAAATGTCAAATTACGATGGCGTTTTAATGGTGAAGAAGGAGGCGGAGGCATCATTCTTAGATATGTATATCATCATCTTCATCATCATGTAGATTCCATATTCGTATTTTTAAGGGAAGCCCATAATCAACAACTTCGGTCCTTTTGAATATCACCGAACAGTTCTTTGTGCTACATTTTGTTTGCCATAGAGTATTTTGTTTATTCTATTACGCGTATAATTCCTTTCCCAAAACAGTATGTTCCACAACAAGAGCAGAAAGTGGTCAATACATAGTCGAGACTATACGTTTGAAGTGCAAGATTTATCGAGTCCTTCATATAGTCGAGAATATGTTAACCACTTTCACTTGTGTTTTGAACGATACTTTTCTTTACATAAACGATGGAACAATAACAAAAAATATTTTGCTTTCTGAAAAATCCACACATATATAGAAAACATTACAATTGCTTGGTAAATATTAAATTAGCATAGAAAACAATGTAATGATGAATTTTCGCAGGTGATAAACCTAGCAAAACCAGTGTTTTCACAGTAGTGAAGTGAAATAAATATAACAGAATTGTTGAGAACTGCGAAACGTGCTTTCAGACAAATACATTCTAGTATTGGATATATTTTTACTACGGTAAGCTTATCCATACAAATTGGTGCAAAGTTTTTCTTCGTTTGAGGTTTTATCATATCTTAAGTACCGTTTCAACTAACCTGATAATTTTTAGGTATAGCCAGTGGCAGAATAACAAACAGACACAATAATTCGTAACCGCTTAAATTTTAATATTAACCTCGTCGAAGAATGAAGATAAACAAAAATAGTGAGTCGCAGTTGGTAGCGCACTCGGCCCCGGTTCTGTGGAGGCAGCGTCGCAGGATCGAATCCCGATGATGCAACATACTTTTAGCAGTACTGTTCATCCTTGTACTGTACCGGCTCACTCCTTGGGTTTGCTTGATAACTTCCACGCACAGGCCTGAGGCCCATGTGGGGGGGGGGGGCAAATGCAAGGTAAAAAGAGGCGGCCACCCTCTTTAAAAAATATAAAAAATTAATAAAATTGGTTTGTACGGTATAAGGAAGAATAGCAGTTCCACAGCATTTAAGTTTGAAAGCTAAATTTCAAGCAAGGTTTATTTTTATTCTAACCCAGGCGAAAGATAGTTTAGTTTTCGCTTTTTTACCCTTTATTAAAATGCATTATTTACTGGGTAATGTGTAATAGAGGCATTTAATATAAGTCAGTAAATCAAGAACAAGGGTGTTGTTGACAGATACTGACAACACCACTCTCAGCTCCAACCTCCCCCCCCCCCCAAAAAAAAGAAAAACGGTCACAGACTGATGGACACCCAGGTGTCACAGACTGTTGACACCTGGGCCTTGTGGATTGAATTGTATGACAGTTCAAAAAAAGCATAATGCATGTTTTTCTCAGAATAATGGTCAATTTATAATTTGTAAATTTCCAGGTTTTGTTTGCAGCAAAATTAAAATAAAACGTGGAACCAGCGAAAATGTTTTACAAGGGTTCATAAAAAAGATAATAAGAATCCTACTAATATTATAGTGAAAGGTGGTGAGTTTTTCTGCCGTACTATGTAAGGCAGCTGTAAGAACGTAACCATCCGGGCAGATGAATGTAAACAAGTAAACCCAATTCCAATTGACATATAAAAAAAGTGAAGAAGCAATACAAGCTGTTTCAAATTATCAATCAATAAATCTATCACTCAACGTGGGCGAAGCCACGGTTAACACTTAGTTGCGATATAATGCAAGTGGATTATAATTTTATTTGAACGATTTAACCGTTTGGCACATCACTATTGAGGGGCTGATAATCTAATGAAGAAAACAAAGTTATTATAAGTTTAATTTTATAATATTTTCATAATATTTGTTATTTTCCTACTTGTTTGTTTTTGCTGCTTTCTAAGATTTAATGTGGAAAAATTAAATACTTTGTTGCATCACGCATTCAGAAAGCCTCATTAACCAACAGGTCGTCTGATAAGGAGGGATAAACTTGTAATGCGGTAAACATAATATTGTTTTGCGTTTCTACTTTGGATTAAAATTATGTATGTGATTATTGTAATTTCCGTTTTTTTTGGCTAAGGAACCCGTTTTCCTTTTAAAGTTTCTCAACTTCTCAGTTTTAACCGATTTCTATATTTCATTATTGTTCTAAAATAAAAATGTTAGATCCCTCATTTTACAATACAATAATGAATGTTTCAAACTAATGGCTTCGTTACTTTTGGTATGTAGATATTATAAGAATAACTTATTAGAAGTAAAAGCTAAATATAACTTCGTGGAGGGTTCAACGCCGTCGTTAATGCAAGCGAACAATTCGTCATCACAGAGCGGAAACCGAACTCATACCGGAAATCAAGTGAGTTATGCTTTAATGTTACGCCCTGAAAGTTTTTAACATTAATATTTGTGAAAAATATTTTATATTTTGAGATTCTCTGTTAGTAAGCATGGTTAATTTTTTTTACTAAATAGAATATACCGTTATAGAGTACCCGTTGACAGTAACTAATGCGGCAATAGTTTTAGTATTGAGTAAGCATAAGTAATAATTTAAAATTTCATCAAGACAATTGACTTATTGATAAGAGTTTGTTTATTAAAAACTAAATTCCTTATAAAATTGCTAGTAAGAATATTTGTCATTAAAATTCAATGTGATCACTGTAGTAATCCCTAAAATGTGAACACATTATGTAACTTATTTATTATTTGTTTTATGTTTTTGTAGAAACCTGTTCCCAGTTTATTTGAGTTATATAATGGTTAAAATAATAGATTCATTAATATTAAGTATTACGCGGAATCAATACACAATAATGAAAGAACATTTTTCAATATTGAAAATAATGTCCAATACATTACAAGTTATTACGCGATTGCCAAGTACGACGATGCCAATATGAGTTATAACAAATATTGCAAAAGTTTGAAAGATTATAAACACTTAGACCCTCTTGAACATGTCATTTTTGACATGTCACCATAGATGCAATACAAGTCTATACAACACATGCTTTTCTATTCTCTTCCCTACAACAGGAAACATGTACGAAGATTTAGGAAACTTTAAATACTTACTTTGGTTTGACATGGCACACGGTCTTTCAGTAGTGTCCGACGACGACTTGACCGTTGTTCCTTGGAAAATGGTCGTGAATTCTTTGCTTATAGCTCAAGAATGTGTTGCAGGATCCATTTTCCTCTTCTATGGACGATCAGAGGAAATATTCACTGTAGGGAAATTGCATTTGGTTACTTCCTATGTAATGAGAATATATATTTCGGCACGAGCGATGTTTGACTACAGAACCAAACTTAGTGCGATGTTGACTCTCAATGCCCTAGAAGACGTGGTCAAAAGGAAACCAAACAGATATTGGAACTGGGGCCGCTGGCTACTTTACTTTTCAGTGCTCGTGTACCTCATCGAAGTATGGGGTGTTTTAAGAATATACGATGTGTTATCATTTCTGGAATTGATTGATGAAATCCACTTCAAGGGAATCAAACTGTCTATAAAAGCCGGATCTGTCGGTTTACTAATGAAAATTCTGACCATCACTGCCGCCTTCAATGATGAGATAGAACTACTCTGTACAAGAAACGAGCAGAGGGAGGGAGAAGTTGAGGAGCCAGAAGCTGTTGTAGATATTTCTCACTTCAAGATCGTACAGAACGGCCTGCATCACGCGGAGGAAGATGTCAGATCCTTCTACTGGTTCTACGTCGCCTGGTTTGTAGTGACCACGGCTGCAACAGCTCCTACTCTCATGTTCGGATTCCTCAAATCGATGCTTCATGAACACATGCCGTTGATCGGTATTGTAAACTATTGGTTTGTCGGCTTCTGGTCGTACATACTCTTAGTCATTTCGGTTATTGTGATCGAAACACTTTTGATGGCAGAGAAGAAACGAATTCGACAGAATTTACAGAGGCTGCTTTTCAGATACGATTCGGAAGAGGTTAGGAGATTTGTTGATTACCACAATCTATGTTGTCTTCATCGACACAAGAAGTTCAGCTGTTACGTGTTCGACATTGACTTCGGTCTATTGGTCGCCATTGGGGACACGGCGGTCCTGGCTATCTGCGCCATTCAGTCGTCTGAAGCGACTCACTGACGACCTGGAGAGACAAGAGACTCGTGAGAGTGATGCACGTAATGTTAGAAAACCGTCACGGCCACTTTTAAAATAGTTACCATTTTGTGTAGTGAATATCTGGACCACACAAATTAATTTATTGTTTTATGTTAATTATTGTTATTGTGAGCATTAAGCACCATGGGGGCAGGTTTCACTTATTTATATTTGAAAAAACTTATTTAGTTTAAAAATAAAATTTGTGAAAACTAATAACCCTTATTGTTGGCTTATTTATCCTGGAATTTCAGGTGATCTTTGCAGAGCCTATATTCTATATATATACATTTCTGACGTATTGAAATATTTACACAGCATAAATGATGATTGAAAAAGTTATTGGATATGGAATTGTATATTTATTCACTGATAAAAAAATAAAAGGTATGGTGATTACAATTAATTTAACTAAGATCTAAGTAAATAAACATAATAATTCCTCTTTGGTAATAGCATGATTTAATATTTTGTTTAGACATATAAAACAATTATACACTTGTCTATTTTATTCCTACCTTGGCTAAGACGTATTGAATTGTGAATTTTATGTTGCCGTCTCAAAAATACATTCTGTAAAAAGTATTTAATTCAAAAGATTTTTGTAAAGTGTAGTGGGAAACACGAATTGATACGTATATAGCCTGACTGGACGTATTGTTAAAACAACCATAACATTTTATGTAGTATTAAAAGTGATTTTAATTCTCAATAAGTTTTCGCTTGACATACGATAAAATAGAAGCGTATATTATTATTTTTTACTGCATAATATTCATTAATAGGGTTTAACATATTCAATTTTTTCCAAGTTAAAACTTCCCATTGGAAATAACCTAAAACAAAAATATTCTCTTTCTATTCTCGACGATCATATATAACCAGGATTCAAAAAAAATCATCGTCCCATTTGTCATCACTATCCATTGAGTAAATATACAAATGTATACATAGTACAAAAAATATATGCATGGTATAAAAAATATACAAAAAAGATAATTAAGATGCATAAAATCTATTTTTTCATTTCATGATTCCATTCCAGAACATATCAAACTCTGTTACGCCCAGTCGTCAGCGCAGAGATCAGTCATGTTCAGCAATTCCGTCACGATCTGCTGATCTGTCTATTCAGTATTGACAAGTGCTGAGTCCGCAGTTCATCTGTCAATCACCGCTTCAGCAGTGACTTGCTGTGTCGCTCTGGGCGTGACTGTACCTTCGTGACTTGCTGTGTCGCTCTGGGATTGACTGTACCTTCGTGACTTACTGTGTCACTCTGGGCGTGACTGTACCTTCGTGACTTGCTGTGTCGCTCTGGGCGTGACTGTACCTTCGTGACTTGCTGTGTCGCTCTGGGCGTGACTGTACCTACATGACTTGCTGTGTCACTCTGGGCATGACTGTAACTTCGTGACTTGCTGTGTCGCTCTGGGCGTGACTGTACCTTCGTGACTTGCTGTGTCGCTCTGGGATTGACTGTACCTTCGTGACTTACTGTGTCGCTCTGGGATTGACTGTACCTTCGTGACTTGCTGTGTCACTCTGAGCGTGACTGTACCTTCGTGACTTGCTGTGTCGTTCTGGGCGTGACTGTACCTTCGTGACTTGCTGTGTCGCTCTGGGCGTGACTGTACCTTCGTGACTTGCTGTGTCACACTGGGCGTGACTGTACGTTCGTGACTTGCCGTGTCGCTCTGGGCGTGACTGTACCTTCGTGACTTGCTGTGTTGTTCTGGGCGTGACTGTACCTTCGTGACTTGCCGTGTCGCTCTGGGCGTGACTGTACCTTCGTGACTTGCCGTGTCACTCTGAGCGTGACTGTACCTTCGTGACTTGCTGTGTCGTTCTGGGCGTGACTGTACCTTCGTGACTTGCTGTGTCGCTCTGGGCGTGACTGTACCTACATGACTTGCTGTGTCACTCTGGGCATGACTGTAACTTCGTGACTTGCTGTGTCGCTCTGGGCGTGACTGTACCTTCGTGACTTGCTGTGTCGCTCTGGGATTGACTGTACCTTCGTGACTTACTGTGTCGCTCTGGGATTGACTGTACCTTCGTGACTTGCTGTGTCACTCTGAGCGTGACTGTACCTTCGTGACTTGCTGTGTCGTTCTGGGCGTGCCTGTACCTTCGTGACTTGCTGTGTCGCTCTGGGCGTGACTGTACCTTCGTGACTTGCTGTGTCGCTCTGGGCGTGACTGTACCTTCGTGACTTGCTGTGTCACTCTGAGCGTGACTGTACCTTCGTGACTTGCTGTGTCGTTCTGGGCGTGACTGTACCTTCGTGACTTGCTGTGTCGCTCTGGGCGTGACTGTACCTTCGTGACTTGCTGTGTCACTCTGGGCGTGACTGTACCTTCGTGACTTGCCGTGTCGCTCTGGGCGTGACTGTACCTTCGTGACTTGCTGTGTCGCTCTGGGCGTGACTGTACCTTCGTGACTTGCTGTGTCACTCTGGGCGTGACTGTACCTTCGTGACTTGCCGTGTCGCTCTGGGCGTGACTGTACCTTCGTGACTTGCTGTGTCGTTCTGGGCGTGACTGTACCTTCGTGACTTGTTGTGTCGCTCTGGGCGTGACTGTACCTACGTGACTTGCTGTGTCACTCTGAGCGTGACTGCACCTTCGTGACTTGCTGTGTCGCTCTGGGCGTGACTGTACCTTCGTGACTTGCTGTGTCGCTCTGGGCGTGACTGTACCTTCGTGACTTGCCGTGTCACTCTGAGCGTGACTGTACCTTCGTGACTTGCTGTGTCGTTCTGGGCGTGACTGTACCTTCGTGAATTGCTGTGTCGCTCTGGGCGTGACTGTACCTTCGTGACTTGCTGTGTCACTCTGGGCGTGACTGTACCTTCGTGACTTGCCGTGTCGCTCTGGGCGTGACTGTACCTTCATGACTTGCTGTGTCGTTCTGGTGTGACAGTTTGTCACGCTCATTTGTTATAGTGCTAATATTTTACTGGCTGATTAATACGATGCTGTAAACTCATAGAATGTTCCAGTAAGTTCCTTGGAAGCTCCGGCTTCTCAAAAAGTAGTCCTTGTTTTTACTGTCGAATTTTAATTTAGTTTGGAGTTCTGGGGTTCTTATCTAACTTTGGTTTAATAATTTGTGAAGTTTATTACCGAATTTTAGGCTAGTCAAGTTCTAATGTAGTCTAGTTTTGTTTCATTGACCATGTTTCTTTAAAATCCCTCCGCCAGGAGGAAGGTGAAGCTCGCTGAGCGATTTCTCCTCCTTGTTCTCGTCTTGCCGTGGAGCGACTTGTTCACTATAGCGAATTTTTCTGCTTATAGTTTTCTTTACCTTCTTAAATTTTAATTTCCTGCATTGAAGACTTCCATTGTTCGTCCCTCCTTGTGAGGTATGTAAATAGTTGATTTACTCCATTTAATAACACTGTAAGTGACTTAAAATGCCATTTTCTGTTGGGCTAGGTCTGAGGGGCAGGAGACCTCATGTTCCATTATGCAATTTGTTGCTAAAGTACGTTTATATCTTATAACTCACTTTGAGATATTGTTTCCATTGTTAATTTTGTTTTATATTTCCTGCTGCTGATCTAATTTTTTTTGGAATTTGAGCCCAGATGACTGAAATTGGGTCAAGTTGGTACTTTCTGATCTTGGGTAGTTTTGTAACTTTAAAGCAAATTTATTGGCCTAGCCCATTATTTATGTTGGCCTAAGCAGATATACAAGCTTATTCAAATCAGTTTTTGCCTTTTTAGCCATTTTTTAAGTCTTTCCGAGCTTGTGACAGAACCTAACTTAACTGCGGCTGCGGCCGAACTCTAAGTAGGCCTAATGTGATTTAAAAGTTTTATTACCATGTTTGTTAATGTTTTATTGTACTATGAGTTTAGTTCTATCACGTCAATTGTATTTCTACAAGAAAGTTGAGAATTAATGATTTAAAAAAAAAATTAGAATTTATGTTTTACTGAAAATTGTTTTGTCATGAGTCAAGGTTTCAAAATTTTATGCAAGTTTTTTTGGGGAAGGGATTTTCCCTCAGTATTGTTTTAAGGGCTCCTTAGTATTTTGAAATTGAAACCTGTCCAGGGTTTCGGGGTACCGGGATTTCCACCTCTGAAGTTGTCTCCGTGTGAGGGGTAACCAGCCTGAACTTTGGTCGTTTTCTCTGACAGGGTCCATGCAGCCTATTCGTGTCTTCCGTTGAGCCAACGTCAGGGAATAATGGGGCTTCAATTTGTTTAACCAGATAAGATTTATTTTAATTTTGTTAAGTAGTAAGATAAGTAGGAGACAAATCAGTAATTTGTTTAACGTAATGTGTATTCAAGGTAAATTAAGATTTTCGGTAAATGAGAAGGGGATCCCCAAGTAACACAGGCTAGGCCTAGAACACCAATTGGATGTAGTGAATACTTAGGATAATTCAAGGCCAATTTGTTAGATTTAGTAGGTTAATAAATTCGAAAGTTTGTAATATTGGACTTTGGGTTTTATTTTAGTACCCAGAGTTGAAAATTGTGCAACTCGCGGTAGCTTGTAAAGCGTTACGTAAATTGACTACCGGAGTTGTTGCAAAACTGCGCCACTCTGCTGTGTTCTCACCTTGCTGTGAGACTGAATAAACGTACAGTAAAACAAGAATCTTTATTGTCTTGAGATGTTAAGATACAGCTCTGGGTCCAGTTATGGTAGATGAAAATCGGAACTAAGGAAGTATGGTATTTATGTTATATTATAGTCAAATAAAAATTGTGTAAAGGGAGGAGAAAGTGTAAAGTTAAACTTTTAACAAAATTTTGATTTGAAGTTGGGATATAAGGGGATCCCTCTGGTATATTAGAGCTTGACAAAGTTTTAACTTTTGTTTGGATTCTTGTAACGATAACAGTTGGGTGTAAGTTTTCATTTTGAGGTAATCTGTTTTTGCCAGATGTTTAGTGTATTTTTGTCCGTAGCTGAAAAGAGGTCAGTTTGTAATTAATTAAGGTTAATAAGAAAGTATTTATATCAGTAATCCTCTGGAATAACTGAATCATAGAAGTTTGTTGTGTTTTGTGATAAAGAGAAATCATAGTAGTAAAATGGAAAAATTTGTACCGGAATTTTTAGTAGGGGATGAGTTGTCTTACGAGGCGCTATTGCGCAATTTGCCAACAGAGGTTAAAGTGTCGGAACTCAGGAAGTCCTTAAGACAAGCGCAAAAAACTAATGTAGGGGTTGATATTAATAGGTTATCTCAATTAGATTTAAACAAAGAAATACAAACGTGTGCAGCTAAGTTTTACGAAGTAAAGTCTCTTGAAAAGAATCTATAGGTGGAAAACAATCCGTCCAGTCTACTAAAATATATCAATATGAATAAATAGAATGAATACCCCATCGGACTTACCCTAACTTAACCTACAAATGAATACCCCATCAGACCCATCAGACGTAGAATAAATAAACCTTAGGTCTGATGGCCTATGTTTGAGTCCCGGTAATCTTTGGCTGAATAATTGTTAAAAGGAAACTGCACTAATAATAAAAGGTTTTTTGGTTGGGGTGACGACTTCAAACAAATAACTGTTTTACTTTATTTTTCTTGATTTTTTGAGGAGTTAACTCCCTCTCTCGCTGTCGCCTTCGCTATCCTATCCTCTGCTTTCTTCTTTTCTTCCTTTACGTTTTCATTTTTCTTCGTTTCTCCTCATCAAGTCTATTTGTTTGCTTTTGGGGTATATCTTGTGAATTTCAAAATTTAAATTTTATTAATAATAATAATATTTTAGTAAGAATAGTCATTTTAGTGCAATTTTCTTTCTATAAAGTTTTAGGTTAAGATGTTGTCAACTTGTGATAAATTTTGTGATTTAAAAGCCAAAGTATTTTAATAGGGAAGATTTGAAAGTTTGTATCCTTAATTAGGAAAGCTACACATGTTGTAGGGGTAGGACAAATTGCTAAGACTGTTTTAAGACTAGATGCTCTCCTTTCAAAAGACTGATCGTAGACTGTTTTATAGGTGATTTACCTTTTATATTATGTATTTAAAGCGATTGGGTCGTAACTTGTAATTTGAAGACTGATAATGAGACTCTTAACTGATATTGAGACTGATGTAAATAGAAGTTGTAATATTTAGGATTTATTGTTGTTGTAATATAGTATTGATTTAACATACAAATTTGTCATCATGTTTAAAATAGGGAAGGGGGGTACCTGAGGCTGACGGCTCTTCCTAGCACTGATTTCAGGCAGGTGAGATGTCCGGAGGTTTTAGCGTACACCCCGGTTTTATAATTTTGGTTTTGTTTACCAAGAGCTTAAGTTTTGAGATTATTAGTTTTTTGGTTCTGTAGTTGTAAGGATAAGGAACCTTTTACGTTGTTACCGGTTATTCCAAATGGTTTCTTTGTCGTGTTGTGATATTTTTGTTGTTTCCTCTGCGAAGTTTTGTTAAGTTTTATGCTGACCTCTTTTCGAGAACGGAAAAGGGGGAAGTTTGGTTTTAAGGGGGGGAGTATGTGACAGTTTGTCACGCTCATTTGTTATAGTGCTAATATTTTACTGGCTGGTTAATACGATGCTGTAAACTCATAGAATGTTCCAGTAAGTTCCTTGGAAGCTCCGGCTTCTCAAAAAGTAGTCCTTGTTTTTACTGTCGAATTTTAATTTAGTTTGGAGTTCTGGGGTTTTTATCTAACTTTGGTTTAATAATTTGTGAAGTTTATTACCGAATTTTAGGCTAGTCAAGTTCTAATGTAGTCTAGTTTTGTTTCATTGACCATGTTTCTTTAAAATCCCTCCGCCAGGAGGAAGGTGAAGCTCGCTGAGCGATTTCTCCTCCTTGTTCTCGTCTTGCCGTGGAGCGACTTGTTCACTATAGCGAATTTTTCTGCTTATAGTTTTCTTTACCTTCTTAAATTTTAATTTCCTGCATTGAAGACTTCCATTGTTCGTCCCTCCTTGTGAGGTATGTAAATAGTTGATTTACTCCATTTAATAACACTGTAAGTGACTTAAAATGCCATTTTCTGTTGGGCTAGGTCTGAGGGGCAGGAGACCTCATGTTCCATTATGCAATTTGTTGCTAAAGTACGTTTATATCTTATAACTCACTTTGAGATATTGTTTCCATTGTTAATTTTGTTTTATATTTCCTGCTGCTGATCTAATTTTTTTTTGGAATTTGAACCCAGATGACTGAAATTGGGTCAAGTTGGTACTTTCTGATCATGGGTAATTTTGTAACTTTAAAGCAAATTTATTGGCCTAGCCCATTATTTATGTTGGCCTAAGCAGATATACAAGCTTATTCAAATCAGTTTTTGCCTTTTTAGACATTTTTAAGTCTTTCCGAGCTTGTGACAGAACCTAACTTAACTGCGGCTGCGGCCGAACTCTAAGTAGGCCTAATGTGATTTAAAAGTTTTATTACCATGTTTGTTAATGTTTTATTGTACTATGAGTTTAGTTCTATCAAGTCAATTGTATTTCTACAAGAAAGTTGAGAATTAATGATTTAAAAAAAAAATTAGAATTCATGTTTTACTGAAAATTGTTTAGTCATGAGTCAAGGTTTCAAAATTTTATGCAAGTTTTTTTGGGGAAGGGATTTTCCCTCAGTATTGTTTTAAGGGCTCCTTAGTATTTTGAAATTGAAACCTGTCCAGGGTTTCGGGGTACCGGGATTTCCACCTCTGAAGCTGTCTCCGTGCGAGGGGTAACCAGCCTGAACTTTGGTCGTTTTCTCTGACGGGGTCCATGCAGCCTATTCGTGTCTTCCGTTGAGCCAACGTCAGGGAATAATGGGGCTTCAATTTGTTTAACCAGATAAGATTTATTTTAATTTTGTTAAGTAGTAAGATAAGTAGGAGACAAATCAGTAATTTGTTTAACGTAATGTGTATTCAAGGTAAATTAAGATTTTCGGTAAATGAGAAGGGGATCCCCAAGTAACACAGGCTAGGCCTAGAACACCAATTGGATGTAGTGAATACTTAGGATAATTCAAGGCCAATTTGTTAGATTTAGTAGGTTAATAAATTCGAAAGTTTGTAATATTGGACTTTGGGTTTTATTTTAGTACCCAGAGCTGAAAATTGTGCAACTCGCGGTAGCTTGTAAAGCGTTGCGTAAATTGACTACCGGAGTTGTTGCACTGGGCGTGACTGTACCTTCGTGACTTGCCGTGTCGCTCTGGGCGTGACTGTACCTTCGTGACTTGCCGTGTCGCTCTGGGCGTGACTGTACCTTCGTGACTTGCTGTGTCGTTCTGGGCGTGACTGTACCTTCGTGACTTGCTGTGTCGCTCTGGGCGTGACTGTACCTACGTGACTTGCTGTGTCACTCTGAGCGTGACTGCATTTTCGTGACTTGCTGTGTCGCTCTGGGCGTGACTGTACCTCCGTGACTTGCTGTGTCACTCTGGGCGTGACTGTGCCTTCTTGGCTTTATTTAAGGAGATAACGTTACTTTACTTCAATACGTAGGTATAGGCCAAATAATGTCTTGACAGTATGTTTTTATGTCTTTTTCAAGAGAATCCTCTACAATTTATATGCAACAAACCAACAGCATTGTGGTTTTACTAAATGAGGTTACTTGTTTGTATGCCTTAGAATAGTAATTGCGTAGTTTGTATGTTTTTTCGATAAAAACCAAGAATTTTGACAGCTCTTTAGAACTTCCTCAACATTTCTTTTATGTGGATAAAAATCTATAGAAAACTCACCTAAGTAAATAAATGAATGTTTATCTTGTCCCTAATGAAACTGCAAAGCGTATCTGTAATCATTTTTAAGTTATTTAAAACATCGCAAATTTTTTTATTTGTTCCTTTTTTTAATTTTGTTTCTCCAAACATAATTCTATAAAAAATAATAAAATAACGTATTAAAAAGTATCAATAAAAAATACAAAAAGGAAAGTAAGCATATTTGAGAAATAGTTAAATTCTAAATATTCATAAGTATTTGACCGATTAAAATCAAATAACACAAAATTATACGAGAACAAATTATTAAAAAGCGAATCAGTCGTTAAAATCCAATGTTTCAACATAGATTATTAAATTTTAAATAATCACAAACGCAACTATCCTTAATCTATAGGAGCCAGCTACATCACACAGAGAGTATTATAATCCAATAAAACGTCATTTAAACGTAACAATACATGGAACTGACCGGCGACAATGAGTTTATGCAACGTTACATCGGCTCACTGGAGGGTCAGCACTGCTGTGCTGCTAACAGGTCTGACGAGCGGAAATCACAGAATTTTACAGGGATGTTTTAAATAAATTAATTTAAAAAATACAAAACCGATTCAAAATCGGTACAAAATGTACCGAACACAATCACATCACATGACATGAATGTTATGGTTGTTTATGTTTCGAAACGTAATTTTTCAATGTTCTTTCCTATAAGGGTTATTCAATAATTCATTATGTATACACCTGATGTATATTTAAAAGGTAGTAAAAGTAATATTCTATTAAAAGCAAATTATTTTATAAAAACTATTTTATTCACAGAGTTAATTTTACAGCAGTTTAAAACCGATAACACCAGAATATTTTCCAGCAACAAATTTCCTCCTTATCGATATCCGATATTTAGCTATGTTGATCTTATACATCATTTTAGAAGTCTTTGGAACGTTTATCCTAATGATAGACATAACACGTTGTTTAATTTATCAGTATGATAAAAATTAATGGATGTCCATCTTAAATGTTTATTAATGGCGAAGTAAACAAAAATACATAGATAGTTGAGTGATACAGTTTCACAATAAAAGGTTTAAATTACCTGTATCCGTCAAGTGATCCTATTGTAGTTGGCAGACTACAGCTGTTTCGTGTTGTAATTAACACATCTTCAGGTCCTCAGAACGCCGTTGCATTGATTTCCATATCCTTGGATATGGTCATCATTTCGGTAAAAGTTCACATAAACACACGCACACGTACACGGGACACGGAACACTTAAGTACGTTGTTGGCCAAACACAAAATTAAAAAACGAACGTACTTAAGTGTTCCGTGTCCCGTGTACGTGTGCGTGTGTTTATGTGAACTTTTACCGAAATGATGACCATATCCAAGGATATGGAAATCAATGCAACGGCGTTCTGAGGACCTGAAGATGTGTTAATTACAACACGAAACAGCTGTAGTCTGCCAACTACAATAGGATCACTTGACGGATACAGGTAATTTAAACCTTTTGTTGTAAAAATCAGTGATCCAGAGGCTATACCATCAAAATGATACAGTTTCGTGTGTTAATAGTGGGCGTGTGTAACAGTGGTGACGTTTTAATTTTGTTAAGTGCATTACAAAGATGATTTCGTTAGGTGAACAGGTAACTTTCACGTTTTGCGGTCACCATTAAATGATACGGCTTCATTTACCTACTGCCAGTGGTTGTAAAGCTCTTGCAGCCAAAACGGAAATGTTTATCGAACTGTTATATCCGCTTCCCCATTGGACGAAATATTTTATCCAGAACCTCATTTTAGACGGAAATGTATTTTGAAATTGACCCTTCTCATAAAATATATAGGTTTTAATTTAACTGTAAATTAAAAGACACTATACTGTGAAAATTTCTCAAAACTCAAGACAGTTCTTTATAGTGATTTTTTTTTTATTCTATTCATTTGATTAAGTTATGTTCAAGATTTGCCGTCATTTGAAGATTGGTGTTAAAAAAGTATCGATAATTTTTATTGAAATGAGTGATGAATCTAAGCTATGTTACCTTATTTTTGGATAAGTATAATTTAGTCCGTGCACTTTAATAGGGCTATTTTGAATATATGTTTGTTTAATACTAAAGGGATCTCTTGTGATCAAGACTACTTAAGGTGTTATTGGGAGGATCTCAGAGTGAAGTTTTACAAAAAAATTTAATTTTACAAGGCTAGACTAAAGAAAAGAATCTCGAAACCCTTTGAGTGATGTATTTGTCAATAAGATATAACACTGGGGGAAAATGTTATGAAACAGTTAGCTTTTCAAAACATTTATTTATTAGCGCTATCAGTAGACCTTAAGCAGAAAATTAAAAGACGCTGAGCAGCGCGTATCCACCAGTTTCGTTCCCATTAAACACCCGCAGAAAAAAAATTATATGAGAAATAGCAAGTACTTATGGAGACAAGAGTTGGTTAAATTTGAACTAAACTATGTGGATGAAACAGTAAAAGCACTTAATCAAATTGGTTGAATGTATTGAAAAGAAAAAGCAACTTATCGGGAGCTCGTTCGGGCTGACCGCGGGAGAATTCCCCCATTTTGCGGTCGAGTGGTAAACGATCGGACTAAAATTCCAATCATCTGAGATTGGAAAACTCTCGCAATGTAACTTGAAAAGTCTCAGCAGGTCATTTTATCTTTATTTTTACCACTTTCTAAAGACGACTCGCTAACAAGGTGTATGCGATACAGTTATAAATATTAAGTTCAAGTATATTTTTCGAATAAGACATTTCTTTTTCAGGGACTATTGTGATTTACTTTAGTTAGTTTTCTGTGATTGAACAGTTAAAAAAACTCTTAACGGTTTATTCCTACTATCTATTTTAGGCTACAAAGCGGAATGATATAATATTATTTCAGGTCAATAGCAAAAAATCCATACATTGTTTAGATGAAAAATAACGTTGAATGGAAAATCTTAATTATGCATGATAAGCTCTTTGGGATTCGTAGTGAATTGAACATGTCAGTAATTTTACATAATTAAAATCAAAACAGAAGCAAATAAAGGGGTTTCCTTAAGTATCCCTGGAGGTTTCAATATTTACCTGTAAAAATGTTATGTACGTGTTATTTAATCATACAACATTGCCTTTCATTTGTATTTTATAATTTCTATTCGTATGACTTTTTTTACATTGTATAACTTTTTTTATTCGTATAATACATTGTAACATTCTAATTAATGGATACGCTGCAAATATATTGTAAGCGTAGAATGCTTTTAAATAATCAGTCAGTAATCTCTCAAAATATTTGATCATCCATTGCGATCGTTACTATTGCAAATAATTTACAATTATACATATTTTACTACTCATTTTAATTTTTCCTGTCGAAAAATTCGGTTTAGTTTAATTGTATTGCTGATTAAACCTAACTTATTCCAGGGAATTTTTCAATTCCGAATAGAGAAGAGGCACAAGAGGAGGATTAAGAACTGCGCTTTTCTAAAGTTCCGATTTTAGAAAAGCTGATTACAGCAAAGCTCTGTTGATCCTGCTTTGTTCATTCAATGGGAAATCACTTGACTGTATAATTAACAGGTACCGAGAACTGGTTTGTATCTCTTAGATCATAGAAAACTGAACTGAACGTTTTAGTTTTTAATATTTATTAAATGCTAAAATAATTTTAAATGTTTATATAGACTATGCATATTTTGAAATGAAAGTTTAAAATACAGTTTTGTGGTCATTGTGATATTGTTTTCCAGTAAAAAAAAAAAACTACCCAAATTTGTTCTAGTTAGTTTTTATGGTCATACTTTTAGTTTTAACAGAACATGACGAATGTTATAAAACAACCTGACATAACAGACTAATATGACTGGTCATCTGCTGCTTGAAATTGCATTTTACGAATTTTAGCTTACGTAATATATCTTACAAGAAGGACATTTTTTAGATTTAAATTTATATTTAACAATACAATTTAGTTTATTATATTAATTTGTCTCTTTTATTGATGATGGTTTTCGAGATGAAACAACATGTATAAGAAATTTTCCAAACAATAAAAACGAGAAATAGAATTAATAGTTAATAGAATTAATTACAACAGAGAGAACTAATAGAATAATAGAATAATATTAGATAGAATTAATAGTTAATAGAGTTAATAGAATTAATAGTTTACTCATATTTTTCGCCATACGTATTGGCAACAAGTTGTTTGTAAAAGTCTATTTTTAATCGCAGTACTTAGGTCTTGTTTCCAAACTTCAATATGAAACACTAGAACTTTTAAAAATTTATCTCGAAGATAACAAAGTGAATGAGTTGTTCAAACTAAATAATAAACTGCCTTATCACCCCTTATTTTTAAGTGTCTTTTCTGTAAGTTACTGTGATACACCATATTTTTTAATTTGTACTGAAAGTAAAAAATGATGGATCAATTTGAACAAATTAACAAACTACAAAATTCGTCTCATAATGTTTCATTTTCAAGTAAAAAAATCTTATGGATCAATAGAACCTACAGATTATACTGACAGTATAAACAGTGAATGCAGTTGTAGACTAATATGTAGTGTAACAAATTGATTGATGACAATAAATAAAAAAAATACGAATAAACTTACTACGAAATTACTTAAAACTTTTTATATTTTTTATATAAGTATGCATAATATTTTTCATAGGTCTCACTGTGCTTTTATTGTGTTCCTATTAAAAGACATTATTATGTCATAAATAAAAGTTTATTTAGCATATCCTCAGCTGATTAGAAAGGGAGTCACTGGAATTTTTAACCACTGTTAAATAGTTTCAATTTCAATCTTATTTGAAAGTGCCAGTGTTTTTAAAGCCTAAGTTACTACGTATTTGCATAAAGTAACCGTTTGAACAGAAAAAGTATATTCTAGAGTCTGTGTTGGATTTCTCAGTGGAAATTGAGCAGAACCTCGACGTAATGGACCATTCTAAGAGGCGTTTATCTTTGGTTGGGTTTGGTCTCTGAACAGGCGGTCTAGGGTACGTCGACTTGACATTTGCCAATGATACCAACGAAACTGATTACAATACAATTTTATTACAAGCTGAAGATGGGTTCGGATTTCAGTCATAAAATATTCAATTATAAAATAATAAATTTTATTATATTAGCTTAAAATGAAATCTTTAAGCTAATAATCTTTTTATTCTAGTAATCCAATAAAGTTATATCCAGATTAAAAAAAAACTAACGTATTATTATTTGGTTTTAACTAATTTCTTACTGCTAGCAGCATAATTATTGTTTGCTTAGCATTATAATTTATTACTCATCCCCGTTCTTATTGTGTTTTCCATTTTTGTTTTAATAAATTTAGTTAATCCTAGTTTAAAGATCAAATTTAATTATAAAAGAACTGTGATGATACCATTGTAACATCGCCCCACGGTCTTTGCAAGATCTCAACTGATAATTGACAAATGCACCAAATTGATCCGTGAGATTAGTTTTCAAAAGTAAAAAATCATAAGTTGAACCTTTTCAAACGTGTTTGAACCGAAAAAGTTGCCGCACAAGTCTAATTTTATTCATTGAATTTTAATTCATATTAAATTCAAGGTCACTAAAAATAAAATCACTGACACCCTAAGTGGGCAAATATAACCAGAAGTATTTTTATTCAATTCATGTGGCCACGTGTTTTTTGCTTGTGTTACATCATATGTGTTTGGGTAAGTGTGAAAATCGTTTAAATTATATTATTGTTATTTAGTATTCTAGTAGCCAAACTTCTCTTTGATTAACATATGCAAAGATAAGCATTGTTAATATTTATAATATGTATTGATTGGCCTTTTATGTACTAGAAATAATTTTATGATCCATATATAACTTTTATATTATTACAGTTCCATAGGCTTTATTCAAATAGTATATTGTTCAATTCGCATATCATTTAGTAATCATTAAAATAAAAAGTAATGTATTCCATGCCTGTTTGGCAGTTGCAAAATTTCCTCTCCTATCTGTAAAATAAAATCTTTCAATTTAATTTTCAGCTGAAATATAAAGAACTTAAAGAAAACAACACTTAAGAATTTATTAGAAATAATGTAGAGTTAATTGGCCAACCAGTAGTTTTTATTAAGTGTGAAACCAGGCATTAAAGTAGTAAAATCAGGTACTAAACTTGGGTTTCTATATCAAGATTACATGAATAATATGGGATTTATCTGTAGTGATTAGAAAAAAAAACCACTAATCTTTTAGGTGGTTAAATAAATGAAACTTAATACTTGTACAGGCTCAAATAAGGAGCGCATAAAGTCAAGCAGAGGGGCAACTAATACAAAATAAATCTTGCTTTCAAAATAAATAAATTTACAAAATTTTACCCCCAAGTTAGGGTAGAGACCGGGAGGCACTCAAAAAATATTTAAATAATTCGTAAGCCTCTGAGGACGTTAGCATAAAGGGATTTGCTATGAAAATTCTGGCTAGAACATATATGTTTTTTGAGCCTAAAATAATACTCAAACTCTTCTATTAAACATTTTTAAGGTCTGGCACCTTTGCAGATAAATACATAAGAAATGTAAACCGCATCTGCACAACATTGTACAGATTTAATATCATCGCCAACTGTTGTTCATATTATTATTTTTATAAATTTAATATGTTAGAATTTTTTAGCTGCAGGAAAAATATAAACCAATTAATAAGTAACGAATTTTGTGTTTTATGTTACTTTAAATCTTCCTCGATTATTTATGAAATCATCCCAGTCAATAAACTTGTTATATACATTATAGTCAGAGAAATGATTTGAAAAATTCGACCTATAGCGGTTGAAAATCATTTTTAGTTTAAGAAGTGAAACTGAATAATCAGCCTCATCAAATACAGTAAGTGGCAATGGGTGTTAATTGAATAAAAAGTCTCTTTGGAAATCTGCCACTCATTCCACTGCGCTGCATTTCACATCAAACAACTCTGGCTGCATTGAGAATAGGGTAAACTTTTAAAGGAGGGTGAAACTGTATGTATTTATTCATGCGATTGTAGAGAAGACTTAAATAGAGGAGTTGATTATATTTTTCACAAAACTTTCAAATTCATTCTCATAAATTTAACATTTAGCACGAAATATACAACAGTTATTTTCCAATCAAGAAAAACGTTTAAGATAAAGGTGTTTATGTTTCTGGTTTTTTCCTTTTTTAAACGGTTCAACCACTCAAAGGATTTTTTTTGTTTTTCCTTCGTCAGATTGATTTGAAAACACAGAATGCTGAGCCGAAAATGAGCACTTACTATATTAGGTGGAATCAGGATGTTAATTTAGTGGAAGAAAAAACATAAAGCATATATTGTTAATTTTTGATTTATTTTTTCAAATCCACGTTGACACAGTCATAGTTGACACAGAAGAAATATACTCCATGCACCAGATGTGTCAATCGTGTCGTCCCCTCGGTACTGGAAACATTGTTGAACTCATTTAAAATACATGAAATAGGTAAAAAAACTGCATGATGCGTAAACGGATACACTACAGTAGTATTGTACATCTATGTTGGAGCTTACGATAGAGTAAGACTCTTATGTTGTAACCACTAATATGTTTGGAAGCTTCAAACACTACAATATATTTATTTATTTTACAGTATATTTATTTACAGTAAGAAGAGGATTAAAATAAGCAGCCCAAATGTCTTGTACATAAATCATTAAATTAACTGCTTTAACCAACTTTACTGCTTAGTTGGTTTCAATGTAAATTAAATTTCCAAGTTCAGGCATAAAAGTTAAAAAGAGTGTGTGTGTAAGAGTTAAAAAGTTAAAAAAGTCCAAAATAACGTTAAGAAAAGAATCATGCATGGGAAATCTTTCATGAATTAGTTTCAGATAACGTTAGGAGGTGAAACGGTTCGATACGAAACTCCCCACAAAATAAGCCAAAAGTACAGCTTATACATTTTATGAAACCATATTATAGTAAAAGTAACAAAAACTGGAGCTTACTTTACGGGTTTAACTGCTCTTTGCGGCCCCGGCGGCGTGGCTCTCACTTCCATTGCCATCAGTGTCCGCGGCCGTCTTTTTGTCCTCGCAGTATACTAAACAAAAATGAACAAGAATGAAAAATTAATTGTCCACTTGAAAATATTAAGTAGGCAAACACTGTTCAATATATCATAAAGTGTTTGAGGGATTAAAGGGTTACTCATACTATCAACCCTGCACTCCTACATGAACTATGTATTGTAGTTGCTTGGACGTACGAGTATGCCTACTTGAACTGTATAATTCCATCAACAGCGGCTCTAAGGATTCTTTTTTGCCGCAAAATTAACATCGGCTCTAATGGATTTTCGGTAAACGACATAGGGAAACAAAGCAATTGAAACAGCTGTTTGCAAACTACGCCAAGGAATTTCAGCTAATGGAATACGTAGAGATCCTTGACTTTGTTTGCGGAAAGGATATCACATTTTAGCGAATTCCCCTTATAGGGAAGAAGCTGTTACCATAGGTCTCGTTACGACCTAAGCTCAAGACCATCTTAATTTTTGAAGAACAAAATAAGCTTTTACTAAAAAAATCAAATTTCTAGGATATTTAACAATATTTAATGTTTCCCCGTTCATCTGATTACTTTATTAAGATCTAGTGTTAACAAATAAATGGAAATGTTTTTTAATACTCCATGTTTATCATCCATATGGCATTTCGCTTATGTAGAAGACTGTAATTTTGAAACAGCTGTTATGGTTTGCCTACGTAATCACTGTTTATTTCGTTCATAGTTTAGGAATCCATAGGCTCAACATTTCTAATATTTTCTACTTTAACATATATTGTATACGTTATTCGATATTTTCTTTCCGAACAACCTGCAAAGAATTAGTTTTAATACAGAAAGAACTTATTCGTGCTATAAAAAAACTTAGGAGCCAATTTTGAAGTTGTTGTGCATTTGAGGTGCAATGCATTAAGCATTGTAAGAACACAGAATTATACCTTAAAGATACAGGTTAATTTTAATTTTGAGCCTTTACATTCATATCTGCAAGTGCCGCGTCGTGACAAAAGGGTTTTCTTTACGGCTACCTTAAAAGGTGACGTCTTTTTAAAGGTAGCCATAAAGAAAACCCGTTTTTTCACGACGCGGCACTTGCAGATGGTTGTAAAGGCTCTAACATTAACAGTTGAACACCTGTAGCTTTAAGGTATAATTCTGTGCTCTTACAATACTTACTTACACTCGATTGCATTGGAGTATACTGATTTAAACTATTAATTACCCATTAGTAGTTTAAAAAATTACAGCTGCCATAGCTTAAGCAAGGTTAAGTGGATTAATATTTGTGAAATAGGTTGTAGATCAATTAAATAATAAAAAATAAAAAAATATATTAGAAAAACAGGAAGTTCGGAGCAGCACACTCTATTCATGCTAAATCAGACTACGTCAGTTTTAATGTTTATCAGTGGTCATTTTATTTTCTCGGTCCGCGTTTTTGAGTGTGTGGCCGCATTAAGTACCTAACTATGAACGCAACCGTTGAATTTAAATAAAAACTATTTCTTATTTTCAGCTAGGTGTTGGTGGTTATAACTTCAAAACCATTTTGGATAAAACTTTATTTTTCAATTGAAAATAAAAAAGTAAAGTAAATTACAAGTGAAACACTACTCAGACCTCACCGGATGGGTGCCGGGTATGCCTGGTACTTCAACCCTTTGGATCGATTCAGTGGCAAACAAAAACAAAAATAACCAAGATATGCGGGGGCAAAATATGATACAAGACCGGACTTATATTCACTGGTTATCATCTTCACGCACAGGTTTTCAACCTATGTGAAGATTAACATCTTAAAATAAATCTGACTCCTTGTAAAAAATGTAATTTTTATTGAAATAAAAATGATTTGAATTGAATATTGAATTGATGGGGTACTATATAAATGAAGCAAGTCACAATTCCATTGTTGCATCTTAAGTTAAATCTAGTTGGCGATAATAATGCAGCCAAATTTTATTTATAAATCCAAAAATCATGCTGAAATTTTTGAAAGAGTTTTTGCATAACAAATTATTATGATAGGCTCGATTATTTTTTTAAGAGTAGAGGAATAATATCTGCAATCGAATTTTTAACATAAATGTGACACCACAAAAACAGCACTTTTTTACTATATTGACATAGATATTAAAAGCTAGAACCAAGTTATTAATGCTTATTGCACTAGTGTTTACCTCCTTGGAAAAGTCCAAGAAGCACAGCTGTGGTAGCGGCCAAAAGGAAAGAGGAGAAGAACTTCATCTTGATCTGCTGAATGGATGAACAAATGTTAGACAAATGTTAGAACTCATGTAAATTTAATACACACTAACTACTTATCAATATTAGTTATAATTATCTAAAATACTTATATTTCCTTGCTAGATAAGGGGGGATATAGAATTAAGCGAATGTAATTTAAATATATAAAATAATGGCATACTGTGCCTAGTATAAGTATGGAAATGACAACAATTTATGTAAGTTTTTCTACTGAGTGGTATTTTTTGGAGTCTTAACTCGATAACGGTTTAACGAAGTTTATTACGTTTGAGATGTCAAATTAAAGGTGTTTAAACGTAGATTCGCAAATACGTCTAAGGATTCTTAAAAAGGGGAATAAGAACAGAAAAGAGATGCTTTTCATTGTGGCACTCTTAATTAGATCAAAAACTCGGTTCACTTTACTTAAAACTGAACATAGAGACATGCTTTGAACTAGTTATAAGTGGTTAACATCCGAATAAAGCACTTTCATTAAGAAAATCACCCTGTACGTTTGCAGAAGTAGCTGCAATAGATAATAAACAAGTAACAATAAGTGTCTATTTTCTGGTTGTTATTTTACCTGCAAAGAATTACTGTAAAAATAATTTTTTCTTGTGAAATATAAGTAAAAAAATGGTGTAACTTTTAATTCATTCTTACCAAGTTGATAATTCAAAATCAAAATAAAATATGCTTCATTGCTTGAATATAATATGTACGTATTGGCAGCGTCATATTAATAAAACAAAAACGTTATTTTATTCATGCTCATAATCCGTTATTAAGGAAAAACAAACCTGATGAAAACGTCTTTCAATTGCAAAACTCTTAAGTTCTCTTTTAGAAGGATCATGATTTCTCAGACTTAATATACCAGGAGGACGTTGAACAATAACGGCAATACAGGATGTATGGATGTGCTGTGATGAGGGATATTTAGTCTGGACGTATTTTCTTAGATATATTTGAACTGTGGGACAAGGGACTGGAAAATGGCATGCTTCTGTTAAAAACAATCCGAATTTTGTTACATGAAAATGCTGAAAAAGTAAGAAATTTGAAAGTTTTAAAACAAGCTACTCAAGACTTCCTTTGACGGATAGCAGCGACGATCCTGTGAGCATTTTTAACGACGAAACCCTGTTTTGTTTTTGATGATTCGGATCCTCAGATAACGACAGCGTATAAAAGGTATGGAGTAATAAATCACAGTTCGCTAAAAGAAGAACTGTTGCCTAGCGGATGTTTGTAAACCTACGAAGTATAAAAAACCATAAAATTCCTCCGCGCATAATTTTGAATGTGTGAGGAAGCATTCAGATTTTGGTCCACTTATAGCCCCCAAGACCTATCACGTTTTCGGAACGTAGGTACCGCAACATTATTCACCAGAACATTAGTATTCACACAACCCTTTGATGTGATTGAAAAATTGAGAAACGTATTATAATCGTACAATAAAGAGACCGTAATCTCGGAACTGCTGAAATGATGTATTGAACGCCATAAAAGTGGTCACCTTTACATTTCCTCTGCATTCATTCTCAATGAAAATTAATGCGCCTTCAGCAAATAAGCACAAAACACAACCCTAAGCAATAATTCAACAACAAAGCAATAGTAAGCAATATATTCAACACAAATCCTACCATTATGTTCGAACGAAATAAATAAAAGTGGCTCTGATATGGAGCCTTGTAATACGCCTATCTTAGCAGTCTGTACACCAAAAAGCAAACCATAACACAATATAGCTTAACATAGCCAAATCATAACTTAGTTTCTATATTGAAATTCGATCTTACCTGCTTGGTAGTGAGCGAAGACGATGTAGCACCGTGGTGCGGCCGGCGGTTTATATACCCTCTCTGACAAGTGTTACATTTTCAAATACGTGACAGAATGTCAACTACAGGTGCGGTGTCATTTACGTGCAGCGCCATGATGCCAACGAGTGCTGCGCGCATGATACCAACACTAGCGTTATAAAAATTAGAATATTCTCCATTATATTATGCAAAGGCCTTAGGAAAAAAATTAAGATAGTAACTTTTAGGTATTAGTCTCCGTGTATATTAAAATTCTAAAAGTATTTGCCATGAATATAAAAATTAACTAAAAAGCAAACTAAACATTTTTTTACATCCCATAAGAATAATATGGGATGAATAAATACAGGGTGTCCCATAAGTAAAGTACCAAACTTCGGGAATATGTTATATGGGTCAAAATAAAGATAAAATGAAGAATAATTTTTTTCAAAAAACGCTTTGTTTACCAGATATCCGCCATTTTGTTTTTTTAACAAAATATTTTTTATCTCCCAAGTTTTTGAATCGATTTTTTTGAAACTCGGTATGCACCTGTATCTAGTCAAGGTTAGTTTATGAAAAAATAATCAGCATGATTGAATCTTAAATTTCAAAATGGCGGCCGTTTAAAACCTTTAAATTGAAATACCGAAAAAATGGTACATTTTACAAAAAAAAATATAAAGAACAATAATATCTAGGAAATATTATTTCCATTCCAACGATACCAAAATTATGAAAATCGATTCACAAACAACTGAGTTATGGTCGAATTAGCGCATGGCTCAGCGCAACAATGGACTATTTTGCTTCAAAAAATGCTGCCTCACTAGCTAAATACGATCATAACTCAGTTGTTTACAAACCGATTTTCATAAATTTGGTGTCATTAGATAGGGAAATAAAATTTTCTAAAAATTGTTATCCTTTATATTTTTTTGTAAAACTTACCGCTTTTTCGTGATTTCAACTTAAAGATTTTAAACGGCCGCCATTTTGAAATTTATTATTTAATCATGTTCATTATTTTTTCGTAAGCTAACCTTGACTAGATACAGGTGCGTACCGAGTTTCAAAAAAATCGATTCAAAAACTCGGGAGATAAAAAATATTTTGTTAAAAATACAAAATGGCGGATATCTGGTAAACAAAGCGTTTTTGGGAAAAATTGTATTCTTCATTTTATCTTTATTTAGACCCATGTAGCTTATTCCCGAAGTTTGGCACTTTACTTATGGGACACCCTGTACAAAAACGTAATTATTTCTCAAAAAGTTAGCATAGAAAATATACTGTGCTTTTCATTCTCAATATCTCAGTAGCCAATGGACCTAAAGAAATGCTCCAAGACATTAAATTGTTTGCTTAAGATGACTCAATGTAGCAAACTGAAAGATTATTTTTCTATATTAGAATATAAAAAATCCAAAATATAGATACTATAGGGGCTGGTTATAATTGTTCAAATAATTACACATATTCTAAAGATTAATAGATTTTATTATGATTTGCTGCTATTATTAATTAATATCTTGAGAAGTTTGACGCGATTCAAAATTTTCTTTACGAACTTTTTTAATCTATTTTAATTTTATATGTAACTAAAGGTACCTATCACATTTCAAATTTTAAGGGTAGAGACGTGGGTGAGAATGGGTGAGAATTTTTATAATAAAAACTTCCTGCCCTGATTGTAATAGTTGTTTCCCTCAATAAGAATACCAGAATCTCTTTTACTTTTTCAATAAATAAAGATCCAACAAAGTTAACAATGGTAAAATCACGCGTCCTTTGACTATTTAACAAATGTATCTCAGACACGTATATAAAGCGATTTTAAATTTTCTTCCTGGTACATTTTTCATTTGTTATGCTCATTTGTGTGTCACAAAAAGTATGTTACCATCAGAAATTTTAAGTTTGGGGCTGAGGTTAGAACGAGGCTGTTGAGGGGATGAAATTTTCATGTGAAATTTACTTCCCCCCTCATTAGAAGACGTTCACAACAAACAGAATATTAAATTGTATTTTAGTTTTTGAATAATATAAGAAGCAAATAGAAAACCCCCTTTTATATGTAGAAATACCTTTAAATTGACAAATCCAACCTAAAAATCGGTCCAGCCGTTATTAAAGTATGACTGCAAAAAAGCAACTCGCGCATCATTATTCAAACGCGCAATAAAAAATGCGCCACTTTCATTATTTAAATGCATAAATCGACGTTTCATTACCACTTTTCATTATTCAGTGTTAATTTTTTTACAGACTATTTTTTCACGTAACCAAACAATCAACCGTTTTTGCTACGCTTAAAAACCATTCTTTCTCAAAAGATTAAATTACCTTTAACTAGCTTACTTTTTAAGGCACAATAGTAAACGTGGTACCGGATTATACTTCACGTATAATTTAAATATTTAGATGAACATGGGATATCATTTATTGTTTTTTTATGAAAATTCCTAAGTTAACAATACCATGATGTACAAAATATTCACAGGCTGGCAAGCAATTCTTGAACCAAGCACAGAAGTCATATTTTCATCTTTTCATCTTCACATCTTTACACGTTGAAAACTTTATTTGAAAATGTTTGAGTTTATGTTTATGAGCTTTGGAATGCTTGCATGAGTGATATTTCAAACGCGGTCCTGTCACCTAGATTAATTGTTGATCGATACATTTTGCTTTATTTCTTATGTAGAGTTTTAAATGATTTCCAACTTAAATTTTTTAATCTTTATCTTTATTATCACTCAGACCACCTCTTATCAATTATTGGGTAGCAAGTACTTTTTTTAAATAAGGGGGCATTCTCGGCCGCCATCTTGGATCCGAAATATGATTTCAAGTGTGGTTTTGAGTTTGAACTAGATTTTTAACCTGATATCAACGCTGCAACTCATTAAAAATATTTGCTGGGACTTAGGATTGTTGTTTTTTTATTGTGTATTTAAAGATTATAAATGTACAATCAAACCCGTAATCTCATAATAAACCTCTGACAGTATAAATAAAACAAAACAAAATCTAAATAAAATTCTTATCCTACAAAAGAAGGCAGTAAGAACACTACCTGAACGCAGCAGAGTTGCAAATAAGCCTTTAAAAACTGGGTATACTGACAGTGGTATGTTTATACCTCCCTTACTCATACATGCCAGCAGGTCCTTTCAAGAGGAGAGAATTTCCACCTCTACAATACAAGGCAAGCAAAGGACATACTTCCAAAGCACCACACAACACAGCACACCACAGCAGGAAACATCTTACATGAGGTGCAAACTATACAATGCCCCACACCCAAGACAGTGGAGAATCTGGACACACAAGAAGAAACTCAAGGAACTCAAGAAACTCAAGGAACTCAAGAAACTCAAGGAACTCAAGAAACTCAAGGACTGGTGAGTGGAACGACCTATGTACTCATTGGGTAAATTCTTCAGCCTGAAATCAAATTTGAAAATCAAGAACAGTGACCAAATCTTTTCTAGAAAGGAATGTTTTACTATTAAAACCAGTTTCAGACGGTTACAGTAAATCAGTTTCAGTGTAATCAATTACAAACTTACCAGTTTGTAAGTCTGGTAAGCGATTACAATTTCTTCATGAAATTGTAAATAAGGAGTTTTGATTGACAATTGATTGATTGATCGATGAAGACATCTATCCACAAGCATTGTTACGCTATTTTCACTTCATTTTGGCGGATTTCAAACTTTTAAATACCATTTGGAACAGCCATTTTTAAAGTAGATAAGTTATTTTTAATAGAAGTTCGTATTGTGACACATCATTTTTATCTACTTTTTCAAGCTAAACTCAAATTCTACATTCTTTTTGTAAGACTTTAAAGAAATACATAATTTTGGCCTTCCCCCTCCCTTTGGAGAAAGTATTTTTTTATTTTGTGTATTTCAACGCCAGAGGCATTTTTTAAAGTTTTTGATTGGGAACGGTCTAAACCCGGGTCTTGTTACTATCTAACGGCAACCTTTTGTTAGATAGCATAATTAATTCATAGCCCATTGACAAATGGCAACTGGACCCAGTTTCGATCCTGTCAGGAATCGAACCGGCGACCCTCAGATATGAGGTGAGCGCTTTATCCACTCGGCTATCCAGTCAATTTGATTGTATTAAGGTAAAATTAGTTTAATTTAATTTTTCAGCAACAAGTTTTGTTTTTGTTCACCCTAAATGCATAAATCGTCGTTTTCTGCCCTTCTATGTTTATCGTTGAGTGAAGGTGAAATGTAATCAGAGCTGGTGACGACACTAGAGGTAAAACTGACATAAAATTCGGCGCGTAGTTATCAAACACGATCTCTTCATTTTTTTATTTGATTTTTAATGCTTGAGTATTTAGATAAAAAAAAAACAATAAAATTCCAACTTATAAAAAATAACTGCTCTGACAGTTTTTCTATGTTTTAATTTCATTGTTGGTGATGGTGGTTGTATAATTTTATATTTAGATTTGGATTTTTGCGGACATTCAAGATTCCAGATCCCGAAACGTCATGAAACTTGTTTTTTACTAATCAGTGATGGCAAATGTCCGCTAACAGTTTTGATATGAGACATGTGTTTATTGATTATTCAAGCCAAACGACGCTCAATAACCAACCACAAAACCCGCGTGTCTTTAAATGTTAATGTTCAAAATTTGTAGGGATTACTGTGTAAGAACAGTTTAAACAATTGTTTCCAAAATAATAAGGTTAGTTTTGTGTATGATTTTGTTCAAATCATAGGCTACTGGGGTGTTTCGTGGTAAATTACAAATGTGCCTTTAAGGGTGTCAGGTCAAGGTGTGGACCGAGGGAACTCTGAAACCCTTAAAGTACGGTTATGTAAAATTTAAATGACGCTGGACAGCAAATCAAATCAAAAGTGAATCTCGGTCGTATGTTCACGAACAAAAACTGTTGAAACAATAGATTTGCGTTAAAATAAAAACATGACCCAATGCATTACATTGTTTACTAATTTCCTTACAGTGCATAATTATCTATGAATATCTACGAACAACCATTCAAACTGGTAACAAAATTCAATAATGTTGAATGATTAGTATACATAAACCGGTTAGGATACAATAGATTTTTTCTACAGGCGATAAACATATATAGAATCTAGCTCTGCATAGCACTCTATATATTTTGTATTCACCATTAGATGTTCTTTTCTCAACAGAAAAAAAAACATTTCGGTTAAAAAAACTCATACATTGGCAAACCAATCACTAAAGTACTTTAATTTCGAAACTTGATATGTTTAACTATATTATAAAGTGTGAAAGTTTGTGAGTTTATTTGTTTTTCATATTATGTAAATCAGTTGTAAAAACGTATGAATTTGTTAAGATAACTAACAGTTGCTTGATTTGAAAAAATCTAAAATTACTCATTTATAAAAAAATATTGAGAATATTTTCTATTTACATACGACCAATGTAAAAAGAATCATTTTGAAAATATCTTACTATCATATTGAACGTGGGCGAAGCCACGGGGATCATCTAGTAAGGGTTTGAAAGGCATGGGATTTGGGTATGGGTAACTTTCTTCCCAAAAATCAATAAAAAATAGTCGTTATGTACGATATTTGTAACGGTCAAACTATCTTTATCGTAAAAAATTCTCACTATGTAAATATTTTCATAGTATGTTCTCAGTTACCGGAATGGATTTCTGTGATTCAGGTTTCCATTAACGTTTCTAAAAAGTACAAGGACAAAAAAGGTTAACTGCATTAAACGAGTACCAAGTGGCCTACTAATACTTCGTGTAGAATTTTAAGACAAGATATGATTTTTTTATTTTAATAAAAAATTGGAACAGTGAGGCCTCTGAAAATCGTTGGCAGTATTTGTTCACGTCAAACTTGTTTTTTTTAATTTCACCAGCAAGTAACACTTGCGCTCTTGCACGAAATGCCTTTTGAAGTATTTGTTCAAGTGGAGGGTTTAGAAAAACGTCACTACTGTCAATTCAAGTAAGTTTTGTTTTCTACTGTTGTTTTTGACATTTTCAACTAAAGTCAACATATCCCAAACCCAAATGACAGTGAGTGGCAGTGCAGCTGTTTTGCGAAACACATGTAAACTGACTCGACTGTTTGAATCGTAGCCTAACGTTTTTCTCTTTGAAAAATAATTACTGCGATTAGCACTATAACAAAAGAATAATTTTATAAAATACCTCATAACCATACCAACCCACCAAAACATACATGTAATGTTTGAGTATAGGCATTACAATTAATAAAATTATGTAAATTGTCTGCTCTGGTATTTGAATTAACAACATCTCGAATGCAGATAATTCGAAGAACAATGTATTGATTCGTATTAGTACTATTTAAATATATATACTGTATATATACTTTTGAAGTAAGCCAGATATCAAAACAATATTTCGCATACATTTTGGTACTAAACAACTACTTTTTGATGTATGTGTCATTTCTGCCCCGGCCCCCAAAATTGGATTTTGAGGGGGTAGCCCCAAAATTTTAAATGTAAACTCCCATCGTGCGACTGTTTTTTTTAAAGGGCTTGTTAAGAGAATCACAATCCCGCAAACCGGAGGTCGATATCATGCTCCAGTCTAAAATGGCGACCATTTAAACATTTAAAAATGCTGTCCGTAAATTTAAATTGAGTATTTTCTGTGTTCGGCCATTCACATTTAGATCGAATAAGAATCTCCAGAACACATTTTAACTATTTAAAAGATACACAAATAATAATTTATTGTTGTCATCATTAAGGTTCAACCCTCCAAAATGGTTTGGGGGGGTGGGGGTTTGTCGAACCAACTCCAATATCAACTAACATCACATGACCACTCATTTTAATTTTCTGAGTAAAAAATAAGCCAAAGCTTGTTTTAATGAAATTTCAAAAAAGTTACCTAATACTTATAAATTTTGTAGGGTTCCCCCACCCCTAAAAACCATTTTCGAGGGTTAAGCATTAATGATGACAAGAAATTATTATTTTTGTACCTATTAAGTAGTTAAAATGTGTTCTGGTGATTCTTATTCGATTTAAATGTGAATTGCCGATCACAGAAAATACTCAATTCAGTAAAAAATTACTAATAAATATCCGCCTTGATGCGACCTTTGGCTCAGCGGCAAAAGTCGATACTTGCGGAGGGTCGTCTATGCGTTATCTTTTAGGAAAACTCCCATACATGAAGTACCAAATATTCGCCACAAAAATAACTAATTTTTTGAAATTTTATTAAAACAAGCTTTGGCTTACTTTTTTACTCATTCAGCATATTAAAACGAGTGGTCATACGATGTGAGTTGATATTGGAGTTGGTTGGGCAAACCCCCCCCCCCAAACCATTTTGGAGGGTCGAGCCTTGATGATGACAACAAGAAATTATTATTTTTGTATGTTTTAAAAAGTTAATATGTGTTCTGGTAGTTCTTATTCGATTTAAATGTGAATAGCTGAACACAGAAAGTGCTCAATTTTGATTGACGCATGGTATTTTTAAATTTTTGAATAACCACCATTTTGGACTGGAGCATGATATCGACCTCCGGTTTGCGGCATTGTGTTTCTTTTAACAAGCCCTTTATTAAACACAGGGGGCTACAATGGGGCTACAGCGGGCTACAGTGGGGCAGCGTGGGGGACAGTGGGGCTACCCCCCTAAAATCCAATTTTGGGGGCAGGGGCAGAAATGTAACATACATTAAAAAGTAGTTTTTTTATACTACTAAAAGGTTTGCAAAATAATGTTTTGATATCTGGCTTACTTTAAAAGATATTGAACCGGTCCGGGACTTTTGGGACGCACAGTATATGTCTGCGCGCGCGCGCGCGTGTGTGTGTGTGTATGTGTTTGTGTGTATGTATTTTAAATTGCAATGAAACCGTAAGGAATAGGAGATTTATTTAAAACATCGATTGCTTAAGTACAACATGCTACAAGTGATGGAAGAACGATACAACATCATTTCTGATAATGACTGTCATTAGAGGCAGTGAGCTATGACGTCACTACAGCACGTGTCTGACCACTCAAATGTAGAACACGCTACAGACAATGTCCGATACATCGTCATTACTGATGTAACACAGCCATTAGAGGCAGTGAGCTATGACGTCGCTACAGCACGTGTCTGACCACTCTAATGTAGAACACGCTACAGACAATGTCCGATACATCGTCATTACTGATGTAACACAGCCAGTAGAGACAGTGAGCTATGACGTCACTACAGCACATGTCTGACCACTCTAATGTAGAACACGCTACAGACAATGTCCGATACATCGTCATTACTGATGTAACACAGCCAGTAGAGACAGTGAGCTATGACGTCACTACAGCACGTGTCTGACCACTTTAATGTAGAACACGCTACAGACAATGTCCGATACAACGTCATTACTGATGTAACACAGCCATTAGAGGCAGTGAGCTATGACGTCACTACAGCAAGTGTCTGACCACTCTAATGTAGAACACGCTACAGACAATGTCCGATACATCGTCATTACTGATGTAACACAGCCATTAGAGACAGTGAGCTATGACGTCACTACAGCAAGTGTCTGACCACTCTAATGTAGAACACGCTACAGACAATGTCCGATACATCGTCATTACTGATGTAACACAGCCATTAGTAATGACGATACAACGTCATTACTGATGTAACACAGCCATTAGAGACAGTGAGCTATGACGTCACTACAGCACATGTCTGACCACTCTAATGTAGAACACGCTACAGACAATGTCCGATACAACGTCATTACTGATGTAACACAGCCATTAGAGGCAGTGAGCTATGACATCACTAGAGCACGTGTCTGACCACTCTAATGTAGAACACGCTACAGACAATGTCCGATACAACGTCATTACTGATGTAACACAGCCATTAGAGACAGTGAGCTATGACGTCACTACAGCACGTGTCTGACCACTCTAATGTAGAACACGCTACAGACAATGTCCGATACAACGTCATTACTGATGTAACCCAGCCATTAGAGGCAGTAAGCTATGACGTCACTACAGCACATGTCTGACCACTCTAATGTAGAACACGCAACAGACAATGTCCGATACATCGTCATTACTGATGTAACACAGCCATTAGAGGCAGTGAGCTATGACGTCACTACAGCACGTGTCTGACCACTCTAATGTAGAACACGCTACAGACAATGTCCGATACAACGTCATTACTGATGTAACACAGCCATTAGAGACAGTGAGCTATGACGTCACTACAGCACGTGTCTGACCACTCTAATGTAGAACACGCTACAGACAATGTCCGATACAACGCCATTACTGATGTAACACAGCCATTAAAGACAGTGAGCTATGACGTCACTACAGCACGTGTCTGACTACTCTAATGTAGAACACGCTACAGACAATGTCCGATAGAACGCCATTACTGATGTAACACAGCCATTAGAGACAGTGAGCTATGACGTCACTACAGCACGTGTCTGACCACTCTAATGTAGAACACGCTACAGACAATGTCCGATACAACGTCATTACTGATGTAACCATTAGAGACAGTGAGCTATGACGTCACTACAGCACGTGTCTGATCACTCTAATGTAGAACACGCTACAGACAATGTCCGATACAACGTCATTACTGATGTAACACAGCCATTAGAGGCAGTGAGCTATGACGTCACTACAGCACATGTCTGACCACTCTAATGTAGAACACGCTACAGACAATGTCCGATACAACGCCATTACTGATGTAACACAGCCATTAGAGACAGTGAGCTATGACGTCACTATAGCACGTGTCTGACCACTCTAATGAAGAACACGCTACAGACAATGTCCGATACATCGTCATTACTGATGTAACCCAGCCATTAGAGACAGTGAGCTATGACGTCACTACAGCAAGTGTCTGACCACTCTAATGTAGAACACGCTACAGACAATGTCCGATACAACGCCATTACTGATGTAACACAGCCATTAGAGACAGTGAGCTATGACGTCACTACAGCACGTGTCTGACCACTCTAATGTAGAACACGCTACAGACCATGTCCGATACATCGTCATTACTGATGTAACACAGCCATTAGAGACAGTGAGCTATGACGTCACTACAGCACGTGTCTGACCACTCTAATGTAGAACACGCTACAGACAATGTCCGATACAACGTCATTACTAATGTAACACAGCCATTAGAGACAGTGAGCTATGACGTCACTACAGTACGTGTCTGACACCCCTAATGTAGAACACGCTACAGACAATGTCCGATACAACGTCATTACTGATGTAACACAGCCATTAGAGGCAGTGAGCTATGACGTCACTACAGCACATGTCTGACCACTTTAATGTAGAACACGCTACAGACAATGTCCGATACAACGTCATTACTGATGTAACACCGCCATTAGAGACAGTGAGCTATGACGTCACTACAGCACGCGTCTGACCACTCTAATGTATAACACGCTACAGACAATGTCCGATACAACGTCATTACTGATGTAACGCAGCCATTAAAGACAGTGAGCTATGACGTCACTACAGCACGTGTCTGACCACTCTAATGTAGAACACGCTACAGACAATGTCCGATACATGCCATTACTGATGTAACACAGCCATTAGAGACAGTGAGCTATGACGTCACTACAGCACGTGTCTGACCACTCTAATGTATAACACGCTACAGACAATGTCCGATACAACGTCATTACTGATGTAACACAGCCATTAGAGGCAGTGAGATATGACGTCACTACAGCACGTGTCTGACCACTCTAATGTATAACACGCTACAGACAATGTCCGATACAACGTCATTACTGATGTAACGCAGCCATTAGAGACAGTGAGCTATGACGTCACTACAGCACGTGTCTGACCACTCTAATGTAGAACACGCTACAGACAATGTCCGATACATCGTCATTACTGATGTAACACAGCCATTAGAGGCAGTGAGCTATGACATCACTACAGCACGTGTCTGACCACTCTAATGTAGAACACGCTACAGACAATGTCCGATACATCGTCATTACTGATGTAACACAGCCATTAGAGACAGTGAGCTATGACGTCACTACAGCACGTGTCTGACCACTCTAATGTAGAACACGCTACAGACAATGTCCGATACAACGCCATTACTGATGTAACACAGCCATTAGAGACAGTGAGCTATGACGTCACTACAGCACGTGTCTGACCACTCTAATGTAGAACACGCTACAGACAATGTCCGATACAACGTCATTACTGATGTAACACTGCCAGTAGAGACAGTGAGCTATGACGTCACTACAGCACGTGTCTGACTACTCTAATGTAGAACACGCTACAGACAATGTCCGATACAACGCCATTACTGATGTAACACAGTCATTAGAGGCAGTGAGCTGTGACGTCACTACAGCACGCGTCTGACCATCTAATGTAGAACACGCTACAGACAATGTCCGATACAACGTCATTACTGATGTAACACAGCCATTAGAGGCAGTGAGCTATGACGTCACTACAGCACGTGTCTGACCACTCTAATGTAGAACACGCTACAGACAATGTCCGATAGAACGCCATTACTGATGTAACACAGCCATTAGAGGCAGTGAGCTATGACGTCACTACAGCACGTGTCTGACCACTCTAATGTAGAACACGCGACAGACAATGTCCGATACATCGTCATTACTGATGTAACACAGCCATTAGAGACAGTGAGCGATGACGTCACTACAGCACGTGTCTGACTACTCTAATGTAGAACACGCTACAGACAATGTCCGATACATCGTCATTACTGATGTAACACAGCCATTAGAGGCAGTGAGCTATGACGTCACTACAGCACGTGTCTGACTACTCTAATGTAGAACACGCTACAGACAATGTCCGATACATCGTCATTACTGATGTAACATAGCCATTAGAGGCAGTGAGCTATGACGTCACTACAGCACGTGTCTGACTACTCTAATGTAGAACACGCTACAGACAATGTCCGATACAACGTCATTACTGATGTAACACAGCCATTAGAGACAGTGAGCTATGACGTCACTACAGCACGTGTCTGACTACTCTAATGTAGAACACGCTACAGACAATGTCCGATACATCGTCATTACTGATGTAACACAGCCATTAGAGGCAGTGAGCTATGACATCACTACAGCACGTGTCTGACCACTCTAATGTAGAACACGCTACAGACAATGTCCGATACATCGTCATTACTGATGTAACACAGCCATTAGAGACAGTGAGCTATGACGTCACTACAGCACGTGTCTGACTACTCTAATGTAGAACACGCTACAGACAATGTCCGATACATCGTCATTACTGATGTAACACAGCCATTAGAGACAGTAAGCTATGATGTCACTACAGCACGTGTCTGACCACTCTAATGTAGAACACGCTACAGACAATGTCCGATACATCGTCATTACTGATGTAACACAGCCATTAGAGGCAGTGAGCTATGACATCACTACAGCACGTGTCTGACCACTCTAATGTAGAACACGCTACAGACAATGACCGATACATCGTCATTACTGATGTAACACAGCCATTAGAGACAGTGAGCTATGACGTCACTACAGCACGTGTCTGACCACTCTAATGTAGAACACGCTACAGACAATGTCCGATACAACGCCATTACTGATGTAACAAAGCCATTAGAGACAGTGAGCTATGGCGTCACTACAGCACGTGTCTGACCACTCTAATGTAGAACACGCTACAGACAATGTCCGATACAACGTCATTACTGATGTAACACAGCCATTAGAGACATTGAGCTATGACGTCACTACAGCACGTGTCTGACTACTCTAATGTAGAACACGCTACAGACAATGTCCGATACAACGTCATTACTGATGTAACACAGCCATTAGAGACAGTGAGCTATGACGTCACTACAGCACGTGTCTGACTACTCTAATGTAGAACACGCTACAGACAATGTCCGATACATCGTCATTACTGATGTAACACAGCCATTAGAGACAGTGAGCTATGACGTCACTACACCACATGTCTGACCACTCTAATGTAGAACATGCTACAGACAATGTCCGATACAACGCCATTACTGATGTAACACAGCCAGTAGAGACAGTGAGCTATGACGTCACTACAGCACGTGTCTGACCACTCTAATGTAGAACACGCTACAGACAATGTCCGATACAACGTCATTACTGACGTAACACAGCCATTAGAGACAGTGAGCTATGACGTAACTACAGCACGTGTCTGACCACCCTAATGTAGAACACGCTACAGACAGTGTCCGATACAACGTCATTACTGATGTAACACAGCCATTAGAGACAGTGAGCTATGACGTCACTACAGCACGTGTCTGACCACTCTAATGTAGAACACGCTACAGACAATGTCCGATACAACGCCATTACTGATGTAACACTGCCAGTAGAGGCAGTGAGCTATGACATCACTACAGCACGTGTCTGACCACTCTAATGTAGAACACGCTACAGACAATGTCCGATACATCGTCATTACTGATGTAACACAGCCATTAGAGACAGTGAGCTATGACGTCACTACAGCACGTGTCTGACCACTCTAATGTAGAACACGCTACAGACAATGTCCGATACATCGTCATTACTGATGTAACACAGCCATTAGAGGCAGTGAGCTATGACGTCACTACAGCACGTGTCTGACCACTCTAATGTAGAACACGCTACAGACAATGTCCGATACAACGCCATTACTGATGTAACACAGCCATTAGAGACAGTGAGCTATGACGTCACTACAGCACGTGTCTGACCACTCTAATGTAGAACACGCTACAGACAATGTCCGATACATCGTCATTACTGATGTAACACTGCCAGTAGAGACAGTGAGCTATGACGTCACTACAGCACGTGTCTGGCCACTCTAATGTAGAACACGCTACAGACAATGTCCGATACATCGTCATTACTGATGTAACACAGTCATTAGAGACAGTGAGCTATGACGTCACTACATTACGTGTCTGGCCACTCTAATGTAGAACACGCTACAGACAATGTCCGATACATCGTCATTACTGATGTAACACAGCCATTAGAGGCAGTGAGCTATGAAGTCACTACAGCACGTGTCTGACCACTCTAATGTAGAACACGCTACAGACAATGTCCGATACAACGCCATTACTGATGTAACACAACCATTAGAGACAGTGAGCTATGACGTCACTACAGCACGTGTCTGACCACTCTAATGTAGAACACGCTACAGACAATGTCCGATACATCGTCATTACTGATGTAACACTGCCAGTAGAGACAGTGAGCTATGACGTCACTACAGCACGTGTCTGACCACTCTAATGTAGAACACGCTACAGACAATGTCCGATACAACGCCATTACTGATGTAACACAACCATTAGAGACAGTGAGCTATGACGTCACTACAGCACGTGTCTGACCACTCTAATGTAGAACACGCTACAGACAATGTCCGATACATCGTCATTACTGATGTAACACTGCCAGTAGAGACAGTGAGCTATAACGTCACTACAGCACGTGTCTGACCACTCTAATGTATAACACGCTACAGACAATGTCCGATACAACGCCATTACTGATGTAACACAACCATTAGAGACAGTGAGCTATGACGTCACTACAGCACATGTCTGACCACTCTAATGTAGAACACGCTACAGACAATGTCCGATACATCGTCATTACTGATGTAACACAGTCATTAGAGACAGTGAGCTATGACGTCACTACAGCACGTGTCTGACCACTCTAATGTAGAACACGCTACAGACAATGTCCGATACATCGTCATTACTAATGTAACACAGCCATTAGAGACAGTGAGCTATGACGTCACTACAGCACGTATCTGATCACTCTAATGTAGAACACGCTACAGACAATGTCCGATACAACGTCATTACTGATGTAACACAGCCATTAGAGGCAGTGAGCTATGACGTCACTACAGCACGTATCTGACCACTCTAATGTAGAACACGCTACAGACAATGTCCGATACAACGCCATTACTGTTGTAACACAGCCATTAGAGGCAGTGAGCTATGACGTCACTACAGCACGTATCTGATCACTCTAATGTAGAACACGCTACAGACAATGTCCGATACAACGCCATTACTGATGTAACACAGCCATTAGAGACAGTGAGCTATGACGTCACTACAGCACGTATCTGATCACTCTAATGTAGAACACGCTACAGACAATGTCCGATACAACGTCATTACTGATGTAACACAGCCATTAGAGGCAGTGAGCTATAACGTCACTACAGCACGTGTCTGACCACTCTAATGTAGAACACGCTACAGACAATGTCCGATACAACGTCATTACTGATGTAACACAGCCATTAGAGGCAGTGAGCTATGACGTCACTACAGCACGTGTCTGACCACTCTAATGTAGAACACGCTACAGACAATGTCCGATACAACGTCAATCCTGATGTAACACAGATATTAGAGACAGTGAGCTATGACGTCGCTACACCACGTGTCTGACCACTCTAATGTAGAACACGCTACAGACAATGTCCGATACAACGTCATTACTGATGTAACCCAGCCATTAGAGGCAGTGAGCTATGACGTCACTACAGCACGTGTCTGACCACTCTAATGTAGAACACGCTACAGACAATGTCCGATACAACGCCATTACTGATGTAACACAGCCATTAGAGACAGTGAGCTATGACGTCACTACAGCACGTGTCTGACCACTCTAATGTAGAACACGCTACAGACAATGTCCGATACAACGTCATTACTGATGTAACACAGCCAGTAGAGACAGTGAGCTATGACGTCACTACAGCACGTGTCTGACCACTCTAATGTAGAACACGCTACAGACAATGTCCGATACAACGCCATTACTGATGTAACACAGCCATTAGAGGCAGTGAGCTATGACATCAACAGAGTTTCTGGTAGAAGTTTGTTAACTTTGGTGTAAGCCTAATTATTAAGGAGTTAAAACATCATAACATAAGTAGGAGTATGTGCTCATATTTTAGGTTCACGTTTGTCCGAACTGTAATTCACTTTCATATTTTCGTTTACGACATCACGGAGGATCCATTTTTCGTTTATGCACCTTGTCAAAATAATTTATATAGGGCAATAATGTATAAAGAGGTTGTAGTTTTTATCCGTTATTAAATATCTGTTATAACGAATTTGTTCGAATCTTGGAATCCTTTTTAGAAGTGAATTCTACTACTGATATACTGGAATAACTGACACATATAATATATAATCATATAGTAATGTATATATAACACATAAAAAGCACATTAAGCACATATAGATAAAGTGAATACACGGTGCAATATCGGTCTGAGAACCGATTTGTATCTTTGGATGGAAACCAATAAATGGAAATGCAGTGTAGTTTGATTTACAAAGATTAAATCTATTTTCTAGGTAAATAGAACTACTAAATCAAGATTTTTCAATCGCTTTCATGGCGTAAAACAGTAAACATTTATCAGCTGAAGATTATAAAGTTTAGTCGAGTAAAACGTGTTCGCAGCAGCTGGGCAATATAAAATGACTGCAACACGGGCAGTAATTAGCGAACACAACCACGAAACTGTCTCTCGGTTTCGATAACAGTAAAACAGAACTCGATGTAGTTATGCGAAATTGATAAGTAAAAATGTAGCCTTATGTGTCGATTGACTTATTGCACTCGTAAGTACAACAATACATGAATGATTATGATAAATATTTTAAAGTTCTATTCTTAATCCGTTCTTTGCAATTGTTGGAGATAATTTTTTAGGCTTTAAAATTTGAGCTCCTAATAGTTATTTATGTATTAAATGCGTAAAGTGGGTCTTTTCCTAAGGAGACACGTTACACGTGAAATGCACAAAATATTTTTCATTACTCTACACACGAAAGTACACTTTCTAAACGTAAAATGAGCTAAGAAAGTAGGTTATTCCCGCTTCCGCACGGTAAAATTACATAACGTTAACTTTCTGTACATATGTGGTGGACGGAAAGTTACCGTTATGGGATTTTGCGGTGCAGACCGATCAGCTGTTGCATTACTGTACCTCGACATAAGCACGGAAACTCAGTGTTATGAGTTCGGTTTTTTCTTGATACTAAGTTGAATGAACAAAAATATACACTTTCTTTACAAGTTTTCGATATCGTAATGAGAAATAATGTTCAACACTCGTCTCAAAACTGCTATTGCGGGGCTCAAAAGCTTTTTCCACGCTCGGCTACGCCTCGCGCGTAAATGCAATCTCTCCCCGCAATAGGTCACTTTCGAGGCTAGTAATGAAAACTACTATTTCATACAACTCTAGTTTTGGATTCACTAACGATAAATACAATCACAGTAACTCATTTACATTGAAGCTGAATACGCCAGTTTGAGGTTAAAAAACTTAAATGGAAGCCCTCAAGCGCATACATAAACAGCCCTCAGTAACAATGCATAATCAGCTGACGAGCGCGTTAAAGTGAACATGTGGCGTAAAAGGGTTTCCGCTCACTCCTCAGTAAATAGCGCATTTACGATTACTTTCCAGCATGTAAACTAACACTTTACGTGCGGTAGTAACTCGTAACAGCTGATTTGTATTTAACTTTAAAATGTTTAGTATCTAAACCTGTTATCAGGCATTTGTTTTTACCCTCTATTGAGGTAAATTATAAATCTTTATATCACCACGGGGTAAATTTTTAAAGGATTTTCAGGGACAATTATGAAGTCCCTTTGTTAAGTAGTTTAAGGGTACAACAAAAACAAAAAAACAGCATTTGCGAACAAAACACTTCCACACTTTCGGACGTATAATATATGAAAGACTTAATCGCAGGATTTTTTTGGAAAACCCAGTTTCTCTTTTTGTTGTATGTTTCTTTTTATGTGGTTGAATACAGTACCAATAATAAAGTACGGTGACATATTGAAGTTGCGGAAAGAAGAGGAAGACACCATCAATACCGGACGACAGCTCTATAGGACGTCAGAGATACGAGGATGTATAGAGCGTGTCGTCGAGTCTTACAAACTGTCATTTGTTAAGTCTTTTTGCTCGTTTTCTCTTGGTGATTTTCCATCTCAACCAAAAGAAATAACACCATTTACTTTTGCAACTAGCTTGACATTTTTAAAAATAGCCATAGACCCTTTTTTAGGTAAAACTAAAAAATTACGTTGTTTTAAACGTTTATGAATTGTTCATTTTAAATTCTGAAGCAGAAGTTCAAAATGCATTAAAGAGTTTTATTATCATTGGTGCACTACGTAATTAATCATTATGCATGACAAAATTTCGTTTTCTATTTTAAGAGCATAATTTTATTCACTAGTGCATTTACTGTCCCAAAAATTATTTTCTTAACAATGCAGATTCCCTGTTTTTACTTCATAAATTTAAAGTTTTTACTCTAGCCAATCTTTTTGTTGCAATTTATTGTTAAGTTCTTCCTATTCTTGAATTCTAAATTCACCTTCATGAAAAGTAATTAATTAATTCTTTGGGTAATCAGTTTACAAACTGTTACAGGCCTTGCTCCCAATGGTTATGATTTACAAAAAGGCATAGTTTTTGAGTTACCCCTCGGAGAGCTTACGAAAATACATAAATCTACTTTGTTTTATAAATATTAACATGACCTTATTTTATTAATTGTAGTTTGCAAGACTGCTTACGCCAAAAAAGTTTTTTTAGAATGTTAGAAAATTATCAGACGATAAAGAATTTTTGAGATGAATGTTTTAAAAGTAAAATAATTTTTCATTAAGTAATTAATGCGTTTATTACTGTCACGCCCTTCCTTGTTTGCAAATCAATCCAATAAACTGTGTCTAGTATAAGCTTGCACTGCCCGTCAATAGTAAGTTTGAATATGTGTACACGCATACCTGAACATGAATGTGACTTATACAATGTGTCATTTGTGGTGAATGTTATTTACTCAATAAAATTGTTCTTTAAGTTAAAATTGTAGAATTATCCCTCGTATCTCATCGCCTGTAATTTAACCTCAACATTTTTGCTTCAACTTTAAAATATTTATTGATTTTTGGACATTATTACCAGTTTTTTCTGTGTCTCAAATACCAGTAGTATTTTTGTACTTTATTAACTTTGTTACTTTGTATTTTAATCTCTTCTTCAATAGTATTAGTGGAAACTCATTGACTGTTTAAAAACCTCAATAAATTAACACTAGTCGTATTTTTGAAATGTTAGTAGAAAATGTGGCAAACCCTGAACACTTTTTCAATAATATTAGTTATAGGCGATATCTTAGTAATTGGCCTTTCTTCGACTTAAACCTAATTATTTTTAACATTAATATATATGGAATGGCTTTTAGACCGACTATGGTCTTTATTAGTTTATTAATGCCTACACAGATATTCTTACGTTCATTTCGTGCTATTAGAATTACACCTTAAGTCCTAAATGGAAGGATAACTGCTTAAATCAGTACTGTTCATGAATGTTTACTCAACTGTAACTCATGGTTACGATTATATTCTAAATCCTGGATTTTGATTAGCTCCTATCCAAATTAGTTGGAGGGAAAAGTCAATCAGGAATCTCTTTAAGCTGGTCAACTGGTAAGTTGTTCCAGTGAGTTGGGTGAAGTTCTCCAGCCGACTCCCAAGACTCAAACCGAGCTTAATTTCCGGTCCTCGAAACTTACGAAGTCCTCAGCTGTTTGCGCCTCATCAACCTTCCAGTGTTTCTATCTAATCAGTGTCTTGTAGCACTTCGCCTTCTTGTTTCAGTAAATTATTGGACGTCCAGCTTTTGTTGAGGAAAACAAAACACACCCGCCCGTAAACTGTATTCAAGCCTTATAAACTTTTGTTTTTTTTAGAACAGATTAATGAAACAATTAGCTAGAAACTCTTATTTTTTGCTTTTTCTGAAGGATTTAAATTCGTTTCAGTGACATTTGTGTTGTTGAAATAACAAGCATTAATTAAAACTATGGTTGAATTAAATCACATTGATTTAGCACCCTTTTTACAAACATGCAACGTATTTCTAACATGAAAGTTATAAAAGAATTTTTACCGCATTGACTCTTTAGTTATTTAAATTATTTTCACAATGTGTTACGGTCTGAAAAAAGTTTATAACTGTTGTAAAATTAATACTGTTGCCAATCGAAATAGAGATGAAATAGTCGCATATTTTTTTCAAAAGTGTTGTAATATATTTTACTGCATTCTATTTTAAACACACAAAAAACATATACAATACTGCATCAGTTAGGCTAAGAACTGTATCCTTTTTCATTTATAATTTAAAAAAATCTCCTTAACTCTCCAATAATCAAGATTAGATCTACCCTTAAACTTAAAGCAAAAATACAAAAATGAAATTGTGAGCAATACCAGTTGAAGTATTTTTAATATTATCATCTCTTAATAAGGCGTAAAGGGGTTCAGAACATTTATAAAGAAAACAAAAATATCTTCTGCCATTTAATTCCGAGACATTGTTGACTGAAGAGCTTTGTCTTGTACAATGTCTTGTTGATTCTTATTGTGATAAATTTATTGTTTTCTTAATTGTAATTTAATCTCAAATTGGTTATAACCCTTATTTCATAAACATAAATCAATGTGTTATAATTGAAATAACATAAAAATGCTAAAAAAGAAGTGGTGTCCAATTTTGAACCGCAAGAAATGTTATAGTTTAAGAATTTTCAGCAAAAAACCACTAAAGTTTATATAAGTTAAAATGTATGAAAAATCTTCTACTGTATGTCCAATTAACCACATAATGTGATTTATTCCAATATCAGACATTGATTAACGCTATAGTTTACATTCAAAGCGTCACAAACGTTATGAGGTTGGCTCGGGTTAAGTTGTTAAATCTTTTATAAGAATAACACTGTAATCAACATATATTACATTAGTTTATTGCTTAAATTTTGTCAATATATTACATAAGCAGGATTTGTTAAATAAGGTAACCAAATTACAGTTCCTAGGTTCAATTTCCTGAAAGCTAAAAAATAACGTTTAAAATTTAATTACACTTAAGTTTATTAAAGCGGTTGCATCTTGATTAAGTGACAAAAAAAAATTTGTATTCAAGGAAAAACCCATGTCAGATATGGGCCGACAATGCGTGTCTGGAGCTGAGACATATGGTAATGAGAGAGGTAATTCTTAACGTGGTTTCCATTGTTTGGGCAGAAGCCTCCAGCGGCCGCTGCTCTTTATACAACCACAATGTAAGGGGTATTTATAATTTCTTTTATATGCGAGCAAAGAACTTGATGTTTTTATAATGTTGAGCTAAAGTAAATTATCACGAATAATGGATTTCATATTTCGAAAGGTATATTTTAAATGAATTAAGTATGATTGGTAAAATTTAAATTAGCTAAGTACATTAAAACCTGATACTAGAACGAAAGATACATATTGTTGTCTCAATTGGTTGTAGGTTAACCCCAAAAAGAAATTAGTGCTGTCAATTAAAATCGCTAGAGATAAGAAAACACATTAATATTGCACTAATACGGGAACAAAGTAGTGTCTCGCATAGTCACTAGTATATTATAAAGAAACATCGAATCTTGCCCAATTTAACAGATTTAACAGTTTGCCCAAAAATCTATTAAAAATAATAATCACTACATCAAAGAATTAAGCTATTCAGAAACAAAAGTAATCATATTTTAGCATAGGTATTATTATAATCCTTTCTAATTTGTTCAGTAAGTTTTCTCCGTTTATTTAATTATAACTATAGGTCTATAAAATATCGACATAATAATTAATTTGTGAATCTAACCACTTATCTCGTTTATGACCAAAAATTTATTATAACTATTAGTGAAAACAGTTCTCAAAGAACGTTTTCATTCGAATCACCAGTTTCTGTATTGTAAGACAATGTTGATGTTTCATAGACTCGATCTTTGGCTGCATTATGCAGATCTCCCCCCGCTACTCTCAACTACACGGCCCAGCTTTTACCCAGTGTTTGTTTGGGTCTTGACTCCTCAATGTGTGAGATCTTTCACCTTCTTGAATGTTGATACTTTGCTTATGACAAAAAATAAATAACATATCAAATATTCTCGCAATTCTTGTATGGATTCACCTTCATGCTATCATTTCAATTTATGGTTTTAAATAGTTTGTTTTCTTGTAATAATTTCTATACATTTACAGATTTCTTTTCCTTTGAGTCTAGTATTATTTAAGACTTAGAACAGTGTGTGCCAACCAAACCGAAGGCCTTAGCGGTCAGTGTTTAGGTGCTGTTTGACATTCCAGTGATTAGAATAAATGAATAAACACACCGACAAATCTATGACATTGAAAAATATTGCAGTAAACGTGGTAGTTTATGATAATTGTAATAATTATGTGTGTAAAAAAACTCTGTTTCATTTAATTTAAATTTATTTCATTTCATACTTTACTCATAGCAGCGACTAGGAGCACAACAGTGGTGCAGAGAGAGGACCTGAAATAGTTTTGAGAAAATGATTTGTTTAAATAATTTTGAATAAGTTTATGCGAAGAATTGTTTGCTATACAATTATTTTCCGTGCTATATATTATAGTTGTCTGAGATAAGAAACAAAATGTACTCTTACAATCACAACAAAAAACACAACAAAAAATACTCTTACGCTGGATCAACGCACTGTTTAATAGTATTACTTACTACTAAAACATTCAGTCATAAACACTCGAAAATTAGTATAATTTCTATGAGATTTTGTGATTATGATATTTTGAACTTAAAAAACAGCACTGATTTTTACGGCGATTAGTTGTCCATAGTTAACCGTTCAAATTATTTGTCAATATTTTTTATTATATTGAGTAATTTAATTTTAGATTAATCAGAATAACTTCGTGCTTCAAATGATTTAATTAACTCCGATAGTGGAGCAAATCATTTATTTCGTTTCTGACTAAAAGAATAATGTAACAGTTAGTAAAAACATTTTCCTAAGAAAATATTTTCATTCGAATCACCAGTTTCTGTATTGTAAGACAATGTTGATGTTTCATAGACTCGATGTTTGGCTGTATTATGCAGATCTCCCCCGCTACTCTCAACTACACGGCCCAGCTTTTAGCCACTGTTTGTTTGGGTCTTGACTCCTCAACGTGTGAGATCTTTCTCCTTCTTGAATGTTGATATGTTGATCCTTTACTCATACCAGCGACTAAGATTACAAAGACGACGCAGAGAGATGACTCGCGATAGATTTTGAGAAAAAGATTGGTTTAAATATTTACGTTTAAGATTGTTCGAAGGGTGTTTTGCTATCTAATTATTTTCAGTGGTATGTGCTTAAAGTACAAATATCCATTTTTAACAATTATGAGTAACATGTGGTATTAAGGGGGATGGCAATAGTTATTACAAATTATTGTTAGGATTAACCTGTCAAACTGCTAAAGTAGGACTAATAGGCGCTTTAAGTTTATCTTAGTTTTTCCGATCGTATTGATTTGGTTTCGGTCTGAGAGCAGAATCTTCATTTAATCAATACTGTTCTAATTTAAGTGTTTATAACGTTAGTAAGAAAAATTTAATATTGTCAACAATGAAGAGATGGATTGTAAATATTAATTTAAACCAAATCAATTCTTCCTTCAATGACAAAAGTAATATTGAATTTTAAACAAAGGTGTGTTGGCAGAATATAAATGACATCATCAGTCATATTGAATATCAAACAAAGTTTGTCAAATCAAATCAAATCAAATCAAAATCAAATTTATTTCCAAGAAAATACTAACAAAAAATACACTTATACATCACAGGAAAAAAAATTCTCACATAGGTCATATAAAAGACCTGTGCGTGAGAGTGTTCTTATCTCAAAGAAAATAGTATCTTACACAAAGTAGAAAGTAGAAATTTGACTAGAAAAATGAAAAAAATAAAGAATATACTATAATTAAAAAGATTAAATTAAATAGGATAGACAGCTACTTAAAAAAAGTACTCAACACTTTATCAAGCAAACAGTTTTAGTTTTAACTAAGAGGAATTGCCTTGCAAAAATATCTAGAGATAGTAATATTCACAAATAAAAATAAATAAAAGGATGCATTTTTTAAATGATGAAACGAAAAATATAATAACAAAAAAAAAAAATAATAACTACAAGCAGAACTATGGGGAAGCCAAATAAGGGCAGACAAGCGGAGGCATGTTTAGGTCATCAAGTATGTTCTTGAGTAGTAGTACAGTTGATGTTAAATCAAGTATGTTATCAAGTATTCAGTTTGAATCCGATCTTAGCTGAATAGGACTGGAATTTGAATTTCAAACGATCCTATCTCTCCTCATGTTACACTTGTATTTTAAACATTTAATTAAAATGAAAAACCTATGCTCTCTAATTAACTTTAAAAAACTACGACTCAATGAAACAAGAAGCTTTATTTCTCATTTTTAGTTATTTTATTATTTTTACCTTCATCGTTAGTGCTACTGTACTGTTGGATAAAAAAAGAACTTGTTAATATGGTGTGAACAAGAGCAAGATGATTTGCATCTACCAATAACAAAGCAATACCAAAAAACCTTAGGAGCTAAGATTTTTGTTTTTTATGCTGACAATAAACTTAAATACACCCCTAATTAGGTAATTTTAAAAATAGCAACACTAATTAATTATGATCATCCCATAAACGAAACGTTGGCAAATGATCTATACACTTACTTGCCCCCCTTTTTCGAGGCACAACCTAAAACATCCAGTTTAAAACGGAATAGTGCAAATTATGAACACGCCTTTTCCTGATACGCGTGGTATTTCTTAATTACTATTAAAGTAATTACTATTAAAGTACACCAAACATTCATCGCGTCCTTAATATTTCTTGTGATTAATTAAAGTACCGAATAATTGTTTAAGGGATCAAAAAGAGTTCCATACGAATCTAATAATTATTTATTTTAAAAGGAAATACATCATAGATTTTGTTGGACGATATCTTTTAGTAACATAACAAATGAAGCCACCATGAGTTTATTTTGAGATTCCAAAAATTTTCAATGTGGTATTTTGGCTTATCTATAATCTAAAAACAATAGCCAAAAGAATCGGTAGAGGGTTTTGGGACACCCTCTGATTACTTAAGGTGAAAACGAAAACAAATTTCAATGCTCAAAATAAAATCTTCTTAGCTACATTTGTTTAGTTGTGACACTTTTTCCATTTATACCATCCATTCCGTCAGTGTAATTTTTTCACTTACAACAAATCTTACTGAGAGCAGTTTTTCTTCTCAAAAAATTCTTCCCTAAATTCAACATAATTTTATAAAAAATATCAATAAACATTTATTGCCACACGATTCAATAGCGTTGTCACGCCATAAACGCGCGTCGCGACGTCGCTGCAATTTCACAGGCCATTACCGTGGTCAATGGCGCCATTCGTTCTCCAGCCTCGCACATTCAATTGTACCCGGTAATAGTTTCTCATCTATTTAATGCTTCCAGTTGAAATCAGAATATATGTTATACCTGTATACAACATTAGATTAGACGCCAACTATCAGTAAGGTGTATTTTAAGGCGAGTGATGGATGAGTGTAGGATGATTCGGCGCGATTTTGTAGTCTTGTTACTGACTAAGGTCGGTATGTTCCTTAGACAGGACTGATAAATATTGCCGGTCAGCCAACGGTAACTAAGGGACATACATTTTAACGTGGGATCCGAACCACAGTTTTGCCTGGTTTAAAATTTACGAACTGGTCTAATTATGAGGACGGTCCTGTGAAATTAGTATTCAGAAGTGCGGACGTTAATCCCCGCCAGGGAACACCGCGTCCACAAGCCATCCCTCATAACTATCCACAATTCGTGACCTCCAAGTAGTTGGATTAAAGGACACGCCAACGTCCCAGTCCAAGCGTTGAACTGGCTTTGTACGGATGGAGAGGATCCGCGTAAAAGGATTTTAAAGTTTTGACGGCATTATAGAATCTTTATTTTGGTTAAGGGTCATTGTTTTATAATTATAGGGGGTTTAAAATAATTTTTTACTACAGCTTAACGCATAGTATAAATTCATAGTTATTCCCTAACGTTTCCGTTTATCTAGGAACTCATCTAGGTACATATTTATTAGTTAAGTAAAAAACCAATTTAAATTTATACGACGGAAGATAATGACGAAGATGCTAAAAACATTCTTGCACTCTATCTTGAAAAATGACACCTGACGAAATCATATATTTTCTTTAGTTTAATATTGGACCTTAGTCGGAAGGAAATGTGTCTCAACGGTTTGCTCCAAAGGGTCAGCAAAGACAGGTCCAAGTATGGATGAATGGTACAGATTTTTTATTATCAAGACAATGTCTATAGCCTATCAAAATGATCTTCGACACATCGTCGATTAAAATTACTATTTTAAAGGGTTGAATCTCAATTAAAACACAATTGAATCTACTCTGTGAAAAATTACCTAGGAACAATATTTTATTCTTCATAATTACTCGAAATTCTTCTCTCTTAGATACATGATGGTTCTCGCTCAATTAAGGTATAAGTGCTTAGATAGCTTTGTTACATGGCTAAAAAGGTAAATGTCAAAGGAGTGTACTAGAGAAATCTACTAAGTTACTTTACATAGTTTAAAGTCCTTACCTACTTCTGATGGATAAAGCTTACTGGCGGTTTATTCACAGGAAAATATGTAAATTTCTTTATAGCTGTAGTAGTTTATTTATTCAGAGTATAGTTATAGATGGGAAATCCTTGTGGACCACAAAATGTAACGAGTAGCTTTATATGTAAATAAATTAGCTTCAATTCTTAATGTTCAAAGTACCGTCAATAAAAATGGACCACATAATGTATTACTAATTAAAAATAACTATCAAACCATAAACTATTTTTGTAAACGAACGTAAGTCTGTTGATCTTGTTGGACAAACTTAATTTCATTTATGCCAACAGTTCATAGTTGGTAGTAGCAGGCAAATTCAGCAGATGGTGTTGGCGGTTCAGCAGATCAGCTTTGTTGTCCGCCCACCATCCGCAACGCCAACTCAGCAAAGCCCAATCAGCTGAATAGTTGCTAGGTTTGCTTTCCTTATCAACTTAATAATTTTTTGCTATTTTAAAAATTTATTTATAGAGGGTGTTTTACCAAAAACCCTTCAAGACTTCAGAATCAAAACTAAAAGAAACGTTTCTATAAACATGGGTCCTAAAATGCTCGGTTATCCGTCTGCCGGTCTGTATGTGTTTTTAACATGATTTTGCATAACTTTGGAACTACTAAAGATATAAACATTAAACTTGGTACGTATATGATGATTAATAGGACCTATTTTCATGTGGAGTATTTAGTTTCTACTTTGTACCATTTCAAAATGGCAGCCATTTTTATACGTTAAAACTTAATATTTTAAAACCATAAATTTTACGAAAACTGTACAAGGTACAACAAAGTTGCGCAATTCTATTTTCTACAAAAACATATAAAGGTCATTTAGATCGAACTACAATTAATGGAATTATTGTAATTTTCCCACCAGAATACATGCTTGCTTTATGGCAGTTAAAGCAAATTAATGAGTAGGTTACGTTTCTTCCCTCGTCAATCCTAAATAATCATAAAATAGAGTACTACAGTTTCGAGACTCAGGGTCTCATCGTCAAATCTTCTAGGACGTCACAAAATACATTTAAACACATATTTTACAACACAGATCACAAAAACACGAAAAGAACATTTAAATAAATTAACCTCGTGGTCGGTCAAGACAGTCCCAGACACCGCACACATTGAAGGCTACGACCCGACTCGAGTGACTACCATTTTGAAATTGTGCTAAGTAGAAACTTGATACTCCCCACCAAAATGGGTCCTACTAGTTCATAATGTACGTACCAAGTTTGAAGTTGATATATTTAGTAGTTCCAAAGTTATACAAAATCATGTTAAAAACACATACAGACCGACAGACGGATAACTGAGCATTTTAGGACCCATGATTATAGGAACATTTTTCTTAGTTTTGATGTAAGTAACCACATCACAACTTCCTGAATGGGTTTTTAAACACCCTGTATAAGGATTATTCAAAATGAAGAAGATATTTTTAATGGCCTTAGTAAATGTGATGTTATCTACCATTATTTTGGCGAATTAATAAAAATAATAAAAGGAATACATTTTTTACCGTTCCAGAAGACGTAGTTGACCTATACCTCCCTGGTTACTTGCACAAGTAGTTTTTGACACATAAAGTTCTAGCACAGTTAGTTGTGGGCAATCGTGCCAAACTATACAGAAAACTGCAAGCCACTTGAATTATTATAATCAGGTGTTTTATAATGCTTAGTTAAAACATTAAAAAATTATATTTTATATGAGAAAGAGTATTATCAAAGCTATTATTTTTGGACTTTTCTCACCATAGGATTTAATTTGAACAATTGAAAATCTAATTCTGATGGAAGTAATGGGATTTCAACGTTTTCAATCGTCCTTGAAAACACTTACTACACATAAAAGTATCAGTTGTTGAAAGGCACTCGCAGCGTGTGCGAACAAGATTCAAAGCTTCTAAAATTAGGTAAAATCTTCCCTGAAGACGCGGAACGTTACGTTTTGGTCCTGCAAAATATCGGATAAGCTAGATAAACTGTTATGTGTGTGTGTGTGTGTGTGTGTGTGTGAGTAGATATAAAATACCATTTTCAGCCCAAGTCACTTAAATCCCACTTGAAAATTTAATTAGAGAAAAAGATCAGGAAATTGAACTTAGAGGAAAAGATCACAAACAAAAAAATAATTCAAATGAAAAATATTTTATTAAAATTTGCATTTCGATTTGAATTTTAATAAAGAGAAAAATATCAGAAAATAAAAATTATTTCATACGCAAAATTTGCATTTGAAATTTGCGTTTAAATTTCACCTTTTCCAATTTTATTTTCGTGCAAATTTTGTTTTAAAGTAAAAATTATCAGTGATTTAGTTTTAAGTGAAAAATATCAGAGCTAAAAATTGGAGTTTTGTTAACAGAAATATATCAGAAAATATAATCTCACACTACATAGACTATAACAGTCAATGTCTGTTATAAAACTTCTGTGTAATATTACTTAATATTTTATACTATAATGTCCCCAGGGCAATGTACTTATGTTATCCTCTAGTATGTATCTCTTATCATCTTTAGGTGATAGCGCTTTCTTGTTCATCTCTATACTATAAATATTGTGCTTGTAACTTCTGATCATGTTCATGTGCTTCATGATCTCTTTATTTTCTAGTAAACAGTATTTGTAGTCACTAAATTTTATGTCATTTTCAACAACATTTTTCTTCACACCTTTCGACTTCTTAACTCCTACCTTCTTTTCACGTTCATCATCACCCTCCACGCTTGTTGCATACATCTTCGACCTTAACCCAACCATCTCTCTCATAATGAGACCGTTAAGTTCATCTTTCATTTTACCTAAGACTTTCTTGTTCACTCTGGGTAGTTTATATGCATTATCTTCAGCATAATCTGAAGTATCGAAATGATCAAGCATTCCTGCGATATCCTTGTACCAATCTTCAGTATATATTATGTAAATTAGTGAGTCAGTGTCTGTGTAGAGCAATCTTATCTTATCACCATATTTTGCCTTCATTATGTTATAGTGAAAATCATACATAAGAGTTTTTGACAGATCAAGAATGCTCATTCCTACGTAAATTGGCTTGTTGAACACCAGCTTAGTCTTAGCCATGTGAACTGCTGATAAATTCTCTGTGAAAATTGATCGTGACTTGAAGTTGGGCTTAGCGACTAACTTATCAATCTGTTTTTCTTGGGTACAAAGTCTGATGTCCACACGATTGCGGATGTTCTCCATTGTCTTACCAAATACGCTGTTGTTCATTAGCTTGTACAGATCTTTCTCAAAGTCATTTTTGGCTTTAGTCCTGAGCTCTGTGTTTAGATCAATATATTTTTTCAACCAATTAGACTGACTGAAGCTAACAACACGGTGAATCTTTTTTAATCGCAATCCAAGTGACAAGTATAACTTCAGATTTCTGTAGTGTAACACATATTTTTCTTTGTCAAATAATGTAGTCACAAGCTTAGTCTCCCTAGACCCTGGTGGAACTTTGTGTTCGGGTGCCAGAGGAAGATCTTTGTGGTGGTCATGTAACTCCTTTGGATATTCAAGATCTACCTCTAATATGTAGCCAGTTTTTGAGTCATCAGGTATTGTAGTGACATCTATGTTTGAGTTACACCACTTGAAATTACCGTATGGCATGTATTGACTCATGGCCCAGCCATAAAGATTGTTGGCATCGAGATAAGTCAAAAAACTAGTGTCCTTTTTATTGTTGTAATCTTTCATATACTTGTTGTTTGCCTTAGCGTATCGGTGACAACACTGAGATACTCCACCTCTGATTCCTTTCTCAATCATCATGATCATGTCATATAAAGAACATTTATTGGCCGCCTTGCTTCAGCTACTTTACAGACAAAGATCAGAAATACAAAAGTTTCAGCTACCTTAAGAGTAATTCTAGTGACAATTAAAGCGCCCAAGAATACATGAGAATAATAGGTGGTACAGGAAAATATTGTAAGCTACACATTTAAGTTATAGAAAACATTTGGATATTGCTTATATGAGAAATCCAAGTAGCCTATTGAACACAGTAACATTTTTTTTGTAGTACAGAAAAATCAGGTAAATATTATAAGTAAAAATACATGTGGTTGATAGGCACTGCAAGAAATATGTTGTTAACTAGGAAAAAGACAAACAAATTTAACATAAATGAGAGAGTTAGTGATATATTAAGCAGTACAGTAAGATAGGTGAATTTTAGAAACATGAAAAAGTTAAGTGATCTAGCAGACAGTACAGAAAACCATGTGACAATTTTGTACTGGAGTAAAAATATGTGGCTATTAAACACTACATACTAACAGTGTTTGAAAATTACAGAGATACATGTGGCTAATAGATCTTACAGATAATTAGGTGAAACTGACATAAGTGAGTAAGCTAAGCAGTTGGGAAATACACTACAGAAAAACATGTGAACATTACAAAATATTTAGGTAATAGAAAATACTACAGAAAAGTAAGTGACTAAATAATACTCCAGAAAGTTATGTGAATATTACAAACTCGTGGTTTACAGAAAAATGTATGGCTAATTAACACTACAGAGTACATATGGGTGCTGAAACTTATAGTTTTAGCCACCATGTTAAAGGAATAGAACTATAGATAGAGGATGGACGGTAGAAAAATAAACATACGAGAACTAATGGGTCGTAATAGCAGACCAGAGGATAAGTTAGTGTACAGGTTAATGGTGGAGAACATGTACAAAAATAATATGTTAACAAACATTGGGAAGATTAGCTACACAGATGGTTATACGAAAAATCCTGTTGTATTCCAGCCAGTTACGCCACCATTCTGCGATAATATAATGCTAGGTAAATTCCTGAGCTTTGACGAGGACTGCGAGGGAAGTGAATATAAGAATGGTAAGTTTTTAGTGAAAAAATTGGTGGTAGGCTCGTGTAATTCGTATTTACGAAGTAAGTTTACAGGCGAGAAATTCCCGTTAGCTGCCCATGGAGTTAAGGCTAAGAAACCCTTAGTCTACGAGAGTGGCAGTAAGTACTCCAGGATTATCCCACAAAAATATTTAACAGAGATTACCAGGAAATATCCAAAACCTGTTATTATTCCCTTTAAAATAGAGTTGGCTGATGCTTCGCTGGAGTACATTGTACCGAAATTACAAGAGATTTTAAATTCACTCGCAAAAAACCATTACTTTTTACTGGATATTGATATTACACAAGATTTTACTGGAATTTTCAATAAGAGAGAGATGGAGGAGTATCTATGTACTAAACATGGATTTGTTAAGAGTGGATATACAGGCGAATGTACAGGTGGATATGTAGAATACCACAGAAAGTTCTTAGTGGAAAATGACGGAAAAGTTGGCATCGATTGTTTGACTTGGGTCTACGATAACATACGGGCAAAAATCTACAATAAATTTGTGTGCCAAATGACTTCTCCAGGCGTAAACAAAGACATCGGAAACCATGTGATAGATTTCCTGTCGTGTCCTGATAAGAGGCTCCGCGAAACATTCGCCAATCCTGCAGCAAAACAACACGGTATAACACGGTTTGAGGCTACGTTGTATAATTTCAAGGTAGGGGAAGATCCACTAGGGGAGTTTACCAAGGTTTTATCTGAAAATCTACAGTACTTCTATGGTGCTCCATTCTACAGTGTCTCCTTCGAGAACATGTGGACAAAACTCGTGAGCTCAGTAGAGAATAATATGCTGGTCACTTACAATAACGAGATATATCTGGGGCTCTGGGGAAATTCTTTGACTAACAAAATAACAGGATATCGCATAAAGACGACAAGCGAGAGAGAAGATAAGTTAGTAGATTTTATGAGGAACGCGTTAACTCTAAACCTTGTGCCTATCTACTGCATCCGAATTAAACAGGACTTTACTTATGATTGTAGCTGTTACGTGAAAAAAGGAGAGACTTATATAACCCGGTACAACTCCTTGTTCTTTACCCCTAAGATGAGCAGGGAGACTATATACAGCTCGGGTCTGATAGAATTGGACAAGTGTAGTCCGACTACGTTTGAGAGGACCCTAAAGATCCACCATAAGCTGAGTTTCTGTGATGTTAGAGAACTCCCTGTGGATAAGGATGTGTATGTGAAAAAGGTCGACATTGTTAAGAAAGAAGAGGAGACTGTGGATTATTTGCAAAGGCAACGGAAATTTAAAGGGACAAGTACATTCGATCGGGAGAAATGTGACAGGTGGTTTAAAGAGCAGAAGGAGAGGGAGGACGACAAGAAGAGGATTTTATCAGCGTTTGAGCACAGGTGGAGAGAAGCCCCACAACACAGTACAATTAAATGTAGGGCATTTTCTGTTCGTAGGTACAAGACGTATTCGTATGTGGGAGTTTTAGGTGTAGTAGATATAACAGGTGTAGAAGGGGTTTTCTACATTAAGGGGATTTTTAAGGCGAGATTTTTAGACTTGTTTTCCTCTGAGGGAAGGTTACAGGAGGCGGGATTTGTAAAGTGGGGAGATGTATGGTATTATCCATACCAAGATTTCCTGATCTTGGAGACTAAGGGGCTCACTAGTTACAACGGAAACGTTTTTACAGAGATTGCTCTCAAATCAGAATTAACGTGGGCTGATCAGGGATTAAGAGACTTTGTAGATGCAGGTGAAAAAGAACTGGCTAATCTACAGATGAACGTCTTACCTGTAGATAACGTAAAATTAACACAGTGCAGACGACTGGAGGATCTCCCAGAGGGACTGGAGTTCACCATAGAAATTTTAGGCGAGAAAAGTTATCGAGGTAAATTAAGGTGTGTTTTTAAGATACCGAATGTAGAGGGATTATTCCTGTCTAATTACTGGTTCGAGCAGTTGTATGCTGGATTGAACAGAGAAATTAAACTCAAGTGTAAATTAGAGGCAATACGATTAACACCAACAAAGAACAAGGAGAGACAAGTACTTCTGGCTAACCTATAAACAGATATATATTTTTAACGGGAATTTCTCGTTAAAGATAGTTGACAATTGTAGTAGTTAATTGGAGGAAATTTTACAACATAGTTTTACTAACAACCTTTTTCCTCCTGTTTTTGCGTGTTTTGTACGGACATTTACAGTTTAACATGAGATTCTCGAAATATTCTTTAGGGCAAGAGTTCTCTATAACTTGTACGATATAGCTAGGTCGTATGTTAACGTCCAGGTAGTCCCAATCCCACTCCATTGCCAGTTTAATTTGTTCTCTGATTAAACACTCGCAGAACCTGCGTTCCATTCGTAGTGCATTTCTGTTTATTATTTCTTCGCGAGATTTAGGGTCCATTTTATTATTATGTAAGTGGCTTTTAACACTAATGTTGTGGAGAAGAAATATCTGTAGAAATCTAGGGAAAAATGTACAGGATAGCTAAACATATTACAGTAGAGATGAATATGGTACTTACGGATACATGTGAGATTGTACACCAAAAAAGTGGTTGGTAGACACTGGGAAATGTTAGTCATATTACAGTGGATAGCATACACACAGAGTTATAATGGTAGTTATTACTGAAAATTACAGAGATTTCAATTAGATCACTGATCTATATTAGTTGTATGTGTATTTAGTGAGTTTTTACAGAGGTTCGCAAGTTAGTTTTATCTAGGTTTTACGTGATCTTTGTGTAGTTAAGCGTACAGGAAAATTATACGTGTGATTTTAGTCAGGGAGAAAAAAGTCGTGTTGGTTGTTTTTGTCAAGTCCAGTGTAGGCTATATACACCGGGTCTTTAGCAGAGTTAATAGCTTCCACTATAAATTCCTTGTCTACTATGGTTTTAAGCCAGTAGTCTGGTAAGTAGAAGTACAAGTCACAGCAGTTAACACGAATACGTTTTCCTTGGTTTGTTTCAGTTAGTTCTACGTGGTGTATGCAGTACTTACGTTTTATTTCTAGGTCTTCCACATATTTGTGTGTTAAATTTGTGTACCAAGATATGTTGTTTTGGATCATGCTTTATTTTAGTGTAGGAGAGAAATTTAATGCGAAAAAATACGATAAGCTAGAAGGGCAGCTTGTAAAATCTTACTGGGTATTAACACAAACTCTAGTCGAATGGTTTCCTGGTGTAATTTTAGTGGAGAGAACTAACAAGAAAATTACAAGATTTTTTAGTCAAACTTTTGGCTGAGTTTAAGGTAAATTTACTGTAAGAAACTAACTTAATTTTCTCATGGAGTTTGTATTGGGAAATTTGTTTAAATGTAGGTAATAACTGAGACAATTTTGCAGTAAGAAAACAACTTAATTTTCTCTTAGTATTTGTATATCGATTTAGAGGAAACAGTCTAATTTTAGTGGGGACTAATACGTTTAAGAATTCAACTTTAAATCCTTGTTGGAATGTTGCACCACATGCATTAGGTGACGTAGTGGCTGCAGCGTCAAGTCTATTTATAGTAAGTGACGACAGTGTCCAGCGTCGTCATTGGTCGACGCCAGCTCGCCTATCTCGGTATAAAACGGTCTTAATTTCCTGGAGCGCGTTAGTTTTCTACAGAGGATCACCGACAATCGACGTCAAGCCTCCCGCAAGACCCGTCCACACGGGTGTAACGGACCATTGTAGTTACTCTACTCGAGACACCTACCGGCCGGTACACCCGAGGCGGCCTTGCGAGAGGTCAGTGTCAATCCACCGGTCGGTGATAGTGGTCTGACCAGAGTACCAGTAATATTGCGTCACACTTGGCTTTAAGCCAACATATCTACTCTCTGTGTACAGGAAAACAGCTGACACTCGTTGGAGCTGTACAGTGCTAGTCTCCAGGAAATTCTAGGAGAAATATTATGGAACAGTTGTGGAGAAATTTTATGTTAATTTTACGTTTACGTTTTTTTTAGGTTAGTTTTTGAGTTTGGTACTGATTTTAAGTCTGTATTCTGTGTGCAGACCTATAAGAAAGTTAAGCGTAGATATACGTGTGTTTAAACGTAATTTTAACGTTAGTTTTACGTTTTTGTATTTTTCCTATACACTAGGTTTAACGTGGATAAACGTGTGTTTTAACATTAATTGACGTCGGTTTTACGTTTTCGCTTAGTTTACCTCTATAGTAGGCTTAACGTGGATAAACATCTGATTAACGTAATTTAACGTATGTTTTACGTTTTTGTGTTTTTTTTCTCTACAGTAACTTAAACGTGGATATACGTAGGTTTTGGGGCATTTAACGTTAAATGTACGTTTTTGCGTTTACTCTTCTTGTTGTCTTTAACATGGATATACGTAGGCTTTTACGTTCAACACTAAATTAACGTTAGTTTTATGTTTGTATTACGTTAGGATTTATTATTAGGTTTCTCTAAAGTTTGACCAGAATTTTCTATGTAAATCACCCACTGGACGTTCCAGGCTTATACCCATAATTTGTACAAAAATATTTGTTAAACCTGTTTTCTCCAAATGTCACTGTGTTTAAGTACAATTTCTTTTCGTTAGAGTCTAGAGAGGAAATAGGTAACTTATTCTTACGTGCTAATTTTACCTTCTTATAGTGATACAGCTTATCTACTAAGAGTACATCTTTTATGTGGAATTTTTCTAGCATGAGTTTTTGTAGTCCAATTATACTGTCCAGGTTTCTGTGACCCCAGATGGTCAAGGCGTAATTTAGGAAGGAATTCACAAAGGCAGAGTAGACAGACACTTTAAAGCCAGTTTTAACGCACACATTCATTGCTCTACGGGATTTTCGCACTTGATTTTCCACTTGGTTTATGTGTTTGTTAAAGCTTAGTTCACTGTCTATAGTAAAACCCAGGTACTTGTAGGAGTCTACACGATTTAAAGGGGGGCAGTTACACAGGCCAGTACACGTGTGTACCTTAAGTTTTTGATCAGTAGAATAGCAGAAATCCATGTACTCCGTTTTACCTACGTTAAGGGATAGTTTGTTTGCCATTAGCCAGGTTTGTATTTTTCCTAAGTCTTCTGTAGCTTTTTCATACTTGTCTGCCCCTTCTACAATTAAGGCAGTATCGTCCGCAAATAGTACCAGCTCTCCACTTAATTTTAACTTGGTTATACTGTTTATATACACTATAAACAGAAGAGGGCCTAGGCATGATCCTTGTGGGACCCCACAGGTGATTTTCTCTAGGCTGGATAATTTCCCATTAACTCTAGTATTGCAAAATCTTTCTTTAAAGTATGATCTAAATAGTTCCAGTGCAGTTCCTCTAACGCCGATTTCCTGTAGAATTTCTAGCATAATTTGGAAGTCTACGGTGTCAAATGCTTTTTTCAAGTCCAGAAATACAACTAGCGAGTTTCCTGTTATTTTTGAGATCAAATGTTGTATGGCATCCTCTGTATTTTTACTGTTCCTAAAACCGTACTGCTTACTAGAGAGAATAGAGTACTTATCTAAAAAGCTGTACAATCTTTCGTAGATACATTTCTCTAAGATCTTCCCAAAAATTGGTAACAGGCTAATGGGCCTAAAGTTGGAAGGATCAGACAAAGTCCCGGATTCCTTGTAGATTGGTACAATGGTCGCAATTTTCATTTTGTCTGGGAAAACTCCCTTTTGTAGACATAGGTTAAATATATGTGTTAGTGGTTCAACTATAATTGGCCTTAATTCTTTTACTAGACTACCTGGTATACCATCTGATCCCTTGGCTTTATCAACTTTTAACAGGTTAATTTTAGTGTTTATTTCCTGTTCTGTAATTTCCGTTAGATATAGGGAGTTGGGTTGGCTAGTACTTGATTTCCTCTTGATATTTGGTATTTTAGATGAAAGATCAGAACCGACAGTGGCGAAAAATTTGTTTATCTCGTTAATTTCTCCTTTAAAATTACACTGTTTATTTTCTGTTTTAAGAAATTTGGAGAGCAGTTCCCACTGCGTTTTTACGTTAGTTTCTCTGCATATTTCCTCTTTAAAATAATTTTCTCTTAGGATATTGATGTAGTGTTTGATCTTAGATCTGTAGAACTTGGCTAGTACTATGTTATTTTTCTTTCTAAAAAGTCTGTTGCGAATTTTTATGGAGGTTTTTATGCCTAGAGTTATCCAAGGTTTGGTTTCCTCTACATGTTCTCTAGTAACAGAAGGCTTGGTAAAATTTTGCAAGATAATTTCTAGGAAATAATTATAGGCTATATTAGGGTCTTTTACTGTGGGGATTTTACTTAGCTGGAGAATTACAGAGTCCATCTTTCCCGCGGTGTACTTGGAGTCGAGATGTCTTCTTAGGTCTGGTTGGTCGAATGTCCGTAGAGGTCCAGGTGTTTTCTGTAGCTCATCTGTTGGGTGGTCGAGTGTATGTGGGAGTCCAGGTGAATCTTGCAGGTCATTCCAGGTGGTGTCATCTTCGTTCCAGATGTCTGCGTCGTCTTTCCAGTAGGGTGTAGGTGTGTGTAGGATGTGCATCGTAGAAGAAGAGTAATAGAAGAAAGGATAATACTCAAGTTGCCTCTTAACGTCAATCCGTTGTTCAGGTGTCTCGAGTAGAGTAACTACAATGGTCCGTTACACCCGTGTGGACGGGTCTTGCGGGAGGCTTGACGTCGATTGTCGGTGATCCTCTGTAGAAAACTAACGCGCTCCAGGAAATTAAGACCGTTTTATACCGAGATAGGCGAGCTGGCGTCGACCAATGACGACGCTGGACACTGTCGTCACTTACTATAAATAGACTTGACGCTGCAGCCACTACGTCACCTAATGCATGTGGTGCAACATTCCAACAAGGATTTAAAGTTGAATTCTTAAACGTATTAGTCCCCACTAAAATTAGACTGTTTCCTCTAAATCGATATACAAATACTAAGAGAAAATTAAGTTGTTTTCTTACTGCAAAATTGTCTCAGTTATTACCTACATTTAAACAAATTTCCCAATACAAACTCCATGAGAAAATTAAGTTAGTTTCTTACAGTAAATTTACCTTAAACTCAGCCAAAAGTTTGACTAAAAAATCTTGTAATTTTCTTGTTAGTTCTCTCCACTAAAATTACACCAGGAAACCATTCGACTAGAGTTTGTGTTAATACCCAGTAAGATTTTACAAGCTGCCCTTCTAGCTTATCGTATTTTTTCGCATTAAATTTCTCTCCTACACTAAAATAAAGCATGATCCAAAACAACATATCTTGGTACACAAATTTAACACACAAATATGTGGAAGACCTAGAAATAAAACGTAAGTACTGCATACACCACGTAGAACTAACTGAAACAAACCAAGGAAAACGTATTCGTGTTAACTGCTGTGACTTGTACTTCTACTTACCAGACTACTGGCTTAAAACCATAGTAGACAAGGAATTTATAGTGGAAGCTATTAACTCTGCTAAAGACCCGGTGTATATAGCCTACACTGGACTTGACAAAAACAACCAACACGACTTTTTTCTCCCTGACTAAAATCACACGTATAATTTTCCTGTACGCTTAACTACACAAAGATCACGTAAAACCTAGATAAAACTAACTTGCGAACCTCTGTAAAAACTCACTAAATACACATACAACTAATATAGATCAGTGATCTAATTGAAATCTCTGTAATTTTCAGTAATAACTACCATTATAACTCTGTGTGTATGCTATCCACTGTAATATGACTAACATTTCCCAGTGTCTACCAACCACTTTTTTGGTGTACAATCTCACATGTATCCGTAAGTACCATATTCATCTCTACTGTAATATGTTTAGCTATCCTGTACATTTTTCCCTAGATTTCTACAGATATTTCTTCTCCACAACATTAGTGTTAAAAGCCACTTACATAATAATAAAATGGACCCTAAATCTCGCGAAGAAATAATAAACAGAAATGCACTACGAATGGAACGCAGGTTCTGCGAGTGTTTAATCAGAGAACAAATTAAACTGGCAATGGAGTGGGATTGGGACTACCTGGACGTTAACATACGACCTAGCTATATCGTACAAGTTATAGAGAACTCTTGCCCTAAAGAATATTTCGAGAATCTCATGTTAAACTGTAAATGTCCGTACAAAACACGCAAAAACAGGAGGAAAAAGGTTGTTAGTAAAACTATGTTGTAAAATTTCCTCCAATTAACTACTACAATTGTCAACTATCTTTAACGAGAAATTCCCGTTAAAAATATATATCTGTTTATAGGTTAGCCAGAAGTACTTGTCTCTCCTTGTTCTTTGTTGGTGTTAATCGTATTGCCTCTAATTTACACTTGAGTTTAATTTCTCTGTTCAATCCAGCATACAACTGCTCGAACCAGTAATTAGACAGGAATAATCCCTCTACATTCGGTATCTTAAAAACACACCTTAATTTACCTCGATAACTTTTCTCGCCTAAAATTTCTATGGTGAACTCCAGTCCCTCTGGGAGATCCTCCAGTCGTCTGCACTGTGTTAATTTTACGTTATCTACAGGTAAGACGTTCATCTGTAGATTAGCCAGTTCTTTTTCACCTGCATCTACAAAGTCTCTTAATCCCTGATCAGCCCACGTTAATTCTGATTTGAGAGCAATCTCTGTAAAAACGTTTCCGTTGTAACTAGTGAGCCCCTTAGTCTCCAAGATCAGGAAATCTTGGTATGGATAATACCATACATCTCCCCACTTTACAAATCCCGCCTCCTGTAACCTTCCCTCAGAGGAAAACAAGTCTAAAAATCTCGCCTTAAAAATCCCCTTAATGTAGAAAACCCCTTCTACACCTGTTATATCTACTACACCTAAAACTCCCACATACGAATACGTCTTGTACCTACGAACAGAAAATGCCCTACATTTAATTGTACTGTGTTGTGGGGCTTCTCTCCACCTGTGCTCAAACGCTGATAAAATCCTCTTCTTGTCGTCCTCCCTCTCCTTCTGCTCTTTAAACCACCTGTCACATTTCTCCCGATCGAATGTACTTGTCCCTTTAAATTTCCGTTGCCTTTGCAAATAATCCACAGTCTCCTCTTCTTTCTTAACAATGTCGACCTTTTTCACATACACATCCTTATCCACAGGGAGTTCTCTAACATCACAGAAACTCAGCTTATGGTGGATCTTTAGGGTCCTCTCAAACGTAGTCGGACTACACTTGTCCAATTCTATCAGACCCGAGCTGTATATAGTCTCCCTGCTCATCTTAGGGGTAAAGAACAAGGAGTTGTACCGGGTTATATAAGTCTCTCCTTTTTTCACGTAACAGCTACAATCATAAGTAAAGTCCTGTTTAATTCGGATGCAGTAGATAGGCACAAGGTTTAGAGTTAACGCGTTCCTCATAAAATCTACTAACTTATCTTCTCTCTCGCTTGTCGTCTTTATGCGATATCCTGTTATTTTGTTAGTCAAAGAATTTCCCCAGAGCCCCAGATATATCTCGTTATTGTAAGTGACCAGCATATTATTCTCTACTGAGCTCACGAGTTTTGTCCACATGTTCTCGAAGGAGACACTGTAGAATGGAGCACCATAGAAGTACTGTAGATTTTCAGATAAAACCTTGGTAAACTCCCCTAGTGGATCTTCCCCTACCTTGAAATTATACAACGTAGCCTCAAACCGTGTTATACCGTGTTGTTTTGCTGCAGGATTGGCGAATGTTTCGCGGAGCCTCTTATCAGGACACGACAGGAAATCTATCACATGGTTTCCGATGTCTTTGTTTACGCCTGGAGAAGTCATTTGGCACACAAATTTATTGTAGATTTTTGCCCGTATGTTATCGTAGACCCAAGTCAAACAATCGATGCCAACTTTTCCGTCATTTTCCACTAAGAACTTTCTGTGGTATTCTACATATCCACCTGTACATTCGCCTGTATATCCACTCTTAACAAATCCATGTTTAGTACATAGATACTCCTCCATCTCTCTCTTATTGAAAATTCCAGTAAAATCTTGTGTAATATCAATATCCAGTAAAAAGTAATGGTTTTTTGCGAGTGAATTTAAAATCTCTTGTAATTTCGGTACAATGTACTCCAGCGAAGCATCAGCCAACTCTATTTTAAAGGGAATAATAACAGGTTTTGGATATTTCCTGGTAATCTCTGTTAAATATTTTTGTGGGATAATCCTGGAGTACTTACTGCCACTCTCGTAGACTAAGGGTTTCTTAGCCTTAACTCCATGGGCAGCTAACGGGAATTTCTCGCCTGTAAACTTACTTCGTAAATACGAATTACACGAGCCTACCACCAATTTTTTCACTAAAAACTTACCATTCTTATATTCACTTCCCTCGCAGTCCTCGTCAAAGCTCAGGAATTTACCTAGCATTATATTATCGCAGAATGGTGGCGTAACTGGCTGGAATACAACAGGATTTTTCGTATAACCATCTGTGTAGCTAATCTTCCCAATGTTTGTTAACATATTATTTTTGTACATGTTCTCCACCATTAACCTGTACACTAACTTATCCTCTGGTCTGCTATTACGACCCATTAGTTCTCGTATATTAATTTTTCTACCGTCCATCCTCTATCTATAGTTCTATTCCTTTAACATGGTGGCTAAAACTATAAGTTTCAGCACCCATATGTACTCTGTAGTGTTAATTAGCCATATATTTTTCTGTAAACCACGAGTTTGTAATATTCACATAACTTTCTGGAGTATTACTTAGTCACTTACTTTTCTGTAGTATCTTCTATTACCTAAATATTTTGTCTTGTTCACATGTTTTTCTGTAGTGTATTTCCCAACTGCTTAGCTTACTCACTTATGTCAGTTTCACCTAATTATCTGTAAGATCTATTAGCCACATGTATCTCTGTAATTTTCAAACACTGTTAGTATGTAGTGTTTAATAGCCACATATTTTTACTCCAGTACAAAATTGTCACATGGTTTTCTGTACTGTCTACTAGATCACTTAACGTTTTCATGTTTCTAAAATTCACCTATCTTACTGTACTGCTTAATAGATCACCAACTCTCTCATTTATGTTAAATCTGTTTGTCTTTTTCCTAGTTAACAACATATTTCTTGCAGTGCCTATCAACCACATGTATTTTTACTTATAATATTTACCTGATTTTTCTGTACTACAAAAAAAATGTCACTGTGTTCAATAGGCTACTTGGATTTCTCATATAAGCAATATCCAAATGTTTTCTATAACAAATGTGTAACTTACAATATTTTCCTGTACCACCTATTATTCTCATGTATTCTTGGGCGCTTTAATTGTCACTAGAATTACTCTTAAGGTAGCTGAAACTTTTGTATTTCTGATCTTTGTCTGTAAAGTAGCTGAAGCAAGGCGGCCAATAAATGTTCTTTATATGATAATTTTTACTTTAAAACAAAATTTGCACGAAAATAAAATTGGAAAAGGTGAAATTTAAACGCAAATTTCAAATGCAAATTTTGCGTATGAAATAATTTTTATTTTCTGATATTTTTCTCTTTATTAAAATTCAAATCGAAATGCAAATTTTAATAAAATATTTTTCATTTGAATTATTTTTTTGTTTGTGATCTTTTCCTCTAAGTTCAATTTCCTGATCTTTTTCTCTAATTAAATTTTCAAGTGGGATTTAAGTGACTTGGGCTGAAAATGGTATTTTATATCTACTTGTGTGTGTGTGTGTGTGTGTGTGTGTGTGTGTGTGTGTGTGTGTGTGTGTGTGTGTGTGTGAGTAGATATAAAATACCATTTTCAGCCCAAGTCACTTAAATCCCACTTGAAAATTAAATTAGAGAAAAAGATCAGGAAATTGAACTTAGAGGAAAAGATCAGAAACAAAAAAATAATTCAAATGAAAAATATTTTATTAAAATTTGCATTTCGATTTGAATTTTAATAAAGAAAGAAATATCAGAAAATAAAAATTATTTCATACGCAAAATTTGTATTTGAAATTTGCGTTTGAATTTCACCTTTTCCAATTTTATTTTCGTGTAAATCTAGTTTTAAAGTGAAAATTATCAGTGATTTAGTTTTAAGTGAAAAATATCAGAGCTAAAAATTGGAGTTTTGTTAACAGAAATATATCAGAAAATTTAATCTCACACTACATAGACTATAACAGGCAATGCCTGTTATAAAACTTTTGTGTAATATTACTTAATATTTTAGCTCTGATAATTTTCCGTTTCATTCTTAAACATACGCTTACTGTGTTTTGAACAATAATTACTTTTGCAACGTTTTCCACAAACTTTTCCCTTTGAAATTCCTTTCTTTACAACGTAAATGCACGTACTCTCCTGCGGATCACATGTATCTTGTAGACAATCCATGAATTAAGGCATCAGAGCTCTCTCCAACACAAGTATTAGTTTGTCTTTAGGCAAACTCTCTTTAAGCGACTTAAGGTTTTCAGCAAATTGAATGACAGAGTTTTGTACTTGATCCATTGTTTCTTTATTACAGAGATAAAAATATTTGTCCCATCCCAAACGGTTCATCACTTGCCAGCAAAATGCTACAGTTTTCAGTTGTGATCTGTTGCTTTTGTTGATGAATAAACACATTCGCGATAGTTGTTTTAAGTCTTCTAATTTACTGTTATAACCAAATTTTCTCAGAATAAAACACAACACTAGCTCAAAGCATATGAAGTACTTTCTGGAATCATGTCCTATATTTATCTCATCAAATTTATGTTTAAATGCCACAAAATCTGCATATATTTGAGAAGATAAAGAATGAAACTCTCCTGGTAATTTCTGATTGAAATATTTCCTAAATGTATCAACCATTGTTTGACTTTGAAAGGGTAAAACGTACTGAACAATCACAGCACTGCACTCAGCACACAACAACTCCTCTTCATACTTAACAGTTTTAGTATTTTTCTCACATAATGGACAAAACATTTATTTGTACTTTGTTTTCCCTTAACATTTTAATAACTTAAAAGCTATTAAAATTTCATGTCAGCTAGTCAAATTACAGTGAGAAAATTATGTTATGTTTTTTAAAACCTTTAGGCAAGTTTATAGTTCCCTTATATTCTACATAAACCTTAGTTTTTTTCATAGCCTCGATGCATTCTGCGGTAATCTTAGAAGTCCAACTTTCTGGTAGTAAGAACTGGAAATCTTTAGTGGTAATGCATACTCGGTTTCCGAAAGATGTTTCGACAATTTCCAGGTCAAGTACCTCGAATATTTTGTTTTTCTCAATATCAGGGATCTTCCTATATCCATTCAGATTATTCAAAATATTTTGTAGGTCTTCCATTTATTATACAGAGTAAATTTCTTTAACATGGTGGTTACAAATGAAGGGTTGGCTTAACCAAACCTAACTTAGTCTCTATTGCGTGTATCCTATTATATACTTCAACCAACTCAACTCCATTAATTGCGTCATACGCACTGTTACTTCTGCTAATACCACATATTTTTCGCCCATTTTTTATTTTTATACAATCGTTTGTTACTTCCAGACCCTTGAGAACTCCATCAATCTTGGTATTTACTTCATCCAATTGCTCTTTTATCACTACGTCAGTTTTATCTATTGCTTTTTTCGCATTAACAATCCTCTTCTTTTTAACACTTATATAATGCTTCTCAAATGCTACTTGTTTATTTGCTCTTTCTATAAGTTCCTTTTTCACCTCCTCAAACTTTGAGTGAGCTACGTTCTTAAACTCATCTTGCAACTCTTTTATTTTCTCATGAATTTCTGAAGTATTACTTACCCGTAATTCACTGAGTTTTTCCTCCAATCGTAATTCTGAAACACCAGAAGAACTTGTGGAATCAAGTTCCTCTCCAAACCTGTTGAATTTAAAACCACTGTTTAAAAACATATTTATTTCTCTTTATTATATGAGAAATTTCTTTCCAGTTTTCACCTCTTGACAGCCTACATAGAACTTCTAAGCACAAATGACCACAAATTGGAGGATCATCATACTGTTGAACTGAATCTGTATTATACTGAATGTTTTTTGCATTTAAATAGTCAACTAATTCAATCGGTGGTTTCGCATCTCCAAACGAGTCAAAGTAAATGACGTTACTGCCATCCTTGTAATAGCATGTCCAGTGAGATCCATGTGAAAAAATACTATCCAGATTAATCACACCACATTCTACTTTATGTGGTTTTGAAGGCAATGTATCTCGCATAAAAACCCCACGAAAATTTTTAATATTTAATTGTTTAGCGTAATTTTCAACATCACCTAAGGTTAATGGTTGGACTTTTTTTGTGTTGCTTCTGCTAAAATCTCATCTAATTTTCTGTAAATTTGCCTTCTTAACCCACTTCCCTCGATAACTTCGTCTAATTCCCCATCGATAAGCTTCTTTAGCCACGGTATAAATTTATTTTTCAGTAAAGGTGCTACTTTCTTCCTAACCAGTGGAGTAACAACATTTTTACCTACACCAAATGGCAATTTATCCTCTACAAAATTTAAAATCTCCTTGAGAAATCCCCCATCTTTACTCTTCTGTAATTGTTCGTAAGTGATTGTAAGCCGCAAACCTTTGTTATTTTTCTGTGCCTTAAGGACAGCCTTATGTTGTTCATCCGTAAGTAACATGAAGTCGTTACCTTGTAGCTGATCGTTTGAAAGCCCTATAACTGCACTCGTTTGCTTTTTGAACGCAATTCTAAGCTTGTTCTTCTGCCTTTCTGACAGATTAAATTTATGTTTATGTAGTGTTACCATTTATTATATGGATAAAAATTTTAACAGCGAATCGCTATTAAAATTAACTGTTCTTTAAGCGCTACTCCTTCTCGCCCCACTTGTCGCAGGTGGATGTATGTTGAACTCAACCAAGAATTCCCCACTGACATCCTGATATTTTTCTATCAAATCCCAGCAAACATTTGAGGAATGATTACGAATAAAGTTTTCTGATAGTTTTTGGCATTTACTCAAAACCTCCCAACATTCGCTATCAAAATTAGGAGACATTTCTTCAAGGAAACTCTCAGTAAATAATCTGTATTGCAGTAATATTTTCCAGACAAACCTGTGTTGGTAGATTCGAAACATATCGAGTGGTGCATCAACACCGTAATGTTGTGATAAAAGTGGCCAGTTGACATAGCGATCGAATCGCATGACGAATTTATCTGTGAGAACTCCGTTAGGCTCACGGTGCTCTCTCCAAACTAATGATTCAAAATTCTCCATTCTTTATTATACAGATAAAAATTTTATGAGCAGTGCCCATAAAATTAAACTATTTTATATTCAACAATTCATGTGTAATTTCAGTATTTTTTGTTTCAGTTCATCTTCACTCAAATAAGAGAAAAAGTGATTTCCGACCCATTCAATCTGTAGTTGTTCTTTCATCCTGTTGTAAAGGGTGATACTGTTAGGTACTGTGATTGACAGAATAACTTCTAAATCTGGGAAATCTACCTTAAGTTCCTCTATTCTACTTTCCCTGTTGCATTTCTGGATTCTCAAAACATAATATGGAAAATCATCCTTGTTGTTTTTCTTGATTAAAACAAGTTGATGGTGTTTTCTATCGTCATTAGTAGGTTCTGTTCTATCTACCTTTAAACCCTCTATCTCTCGATTAAGATCCGTGATGATTTTTTCCTTAATTTCAAGTAAGGTTTCTTTTATCAGTAATTCATTTTGATGTTCAAGTTTCAGTTTGTACTCCCCATATTTGCGGATTGAAGGAAGTACCTCAGAGGTCACCCAGTGTTTAAATGATTTTGCTGCTGGAAGTTCTGATCCAAAGATTAGTGAATATAAACCTGATTCATTGATAAAAATTGTGTTTGGATGCAACCCCCGTGCAGCCCGGGGGTTGTTCAAGTCTTGGTAAAATGTTTTATCTTCTTCATCAACATGCCTTCTTATTGCATCATCTGTGTTCATGTAACCAATGGCTTCAGCTACGTCTTTGGCTTTCCACCATGGATCACCAAAAATGTCTAAAAGCACAGTGATTTGTGTTTCATTGTACTTTAATAAATTTTGTTCAATCATTGTAATTAAGTCATCCATTTATATATAGAATATTTTTTTTAACATTGATGGTTTATTTACATCTAGTCGAATCCAATCTCTAAACTGTTTACCACCAGAAAGCCACAGCTGGAATCTCGACCTCGGTTAAACTACGGATTTTTCTCATCGGCTCATATTCGAGCCGATGAAAAATCTCAGTGAGAATTTCAGTGTGACTGAAATATCAGCTGGAATTTCAGTTGACTAAATTTAAACTGAGATCTCGGTGCAAATTGTAGTGTGAGTTTATTTTACTTAAATCTCAGTGCAACTAGTGTACGGATTTTAGTCGGCCGGAATTCCGGCCAACTAAATTATCACATTACTCAGTCAAATTGACTTGATTATCTCCGGTGACCTTATAAAATCTGGTGAAATCCAACATGCAATTGCCAGTATTAATTTTTTGTGTACATAAGTACCTGTAATCTGTTGTGTCAAACTATCTTTGTTGTCTCCAGTTATTTCGTATAAAGCCGCCCCGCAGATCTGAGGAGCGGCTTTTTCTACATGATCCATGAGGATTTTTGTTTGTGCACATCTGCTTCAACAAAATTTTCGTAATAAATAAACAATGGAATTATACTGTTCAAAATGTCGCAAGAAAACAGCATCTTTAAATGTTGAACAAGTGAAAACTACCAACAATAAATGGCGCTTAAAATCTGTATGCAAAATATGTAACCACGAAAAGAGCACATTTACTAAAGCTCCAGAAGCATCACAAGTAATCAAGGAAGTCAAACCTTTAACAGGAAAACAAGCGTTAAAAGAAGCCCAAGAACTACATAAACCTGTCATAAAGAAATTTCCCAAGAGAAAGATAGTCACACTGGGGGTTGATGATCTCTGGGCTGCTGACTTAGTAATAATGGATAAATACGCATCAGAAAATGATGGGTACAAGTACATGCTGAATGTCATTGACACATTCTCTAAATACGCTTGGGCAGAACCACTGACGAGAAAAAGTGGAAGTGATGTGACAAAAGCATTTTCAGTCATTCTTAAGAGAGCACTTGCTGTTGGGCATAAGCCACCAAACCTACTGCATACAGATAAAGGTTTAGAATTCGAGAACCGAGAATTCAAGAAACTACTAGAGGAACACAACATAAAAATGTACCACACTGAAAACGAAGAGAAAAGTGCAATCATAGAGCGTTTTAACAGAACTCTGAACGGTCGGATGAAAATTCAGTTCGAAGCACGTAAAAGTTTCAGATGGGTTGATATTTTGCAGAACATCCTGAGAAACTACAACAACAGTGAGCACAGAACTATCGGCATGAAACCAAAAGAGGTAACAAAGGATAACGAACATGATTTACTGAAACGTTTTAAAACACAAAAGCCCACAAAACCTAAGCTGAAAATTGGAGATAGAGTTAGAATAACAGTGAAGAAAAATATTTTCAGCAATAAATATAGAAGAAACTGGTCAACAGAAATTTTTGAGATATGCGAGATTCAAAACACAGCTCCAGTGACTTACAAAATTAAAGACTTGTCTGGTGAAGATATAGAGGGATCATTTTATGAGCAAGAATTGCAGAAAACATCACTTTAAAATTTTAATGGATATTATCCATTAAAATCACTTAAACTTTAACTAAACTTAGATACACAATATTTTTCACACCATCATTTTGCAGTAACTGGTTGTCTTGATCTTTGATAACTACCTTGATTTCTCTGATAGTTTTTGCACTAGTTTTCAGTGGAATATAAAGCTTTTCCTGGGGAACCTCTGATATCTTGTAACCATGAGGAACATTTGGGAAGAAATGATACAAAATTTCAGTTTCGTCATGTTTGTGCCAATGTGTGTCATGGTTGACAAAACTGTGTTCAACTAGATTGCAGTGAATCTCTATCACATCTACTGCCCTAAGTTTTGGTGTATTTTGGCCTATAATGGTTTCGTTCACGTTATAGTAGTTGTTGATGTCACTACTGCTTGGTTTTCTCTCAAATCCAATGAGGTTACAAATAACAGGATCAAGATAAAATTTTACTGGAGAATATATTGCAACTCTATCGTTATATTTAGCTAACATGAATTTTTGAGCATCGACGCCAGCAGACAGTGAAGAAATGTATTCTCTGCATTTACTCTGAATTTTTTCTAGAGTCCAGAAACCAGGATCGAGAGTAAAACTGCTGATGTTGTTTGATATCTGCCCTTCTTCCAAGCGTTCTACACAAAAGTAAATGTTACCTTTTTCCTTTAAATTTGCGATGTTATTGTCTGAATAAAATCCCGTTAAGGCTATCTTGTAATCTCCATCTTCTAAATGCATCGGTTGTGCAAGGTGAAGAGTGAGTACAGATGTTTGTCCAACAAGCTTGAAATTTTTCATTGTATAATAAATGGATATCACTGTTTATTATAGGGAAGAAAAAAATTCTGAACTTTTACCAAGACCTATTCGAGCGCTGATTGTTGGTAGTTCCGGTTGTGGTAAAACTAACTTATTACTCAATCTTATATGTCAAGAAAAAGGCATCAAGTTCAAACATCTGTATGTGTTTAGCAAGTCAATTGAGCAGAAAGCTTATTCGGAACTTCGCAAGCACTATGAGAAAATAGAGAATAAAAGTGGAAAGAAGATTGCACATTTTTTCGCACATTGTGAAGATCTCATCCCTCTTGATGAATGTCAAGAGAATTCTCTAGTAGTGTTTGATGATTGTCTAATGGAAGAACAGTCAAAGATCAAGGATTATTTTATCAGAGGTCGTCACAAGAAAATATCTTGCGTTTATCTGAGTCAAAGTTATGGTAAAGTCGATATGCAGGTCATCAGAAATAACGTAAATTTCCTCTGTATTTTCAGTCAAAACAAACATTACACTAAACGTATTTACCAAGATTTTGTAGGATCAGACATGACACTAGAACAATTCGAAAACATTTGTATGGAATGTTGGAATATTCCTTACGGATTTTTAACGGTAAACATGACAAAGAAACGTGGTAAATACATGTGTATGTTGAAATGTGAAATCAACATGAAAACGTAACACCAAACGTGAAAACGTAATGTCAAACGTGAAAACGTAACGTCAAACGTAAAAACGTAACGTAAATTTACGTTCAACGTTTAATTTTTTTCTCCATATAATAAAGATGAATGCTAAAGAAGCTAAACGACTGAGTAACATCGAAAAAGATTTACTAAAAAAATTCAGAATGGCTGAAAAAGAAGAGGCGAAACGATTAGGTAACATTGAAAGAGAATTAGTAAGGGAAGAAAGTGAATGTGACGAAGAAAAAACTGCGAAATCTAAGCACATTCAACCAGATAGGTTAACTCCAGCTAAAGCTCGGAAACTGGCCAAACTAGATCAGAAACTTAGGTCAGAATTCGAATCTCAGTATCAGCGAGATATCGCCGAGATTAAACAAAGAGAAAAGAAGTATGAACCTATAACGAAAGCAATTAAAGAGAAGAATGAACAGATGACTACAAAAGATATAGTTCCGATAGGATTTGCCACAAGTACACCTAAACCAAACAGAGCAATCAGGTTTGAAGATGAGGAATTCAGTGAAAGTGAGGACATGTCCGATTCTCCCTTAGGTCTTCCTTCTACTCCAGAACGCGAATCGTTCAGACAAAATAAGTCTCTAAAACAGCTGTTGGACACAAAAATGGTGAGGCTGGGCTTAATCGCAGCTAGATACTTCCCAAGAGCTAACGATAAACAGTTCGGAATTTATTATGATGAAAATGAAGAGAAGGTAAAAATTGGGTCAGAACCGGTAACATTTGATAATGATGATATCATACTGATAAACCTGAAAAAGAAGTACAAAGGAACAGAGGGATTATGGCGATTGTTGACAAAAAACGATTTCTTTGAGAAAGAAGGCATGTATACTGACGAGGATTGGGAAGCATACAAGGAGATTTTACTCAGTACAAATTCACTTTACCAAAGAAACGATCCCAACACAAACAAACCTAAATCCAGTGGTGGGCGAAAGTACAAAGGGATGATTAAGCAAATTTGGGAAGAACTCACTAGAAAAGATGATATATCTGGTTCTGGTCTCGCAACGTACACAGAAAATCCAATCGAATATAAATATGTCAGCAATCTGAGTGAACTTGTCAAACGCTTAACTTATATTCAAGCACAGGAAACAGCAGGGAACAACAATTTCCATAACGAAAAACTAGCTTTAGCGAAATTCCTTGGTGATCGACTGGAAGAACTCATAGAAACTCCAAAGGGAATAAAATATTTAGTGCGTTGCCTCTCTGTGTTACCGGAAAGTATGATCGAGGGGAAAGGTGTGTTAAACGATATCATCAACAATTTACCCTTTGAACTACATTGGCCTGGTATGCAATTCCTAGGACCAGGAACTAAACTAGCAGAGAGATTGAAGCGAGGAGATCAAGGTGTAAATAAACTGGATGCAGCCGCAAAAGAACATGATATTTGGTACAGAGATCATAGGAATGCAGAGGATCGTTGGATAGCTGATAAAGATTTGCAAACGAAAGCGTGGCAACGTGTAATTTCTGATGATGCTGACTTAATACAAGAGAGATTGCCTGCTTTAGTAACAACAGGAGCTATGTGGGCTAAACGTAAATTGGGATTAGGATTACCTACCAGTGGTAATGTGTATCCGGACTTTGATTAAAAATTTTCATCTGTATAATAAAGAAAGATGAACAAAGTATATAACGAATATTCAAGCGATATTATCAGGAGTGACTTTAGAACAGTCATGCCTGTTAGTCAACTGAATTTTAACACACCCAATAACTACACTGTGTTTAAGGTAGATCATGGAGACTCATTTTACGATGGTAGGATTATGTATCACATCACAGGAAAACTTGTGAAAAAAGCTGATGGAGCTGATTATGCAGATGGATCAACAATAAAACTTGTGGATAATTTTGCGGCATTTCTATTCTCCAGAGTTGAAGTGAGAAAACACAACTATCTCATTGATAGTGTAGAACATCCCGGAATCACTAGTACAATCAAAGGGTTGGTTTCATATTCTCAAAGTCAAAGACACACTTTATACTCAAGTGGTTTTGTCTCCAATTTCACTGGTGGAGGTAAATTTGAAGCGTACGGGTCATTAGGACATCTTGGACTCGGATTTTTCGACAGCCTACGTTATCCAATGTTTAAAGGTGGTTTTGAGATTTCGTTTATCCGTGCAGAAGATAACGATGCGATACATCACTGGAAAGGAACAGAAGTTGGTGATACTGAACCTGTTGATGGAAAAATTGTACTTGAAAGTTTCACTTTGAGAGTCCCAATAGTCGAATACGCACCAACAAGTAAAATTCAATTGCTGGATTCACTTAAAACTCTGAGTGATAGCGATAAACTTGTGTACAAATATTTTCAGTGGCAATGTATAGAACATAAAGGAGTGACTGGATCCACGTTCTCTTTCGATATCACAAACTTATACAGAAATGTTACCAATCCTCAGTTTATCATCATCGGACTTCAAACCGATCGTTCAAACAATCAGAAGAAAAATCCGTGTGGATTTGATCATTGTAAGGTTAAAAATGCAGTAGTGAAAATTAATCAGGAAAGATATCCTCACGAGTCACAGAACTTAGATATCACAAATAACAAGCATATGATTCTGTACGACATGTATCAGAACTTTAGGAGATCCAAGTTCGGTGATGATGATGTACATTTATCGTTAGATCAGTTCATCAGGTTGTACCCACTGATTGTGATTGATACTTCGCTTCACCCAATATCGAACGACAGATCAAAGAACGACATACAAATTGACCTCGATTTTTCCACGGCTATTACAGGAACAAATACAGTCGCATATGTTGTGGTTGTATCCCTGACAAAATTCTCTTACGATATTACCAGAAATCTGATTAAGTAAATTCTCGCATGTTATTTTCAAGAATCTCGGTTCTTGAAAATTGAACCCATGTGTTAAAGAAACTGGATTGTAATATAAAATGAGCATCAAACAGTTTTGTGAAGAGCATGGTGGGATTCAATCTCTCATTCAAAAACCTGAATTTCAATTTGCCTTCGAAAATTGGGAAGTTTTGAGTAAAATTTGTGAAGAATTTCAACACTTTGAAAATAGTATGATAAAACTTGCATCAAACATCTTAGGACTAGGAGGTCAAAGCCCAAACCATAGTCTAAGAGAAGTAAAAAAAATTTTAAGAGAAAATAAGGTTAAAATACCTAAAAAGTCAAGCGAACCTGAAATACGAAAACTAGCCTTTAACCATATTACACAGGGAAATTTAAGTCATCTTAAATCTGTGTTGTATTCTCTTGATTAATTTTAACAGGTAATATCTGTTAAAATACGTGAGACTTATGGGAAACTCCAGTAGTGTTAAAGGAATCAGGTTCTCATATAAACTACGGGAAGTGTTAAAGGATTGAGATTCAAATATAAAATTGAATAAAATTTTTTATCTGTATAATAAAATACAAGCATGATGAATCAAAGAATGAACAACTCCCTAAACCGTAGCCTTGGAGTAGCTACTAAACATTGCGAATATTGTGATGTAAATATCAGTTACAAAAACTGGTCACATCACACTAAGACCAAAAAACATTTGGCAAAATCACCAGAGATTAAACAAGTAAAGGTAAAGGATCTTCGGGAAATCGCAAAGGACTTGAACATCAGAGGAATATCATACATGAAAAAAGGTGAACTTATAGAACAAATTAACAGGACTAAATACAGACGATTTGATGAGGAATTTCTGAGAGGATTGAAAGTGAATGAGCTCAGGAAATTAGCCAAGGAAAATGGACTAAAAGCTCCGAGAAAATTTCGAAAGAAGGAAATTGTTGAGGTTCTGTTGAAGCCACAAAATCTAGAGTTCAAACAGAGTGTTGCGCAGGACTTAAGCTTCAGTGATGATTTATTTGAGCCGATCAAAGAGAGAAAACGCAGCAACAAAATTATAGAGATCGAAACAGCGTTCAAGGGAAGATTGAAGACGTTCAAAATAACCAACACTACTGGTATACTCGATCCATCTCAATTTCTAGTTGATACTGAAAATAATGTTATCCAGAAAGTAACAGAGCAACTTGAACTCATGAATCTCAAGGTCAACCTTGTGTTACTGGCTGATTACAAACGAGGACTTGGCAAAACTGCAGAATATATGGAGAAAAATTTTAAGACCGAAAACAGCGTAATTCTAAAAACTACAGACTTACAGAGCTTTTACACAGAGGCCTCTGGAAAAATCTTAAGGGAAATGGAAGAGTTTTATGCTAGAGGTTCAAATTGGGCTCTAAAAAGGATCAAGAGTTTACAGTTGAACGTGAATAAGTATGTGCCACTTAGAGGGTCTTCTTACATGGATTTGCCAGAATTCATCAAAAAGAAGCGTGCTATAATTAATGTGAAAAATTACGATGATAAGTGTTTTCTTTGGTCAATTCTGTCTGCTCTTCATCCTGTACCTAAACATTCAGATAGGGTAAATATGTACAAGAATCATGAACATGAATTTGACTATGCTCTTGATGGCTTTGAGTTCCCCTTCAAACTACACGATATCCCCAAGTTTGAAATTCGATCAGGAGTATCAGTTAATGTCTTTGGATATGATGATGAAAAACGCTGTGTGTATCCACTTTTAATCACAAAAAATAAATCAGAAAAACATGTAAACCTTTTTTACATGCAAAATGAATCTAACTCCCATTACTGCTGGATTAAGAATATGTCAGCATTAGTTCAGAAGCAAATGACTAAAGACGGACATACAATATACATTTGCGATCGATGTCTCGGGAAATTTAGCAGTAAAGAAAAGTTATGCATCCACGAAGAAGACTGCAAAAAATATGCTGCTGTTAACATAACACTCCCTGAAAAAGGAAGAGATTACGTGAAATTTAAGGATTTTAACAATTCACTACGGGTGCCCTTTGTAATATATGCAGATTTTGAATGTTTGTTGGAGAAAAAAGAAGAGGACATTCACAGAATTGCGGAGGGACTTGGTATTGATCCAATCGGTAAAGAAAGAGAAATATTAGTCAAAGAGATCCTAGACATATCTGGTGTATCTTACGAGATGGATGAAAGTAAACCTTATACCATAAAATATCAGAAGCACACTCCAGTTAGTTTCTGTTATTATGTGAAAGGACCAGACGGACACTACAACCAGTTGTTTGATTACGTAGGATTGGATGCAGCTACCATATTCGCTGCGAGAATGGAGATTGAATCATTAATGATCAAGAAAATTTATGATAAAGTTGTGCCAATGGAACCACTAACAGAGGAGGAACAGGAAGCTTATGTCACAGCAACTCACTGTCATATTTGTGGCTATAAGTTGGGTAGTAACCGGGTAAGAGATCATGACCACTTAACTGGAAAATACAGAGGAGCCGCACATTCTAACTGCAATTTAAACTACAAGAATCCTCCCTTTCTACCTGTGTTCATACATAATTTAGCTGGCTATGACACACATTTATTTATCAAAGAATTTGGATATTTACAAGAGCAAGTAACAGTGATACCAAACAACGAGGAAAGATACATCTCATTCTCAGTCAGTCTACCAGGTTGTATGACACTGAGATTTTTAGACTCATTCAAGTTCTTAAGCAAGAGTGTAGAAGGATTAGCCAAGATAACACCTAAGGACATGTTCAGAGAAACCTCAAAGTATTTTTCAAGTGAACAGGTTGACTTGTTAACTCGCAAAGGTGTTTATCCTTATGACTACATGGATTCCATAGTGAAAATGAATGACACAACTTTACCAGGAAAACGTTATTTTTACAACAGATTAAATAAGACAGCTATAGACAGTAAAGACTATAAACATGCATGGAAAGTGTGGAACACATTTCAGTGCGAAACTTTACAGGACTACACACAACTATACAACAAAAGCGATGTCTTAATTTTAGCTGATGTTATGGAAAATTTCAGAGATGAATGCCTGAGGACTTATAGTCTTGATCCTGCCTGGTATTACACACTTCCTGGTATGTCATGGAGTGCTATGTTGAAAATGACTAGAGTAAAACTTGAACTGCTGACTGACTATGACATGATCATGATGATTGAGAAAGGAATCAGAGGTGGAGTATCTCAGTGTTGTCACCGATACGCTAAGGCAAACAACAAGTATATGAAGGATTACAACAGCAAAAAAGACACTAGCTATTTGACTTATCTCGATGCCAACAATCTTTATGGCTGGGCCATGAGTCAATACATGCCATACGGTAATTTCAAGTGGTGTAACTCAAACATAGATGTCACTACAATACCTGATAACTCAAAAACTGGCTACATATTAGAGGTAGATCTTGAATATCCAAAGGAGTTGCATGACCACCACAGAGATCTTCCTCTAGCACCCGAACACAAAGTTCCACCAGGATCTAAGGAGACTAAGCTTGTGACTACATTATTTAACAAAGAAAAATATGTGTTACACTACAGAAATCTGAAGTTATACTTGTCACTTGGATTGCGATTAAAAAAGATTCACCGTGTTGTTAGCTTCAGTCAGTCTAATTGGTTGAAAAAATATATTGATCTAAACACAAAGCTCAGGACTAAAGCTAAAAATGACTTTGAGAAAGATCTGTACAAGCTTATGAACAACAGCGTATTTGGTAAGACAATGGAGAACATCCGCAATCGTGTGGACATCAGACTTTGTACCCAAGAAAAACAGATTGATAAGTTAGTCGCTAAGCCCAACTTCAAGTCACGATCAATTTTCACAGAGAATTTATCAGCAGTTCACATGGCTAAGACTAAGCTGGTGTTCAACAAGCCAATTTACGTAGGAATGAGCATTCTTGATCTGTCAAAAACTCTTATGTATGATTTTCACTATAACATAATGAAGGCAAAATATGGTGATAGGATAAGATTGCTCTACACAGACACTGACTCACTAATTTACATAATATATACTGAAGATTGGTACAAGGATATCGCAGGAATGCTTGATCATTTCGATACTTCAGATTATGCTGAAGATAATGCATATAAACTACCCAGAGTAAACAAGAAAGTCTTAGGTAAAATGAAAGATGAACTTAATGGCCTCATTATGAGAGAGATGGTTGGGTTAAGGTCGAAGATGTATGCAACAAGCGTGGAGGGTGATGATGAACGTGAAAAGAAGGTAGGAGTTAAGAAGTCGAAAGGTGTAAAGAAAAATGTTGTTGAAAATGACATAAAATTTAGTGACTACAAATACTGTTTACTAGAAAATAAAGAGATCATGAAGCACATGAACATGATCAGAAGTTACAAGCACAATATTTATAGTATAGAGATGAACAAGAAAGCGCTATCACCTAAAGATGATAAGAGATACATACTAGAGGATAACATAAGTACATTGCCCTGGGGACATTATAGTATAAAATATTAAGTAATATTACACAGAAGTTTTATAACAGGCATTGACTGTTATAGTCTATGTAGTGTGAGATTATATTTTCTGATCTTTATTCCATTACCAAAACTCCAATTTTTAGCTCTGATATTTTTCACTTAAAACTAAATCACTGATAATTTTTACTTTAAAACAAAATTTGCACGAAAATAAAATTGGAAAAGGTGAAATTCAAACGCAAATTTCAAATGCAAATTTTGCATATGAAATAATTTTTATTTTCTGATATTTCTCTCTTTATTAAAATTCAAATCGAAATGCAAATTTTAATAAAATATTTTTCATTTGAATTATTTTTTTGTTTCTGATATTTTCCTCTAAATTTAATTTCCTGATCTTTTTCACTAATTTCATTTTCAAGTGGGATTTAAGTGACTTGGGCTGAAAATGGTATTTTATATCTACTTGTGTGTGTACGGGGTTTTAATGTGTGGTAAGTGTTTTCAAGAACAATTGGAATTCCACATTTGGAATTGGATAAATAGGATGCCGTTGGAATTCCACTATTCCAACTAATATTGGACTGACAGCTCTGCAGCTAAGGTGAGACTTTTTTGTCCTACCTTCACATCCCAGGACGCTAGACTAGCCCGGAACCGTTTTGCACATTTCTTCAGGCTAGGCCTAGTAGGTCACGGGATTATCACGTAGCGAAAATGCCATTGGTGATTGGCGGGATTTGAACCCGGGCCTCCGAGATCGAAGGCCCGCGCTCCAACCACTATGTCAGGCCGCCCCCTGCTAAGGTGATGGTGGGGTGTCCTGTAATCCTGCTACTTGGAGGCAATGGATTTAGGACAATTTTAAGCAACGGCTCGTGGGTGTGATTTTCCTTGGTGGAGATTAATGTCCGCACCTGTGAATATTGCGTTCCTCCAAAAGACGATCCTCCATGATGCTCTTAATTTATTCGTAAAATGTTGGCTCTGATCCTACGTCAAACTGTAAATCCCTTAATTTCCATTATATGTTGGGCTATTACACAAACAGTCCTGTCTAAGGAACGCCACAGATCGCGCCACAGTCATCCTACACCCTATGTCACATCCTACACCCATATTTCATTCATACTTGGGTTTAAATACTTATCTGGGTAGATCGCCATTGCAAGCATAAATATAAAGTATGAGGAGAGAAGCCCGAATATAATAGCTTTGATATTATTACCTCATCGACAAAAATAATTAAATTTAAAATTAGGGAAGACTACGAGTTCCCACTATTGACAATGGAAGGCCTACCCTTAACAAGGGATTATCAACACTGGTCTATCGATTTGATGACTGAGTCATTCGGGAGCTAAAATTGGTCATCAGAAATGATGATGCAACCTTCGTAACATCCTATAATTGTAATTACTATTAAATTACACAAAACATTCATCGCATCCTTAATATTTCTTGTGAATAATTGAAGTGTCGAATAAATGTTTAAGGGATCTATATCAAAAAGAGTTCCATACGAATTTAATGTTTATTTATTTTGAAAGGAAATACATCATCGATTTTGTTGGACGACCTCTTTTAGTAACATAACAAAATGAAGCCATGACTTTATTTTGAGATTTCAAAATTGTTCAATGTGGTATTCTGGCTTATCTATAGTCTAAAAAATAGCCAAAATTATCGGTAGAGGGTTTTGGGACTCCCTGTGATTACTTAAAGTGAAAACAAAAACAAATTTCAATGCTCAAAATAAAATATTCTTAGCTACATTTGTTTATTTTTGACAATCCATACCATCCATACCATCCATTCCGTCCATACCATTCATTAAGGTTCAATCCATACCATACATTCTGTTAATGTAATTTTTTCACTTACAACAAATCTTACTCAGAGCAGTGTTTCTTCTCAATAATGGAAAGAAAGGTTTTATTGGCCATTAAACGTGCTGGCAGTAGATGTTAAAGGCCATTTGAACGAAAATAATAAAACAGAGAAAAAACGCGAGTGATTTAATAAATTCTTTCAAGGTAACTGGTAGGAAATAATACTCTAAATTAGATGGTACAAGTCAAAGTTAAATTGGTAAAAACGTATATCATATAAGCAAAATTGTTTGAAACATTTGAGCAGTAAATTGTTCCATAAGTATATCAAGGCTTTTCAGGATAGGAAAGATTAATTGTTGGAGCATGAATACTAATCCTATTACACTGACGTTAACAATTATTTAAATTTTTTCAGGTAAGTTCATTGTTAAGAGTCTACAAAGGAAATCTTTTCATCCTCATTTGAAATGAAAGTGTGTATTGGTAGAGTGATTTACACCGGTATATTGTAAGATTGTACCATGTGTTATTTAGCTTTGTAATTTGTATAACTACCGTCATAATCACACATGGATGATATAATTGCTTCTAATACTGCAAGTAACTCATTATACATTGTTCTATTTTGACTCCCACTAAATGAAGGTAGACACTGTAATTATTTAAGTGATATTGAAATTGTTTCTTTGATAAGTAATGCCACTAAATCTTTGATAAGGCTAGCTATTCTATTTGAAAGATCTGTATTAAAAAATACAGTCAATACTTGAAATTCCTTTAAACATGAAGTCCTATAAAAATGACAATTCATATCCCTTTATTCCCCATGAAGCAACGATTGAACTCTGATAATGCCGCCGATAAGGTGTCCTTGACCCTACAACCTCCAAGACCAATCGGCGTAGAGTTATCTACTGGTGATGATTATCTTACTGATCGCATCCTTACACTTTTGCAAAGGGTGTAAAAATTTTTAATTCCCTAAAATTGCCGTAGTTTATCATCTCTAAAGTTAAGTAAACAAGCACAAACGAGGTAGCCAAACGCGATAACAATTATCGAACCCTATGTATTTCAACCTTGATAACAATTATCGAACCCTATGTATTTCAACCTTGATTTTGGTAAGTTTGGTTAGGGTTAGGATAGGTTTTGTTAGGTTGGTATGGTTAGGTTAGGTTTGGTTAGGTTAGGTTAGGTTAGGTTAGGTGAGGTAAGGTTACCTAACCCCCTAAAATTAACTGAAAAAACCCTAAAAACCTAACAAACCTAAAACATCCTAACCTAAAAAAACTAGGTTAGGTAAAATTAACGTAACGTTACGTAACGTTACCTAACCTAACCTAACTAAACCAAACCAACTGGAAGTGGGACCGCTAGACGGCCATTCGCTGGCTTCTCGCGTCTAAGACAGAGATACGGGAGATAAGATAACGAAACAGCAGGTAAATTATTTTTACAAGAAATTTCCACTTTAAAACGATTAATAACAATTATTTGACCTAGTTTATGGTTATTGGTCAAAACTCAAGCTTGATGGGTAAATTTGGAATGGTGGTATACGTATTACGGAAAAGATCCATAGTATCTTTGTTTTGGTTAAGGGCCATTGTTTTATAATTATAGGGGGTTTAAAATAATTTTTTACTAAAACTTAACGCATAGTATAAATTCATAGTTATTCTTCCCTAACGTTTCCGTTTATCTAGGAACTCATCTAGGTACATATTTATTAGTTAAGTAAAAAACAATTTAAATTCAAACGACGGAAGATAATGACGAAGATGCTAAAAACATTCTTGCACTCTATCTTGAAAAATGACACCTGACGAAATCATATATTTTCTTTAGTTTAATATTGGACCTTAGTCGGAAGGAAATGTGTCTCAACGGTTTTCTCCAAAGCGTCAGCAAAGACAGGACCAAGTATGAATGAATGGTACAGATTTTTTATGTTCAAGACAATGTTCATAGCCTATCAAAGTTATCTTTGACAAATCCTTGGATAAAATTACTATTTTAAAGGATTGAACCTCAATTAAACACAATTGAATCCACTCTGTGAAAATTACCAAGGAACAAAATTTTATCCTCCATAATTACTCGAAATTCTTATCTCTCAGACACTTGATGGTTCTCGCTCAATTAAGGTATAAGTGCTTAGATAGCTTTGTTACATGGCTGAAAAGGTGAATATCAAAGGAGTGTACCAAGATAATACTACTAAGTTACTTTACATAGTTTAAAGTCCTTACCTACTTCTGATGGATAAAGCTTACTGGCGGTTTATTCACAGGAAAATATGTAAATTTCTTTATAGCTGTAGTAGTTTATTTATTCAGAGTATAGTTATAGATGGGAAATCCTTGTGGACCACAAAATGTAACGAGTAGCTTTATATGTAAATAAATTAGCTTCAATTCTTAATGTTCAAAGTACCGTCAATAAAAATGGACCACATAATGTATTACTAATTAAAAATAACTATCAAACCATAAACTATTTTTGTAAACGAACGTAAGTCTGTTGATCTTGTTGGACAAACTTAATTTCATTTATGCCAACAGTTCATAGTTGGTAGTAGCAGGCAAATTCAGCAGATGGTGTTGGCGGTTCAGCAGATCAGCTTTGTTGTCCGCCCACCATCCGCAACGCCAACTCAGCAAAGCCCAATCAGCTGAATAGTTGCTAGGTTTGCTTTCCTTATCAACTTAATAATTTTTTGCTATTTTAAAAATTTATTTATAGAGGGTGTTTTACCAAAAACCCTTCAAGACTTCAGAATCAAAACTAAAAGAAACGTTTCTATAAACATGGGTCCTAAAATGCTCGGTTATCCGTCTGCCGGTCTGTATGTGTTTTTAACATGATTTTGCATAACTTTGGAACTACTAAAGATATAAACATTAAACTTGGTACGTATATGATGATTAATAGGACCTATTTTCATGTGGAGTATTTAGTTTCTACTTTGTACCATTTCAAAATGGCAGCCATTTTTATACGTTAAAACTTAATATTTTAAAACCATAAATTTTACGAAAACTGTACAAGGTACAACAAAGTTGCGCAATTCTATTTTCTACAAAAACATATAAAGGTCATTTAGATCGAACTACAATTAATGGAATTATTGTAATTTTCCCACCAGAATACATGCTTGCTTTATGGCAGTTAAAGCAAATTAATGAGTAGGTTACGTTTCTTCCCTCGTCAATCCTAAATAATCATAAAATAGAGTACTACAGTTTCGAGACTCAGGGTCTCATCGTCAAATCTTCTAGGACGTCACAAAATACATTTAAACACATATTTTACAACACAGATCACAAAAACACGAAAAGAACATTTAAATAAATTAACCTCGTGGTCGGTCAAGACAGTCCCAGACACCGCACACATTGAAGGCTACGACCCGACTCGAGTGACTACCATTTTGAAATTGTGCTAAGTAGAAACTTGATACTCCCCACCAAAATGGGTCCTACTAGTTCATAATGTACGTACCAAGTTTGAAGTTGATATATTTAGTAGTTCCAAAGTTATACAAAATCATGTTAAAAACACATACAGACCGACAGACGGATAACTGAGCATTTTAGGACCCATGATTATAGGAACATTTTTCTTAGTTTTGATGTAAGTAACCACATCACAACTTCCTGAATGGGTTTTTAAACACCCTGTATAAGGATTATTCAAAATGAAGAAGATATTTTTAATGGCCTTAGTAAATGTGATGTTATCTACCATTATTTTGGCGAATTAATAAAAATAATAAAAGGAATACATTTTTTACCGTTCCAGAAGACGTAGTTGACCTATACCTCCCTGGTTACTTGCACAAGTAGTTTTTGACACATAAAGTTCTAGCACAGTTAGTTGTGGGCAATCGTGCCAAACTATACAGAAAACTGCAAGCCACTTGAATTATTATAATCAGGTGTTTTATAATGCTTAGTTAAAACATTAAAAAATTATATTTTATATGAGAAAGAGTATTATCAAAGCTATTATTTTTGGACTTTTCTCACCATAGGATTTAATTTGCACAATTGAAAATCTAATTCTGATGGAAGTAATGGGATTTCAACGTTTTCAATCGTCCTTGAAAACACTTACTACACATAAAAGTATCAGTTGTTGAAAGGCACTCGCAGCGTGTGCGAACAAGATTCAAAGCTTCTAAAATTAGGTAAAATCTTCCCTGAAGACGCGGAACGTTACGTTTTGGTCCTGCAAAATATCGGATAAGCTAGATAAACTGTTATGTGTGTGTGTGTGTGTGTGTGTGTGTGTGTGTGTGTGTGTGTGTGTGTGTGTGTGTGTGTGTGTGTGTGTGTGTGTGTGTGTACGGGGTTTTAATGTGTGGTAAGTGTTTTCAAGAACAATTGGAATTCCACATTTGGAATTGGATAAATAGGATGCCGTTGGAATTCCACTATTCCAACTAATATTGGACTGACAGCTCTGCAGCTAAGGTGAGACTTTTTTGTCCTACCTTCACATCCCAGGACGCTAGACTAGCCCGGAACCGTTTTGCACATTTCTTCAGGCTAGGCCTAGTAGGTCACGGGATTATCACGTAGCGAAAATGCCATTGGTGATTGGCGGGATTTGAACCCGGGCCTCCGAGATCGAAGGCCCGCGCTCCAACCACTATGTCAGGCCGCCCCCTGCTAAGGTGATGGTGGGGTGTCCTGTAATCCTGCTACTTGGAGGCAATGGATTTAGGACAATTTTAAGCAACGGCTCGTGGGTGTGATTTTCCTTGGTGGAGATTAATGTCCGCACCTGTGAATATTGCGTTCCTCCAAAAGACGATCCTCCATGATGCTCTTAATTTATTCGTAAAATGTTGGCTCTGATCCTACGTCAAACTGTAAATCCCTTAATTTCCATTATATGTTGGGCTATTACACAAACAGTCCTGTCTAAGGAACGCCACAGATCGCGCCACAGTCATCCTACACCCTATGTCACATCCTACACCCATATTTCATTCATACTTGGGTTTAAATACTTATCTGGGTAGATCGCCATTGCAAGCATAAATATAAAGTATGAGGAGAGAAGCCCGAATATAATAGCTTTGATATTATTACCTCATCGACAAAAATAATTAAATTTAAAATTAGGGAAGACTACGAGTTCCCACTATTGACAATGGAAGGCCTACCCTTAACAAGGGATTATCAACACTGGTCTATCGATTTGATGACTGAGTCATTCGGGAGCTAAAATTGGTCATCAGAAATGATGATGCAACCTTCGTAACATCCTATAATTGTAATTACTATTAAATTACACAAAACATTCATCGCATCCTTAATATTTCTTGTGAATAATTGAAGTGTCGAATAAATGTTTAAGGGATCTATATCAAAAAGAGTTCCATACGAATTTAATGTTTATTTATTTTGAAAGGAAATACATCATCGATTTTGTTGGACGACCTCTTTTAGTAACATAACAAAATGAAGCCATGACTTTATTTTGAGATTTCAAAATTGTTCAATGTGGTATTCTGGCTTATCTATAGTCTAAAAAATAGCCAAAATTATCGGTAGAGGGTTTTGGGACTCCCTGTGATTACTTAAAGTGAAAACAAAAACAAATTTCAATGCTCAAAATAAAATATTCTTAGCTACATTTGTTTATTTTTGACAATCCATACCATCCATACCATCCATTCCGTCCATACCATTCATTAAGGTTCAATCCATACCATACATTCTGTTAATGTAATTTTTTCACTTACAACAAATCTTACTCAGAGCAGTGTTTCTTCTCAATAATGGAAAGAAAGGTTTTATTGGCCATTAAACGTGCTGGCAGTAGATGTTAAAGGCCATTTGAACGAAAATAATAAAACAGAGAAAAAACGCGAGTGATTTAATAAATTCTTTCAAGGTAACTGGTAGGAAATAATACTCTAAATTAGATGGTACAAGTCAAAGTTAAATTGGTAAAAACGTATATCATATAAGCAAAATTGTTTGAAACATTTGAGCAGTAAATTGTTCCATAAGTATATCAAGGCTTTTCAGGATAGGAAAGATTAATTGTTGGAGCATGAATACTAATCCTATTACACTGACGTTAACAATTATTTAAATTTTTTCAGGTAAGTTCATTGTTAAGAGTCTACAAAGGAAATCTTTTCATCCTCATTTGAAATGAAAGTGTGTATTGGTAGAGTGATTTACACCGGTATATTGTAAGATTGTACCATGTGTTATTTAGCTTTGTAATTTGTATAACTACCGTCATAATCACACATGGATGATATAATTGCTTCTAATACTGCAAGTAACTCATTATACATTGTTCTATTTTGACTCCCACTAAATGAAGGTAGACACTGTAATTATTTAAGTGATATTGAAATTGTTTCTTTGATAAGTAATGCCACTAAATCTTTGATAAGGCTAGCTATTCTATTTGAAAGATCTGTATTAAAAAATACAGTCAATACTTGAAATTCCTTTAAACATGAAGTCCTATAAAAATGACAATTCATATCCCTTTATTCCCCATGAAGCAACGATTGAACTCTGATAATGCCGCCGATAAGGTGTCCTTGACCCTACAACCTCCAAGACCAATCGGCGTAGAGTTATCTACTGGTGATGATTATCTTACTGATCGCATCCTTACACTTTTGCAAAGGGTGTAAAAATTTTTAATTCCCTAAAATTGCCGTAGTTTATCATCTCTAAAGTTAAGTAAACAAGCACAAACGAGGTAGCCAAACGCGATAACAATTATCGAACCCTATGTATTTCAACCTTGATAACAATTATCGAACCCTATGTATTTCAACCTTGATTTTGGTAAGTTTGGTTAGGGTTAGGATAGGTTTTGTTAGGTTGGTATGGTTAGGTTAGGTTTGGTTAGGTTAGGTTAGGTTAGGTTAGGTTAGGTAAGGTTACCTAACCCCCTAAAATTAACTGAAAAAACCCTAAAAACCTAACAAACCTAAAACATCCTAACCTAAAAAAACTAGGTTAGGTAAAATTAACGTAACGTTACGTAACGTTACCTAACCTAACCTAACTAAACCAAACCAACTGGAAGTGGGACCGCTAGACGGCCATTCGCTGGCTTCTCGCGTCTAAGACAGAGATACGGGAGATAAGATAACGAAACAGCAGGTAAATTATTTTTACAAGAAATTTCCACTTTAAAACGATTAATAACAATTATTTGACCTAGTTTATGGTTATTGGTCAAAACTCAAGCTTGATGGGTAAATTTGGAATGGTGGTATACGTATTACGGAAAAGATCCATAGTATCTTTGTTTTGGTTAAGGGCCATTGTTTTATAATTATAGGGGGTTTAAAATAATTTTTTACTAAAACTTAACGCATAATATAAATTCATAGTTATTCTTCCCTAACGTTTCCGTTTATCTAGGAACTCATCTAGGTACATATTTATTAGTTAAGTAAAAAACAATTTAAATTCAAACGACGGAAGATAATGACGAAGATGCTAAAAACATTCTTGCACTCTATCTTGAAAAATGACACCTGACGAAATCATATATTTTCTTTAGTTTAATATTGGACCTTAGTCGGAAGGAAATGTGTCTCAACGGTTTTCTCCAAAGCGTCAGCAAAGACAGGACCAAGTATGAATGAATGGTACAGATTTTTTATGTTCAAGACAATGTTCATAGCCTATCAAAGTTATCTTTGACAAATCCTTGGATAAAATTACTATTTTAAAGGATTGAACCTCAATTAAACACAATTGAATCCACTCTGTGAAAATTACCAAGGAACAAAATTTTATCCTCCATAATTACTCGAAATTCTTATCTCTCTGACACTTGATGGTTCTCGCTCAATTAAGGTATAAGTGCTTAGATAGCTTTGTTACATGGCTGAAAAGGTGAATATCAAAGGAGTGTACCAAGATAATACTACTAAGTTACTTTACATAGTTTAAAGTCCTTACCTGACACTTTTACTTCTGATGGATAAAGCTTACTTGCGGTCTATTCACAGGAAAATATGTAGATTTCTTTATAGCTGTAGTAGCTTATTTATTCAGAGTATAGATATAGATGGGAAATCCTTGTGTACCACAAAATGTAATGAGTAGCTTTATATGGAAATAAATTAGCTTCAATTTTTAATGTTCAAGTACCGTCAAAAAATGGACCACATAATGTGTTACTAATTAAAAATAATCATCAAACCATAAACTATTTTTGGAAACGAACGTAAGTCTGTTGATCTTGTTAGATAAACTTAATTTCACGTATGCCAACAGTTAATATTTAGTTGTTAGCAGGCAAATTCAGCAGATGGTGCTGGCGGTTCAGCAGATCAGCTTTGTTGTCCGCCCACCATCCGCAGCGCCAACTCTGCAAAGCCCAATCTGCTGAATAGTTGCTAAGTTTGCTTTCCTTATCAACTTATTAATTTTTTGCTATTTTAAAAATTTATTTATAGAGGGTGTTTACCAAAAACCCTTCAAGACTTCAGAATTAAAACTGAGAGAAAAGTACCTATAAACATGGGTCCTAAAATGCTCGGTCATCCGTCTGCCGGTCTGTATGTGTTCTAACATGATTTTGCATAACTTTGGAACTACTAAAGATATCAACTTAAAACTTGGTACGTATATGCTGACTAACAGGATCTATTTTGATGCGGAGTATCAGGTTTCTACTTTGTACCTTTTCAAAATTGCAGCCATTTTTACATTTTAAAAACTAATATCTTAAAAACCCTAAATTTTAGGAATATTGTACAAGACACAAAAAGTTGCACAATTCTATTTTATTCAAAATCATATGATTTTTATTAAGATCAAACTACAATTTACGGAGTTATTGCAATTTTTTTACAGAATACATGCTTGTTTTATGGCAGTTAAAGCAAATTTGCTTGAATTCTGTTAGAAAAATTGCAATACCTCCGTTGAGGATAGTCCGAACTTAATAATCTTTACGATTTTGTAGGAAATAAAACTGCGCAACTTTTTGTCTTCTGTAAATGTTTTGAACAATTTACGGTTTTTAAGTTATTAAGTTTTAAAATATAAAAATTGCTACCATTTTGAAATGGTATCAAATAGAAACTTGATAATCTGCACCAAAATAGGTCCTATTAGTCAGCAAATAGAATAGAATAGAATAGAATATGATTTATTGCAGTAATACAATTATTACAATTGTGTAGCAAACGTCAATTAATTGTTGTTATAAATACCTAAATTATAAAATAAAATTAACATTAAAATTAAAATTACCCCTGGGGATTAAAATTTGGTCCTACTACCCCTCTAGTGCCGTAATTGTGTATAGCATTGCCAGGCGTTGGCTGACAATGGAAGCGGCAATACACGATCGTCTCCAGTATGTAAAGGGAGCATAGGGTCAAAACAGGTACCAGGTTTGAAGTTGATATCTTTAGGAGTTCCAAAGTTATGCAAAGTCATGTTAAAAACACATACAGACCGTCTGACGGATAACCAAGCATTTTGGGGCATATGCTTGGTAAAACATTAAATGTTTACATTTTATATGACAATACTATGATCAAACCTATTATTTTTGGACTTCGCTCATCTTAATATTTAATATCTTAGTATATCCCCCTTGAAGACGTGGGACCTTACTTTTTGGTTCCGCGAAATATCGAGTATGCGAGATATATTGTTATGCGTTTGTATGGGGTTTTAATGTGTGGTAAGTGTTTTCAAGAACAATTGTAATTCCACATTTGCAATAGGATTAATAGGATGCCGTTGGAATTCCACTATTCCAACTAATATTGGACTGACAGCTCTGCTTTTGAGACTTTTTTGTCCTACCTTCACATCCCAGGACGCTAGACCTAGCCCGGAACCGTTTTGCACATTACTTCAGGCTAGGCCTAGTGGGTCACGGCATTATCACAGCGAAAATGCCATTGATGATAGGCGGGATTTGAACCCGGGCCTCCGAGATCGAAGGCCCGCGCTCCAAACACTATGTCAGGCCGCCCCCCTGCTAAGGTGATGGTGGGGTGTCCTGTAATCCTGCTACTTGGAGGCAATGGATTTAGGATAATTGTAAGCAATGGCTCGTGGTTGTGATATTCCTTGGTGGGGATTGACGTCCGCACCTGTGAATATTGCGTTCCTCCAAAAGACGATCCTCCATGATGCTCTTAATTTATTCGTAAAATGTTGGCTCTGATCCTACGTTAAACTGTAAATCCCTTAATTTCAATTATATGTTGGGCTATTACACAAACAGTCCTGTCTAAGGAACGCCACAGATCGCGCCACAGTCATCCTACACCCTATGTCACATCCTACACCCATATTTCATTCATACTTGGGTTTAAATACTTATCTGGGTAGATCGTCATTGCAAGCATAAATATAAAGTATGAGGAGAGAAGTCCAAATATAACAGCTTTGATATTATTACCTCATCGACAAAAATAATTAAATTTAAAATTAGGGAAGACTACGAGTTCCCATTAATGACAATGGAAGGCCTACCCTTAACAAGGGATTATCAACACTGGTCTATCGATTTGATGACTGAGTCATTCGGGAGCTAAAATTGGTCATCAGAAATGATGATGCAACCTTCGTAACATCCTATAATTGTAATTACTATTAAATTACACCAAACATTCATCGCATTCTTAATATTTCTTGTGAATAATTGAAGTGTCGAATAAATGTTTAAGGGATCTATATCAAAAAGAGTTCCATACGAATTTAATGTTTATTTATTTTGAAAGGAAATACATCATCGATTTTGTTGGACGACCTCTTTTAGTAACATAACAAAATGAAGCCATAAGTCTAAAAAAATAGCCAAAATTATCGGTAGAGGGTTTTGGGACTCCCTGTGATTACTTAAAGTGAAAACAAAAACAAATTTCAATGCTCAAAATAAAATATTCTTAGCTACATTTGTTTATTTTTGACAATCCATACCATCCATACCATCCATTCCGTCCATACCATTCATTAAGGTTCAATCCATACCATCCGTTCCGTTAATGTAATTTTTTCACTTACAACAAATCTTACTCAGAGCAGTGTTTCTTCTCAATAATGGAAAGGAAAGGTTTTATTGGCCATTAAACGTGCTGGCAGTAGATGTTAAAGGCCATTTGAACGAAGATAATAAAACAGAAAAAAAACGCGAGTGATGTAATAAATTCTTGCTAGGTGACTGGTAGGAAATAATTCTCTAAATTAGGTGGTTCAAGTCAAAGTTGAATTAGTAAAAACGTATATAGTATAAGCAAAATTGTTTGAAACATTTGAGCAGCAAATTGTTTCATAAGTATATCAAGGATTTTCAGGATAGGGAAGATTAATTGTTGTAGCATGAATACTAATCCTATTACACTGACGTTAAGAATTAATTAAATTATTTCAGGTAAGTTCATTGTTAAGAGTCTACCAAGAAAATCTTTTCATCCTCATTTGAAATGTAAGGGTATATTGGTAGAATGATTTACACCGGTTATATTGTAAGATTGTACCATGTGTTATTTAGCTTTGTAATTTGTCTAACTACCGTCATAACTACACATGGATGATATTGTTGCTTCTAATACTACAAGTAACTCATTATACGTTGTTCTATTGTAAATCCCACTTATTGAAAAAAGACACAATAATTAGTTGGGTAACACTGAAATTGTTTCTTTGATAAGTAATGCCACTAAATCTTTGATAAGGCTAGCTATTCTATTTAAAAAACTGTATAAAAAATACAGTCAATACTTTAAATTCCTTTAAACATGAAGTCCTGTAATAATGACAATCCCTTGATTCCCCACGAAACAATGATGGAACCATTGATAATGCCGCCGACAAGGTATTCTTGACCCTACAACCTCCAAGACCAATCGGCGTACAGTTATGAGCTGGCGATGATTATCTTACTGATTGCATCCTCGCACTTTTGCAAAGGGTGCAAAAATTTTAAATTCCCTAAAATTGTCATAGTTTATTATCTCTAAGGCAGCGTAAACAAGCACAAACGAGTTAGCCAAACGCATAACAATTATCGAGCCCGGGCTCCGGTTACCGGAAATGATGGGTTCGCCACTACGTGACTGGAATGGCCGTCGGTTGGCTTTGGATCAATTCTAACCTCACTGATAGGGGACTTGATATTTCAGAGACTATTATACGATCTTTGTTCACATGTATGCCATATTTCAACATACGTTTCCAGGGTGGAAAGAGAATAAAATTTAGATTGCTGGATACAAGTTTTCTGGTAAATCTTTCTTTGTATTTACATTTTATATATTTTTATTTAAAGTGATTTTAAATTACCTAATTTGTAAAAAATATGGAAGTTAATAAAAAACAATATAGCGCGTTTTCTCCCCTACTATTGTTTGTTGTACAAGTGCAAAAAAACAATACAAAACAGTGTTCAAACATAATAGGTATATATTGATTAGGATTTTTGCGGACATTTGCCATCACTGATTAGTAAAAAACAACAATCAGTGATTAGTGTTTTTTACTAATCAGTGATGGCAAATGTCCGCAAAAATCCTAATCAAAATATAAAATTACCATCACCAACAATGAATTTTAAACAAAGAATAATAGGTATATGTGCAATCAGAATTAAACGCACTCTTTCTAGTTACCTTAGTACATACAAATGTTATCTTTTTATTTCTCTTAGCTATCCACTAGGTATGCTATATGGTGCTATCACAGCGTAAAAATTGAAATTTTATTAGTTTTATAATCTTCGTAGATATCTATTATGATGAAAGATTTTTTTATAAATAAACAACATGCTAGATTGCTAGGCTTTTAAATTATTGTACCCTCAAAAAGGGGAAAAAACCAATAGTGACCAGCCCCTGGGTGTGTTCTTGTATTATATTATGTACAAGGCAAAAGTGGTAGCTTAAGCGACCTCAGTAGACTCATTGAGCCATATAAGGATACTCGAAGTACATTGACTTAAGGTATACGCAAACAAATGAAATCCTACTCAAACGTTTTTACTACCACTTTATTAAAACAAAATATAAAAAAAACACTAAAATCTGTGTTATTTGGAAAATATATTGCATGATATTTTTAGAACAATTCTCTTTGGCATAAAAAATAGTGAATTTAGTACGGATTATATCCTACTTAAACGATGATCGATAAATCTATAAAAGTCTTTCTTGCTTCACTATTGCAATGATTAATTATTCTACACTTTTTTGCGTCAGGTTCAAATATAATTCAACGCATATTTATTTAATTTTAATGAATTAAAAAGAACTGAACGGATATTGTTGAAGTTGTTGTTATCAAGAGTACATTTGAAAACCACCATTTGAAGTGTGGGTTTTATTTAACTATTCACTGTTAATGACTACATTCTCATTGATAGGGTAGAACATTTTAATATCAGAATATTTTAACCGGACTTGAGTGTGTTAGTGATTGAAAAATAGCTACAAGACCAATACACAATTTATTTGTGGAATGAAAAAATAGGTAAAAGATTTATATGAAAAAAAGCAAAATATATGAAAAACTCATCAATTAACTGATACAACAATAAGTAAATTATTTATTTCATTATTTTCCTCGGCAAGAAAAATAATTATTGATATATATCCTCGATTATTGGCAAGATGTAGTGCTAAATAGTTGGAGTAAATCTAAGTTACATCAAAAGTGTTGTTGATACATTTCATCTATCTTGATAAAAGCTTGATCTGAACTCGAGAAAGAAGTGGACGATAAAACTTATCGTGTAAAGTTACAAACGGTTCCTAATCCTGGGTTATTGGTATTGAGGGAGAACCTTTATCGCTCTAGCATTTAGATGGTTTGTTTGTTTGTCCTAAAACAGGTACCTTTAACTGTTTCTTATACCTATAGCTGTTTAAAGGTATAATGGAGCCGCTATATTTTGTACAAATTATGTTTCTAATATACAGAAACTCGTTTTCTTTCAAGTGGAAATCTCTTTTAATGTCATCCTGATTAAAAGAAGTAGTTTAATGAATGAATCCATGGCGTTTGGTTTATTTGTTTTGTTTTTGTTAATAATAATATGAAAATAACTCCCAATACTAGAAGGGATTATAATTTTTGCTATTTTTTTAACATTTTATTGCGAACATTAAAAGTACATCAATCAAAAATGTTAAAACCCACACTTTTTTATTTTATATTTATGGATTTAAAACTTGTAAAGGCTTTTATGTACATGTAGACTGCTATTAACAAAAAGTATTACCTAATTAATAATCATGAAATGAAAAAAGGCCATCAGGGATGGATGAAAAGGGGAACATAAATAAAATATTTGGGATTTCTGCAAAGTTTGAGGACTGGAAAGATAAATAATCAGTTTCGGAAATCATCAGCGTTATTTTGGAATCCATTTCATCAAAGGAGCACTCATTTGCAAATAGATTACATCGTGTGATGGTCTTACGGAATGTGTGTTTGGCATAACGAATAATTCTGTTTGAAGCTATAATTACTGTTCCATGCTGAAAATTGTTGAGTAGAATAAAAATAAAACTTAATAGCTTTAGTCGAAATGTACAATAAATATTATTACAAGTTGTTACTTGAATATAAGTAACAGATTAATCTTGAAGAAAAATATTAAACATTTCAGCCAGTTAAACTATCAATACTTTCTACGATTTCTCCAAAACAAAACAAACTTTATCAGGTATTAAAAAAAATAAATCACAATCCTTCTTTTAGCTTAAAGATAACACATTTTTATTTAAGGAGAAAACAAATTATTTGTATAGTATGCAATAAACCCTAAATACAATTACAAACAAAGTCATCCAATCCAACAAGAATTTTGGATATTTTCAAGCATCTGCTTGCCCATTTAACAAACTAGACTAAACATTAATGAACATAAACATCTACTAGTACTCAAATATAATTTAAATTTACTTTTTATTCTTAACCATTAACACAATTAATTATCTGGACAGCTGAATGGCCGGTCAGATGGAGTATGAAGGCACAATAATGAGGCAGCTGAAGAGGGCTCGAATCGCCTAACGAGACCGTCCTCTTCTATGGCCTCCTGCCGCTAATGAAGTTATTGCAAGGCCCTTCTCGAGCAATTCTTGACAACCTTCTTTGAATCCTAAAAATAAGCTAGATATTTTAACCTGGCTTTAAAAATTAAATGAGATGTAATGGTCAGTGTTGACGTTTTTAGTAAAGATTTTCACAGACATATAATTGTGCAAGGTAAAACAATTTTAGGTAAAAATCACTATGTTTAAAGTGCCTGTCGTACATTAGATTAATAGTAAATATTCAAATTATTTTTAATAGTACGGCTCTGTTATTACTAAAAACTGTCTATAATACTATAATTTACGTCTATACTAGTCAAATCGAGCTGGTCTAGTTTTTGAGTTTTCGTTCAATTTTAGATGGCCTACTATAGTATATTACGTTAATAGGCCGGGAAGTATTGTTTTGCTGGACGAGCATGATAGTTCCCGAGCGAGCGAAAGTGAGTGCCCGAAAGTGAGTGGGGGGGGCCGGAAAGTTTTGCCCTACTCGCATGGAAACATGCGAGTAGGGCAAAACTTTCCGGCCGTGTAACATGCGATATTTTCATCATACCACTAAAAAAAACATACTTTTAATCATAACTTAGTCCTTGCATAAACCGATACGTTTCTTAATCTTTCGAACATAACCTATAACAAACAGAACAAAAATGTGCTACTGCTGCCAGTGCTGCAACTACATTCCTCTAAAAAGGAACCAACAAACAAGCACTAAACGTCGCGGTTTGCTGCAAATCAGCTGACTTATCCGGCCTAGGCCGGAAATGACATAGAAATATTGATTGTAATTTTCTGATCCTGAAATGTTTGCTAAATCTTAAAACTTTATATAGGGAGGGATAGCTAAGTGTTCACTTTATTCTGCATAGATTTAACTTTCGCAGATGATTTAACAGCGTCTAATAATACAATAACATCCTGTTAAAGTGGTTCAAAACTGTAGGAGGATTATAGATTTAAATTTTCTATTTTAATTGTTTATTTTTAATCATTAAAAATTTTGAAATGTGCATATTTTGGAAATAATATCGTAATTTAAAGCTATGTATCATGTTAGAGATGATACCGTCTGTTTCTCATGCCACTCAGCACTGTTCAGCTTTGTTTTATTGGCGTTCCTTTTATTTGTCATAGTCGATAAAGGCAGGAAAGCTATCGAATTTCAATCAAACAAGTCTCAGTTTTTACATAAGTATTTCAGCAATCCTTCTTCGCGAGGAAGGCCTTATTTAGTGTGTACTTCTTTCTTTCAGAGAAGGTCACATTTTTATTACATACCTATGCAAACAAATTTCACTTTCAACGGGATGGCGTTTGGTAAAAGTGTGAAGATTATAACTTTACTGTAATAACGAGTCTAGCTCAAATATGTTTGCAGTTTTTAACCATGCTTCTTTTGAGTGTTGCAATCACCATTCGTCTCACGCGGAAAAAAGTAACATGCAAAAGTACTGTCAACTTATAACTTTTAATAAAACATTAATACGATAGAAACTTGATGCAATAACTCCAAACCTTTTTATTTTCATTTTTACAAAAAAGATTGGTATTTTTGAAAAAAAGAAAAAGATAAAAAAGAAACAAAAAAAAATTGGATTAGCCTTTGATGTCAAACCTTCGTACCTAAAAACCGCTTAATGAAAAGGCAGTTAATATTCTACACTTCGCCACTTTGTGCATACAAATTACAATTGTGTGGAGCTTTGCGAGGAGTCAGTGAACAAATTATATTACCACAAAATTACAAATTACAAATTATATTGCCACACGGCTACATGCATGGCTTGCCTTATCTGGTTTACTTGATAAAAACACCATATGCTTTACCTACTTCTCGTTCTAATGTCAATGCAACATGATAAGACGTAGTTCTGACTGTCTACGAGGTAGTTTTTCTTAAAGAACCAGGATTTGATTAATTTATGATGATTAATTGATTTAAAAGGCATTTTTGTATAGGAATTTTGAGGCCTTAGTTGATAAAAATCAACACACTACTAAAATAAAGAATTTGATTTGAGACGTTACTCTATCCTACCCTGAAGTTTCTTAAATTCAGTAATATGATGCTGCCAATAATCATATCATAAGTTTATTAAAATCGTAATCATGAAAAAGTTAGTAATTTGATCATCAACTAAACTACAAGCAATGCTATTAAAAAACCGAGTTTAAAAAATAAATGTTCAATGTGAAATGTTTTTGAAGATCTCTTCTTGAACGAAATTTATTTGCATTTGCTAAAACAATAGACAACTCAACAATGAACCATTTCCACTTCATCTTCTCTCAGTGATGGGGCTTTAATTGTTCAGGTAAATACAAAGTTATACCATAATGCCTGTTCATATACTCTTAACATCTTACAAACTTCTACCTTTAAAATGATATTTTTCTATACTTATTCTGATCCATAAAGTGCTCGTTGAAAATGAAGGCTTAGATTTGATAAATAAAGTCCTTTGACTTAAAAACTATTAGATAAAAACTAAATAATCAATTACTAGCTCACATTCACGATATACTTGATAGCTAAGACGTATCCGGTTTGCTCTTGTTATTAAAACAATTATTTGTAAAATAAAATAACTATATCAGCGGTAAAATTTTATTGATCAAACAGTGGATAAATTGTACCGTAAATCTCTCCAAAAATTTTCATCAACTTAAAAACTGAATGAAATATATGTTAGCAATCAACTTAATTGAACGAAACTAATAAGCAAAATACAAGCAGGAGTCAGCCCCAGATGCAAATCAAACTTTAACAAATCAAACATCGCGAAACTAGTTAAAGTTTGACCAAACCACAACCCTGCACTGACAGCGACTTGATTAATTACTTGTAGGCTCAAAGTAATCTTAAAATTAAACAAAACTGAATCAAATATTAAAAATAATAATTTAAGTAATAATCTGGAAAACTTTAAAACTAAAAAAATTAAAATTTCTAAAAGAATCTTAAACGTACTATTTAAAAATGCCTTTAGAGTAATTAATTTAAATCATCCTAAAAGTACTAGAATGAGAAATATATTTGCAAGTAAAAATAAATATATTAATCAATTTGTGAATACTAGATTGTTATAACACAATTTATTATGATGAAAAATGTTTTTTAAAGTTTTGAAAAATGTATGGGGTTTTTTTGTGAACATTCTGGCCCTACCATTATCGACTTTGAGTTCTCTTGCCCCAAAATAAGTTTGATGAGTTTATTCAAATTAAGAGTAAAAATACACAAAATGGTTTGTAGACTGTTTCAACCTTACAAAAACACTAAGTAATCACCCGTTCCAAGTAAGGAAGGCTAGAAAATAAGGCTAGAGGGCTTAAGTAATAAATAATATTAATCGGCATCGGGGGTTTACAAAATGTTTAACTGGATAAAAATAATCACTATAATTAGACAGATGAGGTAGATTAGATTTAATATACGAATGAAAAAATTAAATGTATTCTCCATCATACATTTAGCATTAACCACCCGAAAAAAAATCCTTTCTAATGAGTCTTTCCGTTTTTAAAATTTTATCTTAAGAGGCTTCTCACAATTTAGAACGTATTTCAATGCAAGCAAAAATGCGTTAATAAAGGTTGAAAAAATCTAGGCAAAACATAATACCCGACGGTGTCATGCGCTTGGCAGAATTAGGATTGTTAACAAACCTCATACTTTATTTTGAAAAAATATATAAAAAATTGCCACAGACTTCATCGTACTTTTCTTGATTTCATTTTATATTTACTTTATAATGTCATGCCACTACTTGCGGAAGTAAAAGAGATCAACATTTAAGTATTTCGTGTGTTTGAAAAATAAAATTATGTAATCTAGTGATGGTATAACCCAATTTGCATCAAAATTATACTTTATTTCGTAATCCAAGAATATAAAAATACTTTCAAAATTTAAAACAGGCTAATATTATCATTTGGATTTTGCATTGTATAAAACATTCACATTGCTTGTTAAAACGTGATTTCATTGCAAACTCACAACCTGTTTGCAATGAAAACAATGAAAAATTGTCTTGGTTAGTGTACATCACTAACCAAGACAAGTTAAATCACTTCGGACGTACCCCTCTCAAGTCCTCAGCAAACTACGGGCTAAGCCAACTAATTAGGGACTACACATTACATAGAGCCCTTATACGGGATTATGGGATCGGACTGAGTAATGGCATTGCACAATATAAGATCTTGGACAAACATATCCTTGCAAATCTTAGACAAACACGCTAAATTACTAGAACCTAATTCCAACATTTTTTAGTGGAAGAATATTTAAGTCTAAACATAATAAAATGAATACTAAGCTTTTTAAATAGTTTTCCTTTTATAGTCAAGTCTGTTGAAAGTTCTGAGTGTTTGGTTGACGAAAATATTTTCGTATATTTACAATTACGAATGAATATACACACATCAGAAAACAAACAACATGCATTACCTTCCTGAAACTGTGTGTAACAACGTGCTATACAAATCCAACCTCATATCTTTAAGTTTTCATATTGGCATATGATTGTATTTGCCAACAAATTCAAGAACAGCTAAAGAATATTGCTTCAAAGATAGGGGTGCCCTTTAAACCAGAGTGTATTCAAAAAGCACATAGGCTGCAGCCTAGGAAGGATAATAACCCACCGACACTTCTGGTGCAATTTACATCTTCAGGGGTACGTGACGACTGGCTCAAGGCAGGTAAGAAAGCCAAGCTTGTGGAGGTGAACTCGAATAAGAGGTTATACTTCAACGAAAACTTGACTCGCTACTACCGCAACTTGCTGAGTGAGTCAAAGAAGTGTGCAGCAGCTCACGATTACTCCTTCGTCTGGGTGCAGAATGGGAAGATCCTCGCAAGGAAAAATGAAAGAGACAGAAATGTTATTGTCATCAAACATTTCAGAGACTTGAAAAAAATAGGCTTAGGATTAAGGCTGGGAGAGCAGCCCCATTAGGTTTAATTATGGATTTTTTTCTTTTTTTTTCTTTCTTTCTTGCACTTAACCTAATTGTGGTCTATGTTTGATTTAACAAACAATCTTAATGACAATACTTTTTCTGTCAATTATGAAAATTTTGAAAACTGGTTTGCGAGTACTGATCCCCAATGTGTTAATTCTTGTGTACAAGGTAATTTAAAAATAAGCATCCTGCATTTAAATATTAGATCCTTAAGAAAGCACTGGGACACCCTTTTCGTTCAGTTATTGATTCATAAAGATGTTGTAGATTTAATTGTTCTATCTGAAATTAATTGTGAGCTGAATGAGGCTAAAGCTTTTAATTTCAATAATTTTGGAAAAATAATCAAATGTAGAGAGGGTAAGAAAGGTGGAGGGATAATGATGTTTTATAACGAAAATAAGTTTAATTTCAACATGTTAGACTACACTTTCCAATCATGTGAAAGCATTATAGGTAAGCTAGAATCAATGGATAAAAGTTTTAGTATGGGTCTTCTAATGTTGTACCGACCACCTTCATCATGTAGTAAGGTTACAGTTGGTGTGTTCTTGGAGGAACTAAGTACATTCTTAGATAGTAACTATGTGTCTGATAACCTTATTTTGATAGGTGATACTAATATTGATATTAAGAGCAGGTTCGACAATTTGGCCTCAGAATATGAAACCATTTTGGCTGCAAATGGTTTATCTCGTTTGATAAATGACTATACAAGAGAGGAAGTTAGGAATGCTATTCTAAGTAGGACATGTATAGACCATATTTATCTAAGAAACAAATCGATTCGAGGAAATATTATCTCTGGAATAGTACAGACTAAAATTTCAGATCACTACCCGATAACATTAGTATTAGAACCTAGAATAAAAAATGTAGTAAATAATAAAAAGGAAATTTATAGAATTGATGATAGACAAGTAAGAAAAGAACTTTTGAAAGTAAATTGGGAATCACTTAAGACTAATGATGTAAACATATTTTTTAATAATATCATAAGAAGTTTTAAAGGAGCTTATGAGAATGGTAAATATATTGTTGATAGGTCTAGAGAAAACCCACATAAAAGAGTAGATAAAGAATGGATGACATATGAATTAAAAAATATGATTAAAGAAAGAGATCGCTTATTTAGAATTTGGAAATCAGACCCAGCAAACCTAAGACATAAAAATATATATAAAACTTTCAGGAATAGAGTTAACAGTAGGATAAGATTTGCAAAGAATAATTATTATCAAGCCTATTTTAGTAAAGTAGCCAAAGACACAAGAAAAGGTATGGGAAGGTGTAAATACAGTTTTAGGTAGATGTAAAATAAAGAGTGTTGACAAACAAATAGAAAATGGAATGGCATCGCTAAATCTGTCTGCTACAGGAATTGCAAATGGTTTTTGTAATCAATTTCTATTTGGAGTTGAGTCAATAATACATCACTGTGATTTGAGATATGATGAGCAAATTAATCTCAATCAAAGCTTAAATTCATTTGAGTGTTACATACCTAAGGCCACGACTAACGATGTATTAAAAATAATTGATAAACTTGATGAAGTGAAATCTCCTGGAATTGACCAAATAAGATGTAAAGATATCAAGTTCTTGAAACACGTTATAGCACCTATTTTATCGGATGCTATTAATTTATCTCTGAAAACTGGAGAATTTCCTGACAGTCTGAAAACAGCTATAGTGAGACCTATTTATAAGTCTGGACAGTACAAAAAATTTGAAAACTATCGACCAATCGCTATCCTCCCAACTCTTGACAAGATAATTGAGAGATATGTTGCTGATAAGATAAATAAATAATTGAAGGAAAATAACATTATTAATAATAATCAGTATGCCTTTCAAAAGGGTAAGAGTACTGAACAACTTTTTATGAACTTAGGAAATGAACTAAATAATAGTATATACAAAGGCGAGCACGTTTTGGCTGTTTTTATAGATCTATCCAAGGCATTTGACACAATAGACCCCAAAATGATGCAACAGGCTTTATTTAAAATTGGAATAAAAAATAAACTATTGAATTTTTTTGAATCGTATCTGAACGGGAGAAAATTTACAGTTAAGGTTAAAAACTGCTTTAGTGAGGTTAAAATTAGTAGATTTGGTGTGCCTCAAGGAAGTATTCTAGGACCATTACTTTTCATTATATTGCTTAACGATATATTCAATAAAGTAAGTCACGGCAAAATACTAGCCTACGCAGATGATATACTGCTACTGGTGACAGGAAAGAACTTAAGAACAGTTATAAACAACCTGCAAAAGGATTTAAACAATATATCTAGGTTTGCTCATGATAAGGGGCTAGTTATAAATGCACAAAAGACTGTTATGATGCATTTTTATCTGAGAAATAAAAAGATTAACGAAGCTCCGAAATTAAAAATTCATGACTGCATGTGTTTGCAGAGTTTTGCTTCTTATATGCTTAGAGAGGAAGGAAACTGTGGATGCCCAGTTCTACGAACAGTAAACAGTTGTAATTACCTTGGCCTAAAAATAGATAATGGACTTACTTGGAAAGATCATACCTATAAAATACACAAAAGGCTGGGACCAGCAATTGCATCTATTTACAGACTAAAAAATATGTTGAACGATAAAGTGAAAATATCAATATACAAATCATTAGTAGAATCTGTTATTCGGTATGGAGTTTGCCTGTATGGAGTTGCTGCTGATTGTCATATCAAAAAAATCATAAGTCAACAGAGGAAATGTTTAAGTATGCTTTTTGACAGAGGATTGAGGGATGATTTGGGTGCTCTTTTCAAAACAGCAAAAACCCTGACACCAAAAGACTTTTACAAGTACAATGTTATTATAGAGCATAAACAAAGCGAACAGTATAAACTCAAGAATATAAAGTATATACATAGAAACCTTAGGGTGCAAGAGAGGTTTAAAGTTGAAACACCTAAATCAGTTTTTGGAGAGAGGCTACTGTCATTTGTCGTTCCTACTCTCTATAACTTGCTCCCTGAAAACATTCTCCTTGAAGAGAATTTTTTTAAATTTAAGAAACTGGTGTATGATTGGTTCATAAACTCAATACGGTGAAAGCACATAGTTACTGTAAAATCTCCTCATAATATTGATAGGTCCAAAACCAATTTAGAATGTAGGACTAGGCCTAATGTAAGTTTAACATATTGGTCAAGTTTTTCTCTTTTGACTGATAGGCTATAGTGTTTTTGATTAGACGCTACTTTTTTTTATATATATATTTTATAGTTATGTAAGTTGAGGACAGATTTAATAGGCTGGTTAAGTTTGTTTTGTTTATGTTGGCTTGGGCCTCTTCGAGTAATCTAGTCACTTGTTAAGTTTTTCATATTTTATGTAGGTTTAGGACAGATTTAATAGGTTTGTTGAGTTTGTGTAGTTTAAATAGGCTTACCTTTGTCACTTGTTAAGTTTTGCAGAGTTTTTATAGGCTTAAGATATATTACTTGGCGTGTTAAGTTTGTTTTCGGTAGGCTTATGACCTGTTGAGTAAAAATATGTAGTTACAAGTTTGTTTTTTGCAGTTATGTAGGATAAGACGGATTGTAGGCTGTTAGGCTGTACAGTCATGCAGACTTTGGACTTATTAGGTAGTAGGCCCATAATGTTATATATCCCCATGTAAAACAAACAGTTAAGCCTAATTCTACCGATATAGGTCTGAATTGATTTATGACTGTTAAATTTAAGTAGTATATAGTGTTACTTTAACAATCGTAACTATCTTATAGCCTAGGCCTTTTTTGTCTTTTTAGAGGCAGTTCTGTGATCTGATAAGTAGGCCTATCAGCTGGCTTAGAGATTAGCCAATACAGAAATGGGAGGCCTAGCCTACAAACATATGACAAGAAAACTGGTAAATATGCGTTATTGTTAAAAACAAATACCTGTGAAGACATCCACATAAGTTTTAGGAAAACATAAATAGCACATTTTCACATGAAAGTTAGAAACTCAATAGACCCACAGAAAACTGGTTAGTAGTTTTGTTATCACATTCATGGTTAGTACATACACCTGCTGTTACTGACACAGGGATATTTGGGATGAATTAAATAATATTTATTTGCTCTGAACTGTTATATTGAAAAAAGAAAGTCTAAACTGAGAATTTTTTATTGATTAGATTTCCACATAACTTTCTCCTTTTCATCTTTTTGTCAATGTCATGTCACGTCATGTAGTTGAAGTTTCAATAACTTTGTAGTTGCAGGGTTACCATAACCTAGACGGAAAGACAAATATCCCACCATCAGGGGCTGCTCTTCATACACATAATAATTAAAATTGTGGTTGTTAATTCTTTCCAGAACATTGTATGTTTTTTATGGTTTAATGCCCAGACTGTGCCATACATGGAGTACAAACTTGGAATATTTATTATTATATGTATTAATTTTTTTCTAGTTAATAGGTCCCTGTTGATAAGTCAATTTTTGACTTACAGGGCCATAATTGTAAAATTTTTTTTTGAGAATAAATGAATTGAATTGAATTGAACCCTTTCGTCACCTTAAAAAATTCACTACCAAACATTGTGGGTGACTGTTAAAAATTAAAAAATTAAATTAAATTAAGCTCTTCCCTGAATAACTTGAACTGGCATATTTAAAAATCGTTTAAACGATATAAAATCAGCCTAAAACATGTAAGCTTTTAATGTAAAAAAAGTATACCATCAAGACCTTAAATGCCTATTACATGAATTTAATGTCAGGGTTAAAATTTGATTTAGCTTCATTGTTGAAATCTTCTATGGTCATACTACAGAGGAATCGTGTTAGATAAAATTAACCTTGAATAACATGAATTTCTTTTTCAATGTAAGAGTAATTTTTTCACTTACAACAAATCTTACTCAGAGCAGTGTTTCTTCTCAATAATGGAAAGAAAAGGTTTTATTGGCCATTAAACGTGCTGGCAGTAGATGTTAAAGGCCATTTGAACGAAGGTAATAAAACAGAGAAAAAACGCGAGTGATGTAATAAATTCTTGCTAGGTGATTGGTAGGAAATAATTCTCTAAATTAGGTGGTTCAAGTCAAAGTTGAATTAGTAAAAACGTATATAGTATAAGCAAAATTGTTTGAAACATTTGAGCAGTAAATTGTTTTATAAGTATATCAAGGATTTTCAGGGTAGGGAAGATTAATTGTTGGAGCATGAATACTAATCCTATTACACTGACGTTAACAATTAATTAAATTATTTCAGGTAAGTTCATTGTTAAGGGTCTTCAAAGAAAATCTTTTCATCCTCATTTTAAATGAAAGGGTTTATTGGTAGTATTTACACCGGTTATATTGTAAGATTGTACCATGCGTTATTTAGCTTTGTAATTTGTCTAACTACCGTCATAATCACACATGGATGATATTATTGCTGCTAATACTACAAGTAACTCATTATACGTTGTTCTATTGTAAATCCCACTTATTGAAAAAAGACACAATAATTAGTTGGGTAACACTGAAATTGTTTCTTTGATAAGTAATGCCACTAAATCTTTGATAAGGCTAGCCATTCTATTTGAAAGATCTGTATTAAAAAATACAGTCAAGACTTGAAATTCCTTTAAACATGAAGTCCTGTAAAAATGTCAATTCCTATCCCTTGATTCCCCACGAAACAATGATGGAACCATTGATAATGCCGCCGACAAGGGGTCCTTGACCCTACAACCTCCAAGACCAATCGGCGTAGAGTTATCTACTGGTGATGATTATCTTACTGATCGCATCCTTACACTTTTACAAAGGGTGCAAACTTTTTAAATTCCCTAAAATTGTCATAGTTTATCATCTCTAAAGTTAAGTAAACAAGCACAAACGAGTTAGCCAAACGCGATAACAATTATCGAGCCCGGGCTCCGGTTACCGGAAATGATGGGTTCGCCACTACGTGACTGGAATGGTCATTGGTTGGCTTTGGATCAATTCTAACCTCACTGATAGGGGACTTGATATTTCAGAGACTATTATACGATCTTTGTTCACATGTTTGCCATATTTCAACATACGTTTCCAACTTGGAAAGAGAATAAAATTTAGATTGCTGGATACAAGTTTTCTGGTAAACCTTTGTTTGTATTTACATTTTATATATTTTTATTTAAAGTGATTTTAAATTACCTAATTTGTAAAAAATATGGAAGTTAATAAAATACAATATAGCGCGTTTTCTCCCCTACTATTGTTTGTTGTACAAGTGCAAAAAAACAAAAAAAAACAGTGTTCAAACATAATAGGTATATGTGCAATCAGAATTAAACGCACTCTTTCTAGTTACCTTAGTACATACAAATGTTATCTTTTTATTTATCTTAGCTATCCACTAGGTATGCTATATGGTGCTATCACCGCGTAAAAATTACAATTTTATTAGTTTTATAATCTTCGTAGATATCTATTATGATGAAATATGTTTTAAAATAAACAACATGCTAGATTGCTAGGCTTTTATTGTACCCTCAAAAAGGGAAGAAACCAACAGTGACCAGCCCCTGGGTGTGTTTTTGCATTGTATTATGTACAAGGCAAAAGCGTTCGCTTAAGTGACCTCAGTAGACTCTTTGAGCCACACAAGGTTACTCGAAGTACATTGAATGTAGGTATACGCAAACAAGTGAAATCCTACTCAAACGTTTTTACTATCACTTTATTAAAAGAAAATATATAAAAACACTAAAATCTGTGTTATTTGGAAATTAGTGCATGATATCTTTAGAACAATTCTCTTTTGCATAAAAAAATAGTGAATTTAGTACGGATTATATCCTACTTAAACGATGATCAATAAATCTATAAAAGTCTTTCTTGCTTTACTATTGCAATAATTAATTATTCTACACTTTTTTGCGTCAGGTTCAATTATAATTCAACGCATATTTATTTAATTTTAATGAGTTAAAAAGAACTGAACGAATATTGTTGAAGTTGTTGTTATCAAGAGTACATTTGAAAACCACCATTTGAAGTGTGGGTTTTATTTAACTATTCACTGTTAATGACTACATTCCCATTCATAGGGTAGAACAGATAATATTTTAACCGGACTTGAGTATGTTTGTGATTGAAAAATAGCTACACAAATATACAATTTATTTGTGGATTGAAAAAAATAGGTAAACGACTTAAAGCAAAATATATGTTAAACTCAACAATTAACTGATACAACAATAAGTAAATTATTTATTTCATTATTTTCCTCGGCAAGAAAAATTATTATTGATATATATCCTCGATTATTGGCAAGATGTAGTGCTAAATAGTTGGAGTAAATCTAAGTTACATCAAAAGTGTTGTTGATACATTTCATCTATCTTGATAAAAGCTTGATCTGAACTCGAGAAAGAAGTGGACGATAAAACTTATCGTGTAAAGTTACAAACGGTTCCTAATCCTGGGTTATTGGTATTGAGGGAGAACCTTTATCGCTCTAGCATTTAGATGGTTTGTTTGTTTGTCCTAAAACGGGTACCTTTAACTGTTTCTTATACCTATAGCTGTTTAAAGGTATAACGGAGCCGCTATATTTTGTACAAATTATGTTTCTAATATACAGAAACTCGTTTTCTTTAAAAAAAATCTCTTTTAATGTCATCCTGATTAAAACAAGTAGTTTAATGAATGAATCCATGGCGTTTGGTTTATTTGTTTTGTTTTTGTAAATAATAGTATGAAAATAACTCCCAATACTAGAAGTAAGTATAATTTTTGCTATTTTTTAACATTTGATTGTGAACATTAAAGGTACATCAATCAAAAATGTTAAAACCCACACTTTTTTATTTTATATTTATTGATTTAAAACTTGTAAAGGCCTTTATGTACATGTAGACTGCTATTAACAAAAAGAATTACCTAATTAACAATCATAAAATGAAAAAGGTCATCAGGTATGGATGAAAAGGGGAACATTAATAAAATATTTGGGATTTCTGCAAAGTTTGAGAACTGGAAATATACATAATCAGTTTCGGAAATCATCAGCGTTATTTTGGAATCCATTTCATCAAAGGAGCACTCATTTGCAAATAGATTACATCGTGTGATAGTCTTACGGAATGTGTGTTTGGCATAACGAATAATTCTGTTTGAAGCTATAATTACTGTTCCAAGCTGAAAATTGTTGAGTAGAATATAAAAAAAAAACTTAATAGCTTTAGTCGAAATGTACAATAAATATTATTACAAGTTGTTACTTGAATCTAAGTAACAGATTAATCTTGAAGAAAAATATTAAACATTTCAGCCAGTTACCACATAAATAAGGACTCATCAATGGCTTTAAAAAACTATCAATACTTTCTACGATTTCTCCAAAACAAAACAAACTTTATAAGGTATTAAAAAAATAAATCACAATCCTTCTTTTAGCTTAAAGATAACACATTTTTATTTAAGGAGAAAACAAATTATTTGTATTTTATGCAATAACACCTAAATACATTTACAAACAAAGTCATCCAATCCAACAATAATATTACGAATATTTTCCAGCATCTGCTTGCCCATTTAACAAACTAAACAAAACATTAATGAACATAAACATCTACTAGTACTCAAATATAGTTTAATTTACTTTTAATTTTTAACCATCAACACAATTAATTATCAGGACAGGTGAACAGCCGGTCAGATGGAGTATGAAGGCACAATAATGAGGCAGCTGAAGAGGACTCGAATCGCCTAACGAGACCGTCCTCCTCTATGGTCCTGCCGCTAATGAAGTTATTGCAAGGTCCTTCTCGAGCAATTCTTGACGACCTTCTTTGTACCCTAAAAATAAGCTGCATATTTTAACCTGGGTTTAAAAATGAAATAAAATGTAATAGTTAGTGTTGATATTTTTTTGTGAAACTTTTTACAGACATATAACTGTGCTGGGTAAAGTAATTGCGGGTAAAAATCGTTAGATTTTAAGTGACTGTCGTATAATATGTCGTATAATAATACATTAGATTAATAGTAAATATTTATACGCAAGGTATTTTTAATGGTCTGGCTCTGATATTACTAAACACTATAATTTACGCCTACCAGTTAAATCCTGATGGTCCACAGTTTTTGAGTTTCAGTTCATTTTTAGACAGCCTCCTTAAGAAATATTCAGTCGTAATATACTATTCCTGAAATGTTTGCTATATTGTAGAACATTATGTAGGGAGGGATAGCTAACTGTTCACTTTATTCTGCATAGATTTAACTTGCGTAGATGATTTAACAGCACCTAATAATACGATAAAATCCTATTCAAATCGGATCAAAACTGTAGCAGGATTATAGATTTAAATTTTCTATTTTAATTGTTTATTTTTAATCATTAAAAATTTTGAACTGTGCATATTTTGGAAATAATATCGTAATTTAAAGCTATGTATCATGTTAGAGTTGATACCGTCTGTTTCTCATGCCACTCAGGACTGTTCAGCTTTGTTTTATTGGCGTTCCTTTTATTTGTCATAGTCGATAAAGGCAGGAAAGCTATCGAATTTCAACCAAACAGGTCTCAGTTTTTACATAAGTATTTAAGCAATCCTTCTTCGCGAGGAAGGCCTTATTTAGTGTCCATTTCTTTCTTTCAGAGAAGGTCACATTTTTATTACATATCTATGCAAACAAATTTCACTTTCAACGGGATGGCGTTTGGTAAAAGTGTGAAGATTATAACTTTACTGTAATAACGAGTCTAGCTCAAATATGTTTGCAGTTTTTAACCACATACTTCTTTTGAGTGTTGCAATCACCATTCGTCTCACGCGGATAAAAGTAACATGCAAAAGTACTGTCAACTTATAACTTTTAATAAAACATTAATACGATAGAAACTTGATGCAATAACTCCAAACCTTTTTATTTTCATTTTTACAAAAAAGATTGGTCTTTTTGAAAAAAAAGAAAAAGATAAAAAAGAAACAAAAAAAGATTGGATTAGCCTTTGATGTCAAAACTTCGTACCTAAAAACCGCTTAATGAAAAGGCAGTTAATATTCTACACTTCGCCACTTTGTGCATACAAATTACAATTGTGTGGAGCTTTGCGAGGAGTCAGTGAACAAATGATATTACCACATAATAACATGGCGACACGCATTGCTTGCCTTATCTGGTTTACTTGATATACACCATATTATGATTTACCTACTTCTCGTTCTAATGTCAATGCAACATGATATGACGTAGTACTGTCTGTATACGAGGTAGTTTTTCTAAAAGAATCATGATTTGATTAATTTATGATGATTAATTAATTTATAAGACATTTCTGTATAGGAATTTTAAGGCCTTAGTTGATAAAAATCAACACACTACTAAAATAAGTAATTTGATTTGAGATGTCACTCTATCCTACCCTGAAGTTTCTTAAATTCAGTAATATGATGCTGCCAATAATCATGTCATAAGTTTATTAGAATCGTAATCATGAAAAGGTTAGTAATTTGATCATCAACTAAGCTACAAGCAATGCTATTAAAAAACCGAGTTTAAAAAATAAATGTTCAATGTGAAATGTTTTTGAAGATCTCTTCTTGAACGAAATTTACTTGCATTTGCTAAAACAATAGACAACTCAACAATGAACCATTTCCACTTCATCTTCTATCGGTGGTGGGACTTTAATCGTTTTAGTAATTCCAAAGTTATACCATAATGCCTGTTCATATACTCTTAACATCTTAAAAACTTCTACCTTTAAAAATGATGTTTTTCTATATCTATTCTGATCTACAAACAAAGTGCTCGTTGAAAATGTAGGCTTAGATTTTAGAAAAGTCCTTTGACTTATAAACCATTAGATAAGAACTAAATAATCAGTTACTAGCATACATTTACGATGCACTTGATAGCTAAGACGTATACGGTTTGCTCTTATTATTAAAACAATTATTTCTAAAATAAAATAACTATGGCAGCAGTAAAATGTTATTGAACAAACAGTGGATAAATTTGTACCGTAAAATCTCAGCAAACTTTTAAATGAACTTTAAACTTTATGAAATAGACGTTAGCAATAAACTTAATTGAACGAAACTAATAAGCAAAATACAAGCAGGAGTCAGCCCCAGATGCAAATCAAACTTTAACAAATCAAACATCGCGAAACTAGTTAAAGTTTGACCAAACCACAACCCGCGCTGACAGATGCTTGATTAATTGCTTGTAGGCTCAAAGTAATCTTGAAATTAAACAAAATTGAAACAAATATTAAAAATAATAATTTAAGTAATAATCTAAAAAACTTTAAAATTAAAAATGTTAAAAAATCCAAAAGAATCTTAAAAGTACTAATTTGAAATGTCCTTAGAGTAATAAATTTAAATCATCCTAAAAGTACTAGAATGAAAAATATATTTGTAAATAAAAATAAATATATTCATCAATTTGTGAATACTTGATTGTTATAACACCAATTTGTTCATCATAGATGAAAAAGGTTTTTTATTTTTGAAAAATGTATGGGGTTTTTTTTGTGAACATTCTGGCCCTACCATTATCGACTTTGAGTTCACTTGCCCCAAAATACGTTTGATGAGTTTATTCAAATTAAGGATAAAAAACCCAAAATGGTTTATAGGCGGTTAGCAACCTTACAAAAAAACTAAGGAATCAACCGTTCCAAGTAAGTAAGGCTATAAAATAAGGCTAGAAGGCTTAAGTAATAAGAAATATTAACCGGCAACGGGAGTTTAAAAAATACTTAACTGGATAAAAATAATCACTATAATTAGACAGATGAGCTAGATTCGATCTAATATACGAAGGAAAAATAAAATATGTTGTCCTTACATTTAGAATTAGCCACCAGCAAAAAATCCCTTCTAATGAGTCTTTCCGTTTTTAAAATTTTATTTTAAGAGGTTTCTCACAATTTAGAACTTATTTCAATGAAAACAAAAAAGCGTTAATAAAGGTTGAAAAAGTATAGGCAAAACATAATACCTGACGGTGTCACGCGCTTGGCACAATTACGATTGTTAACAAACCTCATAATTATTTTTGACAAAAGATATAAAAAATTACCACAGAATTCATCATACTTTTCTTGATTTAATTTTATATTTATTTACTTTATGATGTCATTCCACTACTTTCGGAAGTAAGAGTGATCAAAATGTAAGTATTACATGTGTTTGAAAAATAAAATAATGTAACCTAGTGATGGTATATAACAATTTGCATCAAAAGTATACTTTATTTCGTCATACAAGTATATAAAAATACTTTCAAAATTTAAAACAGGCTAATATTACAATTTGGTTTTTGCCTTGTATGAATAATTCACATTACTTGTTAAAACGTGATTTCATTGCAAAATCACAACCTGTACATCGCTAACCAAGACAAGTTAAACTTCGGACATATCCCCCTCAAGTCCTCAGCAAACTACGCTAAGCCAACTAAGTACACATTACATAAAGCCCTTGTACGGGATTATTGGATCTTACTGAGTAATGGCATTGTACAATGTAAGATCTTGGACAAACAAATCCTTACAAATACTAGACAAACACGCTAAATTACTAAACCCTAATTCCAACAATTTTTAGTAGAACAATATTTAAGTCTAATCATAATAAAATTAATACTAAGCATTTTGAATAATTTTCCGTTTATAGATAGCCAATGTCTGTGAAAAGTACTTAAGTGGGGAAAAATATTCTCGTACATTTATGAACGAATTAATTTACACACATCAGCCGTATCACGCTTCTGAAACTATAAGTAACTAACTACTTGCATTTCAAAACTATCTTTATATCTAAGTTTTCATATTCGGCTTAAAATTTTATATTATTGTATTTGACATCCCTTTCGTCATCTTAAAAGATTCACTACTAAACGTAGGACCATAGTGGAAGACTGTAAATGAAATAAAATTCAGCTCTTCTCTGAATAACTTGAACTGGCATATTTAAAAATCGTTTAAACTATATAAAATCAGCCTAAAATATGCAAGCTTAGTAATGTAAAAAAACATATCATCAAGACATTATAAATGCCTATCGCATGGATTTAATGTCAGGGTTAAAATTTGATTTAGCTTCATTGTTGAAATCTTCTAAGGTCATGCTATAGAGGAATCTTATTAGATAAAATTAATCTTGAATAACATAAATTTCTTTTTTAATGTAAGAGTATGAAATGTGCCTTAAATATGTAAGCATAACATCTAGCTTTGTAGGTCCGAGGAAACCGACTTGATGATTTCACTGGAGGAGTTGTCTGTCATACGGTGAGACATGGGACTAAACTTCCTGCCTGTCTGTCTCATACTGTATATATGAGTATCTTGTTTGTGATATGATCCATCCTGAGATAGAAAATCAATAGAGTGGTTAACACTAGATGTTTAAGAATTCAGAGACAGTTTGCAGGAATTTAATTTTTATTCTCGTAGTGTTCTACAAAACATCGCTTATTGTTAATCTTTACTGTATAAGATTTAAACTGCTTATCATCTGGGTTAGGTTTGATTTTGATTCCATGTGCCGATGGGAAAAAGCAATCTCAATAAATACTGTAGTTTGGTTAATTTTATAACCAATGGTATTGCCATAAAACATTAAGACACTGTTCATCGTTAAAATTTGAAAGTGCAAACCCAGCTAAGAAAAATACATTGTTTCACTTTTACATTCAGTAGGCTAGTAATATAGCGGCTGTTAGCATATTAAAATATAACATATTACGAGATACAAAACTGATTCCAATTGAAATTCGTTTACGGGATTGCATTAATAACAATGCTATTGAAGTATATACAATATGAACTCAACAATGACGTTGTATCCCATTAGAGGTCCCAGTTTAGTTTATCTTCGTATAATATAAATATCAAACTAATTAAAAGTTATAAACAGTTTTATTTTAATTAACATAATTACGAGTATAACAATTAAAATCACAAAACAAATGCTCAGCAGAGTAACTTTTTATCAAACATTTGTGATATCAGGAAATGACTGTCTACATAAATATTTTATAGGAATTTATTATAAAGGGAAATTCAGTCAACAAAAATACTAATTCCACAGTTTTATGCATTAATTAGACAATTTTATTACGCAATATAAAATGTAGTATATTAACGCCAAGCAAATGCCATTTATTATTTTGTTCTCAATTCATTTTGGGAAATCACTGATTTATTTGGCTAAACTTGTGTTAATTTATTTGAATTACACTGATAAAAAGTTTCAAACAAATGTAAAATCATTCACAATTACGACAGTCATAAAGACTATATTCACTGTCAAATCTGTTTAACTTAAAGTTATTTTAATATGTGCAAAGAGTCACCAGAAACATAGAAGTATAAAAAAAATGAAGATGTGAGATAATAATTCCGGCCGAGATGCTTTATGTTTTCCACTTCCGCCACGGCATCAGCTGAGCCGCACCGGAAGTTGTGCGTCATCCCTTTCTTCAGGGGAAGTGTCCTCAGTCTTACAATATGATTAAATTGACTAGTCCTTGAACCGAGATATTGATTCAGAATATGACTGATTTCTATGAGGTCGTTAGCTATTCGTTTTACAATTTAGTAAAACTGATAACGTGTTTACGTCAATGTCGAAAATAAATAAACGATTGTATCAAAAAAGGCTATTGAATTTTATTTCGGAGAAATCTTTTATTGTTAACACGCACGCTAAATCTTTGGTTTATGAAGTAGTCCGCTTAGTTGAAAATACAGTACGTCACACGGGCTTTCGTATCTCGGGAATTCGGTCGAAAAACTTAACACTCAATTTCTTGGGCCTTTGGGGTGAAAAAAATTGTATTAGCACTATAGGCACAATCAATCATTAACAAAAATTATTTGGCTAGTTTTTTACGGCAAGTGATGATTTTCCTCAATCTCAAAGCCTTTAGACACTAACAGAGACGATTGAGAGAGAGCGATTGTATTCCTTGCAAAGCAAACAATTTGCAATCGTCTGAGCACTGAATTTATTTATGTTTTCTACTGTTCCCATAGAGTGATCGGTGTTTTATACAATACTTTTTAATAACAAAAAACTAATATAATTTGGATTTGTATGGTAAGTTTATTCATTTATTGAGTAGCTGAATTTATTAAAGGATATAGAATAAATTCTTCTTTGAAAAGAATCTACCACAAAGGAATGTTCTCAATAAAAAGTATTGCGTGGCTAGAAATGGAATAGCTTTTATACGTTTAATATAGTACGTCGCAGGGGCCAAAGAATGTCATTAAAGCAAAACTTCATTTAAGAAGACAACTGCTAACAGCAGAAATATTCTCAAGAATTTAATTTATCTTTACAGTCTGTAAAATGATTACTTATTTTTCCACATGCCAATAACTATTTAAGTTTTTTAATAGCTATTTAAAAATAGCTGGTATAATTTAAGGTCCAACTTAAATTATAAGGTCTATTTAAGGTATTTAAGGTCCAACTTAAGCACTAAAACACACTTGCATATTGTTTCAAACCTAATAATGTCACAGACTTGTCTCGAAAACCACCCTGGTTTAATTTATTTTTTCTAACATAAACTTTGTTGAAATAACAAACATTTTATTCTGGCTATGATGAAAATAAATTAAGTCATACATACACACATACACAGACATACTCATTTAGTCAAACATATCTAAACAGAATGAGGGAAGTGCCTCTAGGGAAATCACAGGGTTGGCAGCCGTGATATTGCTTCTTTAGCACCGCATTTTATGTTTTGATAATTAGGGCGTGGTGTTTAAAATATATTGCATACAACCGTTTGTTCCTGCATAGTTAAACACAGCCCATGCCGAAAGTAGACATGCCATGCCCATGAAAACATTTTTCCCAATGTGAATGAACCATTAGTCTACTGCGCTAGCTGTGGACTCCGATACACAGTATAAACAAACTACGTAATTTTGTCACCAAATTTTTGTGTCAAATATCACTAACAAAAAGTATTGAAATATAACCATAAAATATTATTGTAAAACATAACAATGATTAGGCTTTTCTCTGAACTATCTAATTTTTGCAATTAATTTTAGTTTTGTAGTAAGTTGGAACTGTCAAATAACTGAAAGGTTGTTTGAAAGTAAATAGTTATTATTTATGGCGTAGTTATAATTTTTTTAAATGAAAGTTGGATTGCTAGTAAGGTGGTTAATGTTATGATAGTTAATAATCATCACAAGCAATTGTGTGAGCAATTCTCACATGTCTAAATTAACAGTTTGTTTGATAGTTCAACCAAAAATATCAGATGGATTTGCACACTTCATTTAGGAAAAGAAGAAGCTTAAATAATCCCAGAACTTAATTAGAACTTAAAAATATATTTAAGTTTTAAATATCACAGAATCCCATTTCTATCCAACCAATATTCTAGTATACTAGCAAAACTTTATAGACTATTCTACTATTTTAATATGAATAAAACATAAGTAAATAAAAGTAAAGATAATATTCAAGTAATGCATTAATACATTACCGTTTGGCCTTGTAGTGGTTTAACCCATTCCCACTCCTTCACCGAGTCCTGTTGGACTAATGGTTGTATAATGGGTCGATGATGTGATGGGTCTTTGTTGCTCATGGAACATCGTGGGGGTTCACTTCAATGTTTGAAAAATACAATGACATTATCTGATTAATTTGAACTGTTTAAGTTGTACTCAAAAGAACGTTGTAGGAAGTGGCCGTAGAATTTAAACTTTATTCTTTAGTGAAATAATAGAATACTAGTGGCTTGAAGGGGGTAAAACCCCTTATGAGGGAAAATTCAAACAATCCTTATTTATTATAGTACAAAATACCTTCATAGCAAAATGAATCTATCTTATATCTTATATCTTATATCTTGATATGCAGCCAACCACATGGTTTTTAATCAAGTATCAGCAACACATATTCTCTATTCAAACAGGCAAAGTTAGGGTCACATGACCCTCTTAACCATCAAGGAAGGATTCTTCTGTAAACTATCTAATGTTTAAGTTGTACTCAAAAGAACGTTGTAGGAAGTGGCCGTAGAATTTAAACTTTATTCTTTAGTGAAATAATAGAATACTAGTGGCTTGAAGGGGGTAAAAGCCCCTTATGAGGGAAAATTCAAACAATCCTTATTTATTATAGTACAAAATACCTTCATAGCAAAATGAATCTATCTTATATTGATATGCAGCCAACCACATGGTTTTTAATCAAGTATCAGCTACACATATTCTCTATTCAAACAGGCAAAGTTAGGGTCACATGACCCTCTTAACCATCAAGGAAGGATTCTTCTGTAAACTATCTCATGCATCGAGAACTATCTCATGCATGAATCAACTTCGACAGACTCAGAGTCAATAGGTATTTGTGAAGAGGTCATCCTACGTTTCACCAACTGCCGGAGGAAAAGGGTTTGACAATATTATAGTTTCTGAAGCTACCGTAGTATTATTAGAGTTTTCTTAAGTTTTGAAAAGTACAAGAGCAAAATTAATGTTCGGTTATAAAAATATTCTTAAAATCACCCTGTACATTAGATAACGACTAGGCCAACGTCTATCAAATTGCTTTTTATAAAAAAACCAAAAAAACACAATATAAACTATAATTAACTCGAAATTTCTGAATGTTACCGTTATACAGTGATATGATTTAAACTGAAGGTTATTTGCTTTTAACTCACTTATTGCAGTTTAGGAGGGTGAGTACTGGATATTTATGAATGGTTCACTTTATTACCCTCTTTTAATACGACTTTGTGGATGAAATTTATTAAAAGTTTAATAAATATATCAAATTACTTTAAAAATAATCAACTTCTATTAATCAGTTTGAATTCTTCCTGTTGGGTTAATTGGGTTTACTGATGTTGGGTTGGGTTCATTGATTAATTGATGAATCATGCATTAATCCTTAAGTATTAATCATGCACAAGTTTAGCCTACACAAGTTAGACTTAGCAAATAATTTAAGTTGAATAGATCATTTAAAGTCCTAACTCTCTCTTCTATAAATTTTTTAATAAAGGTAAATTATTTCGTTAAGTAATAAGACAAGTCAAGGTTTATTGTAGTGGAAAACGTTTTGTTAAAGGTTTAGGTCAGTAAAAGAAGTAGTAAATTCGAGAAGACAGATGGTTATTGTTGTGGGGTTGCAAGTAAACAAACCCCCTCAAATCGAACAACATCTGTAATTCTAATTAAAAACACAGGAAATTCTAAATTAGTTATACTACGTACATTTTTGTGGTTTTATTTATGACAGTTTTTCCACGGAGGGAAAAAATTATATTTTATAACGTTTAGTCTTTTTTTCATATTCATATATTAATTTTGTTTTGAATATTGCAAATACAAGCAGTGTCTAAGAGTGCTATATACCTAATTTTTTTATTACCTAGCATTGCTACAAACCTTTTATTGGTAATTGGTGAAATGTGGCATTTAGTATTACTTTTCTCAAAACCATTTGGGAATGTTATCAATATTGCTAAAGTTCAATAATTGAACTTCTATCTAGTTATAATTATCATAAAGGATAATTAATTTTATTGTCGCTTTAGCTAAGAGAAGTTTTAAAAAGTCCTTGGTAGCCTTATTTTTCCTCCTCCTAAGCGGATATTGTCTCGTTGATTATGTTTCTAAAGAAGAACCGAGGCCCTATACCTTTTTTAACAAGCAAATATTATTATACTTGGCCAACGCATTGTTTAATTTATTCATCTTGAATTTTCCCCGAATTGGTTTAGCTGATAAATATATGGTTATAGATTACCTTTTTGTCTTCAGTTGAATTTCAATGGGTGCATTTTTACACTACAACCAGGTTTCAGCGCCGAATTGCGCCATTCTTAAATAGGTTGTCAATCCCACATCAAGTTGAAATTGCAGTCGGTCGAGGTGACGTCTACACACACCAAACACGGACAAACGGACACACAACACATTATGTAAGGTGAAAAGAAATAAATAAATACAAGGAAACGTTCGACTAGTTGCATTGTCCCTTTACTTCACTCTACTATCGCGGCTGCCGGCGCGGCGTGGGGACATGGTTATATTTATATCGTAATTATTGCATGGATTAACTCTTTTACGTAAGATTACAAACATGAAGGATGTCCGGGCTACATGTATCCTATTCTATCTTGTTACAAATAAAGTAGTAAAAGAGGTTTTAAAACTCTTTACATCTAAACTTAAGGGGTAATATTACTAAGCCTTTGTGAAAAACGTTGAAGGCAACACTCCACATGGACGTCGAGAAACATTAAGTAACAAATTGAGTGTTGGATTGATAGAGGTGGTCCCTTTTCGTGACCTCCATAATCCCCCAATCTTACCCCCTTGTTTTTCTTCATTTTGGGATTTATTAAGTATTAACAATGGTAAACCTACTTTAACAAGTGCGCATAATTGTTGCAGCAAGAGGACGACGCCATAAATATGAAAACCACACGGCATAAGGTAGATTACTACTGGAACCTTTAGGAGGCGACTAAAATACAGTTATATACTTGATACTTATTAAGTAACAGCAGTTAACAAGTAAGTTATACTTAAAAATAACTTTTGTAAGTTACAAGTTACTTTTAAGATGTATACCTAACACGTAAGGTATATTCGTTAGGTATGTATGTAAACTAATGCCAGTTTTGAAGAACAAGCTAATGTTTTTTTTATCCAAAGGTAATTTTAGGGCTGTTATTGATGATCTTAACGTGAACATAGAATATAGCCAAAAAATCTTGGTAATATCATCCACTGTTCGAGGCAAAGCATAAGAACTCCCTATATACCTTAGCAGCAATATTTTAAAATATAATACACTGGCAGATATATCTATGGCTTTACTCGCTGAAAGTATAATAAGTTTTTAATGAGATTACATTATGCAGTTCCAAAAAATGAACCAATTTGGGTTATTGGCATGCAATTACATCCTTCAGATCGCCGCGGGTGAATTCATCCCAGCATGAAACGAAAATGTGTAACGTAATATCAATAACGCAACCAATTTTAGCATATATTTGGACGGTTCAGACGCAAAAAACTGCTATTGAAGAGAGGTAATATTATAGGTGATACAGCTTAAAGTGATGTAGGCGATGGAGGGTAAAAGTGTTGGGAAGCAATTGATGCCCACGTAGTATAGCTGAAAGTGAAGAGTTTATTTTTATCACGAACGACAAAAGAATTCCAATCCAATCCCACGCTGCAAATTAAATTCCGAAGTAATGACAGTTGATGGGTGACTGAACCGATGTTGAAATTTCGTTGACAAATCGGAAGTTCGAGACCTGGAGTTAAACATAGACCATCTCTGATTCTGGCTTGATCACCATGGATGTACCTATTTAGATAAACTAGTTGAGGCAACTATTGGAGGAACAGCAAAATATTGTTAGCTGAAATGATTGATATCTGAAAATAAATTACATTGGTTATGAAGAGCAAGCTACGATATTTAAATAACACATGCTTAAACTAGGGTTTCTGAATTTGTCTTTATATACCCAAGGAAATTTGTTCTCAAATAAAATATATATTTGGCGATGTTTTTTTTTAATTGTTAAGGAAAATGCTTAGACTAGAAATATTCATTCACCATCAAAATAAAAATAGACCGATGTCAATACAATAAACCTATTATCAGGAAATTAATTTTGGTTTATAAGCTTTTCTCATATCAGACAAGCAATTTGAAACTGTGATTTATTTCATCAAAGCACACAAAAAAGGAATAAATAAATAATGATAGACAGAGATATGGCTATACACTACTATAAAGGTTCTTACAGATCTCGCAAAGACATTAACATCAATGCAAAATAACAGAACATGAATGTAAGTCGTTCTAATGATGTGTGCAGTTCGGCCCCCAGGGTCAATAGTAGTTGGCTGACAAAGTCAATCCCAGTGTCAATTTGGACACCTCCACAGAGAGGTTCTGTAGATGTTTGGTGGCCGTTTCCAATTTTAACAAAGGAATCAGCTTGTCCTTTGTTTACGTAAAATTTTATATCAAATGATTTATTAACAACGATCCTTTACTATGGACTTTCATTCACTGGTAATTATTGACTGATTTCGAGGTTATTTTGACATAATCTAAATCAAATTTTAGGTAATTTGCATTTATTGAAATTCTTTTACCAATATTCATAGCTTATTCATATATTTGGCGTGGTGACGGACACACCAAAGACGATAACAAATAGGCAGTTTCAAATAACGTATAAATTTAAAAAAATATTTTCAGACCAGATGCAAGAGGACGTAATAGAATGAGTGACTCATAACTGTCAATTTTATTCTTTCTGATGCATCTTAGGGTTTTCAAGTTCATATGTACGCGAGTATGGTGTTGGAATCATACCTATAAAATATTGTTTTAATACATAAAAAATGGATTTATTATTGGTTGGTACCAAAAATAAATGTTAGTATTGAATATTTCAGCTGTAATAGATAAACTTTATTTTTTTGTGATATCGATTTGAATGAGAATTATACTTAAATATCCTAGTAAGTTTACTGAAAAATAAAAAATAACGTTAATATTAAAATCTACGCCTGTGTTTGTAATTAAATTTAAAGAAACCCTTAGCGTAGTCACTTATTACTAGTATTCTAATAAACTAATAAACCAATTCATAATAATGATGAGGTCATCCTACTACGGTATTTTAACGCAGCAGTTAAATGCTTAGGTGGAATTTATTTAAAATCTGATGAAAGATATAAGAAAAAGAATAATTTTGCTACGTTAGTTTTCCTATCTTGGATAATTGGAAATTGAACCCGGATCGTTTACCACTCGGCCGCAAAATGAGGATGTTTCCCTGAGGTCAGCGATACTCGGCCCGCCTGAAACTGTAACACCCTTTTCGGTACTTTTATTGCTAAATGATAAAACACATAATAGTTTGGCACACATTATTAAAAATATATGATACCCAGCAATTGTTTGGCTAGTAGGCCTACAGTGTAGAGATATTTATACTAGAATAAAGACTATCCTCTTATTATAAAATAAGAAAATAAATTTAATCTTTAGTTGTTAATTTCATTCAGGCTAAAATTTATCTTACATTTAATTTTAAATGAGACATTAAAAATGTAAACACAACAAGATAGTGGTAGCTATGAAATTTTCATTAATAAAGTGGCTTTAGTTTTAGCTTCCTTAACCTAAAAATGTGAAATCACAATCGAAGAATAGGCCTTGAAGGAAAAAGGAAATATGCAATGTTATATAAAAGAGAAAGACGATATTTATGCAATGTTTTAAAAATTAAAAAAAATATATATACCAGGCAATAATTTCCTGAAAAAAATATTAACAAAATGATAATAGGTGAATTAGTTTATGTTTGAGATAAGGCCTATGTTTTTTTTTGTTTTTTTTTCATCAATGATGTATTGGAGACATCCATTTCCACAAAAACTGAGCTTTTATCTTGCACTGGTATAATGGTTGGGTAGTTTCATACAAATTAAATTGCTTGAGTATTTTAATTTTGTAAAACACAAACAAGTTTGTCCCTTTTGGTCAGCCGAAACATGGTTATATAAGTGTAACAGTAAATAATAAATTGATTGTCTGCAACAAATTGGTTCATTGTGCATTTGGCAGCTGCTACCCTACCTCCAATACCAAGTAATCACTAAATTTCACCTATAAATAAAAACTAATAAAATAAACAAAATAAAATCTTAAACAGTTATAAGATTATTTTTTAAACTATCCAAGTAAGATTAAAGTTCTACTAAAACCTGCGAAACTTTATGATATCCATGTCATGGTTCATAAAGTAAAACACCCTTAAAATTAATTTCATAAAAAATAATCAACTTCACTAATTGAAATTAAAAAAATATATAATAAAATAGAAAATTAATTAATTAAAAAAAGCTGTTATATTTTATTATTTATTTAATTTATCGATTACCTAGAAAATTAATTCAATATTAGGATAGTTTATTAGTAGTAATTAATACAACCAGGACAATTAGGGCTGATATTTTCTTTCGATTTTATGATCTTTGTTTTTTATTAAAAATTCATCAGCATTCTATTAGACACAATCATAACGATTATATCTGTGAAATACCTAAAGGTCAAACCTACTCTCGCAGTCGTAAAGAGGAGGTTAAATTTATAAGCGAGCAGTGAACGTCATTGACTAATAGGCACGCAGTGGCTACATAACTTGGCATAACTCTGCTTGTGTATATATTGCTGACGTCACTCGGCAACAATGGCTGACGAAGAGCTATGACAGCGGCTGTTTGTTACACTCAAATGTGATACACCTGCTGCGTAATGGTAGACTTGAATGTTTACAGATGAAAGCGGTTTGAACCGGATTTTATGAAGAATGGTAAACGAAAGACATTTGTAAATTTAATCTTCTGAAAATCATTGAATGTGCTATTCTTTTTCTTTTAATTCCAGCACCCGAGAAAACTGTTTTTACTTGTTAAAATTTATGTGAACATTATTTATATTCCTGTAAAAGTTGAAAAAAGGAACACCTCAACTGACATAACTGGGGAGTTTCCTGTCAGTTTATTTATTTGTTTACAATTTACAACCTCCCACAAAATTTCAGTTATTATTTTGTTCTTTCAGAAAACAAAATCTGGACTGTGAACTTCTATTGAACAGAGTATTAAATGAAACATTTCATTTTAAATTCAATTTAAAATTTAGAAAGATGAGAAAGTTACTACAGACGAACTAAACAAAAAGATGATTGTTGTATTTTTTAGCTTTTACTTTAGGTGTTTTTTAAGTTGGGAGTTAAAATAAATAAAGCAAGTTTTCTTTCCATGTAGTAATTGTCAAAATTTTTATAATTAATTTCCAATTATCAAGTACGGTATATGAACGGTTGAGTAAAATCATTTGAAATAAAAATGAATCTTTAAAAGGCGTCTCAAACCGATCCATTTCAAACTAACAAACGTCCCAGAAATATAAAATAAGGAAATTTTCACCAAAAGTACAGACTCTGTTTTTAAATGAACAAAAGATGGGGATCTGATCTCTTTATATCAGGTGTAGAAACGATGACCCCGCTAGTAAATTATTTGAGCTAAAAATCCTTTTAAATCATGTAGTTTGAATTGGGTCGTCAAAAAACGTTATCATCTTTATTATTGTGTTATTTGTTAATGCTAAGAGAATGAATGCAGTGTTTATTGTTAGGGTTGGTACAATGTACATTCTAATACTATGTTGTTATTCTAATACCAAGAATAACATATGTCGTGTATATAAAGAAAATACTACCTCTGTGGACCTCCTTAAATTATTAATAAAATAACCATTGACTAAATTGTTGAAAAGAAAGGAAAAATTATGAATGTGGAATATTGGACTCCTCGTTTTTGTACTTGTTTGGATAGTTGGGCCTCCTGTTTGGACCTGCATTTTTGGGGTCTGCGTACGGGCATTTCACTGATAAATCGATCAAAGACATATGTTTCACACTTCCAAAGTATAAATTATATCTTTCCTAAATATCCCCATCTACTATGATGATTTTATGTTCTCTTATACTAGGAATTATTAACAAACCCTAGTAATACTGAGTTAGAAATAATCCCTAGGATATGGATGGATATCAGCGGGAGTGCTTCCCCGGCCTTGCTCGTATATCAGTTGCCGTGATACACGATACCGCAGCGTTGATAGATTTGTTGGGTGTGTAGTTTTCATACTCTCTGAACAGTTTATTTAAAATTCGATAAATTGCATTTTTTTTATTTAAGATAATATTTAATATCACACTTTGCGCTAAAATAGAGGAAACGTCTTATTTAAAGTAGCATCAGTCCTTTTTATATCCTAAATAATATATCGATATAAAAATTGAACCCCCACTCAATTAATAATCTCAGCATGGAACTTAAATCAAAAATAATTTTTTATACTCTTCGATACTCTCTAGACATTGGCTTACGAAATTCTTCTTGGCTCAACCACCTTAGGGAAATACATTAACGTTAATCTATAGGAAATTCAAGTGAGATAAACTTTTATTTTTTTCTCTACTTGCTTTCTTAGAAAATTTATTAAATTAAATATCGAAATTCAACAGACTAATGAATGGCATTTTAGTCCTTTAGTCCATTTTTAGTCCATTTTAGCCTTAGTAAAAGGCTATGGGAGTAAGGAGTAAGGTGCTATCGGGACCTACTGTGCTGTAGTCAGTAGTACTGCATACTTTTTTATAATTGAAAGCAGTTTATATTAATTTATATAATATTCTTCGACTTAATTCTTTCTAGAGGCAAACAAAATATCGGGAGGTTGACGTATAAATAACTTAGTTTGTTGCTATAAGTTAGGAGCTTGGTAAAAGTGCTGTTACCCTTAATGCTGTGATATTGCAAATTATATCATTATTACATCTAAGCTGGACTATACAGGATTAATTGTTGTACAGTAATGGTATCATAAAGTATCAAGAGCCACCGGATAGGCTCAGATGCCGCCAACAGTCACTGATCTTTTATCTGATACGTGCTGTCGTCCGCCAACTGTGGTCACATAATGTGCCTCCTCTGTGATGTGATGTCCCAGCTGCCGCCAACAGTCACTGATCTTTTATCTGATACGTGCTGTCGTCCGACAACCGTTGTCACATAATGTACTTCCTCTGTGATGTGATGTCCCAGCTGCCGCCAACAGTCACTGATCTTTTATCTGATACTTGCTGTCGTCCGCCAACTGTGGTCACATAATGTACTTCCTCTGTGATGTAATGTCCCAGCTGCCGCCAACAGTCACTGCTCTTTTATCTGATACTTGCTGTCGTCCGCCAACTGTGGTCACATAATGTACTTCCTGTGTGATGTAATGTCCCAGCTGCCGCCAACAGTCACTGATCTTTTATCTGATACTTGCTGTCGTCCGCCAACTGTGGTCACATAATGTACTTCCTCTGTGATGTAATGTCCCAGCTGCCGCCAACAGTCACTGATCTTTTATCTGATACTTGCTGTCGTCCGCCAACTGTGGTCACATAATGTACTTCCTCTGTGATGTAAAGTCCCAGCTGCCGCTAACAGTCACTGATCTTTTATCTGATACGTGCTGTCGTCCGCCAACTGTGGTCACATAATGTACTTCCTCTGTGATGTAATGTCCCAGCTGCCGCCAACAGTCACTGATCTTTTATCTGATACTTGCTGTCGTCCGCCAACTGTGGTCACATAATGTACTTCCTCTGTGATGTAAAGTCCCAGCTGCCGCTAACAGTCACTGATCTTTTATCTGATACTTGCTGTCGTCCGCCAACTGTGGTCACATAATGTACTTCCTCTGTGATGTAATGTCCCAGCTGCCGCCAACAGTCACTGATCTTTTATCTGATACTTGCTGTCGTCCGCCAACTGTGGTCACATAATGTACTTCCTCTGTGATGTAAAGTCCCAGCTGCCGCTAACAGTCACTGATCTTTTATCTGATACTTGCTGTCGTCCGCCAACTGTGGTCACATAATGTACTTCCTCTGTGATGTAAAGTCACAGCTGCCGCTAACAGTCACTGATCTTTTATCTGATACGTGCTGTCGTCCGCCAACTGTGGTCACATAATGTACTTCCTCTGTGATGTAATGTCCCAGCTGCCGCCAACAGTCACTGATCTTTTATCTGATACTTGCTGTCGTCCGCCAACTGTGGTCACATAATGTACTTCCTCTGTGATGTAAAGTCCCAGCTGCCGCTAACAGTCACTGATCTTTTATCTGATACTTGCTGTCGTCCGCCAACTGTGGTCACATAATGTACTTCCTCTGTGATGTAATGTCCCAGCTGCCGCCAACAGTCACTGATCTTTTATCTGATACTTGCTGTCGTCCGCCAACTGTGGTCACATAATGTACTTCCTCTGTGATGTAAAGTCCCAGCTGCCGCCAACAGTCACTGATCTTTTATCTGATACTTGCTGTCGTCCGCCAACTGTGGTCACATAATGTACTTCCTCTGTGATGTAAAGTCCCAGCTGCCGCCAACAGTCACTGATCTTTTATCTGATACGTGCTGTCGTCCGCCAACTGTGGTCACATAATGTCCTTCCTTCCTCTGTGATGTAATGTCCCAGCTGCCACCAACAGTCACTGATCTTTTATCTGATACGTGCTGTCGTCCGCCAACTGTGGTCACATAATGTGCCTCCTCTGTGATGTGATGTCCCAGCTGCCCCCAACAGTCGCTGCTCTTTTATCTGATATTTACTGTCGTCCACCAACTGTGGCCACATAATGTACTTCCTCCGTGATGTAATGTCCCTGCTGCCGCCAACAGTCGCTGATCTTTTATCTGATACGTGCTGTCGTCCGCCAACTGTGGTCACATAATGTGCTTCCTCTGTGATGTGACGTCCCAGCTGCCGCCAACAGTCACTGATCTTTTATCTGATACGTGCTGTCGTCCGCCAACTGTGGTCACATAATGTGCTTCCTCTGTGATGTGACGTCCCAGCTGCCGCCAACAGTCGCTGATCTTTTATCTGATACGTGCTGTCGTCCGCCAACTGTGGTCACATAATGTGCTTCCTCTGTGATGTGATTTTCCAGCTGCCGCCAACAGTCACTGATCTTTTATCTGATATTTACTGTCGTCCGCCAACTGTGGTCACATAATGTACTTCCTCTGTGATGTAATGTCCCAGCTGCCGCCAACTGTCACTGATCTTTTATCTGATATTTACTGTCGTCCGCCAACTGTGGCCACATAATGTACTTCCTCTGTGATGTAATGTCCCAGCTGCCGCCAACTTTCACTGATCTTTTATCTGATATTTACTGTCGTCCGCCAACTGTGGTCACATAATGTACTTCCTCTGTGATGTAATGTCCCAGCTGCCGCCAACAGTCACTGATCTTTTATCTGATATTTACTGTCGTCCGCCAACTGTGGTCACATAATGTACTTCCTCTGTGATGTAATGTCCCAGCTGCCGCCAACTGTCACTGATCTTTTATCTGATATTTACTGTCGTCCGCCAACTGTGGTCACATAATGTACTTCCTCTGTGATGTAATGTCCCAGCTGCCGCCAACTGTCACTGATCTTTTATCTGATATTTACTGGCGTCCGCCAACTGTGGTCACAATATGTACTTCCTCTGTGATGTGATGTCCCAGCTGCCGCCAACAGTCGCTGATTTTTCATGTGATACGTGATGTCGTCCGCCAATTTGTTATATCCAGAAAAACAAATATATATATTCTGGTGTAAATTGTTAAGTGAAAAAATAAAAACTGAACAGATATATACTATGCAAAACCACAAATTCATTATCCTAAGCTATTCATGAAATAGCCAAACATCATCGAGGCTAAACTGGGTCATCATAAATAATATTCATCTTTATCCAAGGAACATTTAGTTCTAACCGCTGCTACATGGCATTCCAAATTGGTGTTTATGTTTCATCTTACAATATATATTGTGGATATAAGCAGCATTTCAAAATGAGTGCATGAAAATCCTAGCTAAAGAACAAAAAAAAATCGCCAGATAAAATGTACAGATTTTTTAATGTTCCCAAGCCTAAACTATGATTTTGAATGCTTTCTAAGAGGAATACCTATCAGTAATCATTCGACAACAATATATTTCTATTTATTTCTATTACAGTTACGAAATTACTTAGAGAAAATTTTAAATTAAACAACAATTAGAAATGATATTCCCTAACCAATGAACATTCAACTATTCGCAATCGCTAATCAATGAAACACATATTGATTACCAAGTGAGATAATTTTATTTCATCCTTGTTTTGTAAAATAAACCTTTGATTTCACGATTTGCAAATAAATATTATAATATTTCTTTCTTAAAGAAATAAGTAGTTGAGAATTTCGACAAAATTAGGTTGTGTAAACCATTGTATATATATGAGGGTCGTAAAAACTATCTGGTATCTCTTCAAAAACCACGGATTCACTTTGTTAGCTTAGTCAGTTACAATGCTATTAGTACAAAATTTATCTAATAAAAGCTGTTTTCATACCCTATTGGCATAAAAACAGCAGTTGGATTACACAGACAACTCATGATATCTGTCTGAGTATCTGAGTAAAGTGTAATACACAAGTTTCTTAGAAATCAAGACCTTTTAAATATTAAAAATCCCAAAAGAGACTACTTAATACACCTATGGATTTATTGCAACTAAATCATAGACATAAAGCTAAGAATCTACAGAGATATTTATAAGTAGGTATTTATGGGTTTTAGAAGTTGGTAATTTGCAATACATCGTTCAATAGTAAAAAAAAGAATAGAATAGGATCAAAGTTGATTTCTAATAATATAATAGATATTTACAAAAGTACAAAGTTACAAGAGTACAAAAAAAAGAAACAAAATTCTCACATAGGCCACCAATGGCCTGTGCGTGAGAAAGTGCTCGTTATTAATAATAAGTATGTACTATTTATAACTACTGTAAATCCATTCCATGGCGTAACACAAAGAAAAAGATTCAAAATAAAAAACCTACTTTATTCAGATTCCAGCTACAAACAAAAGGCAAGTAAGGAAAAATAAATAATAAATAAATAATGAATAATGACACCGTAGAATATACATTATATAACTATTAACTGAAAAAACAAGTAACTAATTGCAAATAATACACAGGTAATGAATGTAATGGAATGAAATGCGCGGTGGAAGATCCAGTCAAGAAAGTATTTATTTTTGTAGGCTAGTAAAATAAAAGTCAGTAGTAATACAAGGAGTGGTTTCTGTTAAAGGGTTTGTTGCAGTAGTACAAGGCACCTTAATTGAACAAAACCAAGACGCTGTGAGGATGGCGGGGGTTCGAGTGTTTTGATAGGTTATTCAGAAACCATAAGGAATCTCTTCAAACATGATTTTAATAATTTAAATATACTTATAGTAATTTAAAAAGTAAAAAAAGTGGAATTTACGATTACGTGCACCGGTGTGCACGTTCCTGTTGGACGAATGACCTTACGAATCTAGAACACCACAAGGTTTTATTTAACGATTAGTGCCTTATTAAAATCAACATATACAGATCATAACTCTTTAAAAGTTGATAGCTCTGTTAAGAAAAGGAAAGGTATCCCATTCAATGCATTAAACAAACACATAAAACACATGTACCTAGCAGCTGGCATGCAGAGGATACACAACTCCTCTTGTATGTAGATAGTTGACGTCACTCAACAATGACGAAGAGGAATGGCACAACGGCTGTTTGTTACACACACCTGCTGCGTCACTATAACTTAGGTACAATTTGTCTACTCCATTAAAATCGGTAAAATGGAACACACTTTCATAAATAAATATATAGTGTTCATACTTATAAATTACATCGTAGGAATAAACAGAATGTAAGTTGAATCCGAGATAAAATATTTAGTTAGAAATCTATATTTTTTGTACCTAGTCCTACAGACTTTTTGTTTTGATATGGTAGCCTCTAGTTCCAATAAGCTATGCAAAACCTGCTTATCATATTAAAAACGAATGTTAAAAAATACAAGTGATCAGTGATCAATAGAACGATTGAATATTAATAGTTTTTGGAAATTATTACGACATGAACTAAAATATCTATTAAATTACCAAACTGAGAAATAAGCTCACATAATGTACTTCTTCTGTGATGTAATGTCCCAGCTGCCGACGAAAGCCTCTGATCTCTTATCTGATACGTGCTGTCGTCCGCCAACTGTGGACACATAATGTGCCTCCTCTCTGATATTCGTTCATCTGACTACAGAGAAATGAATAGATTCACATGCTGATACTGTGTTTTTTAACAGAGTACCTAGTCTCAAAATTTGTGTTTTTGAACTTTAGTGATAATTAAAAAAAACATTCATACGTTTAATATTCCTTAAACTAAAAGTTACACCTTTTTACACTGTTTCAGTAATAAAACTGTTTTAATTGCTTTGTTTAATAACTATAATTACATTTTTAGAGATATTTTAGTTATATTACTTAACAACATTGCTTTATGCATTTGTTACACTGACTATATGTTTGTAGGTATATTTTTGCACAAAAGCGAAATTAATAAACTATCGTGATAGTATACTCACTAATACTTTTACGTACACCACTGATAGCCTCTCCTCACTATTTTGGATGTGTCATCTATAAACTGCAATATTTAATTCATCGAAAGTGTCTATGAATATATCTACTGCAGGGTTGGGATTAGGGATCTAGGGATGTAATCTAGGGATCTAGCTTTCACAGTAATTACTGCAGCCCCCACGTCACTGAGTGGCCGCCTAATGGATCAGATTAGTTAGATGCTTAATGATGGACAGATTACTTTCTTCCTTGACTATTCTTAAAATGTAATTTGAATAGTAATATGGGTCTTACAAAAGTTGCAGAAGTTCAAATCAACCACATAAGCACTTTAAAATATTTTAATATATGAAATAATGCTAATAATGCAAAAAAATTACTTGACCGCTTGACTCAATATAAAGAAAACTATATACAAAAATACTCACGCTATGGTCTATAAAATAATGAAAACTTTACTGATATATCATGAATTATAATTCATACACCAACCACCTTTGTACCAAAAATAACGTTTAAACATAAATTGCACATAAAATGTATCATTCAAATCACATATACCTTGCAACTGTGTAATGTTCTGTATCCAAAGCCAGAAATCCTCGTGTCAACAAGGTAGGTTCGCAGGAGATTGAGGTCGCGAAGTGAAGCTTATTAGACTTCCTGATAGCTTGGCCAGAAACCTAAAAGACAACAAAGGTTTTTTAACTTTATTTTTAATTGTTATCTATATTTTTAAACAGTTTTTTCCAAAATCTGAGGAGGCATTTTGAGGATTTATTTCTGGCATCAAGACATCTTATTTTGTCGTATAGCTATGGCTCTGAAGCCTAAATTTCGAAATGTCTGTTTGTTTGTATTTTTAACATATTTATTACATATTTTAAAATTATGAGGGTTTATAATTTATTACAAAATAAAAATATAAATTTGTTGCTCGTAAATAATAGTATTCAGGCCTTTTTATTTTATCGGAACTATTACCAATTGCAATTAATAATAACAATATATAAAGCTGACACTTCCGACGTTAATGCCATTTCAGCTTAACAATAAAGTAAACTATAAACCATCATGTGTTATTACAAATCATTGAACATCATCTATGTATGACATGATATAAGCAAATATGGAGGTTTTTCAGATTTATTTCAGTCTGAGAGGGTTAAGGAAAACGTACAAGGAGTATAGAGTATTAAGACATATTCTCGAATAAACTGTCAAGCTGTCTGTTGTTCCAAGGTTATTACAAATAAGAGTGTACCATTTAAACAGTCATAAGCTTTATGATATTTCTCCTTGTTAAATATTAAAGCAATTTTGTTCAACTTTATGATCTTCATCAGCGAGTTTTGGTTTCATCATGAAGATCTTACAAACACTTTTAATATAAAAATCAATCTCCCTATTAAATCATAATAAACTCTTATCAACTATTTTACCGAAATAGTTCCAATCCTTGGCAACTACTAAATCTTTCCAAACATTTTCTAAATTTTACGAAATTAATTATAATTTATTTGATATTTTAGACTGTGAATTCAGTAGAACATAGCTTTGAACTATTTGTTTGTGTGTTTATTCTTTCGTTTTGTTGTATTTTTACTTGGCAAGATCACATGAAACGGGAAGTGATGTCTAGGAAAAACGTAAGCGATGCTAACATGAGTATGGAAATATAATAGGAGTATAGAGTAGATAATAATAGGTCGAGAAGCCTAATTCAAATGAATAGTTTTGTTGAATATACTGAATAATTATTTGATTGTTCTTGTGCTTATTTATCTTAACACAGTTATTAATCAAAAGGTTTATTTGGAAATAAAACGTTACGAAGAGAAATACATTAAATTTTTTTTTTTACCAGTCAGTTAAAATATGTCAATCAAACTTACATTTCACACAGGAATTTTTCTCGCGAAAGTAAAAATAGATTAAGTTGAATCCGATGTGATAACGACGTAAGAACGGCTTCAAATGAATAATTCAGCGTACGTTGTTGGAAGGGTCGCCGGGGACTCAGCCTGGACACGTGCTGAAAGATGTCTGTTAATGCATTAGAAAATTAAGTATACAATTAAGGAAATTTATTTTTATTTCTTAATATATATATATATATATATATATATATATATATATATATATATATATATATATATATATATATTTGGTGTATGGGTTTAACCATACTAACTTACAATTACATACTACATGTTCATAAAAAACCAAGATTAGGGTTTATATGCTTACCTTGGGGATGTTATATAATATACAGTGTGTAAAAAAAGTCTGACCACCCCTCCTTTATTTTTTTGTTTGTTAAGACAAACAAATAACCCTCAGGGAATCATACTAACTTAACCCAAATTATTTTTTGACGTTACAAAAAATTTTGAGTGTCCCCCAAAAATGGGGGATTTTGGGGGCAACTCAAAATTTTCAAATGCAAACCCCTTTTGAGTGACCCCTCATTTTAAAGAGCTTTCAAAAAATAGATGAATGGTGAAAATTGGAGGTCTCTAACGTGTTTCTATCCAAATTGACAGCTTGTCATAGTTTTGAATACAACACATCCTTGAAACCTGGCGTCAAGAACATTTGGAGTTTTAATTCAACTTTGGTGACGTAAATATGAAACGAGCCTGGGAAAAATTCTGTTAATTGAAAAAGTAGTCTCTTTTGTTGATATTTAAAATTTTGAGTGTCCCCAAAAAATGGGGGATTTTGGGGACAACTCAAAATTTTCAAATTCAAACCCCTTTCGAGTGACCCCTCATTTTAAAGAGCTTTTAAAAAATAGGCGATTAGTGGAAGTTGGTGGTCGCTAACGTGTTTTTATCAAAATTGGCAGCTTGTCAAAGTTTCTAGAAGTAGTATTCAAAACTTTGACAAGCTGCCAATTTTGATAGAAACACGTTAGCGACCTCCAACCTCCACCAATCACCTATTTTTTTAAAGCTGTTTAAAATGAGGGGTCACTCGAAAGGGGTTTGAATTTGAAAATTTGAGTTTCCCCCAAAATCCCCCATTTTTGGGGGACACTCAAAATTTTAAATATCATCAAAAGAGACTACATTTTCAATTAACAGCATTTTTCCCAGGCTCGTTTCATTTTTACGCCACCAAAGGTGAATTAAAACTCCAAATGTTCTTGACGCCAGGTTTCAAGGATGTGATGTATTCAAAACTTTGACAAGCTGTCAATTTGGATAGAAACACGTTAGAGACCTCCAATTTTCACCATTCATCTACTTTTTGAAAGCTCTTTAAAATGAGGGGTCACTCAAAAGGGGTTTGCATTTGAAAATTTTGAGTTGCCCCCAAAATCCCCCCTTTTTGGGGGACTTTTTTAATTTTTGGTAACGTCAAAAAAATAATTTGGGTTAAGTTAGTATGATTCCCCAAAGGTTATTTGTTTGTCTTAACAAACAAAAAAAAAGGAGGGGGGACAGACTTTTTTTACACACTGTATAACAAATCATTAGATAATCGACTACGTTTTCAATACAATAAACTCATTGATTATGGTTTAATTAACATAAAAACATACACATATCACACCAAATTAAATAATTTCAATCGTAATGCCAAAAATTCTGGCACGCTCTTTTCAGGCCTGTGTCTGAAAAAGCCAAATGATTTTTAATTTTTAAACTATTTTTACACCAGATAAAAATTTTATGTTTTTCTATCATTAGAACGAAGCAAACCGTGGTAAAATTAACTGCAAGGGCTTAAAAGTATGCTCGTTAAAATTATTATTTATCAATCATTATCATTCCCATGAATGTGGAATATCTACATTCATTGCGCAAAGGCATTAATCGATATGTATAAACTTCCGTAATAACAAAGTGGATGGCTGTGTAATTGGAATTAAAACCCGACAAAAGCTTCCCCTTTCGTTAAACTACGGTAATTGTTGCAAAGGGAGAAACGTAAAGAGCTGGAAAAAGACGGGTAATACTTTTTGTACTGACTATAATTTTTAAACTCATATTTAAACTTTTTCATGCAATATCAGTTTAGTAGACATGAGCTTTATTACAACTGGTCACAAATTTGGAAGTAATTTACATAAAAAGTAAAGAATTTTAAATAAAAAAGAGTTACATGTATTCTTTTTAAATTTAGTATCTTTACGCATATAATTAACAAAATACCTTAAAATAAATTTGGCCACTGACTACAAGAAGTAAAATAGCCTACTGTAAATTATTCTCAAGCTTTGAATTATTCTTAAGAAATAAAATACTTAAAGGCCTACATGTAAATTTTATTTTAATGACTCACTCCTGAGTTAAAAGCATTACTTTTTCTTAGTGAGAGTTGTTGAGAGTCATAAAACTAATGAATGTTTAAACCAGATATACTGCAGTAGGGCTTCGAAATTGACGTAAGTCAATTTAAGCACTAGGATTTTATAAAAGATTAAAATAAATATAATAATTTACCTGTCAAATTAATAAATTAATGATCAATACAAAGAGCTCATTTGATCGCTGTTGGCTAGAGGCTGGCAGTAATCATGCTGAAAGCTTTGCTGGGTAGTTGGCAGATATTATTGTGGAGAACTATTGGAGTGTGCAGCCAGCAACTGCAAGTATGGTGCTTGCTAATAAACATAAATTTTCTAACCAATAAAAAATAAGTATAATTCAAATAGATAATAATATTAACTTATTTAATTAACTATTATAATATGTAATCTTAAATATGAGAAGAATAATTGAAATTATGCCACCAACGTGTCGGATTACAATAAATACTTACGATGGATCTTGGAATAAAGTTAGTTTATTAAAAGATGTTTGTATAGTTTTTCGGTTATCTTCAGGTTTCTCATAATTAGGTACTTTTAGTCTTTGAAAATTATTTTAAATAAACTATCTAACTAATAAATGAATATCATTCATTTTAATATATAAGTTAATTTTTTATCGGAACAAAAGTATCTCTTTGATTAAGTTCTTTTTACAGAATCATTGATGGTCTTTAACCGATATTTTTACCCAGCCAATATGCAAATTGTTCTAGCCACGCTATTTAATTTTACGTATTATAGTATAAAATAATTAAATATAATATATTTATCTTAACAAAATGGGAAGAGTATTGCTATCTCAGGTATATTTTTTGTTCTGTTAATTAATCAAATTTTAGCAGAGATCTAAGTGATCAATATGAGATACATGTAAAAACTCATCAAGAATATTATTTTAAAATGATGTAGTACTATCTCATGTAACAGTTAAAAAGACTTTTTATAGAGAACAATGAACCTACCATAAAGATTAATTATAACAGCCTTAAAACTGTTTATTTACTAAAGCAATACTTGTAAAAGTAATTTTGTATATTTAGAACCGTGTTGTTCACGCTTTTAAACACAAAGGTTTCTAAGGGTTGGCATGACCTTACTTCCGATTTGAAGATCTCCCTATTCTATAGATTTAAGATAGAGTTGTTTTATGGGTGTTAAGTTTAGAAGCGAATTTTAAAAAAAAGTTTTGCTTGAGGTAATAACAAATAATGTAGAAATAATATAGATAAAAGAAAAACTCGTATATGACAGTAACAAACAACAATGCGTCATTATTCAACGTTATATATCACTGCTGGATGAAAGGCTGTTATATCAACGCTCAAAACAGAGTTCACACCGGTACAGTCATAAATATATAAACTGCCAGAACATATTTATATGCTTTGTAATGTTCTTTATTCTTTTTTGTAATATATAACTTCTTTTAATGATGATTATATGGAGCTTTGTTTTTCTTTTTTTAGATGATTATATGGAGCTTAAAATTAGTCTGCTCCATAAGTCAAAAGTCAAAATAGGAGAGATGAAGGACGCTTGCTTTGGTCCTTTAACTTGAGAGCATATGTGCAACAAATATGATTTCGTTTCAAGTATTCTTTATTGTGGTCATGTCTAATAAATATCTTTATTATTTTTTAATAAACAGACACGGCTATTTGAAGAAATGACATCTGTGCTCAGAAGATAAGGACCTTGCGGACCACCTAGAGGGGCCTTAAGAATAAATATAATATTATCTTTAAGCTGGTCTAGGCCACGTTATTTGAAATACCCTGTAAGTGCTGTGACACTGTTAATGACCCAGTACCTAAACGTCTACCAACACAATTAGAATTGAAGACCTACGTCAATCTTTTAGCTTCATTAAAGTCTAACCTTGAAAGCGTAATATACAAACCCTGATCTATATGCTGTGCGCATCTTACACCCATCAAGAAGCTCTATAATTATGATTGTTTTCGGTTTGGTAGTTCTACTCAGTAGAGAATTGAAGAGGGATAAGAGCTGCCATAAATTGAGGCAAACAGATGTTTATCGCTGGGCGGAAACCGAACACGAGATCGAATGATCACAGCCTTCACACCACGCCCTGAAACTGTGGTCGAGTCGCATCTTCGAATTAGAAGGCCCAGTGAATACATTATATTCAGAACAATTCGATGTGACAAAAATATTGGGGCTAAAAGTGGCATTCAATCGAAAATTTTTTATATAACTGTTTTATTACCTTGGTTCCATGACGCAAACAACTGTAAAAACAAAAAAATGTATTGCTTGAATCATACGTTACCAAAATAAAGGTGTATGATAAAATCACAACTAACAAATTGGTTAGTGGTTTAGTGTGGACAGGAATGCGCTACTTATCTCTACTATTAGATCTAAAATCATAAATTAAGCAAGAAACCTTCGCAAATTTTCATATTGTGTAAAATACAAATGACCAGAGTATTATAGATGGTTTTGAGTATTTGAAAAGGTTTTTAATATTATAGAAGGTTTTGAATTTGGTCTCAATCAGAATAATGAAACAACAGTCCTTTATACTGATTACCCTGTTTTAACTTTGTAAAATAAACCCGGTAGGCCTTAACATGCCTTTGACTATTTACCAAAGATCAGCTGTTCAACTGAAAAATACCTTTAGTATAAACAATTTCTCTGCCTAAGCTCACTATGGGAAACCATGTTGCCACAAGAAGGAACCCATTGAGTAAGGATAAAGTGGATAGCTCAAAAACCGTCTCCATGAAATTTTACATGCATACAAATGTTCATGGTAATGGCCCAATGGTGAAGTAAACTATAAACTTAAAATAAACATATATATATAGAAACCGACATCATCTATGTGTATAGAGGTGAAGGGGTTTTCTAACGGACAGCAAATCTCCAAAACTATAAGACTTAAAGAGCTGAAATTTGGTATTTATACTCCTCTTGGGCTATAGATACGCACTAAGAAACGATTTTAGAAAATTCCTTTATGGTCATTCCCTACGGTACTTCAAAGTTTTAATGATAAACTATAGAGAAGCTTATGAGGTTGTCATGGCAACCTTGAGGAGTATGAAAAATTAAATCCCCAATCCAAGGAAGTTTTATGTTTTTCCAGGGGTGAAACCCGTTTGATCAGCTAGTATTCTATAAATATAGATGGATATTTTGAACTACGATCTTCTTAGAACTGAATCGAACTTTCCAATGCTATTAGAAGCCCTTTTCTCACTCTAGTGGTTCCATTACACTTTGATGCATTAAGAATCTTTTCTCCCTCCCTTAATTAAGGCCGCTTAAGCAATAAACACTCTTCGTGAAGCGTGTGCTCTTAAAATAATACAATGTAATAATCATATTGTGATATTATCGTGAGGAACAGGAAAGTACAAGAAAATATACTGCATGAATTGCAAATTTTTCAAAATAAAAATTCATAATTTATAATTTTAGAATAAGTTCTAGAGTTAAATAGCGCGTTTCTGTCCAACTAAAAGAGGTGCAGTATTCGCGAACCATAAATAGATTGTTTGGCTTCCTGTGTGTCGCATAATTACCCGAAACACTACTGCCATATGAATGCGTACTCTGGTTATATCTTCTCTGTGGTGTAACATACATGCCCAGTGGGGCAGCACTTTTTCACCTACAGGAAAATAATCAACATTCATGAAATAATAGGAATATTTCGAGTAATTCGACCCCTCAATCATAAAAATTGGTCTAAAATAAAGGTGGGCGAACTTGTACAAAGAAGTTGTTGTAACATATTTGTAATATTTACTTGAAAAATAACTTTTTCATGAGCTCTCTAAGATCTGTACTTTGGACGAATTTTTATGATTGAGGTCAAATTACTGGAAATGTTTTCAATATTTCCTGAATTCTGTTCATTTTCCTTTAGTTGAAAAAAGCGTTGCCCAATTGGGCATCTAAGTTACCCACAAATTTACATGTATTTCTTATGGAAGGGATATTTTTTTAAATATTAATAAAATTAGTGCTTACCTTGTAAACGGTTGGACCAAAGTAGACACATTATGTATTTTTCTTACAGGAAATTTAATTTTCTTTAATTTTCAAATGTAATAGGGAATACTAAAAGTTGATAGTTTTCAAGATATTTAGGAAAAACCAAAAAATCGTAACTTTAGGCCCTTCCAGCCCAGCCGGCTCAAGGGCTAAGGGCGGGGACTTTTGATATGTTTTACTCCTAACTAGTCCAAACAAAGTTAAAAAGTCAAAAATTGTGATCCATGCAATTCCCTCTATAACCTTTCGTTGCCTGGACTATTTCGGTAATTTTAGTAGCATAAAATCTAACATTTAATTTACTTAACTCTCTGGTTTTCCGACCTAGGGCATTTTACTAAAATGTATTGCAGCGTTTACATCAGCTTTCGCAGTGACTAGGCGCTGAAAATGGCGAGTGACAGATTGTTGTAAAGGGGCATTACAAACGATCAGCTATAAGACCTCGGTTGTTCCCATTCTTGTACTTTCTTATCCCCCCACATGTTACCGATGTCAAGTCACTTATTCATTGTAACGCCCTCATCTTTTATTCTTATTTTCAGTCATATGGTATGCACCAATTCCAGATCTCATGCTTTATTTTTACATTTTATCTCTTAAATAGTTATATGGGGAAATTAATTTTTTCGTAGAATATTTCTCCAATCGTTTTTCTTACGTTTTGGTTTGCAGGTATAAAATATCAACTAAAGTACATTATTTTTAATTTTTCAATATAGTTCCTCTCCCACAAAAAAACTTAAGAGATTTGAATTTTTTTTTAACCAGCTCTTATGATTTAGTGTCAATACTTAAAGCTTACAACCCTTTAGGGCACCTAATTAAACGACATCTACATGAATGTAAAAATTCGGGATCAAAATAATAAGTCGAAAAATTACACAATTGAGTCATTGAAAAACAAATTTTGATGAAATAAAAGGCAACGACGCTATATGCCGAGATAGTATAAGAAATTAAACATTAATACCTAACATCAGTAAAGAAGCTGATAAAATTAGGTTGGTAAACCTCATTACGTGTAGGATCTAAAAGTTGGGTATTTCTTAGCATGACTTAAAACAAACAATAACCACTAATTTAAAGAAAAAATCCATTAAAATAACATTTATTATATTTGAGATTTATGATTGAAATAAACATTAACTCTTAACTCTCCGCTGATAGAGCCGCACTAAAGATAACTCAAAACAAGTTTTGAATTCAGTTTGCTTAAGTTCTACTTACACGATAGGTTTGTTTCTATTGTGCGTGTTTTATGAGGCAAAACAGTACCTGAAATCAACATCAGAATTATTAGTTCATCATTTACTTTAATTCGTGGCTTGCTTCAAAATATATAAACTAAATCAAACAATACATATTATAAATTAATGATGCAGGTCACGCAACATCAAAGTCCATTGTCGAGATTTACAATTGAAATTGGGCTGAAAATACCAATCTGTATTATTATTTACAAGCTGTATGCTAGACATAAACAATTAGAGTACATAATTTAAAAGTTATTTATCAAAAAAATTGTGTAGTTACCTTTTTGCCAATCATTAATCATCTTATCGTTTGGATTGCTTATATACAATTAATAATTATTATAAGGTCTTTGTTAAGCAATACTATTATTGTCGATCCAATGAAATCTATTTCAAACCCGAAGTTTCATCAACAGCGAGGTTGTAGGTCAACCGATTTCAAATGTTGAATCTACCCGTAGGGTATAGTTGATTATAAAATAACACCAAAAATACTATAACATGACACTAAACAAAATTTTGACACATGAATCAGGGACAAAAACCACGGTTTCAAAAACTGGGCTTGTCTTTTGTGATGACTGTCCTATGTACTGTACCATGCAATCCATCAATAAAACCATGTAACCATATACCATTTATACCATATCCAAAGAAAAACCATAATCAACAAACATACGTAAATGAGGAAAAAAATACGTAATCTTCAATATAGAAATCGGAATTGAGTAACATTGAGGATCAATTGTAAAGAGAGATCATGCAATGATTAATGAGTATATTTTAAGTAATGTTATTGTCACCAAGCTGTTCTAGATTTGTAGTTTATCAACTAATAAAAGAGAAAAATAAAAACATTTAGATCGAATAAGATGTTATTAAACTAACCGGCGATAGGGTTCCCACACACACCGTTTAACTTGTTCCCCACGATACAACGACAGTTTTATGGCTTCGGCTTGTATGGAAAGAGTTCTAGCGTCCCTTAGGATTCGGGTGAAATGGATATAATGTTTTTCCTGGCTTTTATGACTTTAAATATGACTTTGGAACTTTTCATAGCCTAGTAACCTCGTGAGGGTCATGTTAGAGCGTGGGTATTTTATAAACAAATGATTTGATATTTTTTTTTGGAAAAGCTAAGTATGGCATATATCAATTCAGTTTCATTGACTTAACCAATTAATATCTTCAGTTGTGTTCAAAAATGCTATTATTTGTAAAAACACACGCTTCAGCGTGTTCCTCTCGAAAAATAGTTTATTTGTGATTATAGTTAAATTTATAGGCAAAGTATAGTTATTTAGACTGGGAGGGTTATAGTTTTTCCTTTATGACGCCCCTAATGTTTTTATTATTACGATTATGTCCGTTACAACGGTTTGACAAATTCCGTTTTCATCTAATTGAACGGTGTCTCTACGGGAAAAATAAGTGCTGCAATCTGTGATTAAAAAATATTACTAACCGCCCTTATGTTAAGTTGTAAACTAAGTGAATCGGGTTTGAAACACTGTCGACGAATATCGCTTCTGTTCCGAACATTCAGTCCTTCACTGTACTTAATTGATGCTGTATTTGATAATTCTGAGACGTATTGACAGATCTACATAAAAAATATTAAAATTTATACTTACATATAACGTTCAATGAGTTATGAGAGTACTGTTTTCGAGTTATGACTGTGAAAAAAACCTTTGGTATCAATATAAAGATATGGGAGGTTAACAATCTATAATCTATACTGCTATTTAACTACAGCAGCGTAATTTAAAATTCTATGGAGAATATGCATATTTGCTTATGTCAGTGCAAGTGCAAAAATGATAAATCAAGCGATCGAAAACTGAAATAATGTAGAGTGCTGCACACCTTTGATACCAAATGTTCTAAAATTCCCAAGCTATTAGAGTATTAGTATTAGTATCAGTTCCCATAATAACTCTACAATACATATTCCTAGATGTAACTTTTTATTTATTTAGTCCCTTTAGATTCGTCATATTAAAGTTAGAATATATATATATATATATATATATATATATATATATATATTTATTTATCGTGAGAGAAGTTACGGGCATCTGTTAGTAATTACATGATTGAGAACGAAATGGTCTAAGAGATTTCAAATTCGTAAACACAAACTGTAACCAGTACTCTATTTCCAACTAAACTTCCTCAGTCCGTAGGTAATTTGTGGTAATTTGTGGTCGGCTCTAGTAACGCGAGCTCTGTGGAGGTATAAAGGAGCCCATACATTCAGGGCAACAAACGATTATTGTTGGGAGGAAACCAAACGTAAACCGGATATCGAACACTTACAGCGTTCACACCCTTCTCACATGCTCAACCTCCCGTCCCCTTCCCATCCCTTCCCCCCAAAGCACGAGGAATGTGAGTGTATAGTTTCAGTAAAAAATAGTCTAAGGAGGAAGGTGAAGCATTTTGACTTAATGTATCGTAAAGTGAAATTATGATATTGGTTTCATAACTTTTTTGTAGGTATTGATCAGGTGAACTTTAATTTCGATAAGAAACATACTTTTAAAATTGTTTGCCAAATCAGGCCTGAGAATATTTTACAAAATATGAATCTGAGATTTGCACGTTTCCTAATGGCCGCTAGCTCTATAAACTTTCAATGATATGACTTAAAAGTTTAGTTAAAACTGTTAAAAATTGGTTAAACGGCAGGTTTGATTTAAAAACTGATTACATTTTTCAAATATACTGATGTTTCGTTGCTGAAAATAAAGCTGTAAAATGCGAATTGTTTTAATCAAACGTAAAATAATATTATATTGACATACGTTTTTCATTGACCGGAACTAAAAAAGTACACATTTTTAGATACATAATTCTGTAACTAAAAAAATAAATTGTTGGCAATATTATGAAAAGAGATACGCGCTCCTGTGTGCCAAAAGTTATAAATACAAACTTGAAGTACAGAAGTATTTTCCAAAGGAAAGAAGCGAGACAAGAACCGTTCTGAGTGTTCTTTAAAATAGCATTCTTTTGAATAGCAAAATTTATCCTTTGCTGCTCCGCTTCAATAAACACTTGTTAATATCTCTTTTCATATATTCTAAGTAAAAGGAGTTATTTTTGTTATTTGTCAACTATTTATATTTAAAACAACCTACTTACTAAGGTTGAATGAGAGCAAAAAGAAGTGCCGTTAAATTGTTCCAGATTTGAAAAATTCGTTTAATGTGATTATTTAAGGCTTAAATTATGATTTGATTAAGTAAAAACGTTTGAATATACAGTTGAAATAGAAAACAAAAACAATAAAGAATCAAACTTCTTTTTTGATTGAATTACTTCTTTGAAAATAACATTCCATTATATTCCAAATACTGAATTTATTATTTATTGAATTTATTGATAATTAATATTTTACATCATCCTAAAACATAACACATCCCGCATTAGGATTATTTTAACTAGAAAAAGCTCTAAGATGTTTTAGGGATTTCTTTCTATTAGAAATTATATGGACCTTTCCCATTTTTCCCCGAATATTTAATTTTTTTCCTTCGACTTAGTGTCTAAAACGTTATAAGATGTTTTTTGACTTAGTTAACATTTCTTGAGGCTATGTTATTTTTTATAAAACCACCAACAAGATGGAAATAACTTTGACAAAGTTGCAAAATCGCTCTTTTAAAAATTATGCAGCAAAACATAGGCTAAGGTAGGATATTTTGTAAATGTCTTTTTATTATTAGTGCGATGAATTTGAAGACTATTGTTTGATTTCCAATTTATAAGTAAAATCAATTGAAATAATACATATTTACCACCAAGAATATTAAGATAAATTTTTAAGAGATTGAATTATTCTCCAATCTCTTGATAAGTTGTTTTAGTGAATTTCCCCTATAGGGAAGAAGCTATTACCGTAGGTCTCATGGCAAGACTTAAGCCCGAGACCATGATAACTTCGAGTTCGTAAACCAGCCCAATCGGACCACCGGAAGGGGGGGTAAAGGGGAATAAACCCCCCCAAAAATGGGTTTTTGAGTTTTTTAAATAGGAAAATAAAATTTATCAAATTTTTGTTGGCACCATTGAATTCAGCTCAAAATAACAAACAATTTAGTACTTTGAATCACTGCTCTATGTCCATTGGATACTGAGATATTGAAAATGGTAAACACAGTACGTTGTCCCAATGATAACCTTATGGGAAATAAGTAAAATTCTACATCTCAGTTATTTCTCAAGATATCTTGATGAAACTTGGTAAATAGCTTCTTCTAGTTCAGATCTACTGAATATTGAATTAAAATCACCCAGTTTCAATATACCTGTAGCAGCAAACCTGCATACTCATGGATTGTTATTCTTATGGAGCTTACCAAAACATGTCAAATCTCGCTATGTTGGATTGAACTATGTTGTATTGCATTTGAAATTCGCTGGGTATGCAGGTCTGCTGCAACGGGGGTATTTTATATAGTAGAATCTCTGCAAGATAGACAGTTGCTTTGACAAAGTTGCAAAATCACCGTTTAAAAGTAATCTAAGAAAACATATTGAGGCTGTTAATTAAATGTCGGGGTCAACAATTATACCTTTAGGTTATTTATGTTATATTAGATTTTTGATAAAAGTATTTTAGGTTTTTGACTAATATAAATCACACAAAGTAACAAGTAAAAGTATGTACGCATCTCACTTATTACCTCTCCTTTATTTCCCAGACAAGGTCAAGCAACGGCAAAATGGTTGTTGTGTGCTTTGTTAAAAAGGAATATCCTTTGGAATAAATATTATGGACGATATAAGACATGCATTGTCGCGATAAAGCGGGTTGAATTATTGAAATGACAGCTCTCTTGATAACATCGGGCCTTCGGCTAGTACAATTATACTAAATGGACAAAAACACTTTTTCTAGCTTATTAAATATTGATTGCTCTCACTTTCAGTAGTGATGGGTGAAATGCTTTTTAGACCATATAAAAAAAGAAAAGTGAGGACATAGCATAAAGGATATAAAAAGGTCGTTGAAATGCTGATACATAATTAGTAGGAAATACTCAAAAAGGGATCCATAATTAAACAGCATGGTTCAAATTGTAGCGTTGGTACACGTTTGCAAAGGCTTAAAGATAGGTCTTATAAAGCCTGGTGTATAACAGCCCAACGTGTTATTAACGTATCCACAGTGGCATAGAGGGTTTAGTGTCAGCTGCAGCGGAGACAAATTACAGTGACCAGCCTGGCCGCTGAAATGCATTACATCACTTCCTTGTTGGTGTTTCGAAATCACACGTTCATCAACTGGTAAAAAAGTAAAAGTAAAAAATAAAATTCTTATTTTTAACCATCCATATTATTTATAACTTTAAAAAACAAAACCAGTACATTTACAAAGGTTATGCAAAAACAGAGCAGAAATTACAAAGTAAAAAGAGATTAAAGAATCGGGTAAATAATTACTGAAGTGCTCTTTCACGGGAATCCAAAGCTTGAAACAGAATTGATAACAACAACGCCGCACGGGGCGGCGCCGCGGCCGGAATGGCTGAAACGTTGTTTATCGTCGATAAAAGAAGCGGAACGAGAGGGATGGATGGTATTGTTCATTTTTGATTCGTTACTATAGAGGAATATAATACCTTTACTCCCTTTTCATCTAAAATAAATACGCTTCGATTAAAATATTATTAATTATCTTTCTATGTACCGTAATTCTTTTTTAGGTTTAAGGATTTTTTATGTATCATTGTATAATTGGGCAAGGAGGAATAGTTACATAAGCCCTCCACTTATTTCAACTGATAAACACTATTGACAGGTAAATTACTACTTTATGGTTTTTCAAAATATACTTTTAAAACCGTGTTAATCAAATAGGTTCGTTTGCACATTTTTCGTTTCTGTTCACACAAACTAAAATGTTCCTACAGGTTATTTTTCCAGAAACTATACACTACGATAAAAAGTAACACAAAAGCATCATTTGTGCACTATTTTTATCGTATTTAACACAGATAAAAAATAATCTTTAAATTTATTTGTTTGAGGGAAAGGTAAAGAGCATCATTTATTTTTCCTAAAGTTTTTGTATAAAACATTGAATTTTTTATTCTTTTTTTATTTTAATTTACCTGGTGCTTGTTCTTCCAGGCTTTCAGAAGCTAAAGAAACGTATTCTTGAGTCCAAGGGTATAAAATCCTGTCCATTTGCATTGGTTTTTTTTCTAAGGGTGTGTAACACAGCTCAAAATGAGTAAATTTGACTAATGAAGGCTGGTAATGAATAATGCACACTCAACTGCTTTAATCGTCCCGAGCACGACCATATGCTTTATGGCATAGGGTCCTGCTCGACGTGATTAAGGCAGTTATAGTGTTTATGAACTATATGCTATATGGACCTGACCCCTAGCACCAAGGGCTCTTTCTATTCGAGGTTCCCTGTTGAGGTTGAATTGAGAATGAGTTGAAGATCCCGCTTAAAATACGACACATATCCGTTATCCTAAATGGGTTTAGCAAGGACAAAACATTTAGTTATAAAGACAATCGGTCAATATTTGTTTAGATTCCTTCCTTTTTAGAAACTTTTCAATTTTAAAAATTTAACTATAAATGTACTTTAAAAATTCATACGGGGGATTTGAATATCGCGGGGGATATGTTGAACAATTTGTTTACATAAAAATACATGAATAATCTGCATTATATTTTCCTTTACCTTATAAAAATATTTTCTCTACTGAATTAAAAGTTCTAGCTTTGTATTTTGATCTAATCTTCCATATCGAAACGGATAATTTAGTTCTGGTAGTGAATAAACGGAATTGTAATAAAATAGTAGTGGTAGTGAATTAACGGAAAATGAACAAAAAGATAAACAAATTGAATAATAAATAAATAAATAAATTGAAAATATTACTTGGTGAATAAGCAAAAAAATCCTAATGAATTCGTTCCATAAAATTCAGATATCATTATGGAAAAGACGTTTTGTTACATCGTAAATATGGTAAACTGTGTATAAATATGGAAGAAGGCCTCAGACCAATAAATAGCTGAATGACAGTCACGTACAGGGTATTACAGTACGAAGTCTCAGATCGAACAGCATTAGAACTGTTTCAAATCAGTTGACGATTAAATTAAAAATATTCTTTATTTTTTTTTGTTTTTAATTTGTAGCTAAAACGTCACAGTCATATCGTAGTTTGAAGTTTGGATATATTTCTTTCCTGTTTGTTGTAGTCACTTTTAAAATAGTAATGAGTAAAATCTCATTACTACCTTAAAGTTGTACATACAAAATACTAAGATCCAGTTGTAAATTAATATCGATTACAATTAGAGAACATTTATTGTGATAATAGTCTGTTTTTACATTTATAGGATTTAAAATTTAACTTTTATATGTAGCAAACAATTACAACTATAATAAGAAAAAACGAACTGGCATCTATGAGCCTGAAAAGACACTTCTACCGATGTTATTGGTAAATGGAATTTCGTATTCAGTCAGAAACTTATTAGCTTTAGACTGGAAGGTATATGGGCTCAGAGTTACGGATACCTTCTTGGCGTTAGAGTTTGTTGCTGTGCTTAATTGCTTAATCATTTCATATCACACTTGATGGTTGTAATTAGGGCTAAAATAACATACGTAAATTTCTGAATAGAATATGTTTACCCTTATAATAAACGTGGGATGATCTACTCTAGAATATATCTACGGTATCTACTAAAAACTGTATAATTGAATTTTTTAAATAATTTATTTTCGGTAAGACTGGAAAAAGGCAAGTACTATAGTTTACAATTATCTACTGCTCCCCAGCTGGAACGAATACCGTTTCCAAGCACTTAAAGAATAGCACTCTCATACTCTCATGGTTTGAAATTACTTTTAGCTATTATGCTGGTAACCCTTGATTTATAACAGCCTTCAGAAGCAGGGTCAATGGGGTTAACCGCCCTTATCAAAATTAATTATATTTTCTAAATATATTAAAAATTATTTATGTTCGTGTTTGTGTCCTAAGATGACAGCCACCAGATATTAAATGTTGATACTAAAACCATAAATGCATATTTTACTATCAAGACAGATATTATTCATAGTAGTTTAATTGGTCATGAATAACAAAACAGCGATGAGAATGTTAGGGGAGGGATAGGTTTAATGGCACTTGTATAACTGGACATGACGCGTTTACGTGAGTTCTGTTATTATTGTACTTTTAGCTCCTTTTAGTTTTTAAGACATATAATAAATATTATAATCATGAAGTGGTCACAAATATTTTGTCTTATTAACGGAACAACATTTTCTACTGTTTGCGTAGAGTAACTACATTTGTTTGGATATTTACAATAATTGAAATTTTCAAAGCCCTCTAGGGCAAAACCCTAAAACGTAACAACAAATGAATAGCTTTTCCGCGCAATCTTACAGAAGTACAACAAGTTTAATGACAATCGGTCAAAACAATTTCGAGCCAGCTTACGGCAAACCAACTCAATCTTCAGCTACACGTAAACATGTACAAAGCTAAATTATGTTTTAAGTTCATTGGTACGAAGACAGTTTGGCTTTTTAGCATTGAATTTGCCATAATTATGTGTTTTTGAATGGAAACTATTATGAAGCTATCCACTTTGTCTTAACTAATTATAGCTCTGCTCTACTGGCCTTTACTGTAATCAGAATTTCCCATGTTAACCAATCGGACCTATGTTAATCAATTGGAATAATTTTGTTTATCTTTAAAAAGGACGATATTTCCGATATGAATTTAGTCTTCCTTCAATTTGTGATTGACTGATTTCTGTAGGAACCATAGTTTTATAAATATGTGAAAATTTGAAAAAAGTACCAGAAGGTTGCATACCCCATGGCGCGCCGTGGTACCTCGAGGTCGAAAATTTGGATTTAATGTTATGAGCTCGAAAATAACGACATACTGTATTCAAAAATCACGACTACCCGACCTTTTGTATACCAAAATGTATTATTTTACTGGAATATAAAAGGATACAACTATCCTCGTCATTTTATAACTGCTTTTAATGTAAGTTGATATTATATTTTATAATTGACAAAACCTAAAGAACTGGGAATCTTTTTTTAGATGGAAATCATGAAAAGGATTTTTCTTTAATTATACTGAAAGAGAAGGAAGCTCACGATCGCTTTATCGTTCAATATGCATTAAGTATTTAGTTTGATACAAATTATTCGACTATGGGAAATCATTTGATTTGAAGTTTATAAACTATAGCTAAAAAAATAAAAATTTTAATAAAACAATAAATACAAATAGTGCATCGTTTGTCCTGAATAATAAAGAAGCGAATTTTGTTCTGTCAACAATGACTGTTATTTTACGAGAGGTTTTATGGGTCATAAAAGGAGACGACAATGGATAGGGCGGAAAGAGTTTAACGTCAGCCATACCTGTATAACCCTCGTGCTCAATTACCTATCCCAAGGCAATGATAGTTTTATTTCTTTGGACATTCCAAAGAATTATATTTCCTTGGTCGAATTAAATTTTAAACAATTGAATGTGAAATGTTACCCGTTCGTTGGCACTCTTTTAGCAAAGCATAGCTGAACCGTCAGTTCCTTTATCTGTGAGTTTTTTGTAATTCTTCAAAATAAATATTTAAAATGTTGCCCTCTCATTAGCTTAACACTGTCATTTTTACAATGACAGGGAGGGAATACCACACCCTTGTTTAGACAGGAAATGATTAAAGACCATACATTCTAATTGGCTCTTTTTGACTCTAGAAGGGCGTTTTTGTAGCCTCTAATTACAAAAGCGAAATCTACAAAGGGACTTGAATTGAATATTACAGTGAATTAATGTTAAAAATAAAATTAATTACACTTTAAAGTAATATAATATAAAAGTCCTGTAATATTTATAATTGGATTGAGCTGTGTAATATTACATTTACTTAATATTACAGACTAAACCCTTTTACTACATAAATTTAGTGCACATAGCCTAATAAAAATAAATAATTGTATAATTACATGTGTTATATTTATTTGTAACTATATGTACCATCTATACGTTATACTGATATGTACTAAATAATAATTTATTGAAATCTTATGTCTTAACTAACGTAAGCCAGACATTCATTCTTGAAGTATGTTCATACCATAAATTATAGATTGATTCTCTTTTGGTGGCTCAAAAACATAGTGTTGTCATTGCATCTTGAATCTTTTCAAGAGAAACTTGCATCCATCCAATTTTGAACTATTACGGACTTCATTCTTGTTTTCTGTCTTGGGAAAGGTTTCCTTTGGGCAAATTAGACAGTGGTACACATATATCATTATGATTCACATTACGTTTAGATATACATTTTTGTTATAAATGAATTTCTAAATAGTTTAGTATAGTTATTGAATTTTCATATTCGTGTTTTGTTTTGTATACGGCAAATAAGCGATGTCTTGTTATAACTCAAAATGTTTTGTTAAAAGAAAAACCAAGATATGAGTTTCGAGTTATTTCTATTTCATCAATTTATTTATTATATCACTGTGATAATCACTTGCTAAAATATTTAAATATCCAACTAATTGAAATTTCCTTTTATGGATGGGACTTCATTATATTTAACAGAATTGGTAGCAACAATAGCAACTAAAACTCCAACTGAGATCCAATATTAGCCCCTCGGAGAGACGGGCTGCGGGCAAAACAACCGAAACGATGTTTGTTGTCGATTAAAGGAGCGGAAGAAATGGAATGGATTGTATTGTTCATTTCGGTTTCGTTATTATGAATAAACTGAAACATGATTTATTCTTTCCACTAGCTGTAAAATATATCACAAGAAACCAACCACGAATAATGTTGGAATTACAAATTTATGAACGCAACTACATAACATTACATAATACTTACGTTTGTTGTATAAAAAAAAAACAAAATAGAAAAATAGTAATAAACAAAATTGATTTTTGCTGCCGCATGGTCGTATAGCAAATCACCCTCTTCCGTTCATCAGAGTATATTCCTCATAATAAGATTAAAATAACAACCAACCTAACCCCCCCCCTCACCCCCTCATCTTTTAGACTCTAATAGAGGTTTGCACTCTTCAGTGCATTGTTCTATTCAATAGAATTCAGAACGGAATCAAAGTGAGGGAATGCAAAGACTTAGACCAGAATGAACAATGCTCTCTTGAATGCCTTAATCACCTTGAAGACCGATTACACTTTCTGGCTGTGTAAAGTTCTGTTTGAGTTTTATGATAGTTTTTTTATAGTCAAATTTTATCGTCATTGCTTTCTCCTAGATATTCCTTACTGCGGAAATGCAAAGTTTAGAGAATTTGTACATTTTACGTACATTTGTTCGTACTATTTTACGTTCAAGAAGTTGGACCTTTCGAAAGTGAACAACTTATTTCTTTTCTTTACGGTATATATATTTCAAACATATGCACGGTATAAATTACAGTTTTATTTTACAAGTCCATCTGATTTACTCAACAACTGAACGGTTGGGTTATCAAAATGTGTAATAATATTAATTGATAATATTAATTGGCATGAATCTACAGCGGATTCGTCTTCTGGACGATTGTAGTTTTTATCAATTCGTTCACATCATGTGAGGTATGTGGTCTTCCTGACCCCATTCTATACTTCTGTACTTATATGAATAAAGAAATTTTGATTTGATGTAATAATTTCCTTTCTGTCTCCCCACCACTCTCCATCCCTTAGGTCATCCCAGATTCGCTGGAATCGATTTTTCTGTATGCAAACAAAGTATTTATTTTGTTTTGCCTACTTTTTTTGTTTGACTAATATTTTTTGTACTTCAGATATAAAATAATTATCATTTCAAATAACAGAGAACTAACAAAACAGCAAAAATAGTTGTTTCTTATAATATTTACCACTTTTTATTTCTTTCATCTGAGAGTTTTAAATAGTTGTAAGGTTCAAATTTTAAAACATTTTTTTGCTAAATTTTTGAAAATTTATTGATTAGTTAGCAAATTTTCTTTGACATTCACATCACTTGATCTTTAAGGATAGTTTAAAAAATTACTTTGACCGATTCATTGTCTTTTGACTTAATGTATCACTATTATTGTACATGTTCTTAACAACACTTTGCAACACAGGTTATAAAAGAACGAAAAAATCCTGAATAACTGCCATACATCCAGGATTTGTTTGATTAGATAGCTCAGTTACTACTGAAAATATTGAAAGCAAATAAATTAAAAACCTCTTGACATTAAATACAAAATTTTACCAAATAAATTGTTAAGGTAGATTAATATTATGAATTTAATTTACTCTTTGCTTTATTCGCATAAAAAAGCCAAGAGGAAAAATTTTGTTTCAGCACTGGCACTGAAACTCGGCGAACGCAATTTTTATTGTCAACAATGATGGTTCTTTGATAGGGGTTTTGTTGGTCATAAACGAAGATGACAAGGGGAGGGGCGGAATGAGTGCGGCCGTAAAACCGTGTATGACTTTAGTATGCTATTTACTTTAAAATAATATGTTACTTTTTACTAACGCGTTTTTATTATTATATAGAAGACATAAATTATCTACATACAGAATTTATTAAGATTAATTTTCATAGACGTATATTTACTTTTACTCGGACATTATCAATGTTTGTTAAATGGGTAATTACCATATAGTTTAGAGAATACGTTCCATTAACTAGGAATATAACATTTTTTTAGATTAAAGAATGAATGTGTTGGAGTAACACTTTTAAGTAACGATTATGTTATACATGAAATGTTTTAGTTAAACTTTACTATAATATTACTTTCCAAATATGTGACTACGAATATGATTTAGCAACCATAAAGACGAACACCTATTATCGTTGATGACCACAGAGTTGCGTTTTCACATGTTTATACATCTTAATGCTTTATTATTTATTTAAAAAATATTTTCGTTATACTGCTTCAAAAACAGATGTTTTAAATGCATGTTTTCCGGACCTAAATACACTCTTTTTATTCCTAGGAATTAAAAGCTGATGTACTCGATACCAGCTGACTCTTTATAGTCCTAGGACTATAAAAGTCAAAAAGTGCCGAGTACGTCGTAATAATCGAACAATATTCATTCGATTGAAACATTCATCGTTATTATCGAAACATTCATTGTTGTCAGTTTAATCAATTTGTGAAACTCGCTCATTTCACCAATCGATTATTACATGCGTTCGATACGTCGATAGTTGTTCATTGTTGTCAGTCTACCCTAACACAAATGAAACAGACAATCAGCTGATTGCTTCAAATAGCAAGAACAAGACGGTGGCATCTTTTGAAGGCATCTTTTAACGAAAAATATAGTTCATCACGAAAAATATAGTTCATAGTTCGGTCATTTTTCAAACTTGACCTTGTACGAAAAGCGTAACTTTAGGTCCTTGTAATGAAATATACTATTAAGCATTTTTAAAATAGCGTTTGGACCTCAGAAGTAAGACTTCTGCGAGCTCCTGAGCGTTTTTGGCCAGTGGCACACCACAATGGCATTGGATACGGCGGTGTGGTAGAACGTGGTAAAAAACATCGTGTTTATGTAAAATCAACTTATTTAGAGATGCATTACTTCCTGCATCTCTCATGGCAATCATGAAGGTGCTACGCCGTACCACGCCACGCCACTGCGGTGTGCCACGGGCCTTAAACTCCTAGACTTAGTTAGGGGATGTATTCACAAATATACAGAAGACTCCCTCTTATCGGACACCTCGGGTCCGAGACCGTTCCTGATAACCGGTTTTCCGGTTATTCCGACGTTCCCTAAAACACGTAATTATAACTGTAATACATACTGAATAATCCAAACCTCTGATTTATACTTGTTTATCGTCCATATCCTTTCCATTATGTCCAGTTAAACTGATGATTTGATAACAATTGTCCGGTTAAAAATATATAATTTCTGTAGTGTGTAGTCCGATTAAACCGATGTCCGGTTAAAGGATGTCCGGATAAGAGGGAGTCTACTGTATTTGGTTCTAATATTGATTGACATGTTTCACAAACATAATGGTCCTATCAGTTTGGTGATAACCTATAGATGAGCGGTCACCTCCGACTTGCCATTGCGAGTGATTTCACTACGGGTATGCTAGAATAGGTGAATGGAAAGTTTCTTAACTAAGTCTAGACTAAAAACACTACCTCGAGCCTCCAAAAGTTACTTTAGGCCCTAGGCAAGGAACTTACTATTTCCGAAAATTGTTGAACGAGGGCCGGCTAGCTAAGAGGTCCTGAGTAAAAAAGCTGAAGCTAAGAAAGCTTTGGTCGGCCTCTGGTGTGCAACACTGAATGAAATGACATGATTCAAGATGTCATTTTACATCTAAGCAAAATTCTGAACAACGTCCAATTGGTTTACTGTCAGTTTTAAGCTAAATGTTGAGAATGCATTTAACATACATAGTTACAGCTCAGTATTGATTGCACTGACTGCAAAGTATTAATACGAATTTGACCGCATTCTTAGTACATTATTAGTACATGATACGTATTTATTAAGGGAGACTTTCTTGAAATTGGCAAAGATCGGCTGATGTTTTGGCAACAATTATTACCGTATTTAAAATTAATGATAGTGAACGATTTGTTATTGTGTTAATTTATTTGGAATTTCTCAATTTTAACAATGGTGGCTAATGGGAAATTCCAAATAATTCTACATAATAACAATTATTAATTTATAATTCAGTGGACCACAGCCTACGAATTAAAAATTTGAATTTTTCTATTTTTCAAATATCATTTATTGTTATTTTTATCATTTTATCATTTAAAAAAATTTAATCCTGACCACTCATCTAGAGGCTATCACAAAACTAGTAGGACCATGATGTTTGGTACATGGCATTCAAAATTAGAACCAAATAAACATGTGAATAATTTTCTTAAAATATAGTTTTTCACTGAAAAAGCGAATGTTTAGACTTAAAAAGAGCAGTTTAACGCTTAGTGAAGTTTTAATAGCCTCTTGCAGACCTTTTGAAGGCTTATACTTTTTGTATTTCACTAAGATTTAAAAAATTACTTTCGAAAATGAATTATAAATACCTGTATTCATATAATAGTGTTTACTATAAAACAGGAGAATAAAATTTGGAATTGTCAAGATTATTTAATGACTAGTTTATTGGTCGTAAAAGAGAATGACAATGGTTGGGGTGGAAAGGTTTATTATTAGCTCTAAAACCTGTTTTATCCTTAGGCCTATACTTCATTATCTTCAGCGCTATTATCAACCGTTAGGTGTTTCATATTTAATGCTCCTTCAATTGCTTTAACTTTAAAACACACTAATAGGGTTTATTTTAACAAATTATTTCTCATAACTGGATGTATTTAAAAACCCAACTATCCCCAAAACTCCAATAATAATAATAGGGGTCTTTAACAAAGGGGGTCATTATAACTATTAGTATGTCAGTTTCAACATATCATTAGAAATATGACTCTCTATCAGTAATCACACAAATTAAAATGTTTTTGGGAGGTGGAGGGTTATAAGAAGGTGACTTCTCTCTTGGAAACTGAGCATTACAAGTAGTTATATGACATGCAGCACGTTGGAAACAAGTTTCAAAAATAATATTTGCCTATGTTGCAGATATCCTTGCATGTACATCATCATTCATTGTCTTGATTTAAAGTTCCTTAGATTTTGCTTATTCATTCACCTAGCTTTCGAAGCTTTTCAGGCAGAAGAGGGGTAACTCTGCCTTCTGTAAGGCACCATAAAACATCAGGTGAGGTTAGAAGGTCAATAGGTCAGGTAAACCACTTAAATTTGGCAACAACCTAAAGTGAAAATATTTTCACTTGGTTGTAACAAATGACAGTTTCAAATATGTTATCGTTATATGCTTCCTAGCTTTGGTGAGTGATTTTTTTTTTCTTAGTTGCAAATGCTCCACAGTCAATTTTGAATCAAGTTCGGACAACAGAATTAATTTAAAATAAATCATCATTCTTCCTTCCATGTTATAGATGTTAATTATGTTCGCAACTGCAAATAAAACATATTCTTGCTTTTTTATTAGTTTAGCCAGTAACAAGTACACTTTCTCATCACGATCCTTAAATCAAGTGACTTTAAAATTTTAATTGACTTGAAATACCTACTATTGATGTAAGATATATTTATATTTAGACAAAAACTGTTTATTTACATCTTATTTCGTTTGTTGTGAATTGAAACTAAATATAAACGTTTACAGTATGGAAAAAAACGAGGCACTATTTCAATTCAGTTTTTAATTCGTCTCATGAACACGGTATTTATTAACAGAGGTAATTTTGTGCTAGATAATGGTTAAAGATAAACTTATTGGGGAAATATGATTTCAAATCAGAAAGGAAACAAGCTGTTTTAGCATGATCATCCAGTGACAAAGACTGATCATAACTCCCTGAAATTCGTAAATTTATAACGATTTAAATTGTAATCAGTATTATATTTCAGTGGCTGCAATTAGATTGAAACATTATTTTTTGCAGTATTTCGACAAAGTTATACTTAAAACTTTACATCGATATTCAAAGTAACTTTAACATTAAGAAGTTGTTTTAGAAAATACTCAGTGACTTTGAATTATAACAAATATAAAAATCTTGAAACATCTCAATCTTGCAGTAGCTAAATAGATATTCTCTTTTGTAATATTCTGTTTTCAATAGATTTATTTATGACAGCATGTAGCTTTTACGTTGACCTGTGATGATAGGTAATGTGAGCTTATTCAATAATCACTTTACCACTCCTTTCTATACCTTACTTCAACGTGTGAAAGCGAAATTATATCTTTACAAATTTGTATCACAAAAAATCCCTTTAAGCTTTATGGTGGCCTAATAAACCATGGGACTATTGTAAATTATTTACTATATAAAAACAACAAAAGAAAGTACAGAGATTGCAGCCTTTCATTATCATCTTTGCAAAAACAAAAGCCTTTAATTGTAACCGAAATTGCCTTTCCTTTGTTTCTTGGCAATTCGAGTAAAATTAAAACCACCAGAGCAAAACAAAGGCGTTTTCATTTCACAAAGAACATATTATCTTTTAACATGAAGCAACCTCTTCCTTAATTTAATATCATTTTTATCATGTGCGAGCCTTTTAGAATTATTTGGTTGTATCATGAATAATTTGTAACACTCTAATGAATTAACATCCAATCGAACATACCTAATAACGTATGCCTATAATATTGTAACTCGCTAATGATATTACTATCAAAACTTTAAGAACGTTAAAATGTCATTGACTTGAATTTCAGGAGTTTAAAATGACTGACATGAACACAACACTTAAATATTAAAACTGTTCACCGACCGGCACCTTCACTGAACTTTAACATTAATAAAAAAATTAATGTCATGTAATGAGTTTACATTTAACCATATGCCTAGTAACGTACAGCTGATAAGCGTAAGGATAACACATTGTAAAGAGCCGACCACAGACATTGTCACTGTCGTAATTGTTAAAGTTTCAGACTTTGAAGAAATATAAGCGCCCGCATTGCTGACAAGGCATGTCTCAGGGAAATGTGATGTTTACGGAAAGGGACGTGCTATATTGTAAAGGTATATTACGGTTATTCAACCTCGTCCCAAAAGGAAGAAGACACGCGTTCCCAACCTCTAGGTCCTTCGAGGGACAGCTTACCGTCCAACCTTAAACCTCGAGGTACTCATAGGCAAGGACCGCCACCCGACCCTCTTTGTTGTGAAGAGTCTCACCCAGGTTTGTTCGCCCTCCAGTCTGGCAGATCTTAGGGCTTTGTGGTAAGGATTTCTCACCGCCTTCAAGATGGACAGGCTAGGATGAACCTGTCATCTCTTTCAAGGGCTTGGACCCTACTGGATAACAAGGATCACCTGGGAATCACAGTTCTCAGAAAGACAAGGAAGACCCTAAGTGAATTAAAAGTAGCCATAAAGGGCAATTATGGACCTACTAATACAATGATAGCTAATTACTGTACCTATTGTTGACCTCTGTACAAGGATGAACCAATCTCAGGGCCCAGACTGATCCCTTATACACCGTAGTAAATTGGTATCTGATCCTTTACAACGTATAACATGACTGGTATGCAATGTTAACGATTTAATCCTTCGTTCAATGGTTCCTAATGTGTGAATAGAACACCGTTATTATAAACATAGGAATAAAAAATGTTTTTTTAAATTACTATTAGTATTTTTCATACTCTAATGCATGGTATAAAAAATTGCGCCAAAACAAGAAAGGAAGTAAACCGATGTTAAATTTTGTTTTGTTTTTTGGGAATATACAAAATTAGTTTTTGTGTTTTATAAAACATAGTGAAATACGTCGCTGCCATTTCACGGGTCGTTGCCGTATTCAATGGTGCAATACATTCAACTGTCATGGATTCAATTGTGTCTAGCAGTAGCTGTGCTCAACTGAAATTGGTTGCTTAGTTAAGAAATCCCTAGAAAAAAAATTCGGATTGTGTTTAACTCCCTTAAATCCACTTAAAACCTCAAAGCATTGCTCCAGTTGTAGTTGACAAACGAAGCAAACTTATAGTTTTATGCAATAAAAAAACATAACAAATGAACTTTAATTCGTACAGCTGTAATAGATTTTGCAACAGAGGAAACAGGAACTTAGTTTTATTTAATAGAAATAATGTGTCACAATACTTAAATATATAAATTTAGATTTAGTTTTTTGCAATCTTAATTCTCAGTTTCCAAATTATGTAACTTAAATATAATTTTGGATAGTTTCTTTCCGTTAATTAGTATGAATTATGTGATCTAATTAATCTAATATCGTGTATTGGTCACTTGACGTTTTTTCGGAAATGTTTAGTATTTTAAAATAGTATCTTAGATATAGCTAAAGATTATTTTTGAACGTCGTTTGAGTTTAGTATCTAATAGGTTTCAGCCTTTTAAATTTATAAATAAGTACCAAAAACAAGTGCTATTTTCCGATGCTTTTGGGTGAAAAGTGTTGGTGGTGAAGGCATTATTGATGGTTGGCTTTTGTTGCTGAGAGCTTTTAATAAAACATCCATCAGTGGAGAACCCACTAGAGGAAAGAAGTCTTCACTCCAATATTGCCCCGATTACAATCTCTTCTTCAGTGGAGAATCTCCACCCTAGGGAACGATTACATGTTAAATATAATTGACAGACTAAACCCTGCAAAACACTATTTAAAATTAAGAATTTACTGTTAATTTAGTTTTTGTATTTTATGTGTAACATTTTTTATATTTTTTAATTAGATTTTGATTTCTTGTTTATTATTTAAGGCAGTAGGTGCAAAAACACATTTCAAAGAAGGCTAGCATTAGATTGAAATGTTACAGATTGTGTACTACTTTACTCTTAACTTACCATGAATATTCGGAAACGAGAACATATCAAACTATTGTAAATAATTTTGGTATCTTACACAAAAAAAATTAATACCAATGAAGCAATGAAACTATAATGTAGAAACCATTTAATATGAATACGTAAGAGAGGTAAAAATTAAAAATAAAATAATTGTAAAAAAGCCTTTATAAAATCAGTTTAAAATATCTGCTGAAAACAAATTTAAAACAACAGTTTGCTCCTCGAAATAGCGTCAAGTACGTTTAGCGCTGATAAATATAAAACGTGCTTTATCTCGACAATCTTCTTTTAATAACCACTTAACGTTTGCGCTGCTGATATCCCATGTTGTGGTTGAAGCACACTCAAGTTGACGTTTTTTTGACTTATCTTATTGTATTTTATCTTTTCTTATTTTCGACCTGTTACTTCGTAAAACTGTCCTCACTTTTTTTACCAATATTTATCTTATATTCAGCGATCAGATTACTTTTGTCCTCCTTTTACTTGCTCAGTGACATTTGAAGTTTCATTATTTATGGAAAAATACACAAAATATAAATATATTACATACTATGTCATATAATTATTTCAGTGTTTTTTAATAAATCAACAATCTTAAAGAGTTTATATTTCCTATCATTTTTTTTCCATATAAAGACATACTTTTGGGAATACTTGCATTTACTGTTCATCACTAAGTTGCAGTATTTTCATTTAATATCTAAAAGCTGTGTTTCGAATTCCTAAAATGTTTACACAATTTTTAGTTTTACACGCAAACACGTTTATAATTTTTTTAAGTACCAGTATACATAATTTTTTTCCAGTTTAAAGCGATTTCATGGGCGAATTCGAAGTTAGTTCCCAAAGTAGTTGCTCAAAGGTAACGTGCTGTAGAGTCCAGCCAATAACATAATGTGATTAGGTCCTGACTGACATACAATGACCTGGTTATCACTAGAGATGGATGGTTCTAGTTATTCTTTGTTTGAAATTCATTGTTGGTGATGGTGATTTTATATTTTGATTATGATTTTGCGGACATTTGCCATCACTGATTAATAAAAAACAAGTTTCACGACGTTTCGGGATCTGGAATCTGATCCCGTCTTCAGGTGGAAGAAAACCTAGAACATAACAAGATTAGTAACACATAGCCAGGAAAACCTGGAAAAAACACAGCTAAAACAGAGAACTCTAAAAAGCAGTTTTAGCTGTGTTTTTGTCCAGGTTTTCCTGGCTTTGTGTTACTAATCTTGTTATGTTCTAGGTTTTCTTCCACCTGAAGACGGGATCAGATTCCAGATCCCGAAACGTCGTGAAACTTGTTTTTTATTAATCAGTGATGGCAAATGTCCGCAAAATCATAATCAAAATATAAAATCACCATCACCAACAATGAAATGGCAAATGTCCGCAAAAATCATAATCAAAATGGTTCTAGTTAGTTACTACATTTAAGTCATAATACAAAATAGTGTTTTGAACGTATGATTGAAAGATATGTTTTCTGAAGTGATATAAACTGGCAAACAAATAATTATTCTCGACAAACTACTACAATCTATTGAAATGTTTAGGTATAACAAACTTATGGCAGGCAATACTCTTCAATATTTGAATGCTACAGTATCTTTGCGATATGTTAGCGAATTTCCCCCTATAGGGAAGTAGCTATTACCGTAGGCGGCATGGTAAGACTTAAGCAAGGGACCACCGTAACTTTTCATTTTGATGCCCCCAGACCTCAAAAACACCGTTCGTTCATTTTCATATGTATATATATATATATATATATATATATAAGTATATATATATATACCTGTCCGTAGGCACGATAACTTTCGTAAAAAATGTCCAATCGCGATGAAATTTGGTACATACGTCTAGAGTGACATTTACTACTTCGAGTTCGAAAACCAGCGCATTAAGTTAACTCTAAGGACAGGTTTTTGACAAAATAAAATTTATTTTTAGGATTTGATGTCTTTATAATAATTTTTTGTAAATTTAATTGTCAAAATTGGATTCAGATTAAAAAACAAACAATTTAGCATTTTGAATTATTATTCTATGTCAATCCTTTGCTGAGATATTGAAAGTGCTAAACACAGTACGTTGTCCTATATTAGTTTTGGTTTTACCCTTAAAAAAGTATAATTACCCTGTTTTCATTGAAAATTCCCCAAAAGTTGCATTATAATTACCCTAAATCCCTACATTTACCCTAATGTAGGGTAATTTGAAAATAAAAGTCTGAACATATGATTATATTTAAATTTTCAAGTGAATAATTTATTTGTCTTTATTTTGAATGGTTAGAGTTCATTGATCATGATTTTGCATAAAATATATACTATATTAAAAATGTAAATTATTTTTAAGTTTTATGAAGAAACTATGTGCATTGGGGGGGGGGGTGTGTCTTGGTCTAGACTTCCTGAAAATGTAGCATAATTATGGTATATTTGAAAGTCTGAGGAATGATTTTTTTTAATTGGCTGCAGATGCAGGTCTGCTGCAACTAATAGGGACATTTTATTTATAATATTAACGATATGATTGAATTTAATTTGTTCATGAGATTATATTATTTGTTTTCCAGTATTTGGAATTTATTGATTATATGTTTCCTGACATTTATATACTATAACAAGACTACATTTATTGAAAATTAAAAGACTAAGAACTTATAAAATACAAAAAGTGTATATATTACTAATAAAAACCAATGTGATCCCCTTGTAAATTGTCCTCATGTTTGAAGCTTATGAGTGATTAAATATAAGTTTTAAATATATAATTGACAAAACATATTCAAACGATATTTTCCTTTACATAAGTTGAATGCTCACATATAAAAAATAAATCCTATGGAAATTCGCTGAGTACGCAGGTCTGCTGCGACGGGTGTATTTTGCTCTTTAAGTATTATTTAGTCGTCCGCTCAAAGATTGAATGTTCATTTATCGCTGCTTATAGCAAAAATTATGTTTTAAGAATTTACTTTAAACTTTTATTATTGTTGGTATTTTAGATGTTTTTGTACTCCGTTAACACACAGTGGAAGGCTGACATATAACCGTTTCCTCGGACAATCTTCGTTTACATTATAAACATCATCATCGCTATTATCAGTGCTTATCAATATGCTCGTTGATTCAAAGAGATGAATTAACCTGCCTGGCCTCGCGTACATTCTGCATACAAACTTTAGAAAAGTGGTTTTTCTTTTTGCATTTATTACAAACTTTTCCATATGCTGGGCAGTTCTCCCGGCTCCAAACATGATTACCTCCACAAAACTTACAAGACCGAGCGTTCTTATTGTTTATCTTAAAGTTAGTTCCATATTTTTCGTCATTATCACTTTCATTGGAGGTTGATCTCATTTTAAGTGTCAAGTTTTCTTATATTTATTTGAAACCATATGATTGACAATTTTAATTTTAATCACATGTTATGTTTGTGTTATTGTTTATGTTTAATTTTTGTTTGAATTAAATGAGTGCTCAATATTAATGAAATGATACAACATACTAAATTGTTTGCTTTTTCGAGCTGAATTCAATGGTGCTTACCAAAATTTGATTTTCATCATACTGTCCCGAAAACAGCCGTTTTTAGTTCTCTAAATCGTACGCAAAATGATCGTTTTTGGATCACTTCGAATAGGAGTACTGGAAAAACATATGGTAAATTTTGCCGTACTCTAATGTCAAAATTTGTTTATGTTACGTCTGAAAGGTTGAACGATTTCTTATCTTGTATTTGTAAACAACTAACAGATGTGTAAATAACTATGACTATTTTGGATAACCTCAAAATTATGTAGTCTAATTTTTTAACGATTAAATGATTATTTATACATAATGATGAAAATAGTTGTTCATCACATGGAGCAAAAGTGTCTCCTTGGTACTCGATCGCATTTCCAAGCTCGGCTGCGCCTCGCCTGTAAATTACGATCTCGTACCAAAAAGAGCCACTTTCGCTCCTAGTAATGAAAACTACTATTTTTAATTTCTCTATGTAAAAAACACAAAAAACCCATTTTTGGGGGGTTTATCCCCCTTTAACCCTCCTTCTAGTGGTCCGATCGGACTGGTTTTAGAACTCATCCGAATAATTACTTCTTTACACATCTATGCCAAATTTCATTCCGATCGGACCATTTTTGCGAGCGCTATCGTGCTTACAGACACATATATAGATATGTTGCCAGTCCTGGGCCTAAATAAGCTAAATAATGAACTAAGCATTGGCGAGAGGTAACTGAAGAGTAGGTCACAAGACTGCTCAAACAAAAGGTTTAATAAACAAAGCAAAAATATCAAGGTAACCAAAATTCAAATGAAACAGGAAAATCAAATGAGAACAAAATTAAAATAAAATTGAATTTACAGTGTTTGCCCTGACAAACTTGAGCTTAAAATATCAATGGTTAGAATTTACATTAATAATTAACTTGTAAGTTATTATTACATTGATTACATATTAAATGAATGACTTGATAACTTCAAATTGAAAAAATGAGACAATTCTTTCTTATAAAATATGTTTACATGATATTGAAATATTTACAGTACAGTATAAATAACAAAGGAATCCAAATTACCCACAGCACACACTCCTAGCTCACTCACACATCACACACCCCGCGCCTTCCCTCTCGTCCCGAGGCCTTCTTCTCCCACTCCTCTTCTTTCTTCCTCCCGCCGAGCAGATAATTGCCTCCTCATTGGCTGTCATCCCCGATAGGGAGTGTCTTAAAGGTTGTTGATACAGTTCTTAGAAGAATTCCCTACCGGGCACATCTTGCTCGCGTCAGCTGGGAAAGGACGAATGAAAGACGATCGGTCAGACAGACAGACGGACAAGTTATAGTTTCATGAGCCGAACTATTGAGTCTATGATTTATTAAGTTTATATATATATATATATATATATATATATATATATATACTTTTTAAACCCCGGAACTTGTTGGTCCGACGTCTATTTCTCTGCAGAACAAAGCAGGTCCAATAGAACATGGTGGTCCACGCTTAGAAGATGCTGGTCGGACCAGCTTAATGTGAACAAGTATATAAATCCGCCATCTTGGTTACTCAAGTGGACCAGCATGATGTGGACGTTTTTACACCAGCCGCCATGACAGTGGACCCACAAATGATGTATCAGCGTATATTATATATGCTGTAAAACCAGAAGATGTTGGTCTCTGATGAAAACTTCATTCAAAAAGGAGGGGAAATGTATAACACGATCTTTAATACCCCCTCCAGTCTAAATAAACTAGAAAAACTTTGCAGGCTGTTCTTCCAAAAGTTGAATAGCCATTTTTATAATATGTAGCCTACTGTAGTAAAAGCCAGTTTTCATCGATACTAGGTAATTATTGGAATATTTTTATATGAAATTCATATAATCCAAACTCAACAATTATTTGTGACGAATGTATATGTCATATTGCTCAAGACTTGTATTTCATATTACTGAGGGTTGTTAAAACATTAAGAAAGTAATTTGTACGTTTTGTTTTTGAAAATTTTTCACTATGTATCATCTACAAAATAAACTAAAGTATACTGATAAAATCAAATAAAAAATGCATTGGACCATGAAATGTTCAAATTAAAAATTTTTCGTCAGTATCAGCTAAAATATTAGATAAAAATAAATTTTAACAAAACATTCTTGTATGAAGATTTTGAAAATGGTATCGCCGATGCCTAAACTTAAGTAAATCACAATATGTTTACGGTTGAATTGATGACAGTTATCCAGGTATGTGACCTTTTTTCCAAAGAAATACAGTTACAATTTACTTGTGGCACATGCATAACTAACAAAACCTGTAAATAATGTTACTATGTCCATGTGCAGACAACATATTATTAGAATTTTAGTCAAATTAAATACATACTTATTTTGACTGCTCAAACTCACGTTAATGTGGCATGCTGACTTAACAGACACATTCTTATAAGCGCAACAGACACATTCTTATAAGCGCTCTTACAACCGTACTCCAGGTTGTAATACGTCAGGTTGCGAAGAAGGGAGTATATGACTAAACTGTGTCATGTGTCCATCCATGTGTGGTCTGCGTCTGGAGGAGTGGAGAGAGGAAATGGAGAGGGGAGGCAATGTGAAACCATACTTTTGACCATTAAAATTCTAATTAATTATCAGCCCTCCATTACAGTAGATCCGTGTCCGCCCACGATCTCCGCGACCCTCTGTCTCCGAGCCCAAATCCGAGACGGGACCTCCGAATTCCAGAGTGACCCTTACACCTGCCGGTCTCTACCTGCGTTGTTGGGTACGCCATCTCCGCGGCGGCCAACCCCGCCTCCCCTAATCCCTCCCCTCCCGCACCAGACTTCTAAATGATGAAAGTAATAATCAGTAATCTGCAGTAATCTGACAACACTTAGTGCAATCCAACAGCATGCAGTAAAAAATAAAGCGCTTGGAAAAATGTATGTAATTAATTGTATAGCAACATACTGTTAAACAGTTTTATATTCCCATCTTGGTTTTGACAATATGGAAGTTGATTTAACTTACCCGATTCTGAAAATTTTAGATGGTCGCAGGCAAACTTGGTTGATATATTGGGGTCCACTTTAATATTACTAGAATGATTTGGTTTAAATTTACAAATAAAAAAAAATATAAAAAGTGGCCTTCTGGCTTTTTATTTTATTTCAATAAAAACAGCAGGTACATACACGGACAGAGATTAATAATCTTAAAATAAATACACATATCATTTAAAAAAGAAACAATTAAATATCAAATACATTTAACTTAATATACAAAAAAATTAACATTTTTAGAAATAACTGTTTTATTACGGATCTGACGATTGACATCTTATGGGGGACTTTTTAAAGCTGTTTTTTCGAGTCACCTCGAAAATTTAAAATTTGGCCGCCAATTTTAAATATGGCGGACAAATTTGATCTTATTCAAGAAAACCCTATAATTTGTAGCGCTTTTTGATTTTACGCTTTATTTTATGAACAATTTTTCTTTGAAATTTTTTTTCAGTTTTTAGCGAATTTCACCTTTAGGGATGAAGAAGGTGTTACCGTAGGTCTCATAGTAAGACCTAAGCCCTAGACCAGGATAACTTTTCGTTTTAGGGTCCCCAGATACCAAAAACACCATTCGTTCAAATGTCTTTATATTGTGAGTGTGTCTGTTAGCACGATAGCGCTCACAAAAATGATCCGATCAGAATGAATTTTGGCACAGGCGTATATAGTTAGTAATTAATCGGATGAGTTCGAACACCAGCCCGATCGGATCATCAGAAGGGAGTTTGAGGGGGAAACCCCACCAAAAAAAGTTTTTTTTTATTTTACATGGGAAATTAAAGTAATCTAATTTTAATTTACGCCATCGAATTCAGCTAAAAAAAAGACTATTTGGTATTTCGAATAATTTCTCTATGTCCGTTGGTTATACTGTACCAAGATACTGAGAGTGTTAAAAAGTACGTCGCGTCGTCCCAATGTTAACCTTATGGGAAATAAATAAATTATCTAACTAATTTCTGAATATATCTTAATGAAACTTGGTATTTGGCCTCGTCTGGTTGGGATGTAACGGACTATAATGTAACGGAATTAAAAACAAGAATTTTAACTTCAAATTTCTCTGGCAGCAAGCCTAACTAATTTAAATTTCCGTGGTAGCAAGCCTGCATAAAATAATCCCTATGTTACCCTTATGGGAATTAAAAAATATGTATAGTTTAATAATTTCTCAACATACCTTGGTCCTTTGTAATTTGCTTCACACAGTTATGATCTACTTGGTTATGACGTGAAATTCCCAAATCTTTAGATACTGTGGCGACAAACTGCGTATTCACGTTTTCAATGTTAACGTTGTGGGAAATAAATAAAAGTATACAGTAGAACCTCGCTAATCCGTCACCTACGGGACCGGGGGCATGGTCGGAACAGCAAAAAGGTCGGATTATCGGATGAACTCATTTTATTGACATGAAAACGTACAAAAACTGTATTTCGATCAGAAAAAATATGTTAAGAGTGTTTAACAAGATGATGCTATACTGTAAAAAACTACATTAGGACAAAAAAACTAACCGCACCAAATGTTATTGCTCTACTGAACGATATACGCACTCCCATTGAGTAATACGTCATCGACAGGAGCCAACCTGAACGGAGTAATGCACCGGAAATGTAAACAAACATCAATTTTCAATTGCGTGGTCGGACTAACCGATGAGAAACCCCCGCTGAGGGCGAACTAGCGGAGGCCTACTTCCCCGGCGGCATGGTCGGAGTAACCGAGGAGTCGGACTATCGAGGGGGGACACCCGAACCGCGCCGGCATTTTGGGTACTTTTGAAAGCACCGAACAGCGCCGGTCATTAAAGAGGATTAGGAAGGGTCGCCTCGCCACCCGGTCAGGTAGTCGCTACGGGACTGGGGAAAAGGGAATAATATTTGTCCCTGCTTCCAGTCTGTGACTGCTGCGCTGCTGTCTTATATCTAACTGCCACCAATATAAGGAATTACTGGTTGATAAACTACCGCTTTGTTGGCCTTTAAAAAACTATCAACGTTTTAAATGCGTCATTGGTGTGTAAACTTGAGAACTCAAAAAGGAAGTGTAAAATTAAAACGAACAATATTTCCACTTACAGAAATTTTCTAAGATGAATCTTTAATGTTTTTTCCGAAACCTAATATAACCGCTTTGTTGGCCTTGAAAAACTATTAACGTTTTAAACGCGTCGTTGGTGTTTAAACTTGGGAACTCGAAAAGGAAGCGTAAAATTAAAACGAACAATATTTCCACTTACAGAAATTTTCTAAGATGAATTTTTAATGTTTTTTTCCGAAACCTAATATAACACTTAGAAAACGCACCGAATATTAAGGTCCATAAGATTGTGTAAAACTGACTAAACAACTAAGAAAAGAGAAAAATGATGTCTATACCGTTCAACTACATAAACGTTTTTCGTCCCATAAAATAATTATTCAATTACTATAAAAATATATGTAATTTTTCAATATAGACCGAAGGAATTTAAAGACTTTTATTCGATGTAGTTTTTTATTGAAATGTTAATACCAATTTATTTTATTTTGGTAATGTATCTTATATGGGCCTGTTTAATAGTACTGTAATACAAATCTTTATTTTTATTGAATATTTGTTTACATGCCATGTTTTACCATGTAAATATTAAGTAGTTGAATCTGGATGGTAAGGTATGACTGATAACTTTTATAAACAAAAGCTGTAATGCTGTGCACATTTATTTTGATCTACATGTTACCCCTAGGAATATAAATGAATAATCAAACAATATTTGATGTTTGAAAATACTCAATAAAATGTTTCACTCGGATCAAATTATTAAATATACCTATTTTTTATATTTTATATTATTTTAATGCATAATACAGGGTGTTTTTTTTAAACGCAACCCATTTTTAAGATTGAATAATGCACATGTACATAAGAAATGAGTATTGTTTTGTTGATTTTTACATTTTACAACCTATTATTTAAGTTTGATCACAATTAGTTTAAATGTATCACAATGCCAATGGCGGATTGTCTGGACACATAATGATGTGTCCAAACAATCCGCCATTGGCATTTGTATAAAGTTGTGCTCTCTCCATCAAATTCCCGAACACGTGCTGCAAGGTACCTCTTTGTATTTCTTGCATTAAATGTGTTAGGCATATGTTTGTTTTGAGGTGGTGAATATCCTGTGAATTGTTTTCTTAGGCCTTACTTTTCATGTATCACAAAAGAAAATAATATTGTGGGGTCAAATCCGGGGATCTTGGGGAGAAATAATCCTTCTCTGATTAAATAATGTTTTGGGTTGCGTTAAAAAAAACCCTGTATAAATAATGTGTATATGGATGTATATTTTGTAAGTACTTGAGTCTCTATTTGGTATTCCAGTGCCTATGTATTTGAGTGTCTATGTATGTTGGCTATATTTTTAAAGTAGATTTTTAAACATTCTCAAATTTTATTATGCATTCAAATAATTGAAAATATATTTACTAATTTTTTCAATCCGCTTTTGGCGAATATTAAGGTCCATAAGATTGTGTAAAACTGACTAAACAACTAAGAAAAGAGAAAAATGATGTCTATACCGTTCAACTACATAAACGTTTTTCGTCCCATAAAATAATTATTCAATTACTATAAAAATATATGTAATTTTTCAATATAGACCGAAGGAATTTAAAGACTTTTATTCGATGTAGTTTTTTATTGAAATGTTAATACCAATTTATTTTATTTTGGTAATGTATCTTATATGGGCCTGTTTAATAGTACTGTAATACAAATCTTTATTTTTATTGAATATTTGTTTACATGCCATGTTTTACCATGTAAATATTAAGTAGTTGAATCTGGATGGTAAGGTATGACTGATAACTTTTATAAACAAAAGCTGTAATGCTGTGCACATTTATTTTGATCTACATGTTACCCCTAGGAATATAAATGAATAATCAAACAATATTTGATGTTTGAAAATACTCAATAAAATGTTTCACTCGGATCAAATTATTAAATATACCTATTTTTTATATTTTATATTATTTTAATGCATAATACAGGGTGTTTTTTTTAAACGCAACCCATTTTTAAGATTGAATAATGCACATGTACATAAGAAATGAGTATTGTTTTGTTGATTTTTACATTTTACAACCTATTATTTAAGTTTGATCACAATTAGTTTAAATGTATCACAATGCCAATGGCGGATTGTCTGGACACATAATGATGTGTCCAAACAATCCGCCATTGGCATTTGTATAAAGTTGTGCTCTCTCCATCAAATTCCCGAACACGTGCTGCAAGGTACCTCTTTGTATTTCTTGCATTAAATGTGTTAGGCATATGTTTGTTTTGAGGTGGTGAATATCCTGTGAATTGTTTTCTTAGGCCTTACTTTTCATGTATCACAAAAGAAAATAATATTGTGGGGTCAAATCCGGGGATCTTGGGGAGAAATAATCCTTCTCTGATTAAATAATGTTTTGGGTTGCGTTAAAAAAAACCCTGTATAAATAATGTGTATATGGATGTATATTTTGTAAGTACTTGAGTCTCTATTTGGTATTCCAGTGCCTATGTATTTGAGTGTCTATGTATGTTGGCTATATTTTTAAAGTAGATTTTTAAACATTCTCAAATTTTATTATGCATTCAAATAATTGAAAATATATTTACTAATTTTTTCAATTTCCGCTGACTTTTTTTATAACTCCTCGACGTTGATCGTCAGAACATTAGCAAAAATAATCACTGGAATTTCTTCAAAATATTGTTTTTGTTTACTTATCTTTTGTTCAGTTAAATTATTTTACAATTATTGCTTAAATGTTCCGTTTTTAATGAATTACCTATATAAGATTTTTGCACCAGACAATTAAAATTTATCTAGAAGTTAAATTCTATAAGTATATTCAATTGGAATGTCACTTACAGTCTACAGTAATTAAAAGACGTATAAATATTGAAGCAACATTATTCATATGTCCTTAAATAATGGCAACGATTGATTTAAGTTCCAAAGTTTAAATATATATAAGCCCAACGAAGTGGTAGTTTATAAGATACAAACCTAACAACAAGGAATTCTAATTGGTAATCACTGTTCTTTGGTACATAGAGTGAAAATATTAATCATATATATTTCAACTGCTTGTGATATTGGTACAGGAACAATTATTGTGACTTGATAGGAAAAGCGGTCGACGGCAGTAAGAAAACTGCAGCTACTGCCACTGACAGAACGCAGGGAAAAACATAATTCCCTTTTTCCCCAGTCCCGTAGCGACTACCTGGCCGGGTGGCGAGGCAACCCTCCTAATCCTCCTTAATGACCGGCGCGCCGAGGCGCGGTTCGATGCAGTCAAAAGTACCCGAAATTCCGGCGCGGATCGAGTACGCCCCTATCGAGGTTCTACTGTATAGCTATTTCTCAACATACCTTGACAAAACTTGTTATGCGGCTTCATCTTGTTGATTTTTACTTAATTATAGCATAAAATCCCTCACTTTAACATTTCTGTGACAGCAAACCTGCACACTCATACTACTCAGACATACTATTAGCCTACAATGAGTACCCGTTATAATAACTTATTATAATAATGATAATATTGATATGTCATTTTCAGTATAAAACTCCTTGGTATAATATGCAATTTTCGGCAGCATATTGATGTTAGTGTTTGAAATTCATACATAGCGCACCTTTTTACAACATGATACTAGCTTGCGCAAAAACAATGCCACTGCTGTATTTTTGCTGAATTTTTGAGGCCCGGGGCATAGTTTGGGTGTGAGGCCCCTCAATAGAAAATCGTGAATGAAAATAGCTTTGTCTCTTAACCTTATTCCTTTTACCTTAAGCCTGGTCAAGCAAACAGAACCAGGCTTAATTGCGAGAATCTCAAACATTCGAAATTGTAATCTTTATGTATGTGCAGCACAGCATAGTTTTTTTACCTGTTTTAATTCAAGTAATGAAAATGCTGACATATCGTCCTGACAGTCATATATATAGTCAGTTCCCACTATTAGCATATTATATAACATATGCATTTAAACAATGTTCAACAGCATACTGTACTTAACAGTATTTTAAATTCGTAACCAGCGCTCTGTTTCATTGTGTGACATTGAATTGCACAAAAACAATATAACCATTATAATTATTAACATAAAGTTGATAGTAAATTTGCAATATAAATTATTATGACGGGTCTGTCAAGAAAGGGGCTGGGAAGGGGATAAGTGGGGGAGGGGAGGGATTATGGGAGGCGGGGTTGGCCGCCGCGGAGGTGGCGTACCCAACAACGCAGGTAGAGACCGGCAGGTGTAAGGGTCACTCAGGAATTTGGAGATGGAGGGTCGCGGAGATAGAGGGTTCGGAGATCGTGGGCGGTAACCAGTAGATCATTCAATAAAGATATTTGAAATGTGTGACAATTTAGGTTTTATAATTTTAAACGGGAGAACAATAGGAGATGCTGAGGGTGAATTTACATTTTTAAATTCGATGGGTGCTTCTGTCATAGATTAGCTATAACATATATAAACTGTTTACAACAAGTAGTCGATTTCAAGGTCGCGGATCAGATAGGATCAGATCACTTGCCGGTGGAGTTTGCGTTACAGATAAGCAGAGAGGGTGAGTGCGGGGAGGAGGCGATGTTTACCTCTGGCATGGTTTTTTAAATAATAATGTAGTACCGATAAGCAAAAAAATCATGTGTTATGCTGCTATAGTTCGAGCAATCTTGTGTTATGGTTGTCACTGTCAGGTTTGGGGTTTGTGGGAAAACGACTTGGTTAATGGTGTTCTTTTTACTTTATACGTTGTTGTGTTTGGCTTACTAAATTGCACCCCAAATTACGTATTATTGTTAGAGACAGGTTTAGAAAAGGAATATATTTACACTTTAAATGTGCATTTGGGGTATGTTTTGCACGTTCTTGCGTTACAACCAAACCGTCTGCCAAAGTTAATTGCTAAAAAAAAAATAAAGAAAAATATATATTGGAGTAAGGATTGGAAATTATTAGGTAGAAAATACGCAATTGAAATTAATTTAGACAATTGACCGTTAGATGAGATTAGAAGGCAATTGCTATCGGTAGTTGAGGCGGTGCGGGGGGAGAGTAGGGAGGCGTATGTTCAGGCAGCTAGGTGCGCGCGCTACCACACAACTTACGGATGGCTGGAACGCGACCTTGGCGATAGCGCTTATCTTACTGATAATATGCCAGGTAAAATAATCCGTTGGGTCTTCAAAGCACTCACTGAATCTGTCAATTTTAATTACAAGTCCCTGGATATTAAAAATAAATTATAATTGCGCTCTCTGTAATTTAAATGAAAACGAAGACTTGTATATAATTTTATTGCAATATGTCTGATTTTAGCTCACCTAAGAAAACGATTCTTTTTTTAGAGGGAACTAACTCACCCAGACTTCATTGAATATTCAAACGGGAGGAATTGGCGTGGTTTGGCTAATTTTTTTATCAGAGGCTTGGAAGTATAGATGGGAGCTTATACTAGAGTTTAATTTTTAATTTCTAATAAGTAAATTGTAATTATAACCATATCTTTGTTAACATGCTGTTTGTTTGAAATAGCATATTTCAAGCTGTCATCCCATCAGACGGTCTTATGTGAGCATTGCTGATATAAGTGCCAAGGCTAAACAAACAAAAAAACAAGGAAGTGTAGATTTAGTAAAGTATTGATTTAAATATTTATTTTGTACAACAGTTTGTGTATAAGGGTATGCAATATTCATGTTGTTAAAATGATCAATAAAGCACTTTTTCACTCATTCATTCATTAATTAGTTAAAATTTACCATGATGAAAATATATGATGTGATAGCCCCGCCCCATACAACTAGTATACAAACACATATTTTTCATTGTTATTCCTGTGGTTAGCCCATGGATTTTAAAGAGTCTAGTTCTTTCTCAATGCAAATCTTAACGGTCGGAAACTAACCAAATAAGATAAAAATGTGTATATAATGTACTACTGTACAAAAATCAATGGACTAGAGCAATCTGTAACATTCTGTGATATGCAGTGATAAATAACGTACTGCCAGTGGTTGGCGCACAGCGGGACGAGCGACGACGTGAACTTAGTAAAGTCTGATTTAAATGCTATGGCCAAGTCCGCCCATAGTAAATATTTTAATTTTAGCATTATCATGTGGCTTACAGACATCATTTGTAGGGTTACCATATGTCCTAGGTTGAAAAAGAGGACACTTTACACACACGAGGCCTAAACCCCCATCGAGCAGAAGCTCTTCTCCCCCCCCCCCCCCCCAGTTAGGAAAGTAGTTGTCAAAAAGATCGAAAGAAATTATTACCTTACGTTAATTATTCACGATGCAACATGATGATTTTTGAATATGTTGAAAAAGTAAGACGTTTATAACAACATAATGAGGAACATGTTGAAGCTTGGATGTTTACAAACAAAAGCGGTTTGAACTAGTTATTTTGGTTTGAAAGAACAATAAAATGTCATAATTAAATGACATTTTCAATAATTTAAACTAGCAGCCCGAGTCACTTCGTGACTTAAAAACAATGGTAAAATAGGCTTTAGTTTCATGTTGATTATGTATGGAGTTTTTCAGAGTAAAATACCTTTCAATGAGAAAGTGTGTGATTTTTTTTATTTTTTTTTCTAGACTCTGCTTTAAAAGTATCTATGTATACCTTCTACACTTTGAAATCTTGACAGTGCAACAAAATTCATTTGCATAAAATGGCGGTTAGTTTTCATTGCTTAGTGCATCTCCATGTCTCTGTTGTTTAAGAGTTTTCTTTCAAAAGTATTGACTATTTATGTTAATTCTACATAATATCTACGCGTCAGTTCCTTGCATTCATCTTTGTTAGGCCTTAACAACAAACGATAAGAATATTGTCAAACCTTTGATCTACTGAAGAACTAATTTATAAATGCATTTATAAAATAGCCATATTCCTTAAAGTCTATCTATTCAATGCTCATAACGGCTGAAAAATTCAGTTTTCAAATTTACCCGCATTTTTGTTTCTCATCTTGTATACACGTTTGGCAAATTTTTACTCAAGCAAATATCATAACTTTCTATGGAATGCCCTCATTAAATAGGCATATAGTTATTGGTACATTTCAAAATCGAGTAAAATAGGCAGGCTAACAGTTAACACCTTAATATCCATCGCATTCCAAGTACATTTAAAAAATACAGGTTTCATATTTACATTGCATTTCAAAACTTGAATCCTTTTGTTGAATATTCATCTAATATTGATATTTTAGAACACTAAACGTTGAAACATGCATCAATGTGTTGAAACATGTATCAGTGTGTATTCACTGTCAACAGTTTGTTAGAGAGTCCCTTCTCTAGAGCACTTCCTGATTTACTTCTGTTCCGTTTTAAGTTTCCTTTTATGTTAATACAGTAAATTAAGATGATAACAGACTCTTGGTCTTAGTTTCAATAGGTCAAATACTCTTCCTTATTTTCTGTTGTCTTAAAAAACGTCAATATTTAAGAAATTAAAATCATAATTAACTATAAATGTTAACTGACTTTAGCTAGCCCCACATCTCTGGAACGATTTCAAATCTTAATTATCTGTGTTGTTACAAATAAATATGAATTATAAAAAGTTCACAGGTTCTCCCACAGATAGTAGCACTTTCGCTGGAATTTGAAGAGCCTCCTGTGTGAAGGCTTTTCATAGGATATTTTCCAAACCCGCAAAAGGAACATCTAGAGATTAATAGCTTTAATTTGATAACAAATATGTGGAGAAAAGTTTATTTCTAGGGGTCGATTTGCTCTGTACAAAATGCCATAAATTCTTTTAATAATATAGAAGATAGATTAAATGTCTTTGGTTCATCCCCTAACCAAAAAATCCGGTTCAAAACTGCTTTTGTTTGTAAATACTATACCCAAGCTTCAACATGTTCCTTCGTCCAATGCAAGAAGTGAGCCGATTCAGTACAAGAATGAACAGCAATGGCAGCGGCTGTACAAGACAGTATCACTACCATGCCTCCGAAGTCCGGCGCGCTACCGACTGTTCCACCGACTCACTGTCATATTCATCAATATCATACCGTATCATACATAACACAATAATATTAACAAAGGAAAAATGTTTATTTTTGTAGGAGATATACATATTTATCTGTTAAAAAGAGAGACAATTTCTTACTCTCTCCTTCGCGTAGGCCTTAAACTCTTCCAACGTACGTAAAAAACGTCAATATTTAAAACCTTTGATCAGTGTTAATAACATGACAGCACATGTCATGCAGTAACAGCAACAAACGACATCAGCAGTATCGGTCGTGTAGTATTTCGGGAAGAAATTCTGAACGATAGTGACATTAAAACAATTTATTATGCATAAGTAAAATATTTATTATCATTTGGAATTATTGCGTTTTCTGGAAATAAGTAATTTATGACTCAAAAACGTCTTTTATGCAGATTACTTGGCCAGAGAAAATCTAATAACGTAATAAATCGAATTTTAAAGTTGTAAAATTTTAACATTGGCCTTATGGGTTGCCGTGATAGCAACGAAAATAAACAAGGAAAGTGTAAACAAATGAAGTAATCATAACAGCTGTTTGGAATCTACAGCCATTAAGGGAAAATACAGCAAGTGGGATGAAGAGACCATGGAACAATAAAAAAGGTTTCTATTTATCAATTTTATGACATTGAAATATTTTATAGTAACTGGATGAACTTGTAAACACAGTGCTTGATTTGCGGTGGAACGCGGCGGAACGGCGTTCCGGGACCTCTTTCTGCCGCAAAAGTCGATCGTGTATAATCGGCCGGAGTATTTTTTGCAAGAGACGATCGCGTGTAATCGGACGGATAATTTGCCGCACAAGACAACTGCGTGCAATCGGCCGAAGAATTTGCCGCAAAAGACGATCGCGTATGATCGGCCGAAGTATTCGCGGCACAAGACAATCGCGTGTAATCGGCCAGGGAATTTGCCGCTAAAGACGATCGCGTACGATCGGTCGAAGAATTTGCCGCAAAAGACGATCGCGTATGATCAGCCGGAGAATTCACTATATAAGAGAGGATGATGTGTAACCGGCCGGAGTACCGAAAATAACGATCACTTAAATTTACGGAAATTACGCGCGGAATTTCGGCATGAAATTAGCGCTCTCTCTGAAATTAGTGCTCTTTTTTCTTGAGCTAAGCCGAATTGAAAACGCCAAAAAGACCTGAATACTCTCACAAGGCGTCATAAAAACTAGAATTTTTAGAAAATTTATTTTTTAGTAAAATAATGCTTTGTTAGTTTTTAATTTATCAAATTTGAGCCGGATAAAATGTTAATTTTTAAATCGATCTTGTTAATCACATAGCCAAACAATACTTTACTAAGGGAAAACATGATAAAAGGGGGGCTATGTACAAATTGTCAAATTACAGTTCCGGTACCTCAATTTTTACAAATCAAGCACTGGGTAAACATGAAATAACACCGAGCAAGGCTCGGTCCACCAGGTACTACTCTTATATGAGCGATGATATCGTCCGTTCTTGTATGCTTGCTTGCTTGCACAACGATCTCAAAAACGGCTCCGAGGATTTCCTTTAAAGTCTGGAAATAAGTAATTTATGACTCAAAAACTCCTTTTATGCAGATTACTTGGCCGGAGAAAATCTATTAACGTAATAAATCGAATTTAAAAGTTGTAAAATTTTAACATTGGCCTTATGGGTTGCCGTGATGGCAACGAAAATAAACTAGGAAAGAGTAAACCAATGAAGTAATCATAACAGCTGTTTGGAATCTACAGCCGTCAAGGGAAAATACAGCAGGTGGGATGAAGAGTCCATGGAGCAATAAAAAAGGTTTCTATTTATCAATTTTATTACATTGAAATATTTTATAGTAACTGGATGAACTCGTAAACATGAAATAACACCGAGCAAGGCTCGGTCCACCAGGTACTTTAAGCTAAACATGAATGACAGATGAGTGAAGGATGATTGTGGTGCGATCTTGCAGTCTTGTTGTTACTGACTAAGGCTGTCTTGTTCCTCAAAACTATTTTACAGCCACTCTGTCATTAAAAAATATATCATGGAAGTTTCCTTAAAAAATGAAAAAGGTACCCTACGGACTAACTTTTTCTGAAATTGGCGTTTTTAGTCTGAAAACTATTTTTATAATTTCTTTTCTCCACATATATATAGCCATTCTGGCGTGTGTCTATTTTGCCCCACGGTTAAGGGTCATTATGGAAACATCGCTTTTGCTCCACGGGTCGGCAGGTAGATTTCAGAGCCGCCCAAAACATCGCTTTTGCTCCATGAGAGAGGGGCCTGCGCTTCATCTCACCAAAATTCTCTCTTTCTCTCACCTACAAGCTCCAAGTTCTTTCTTGAATACTGTCAGCTAAACTTAATATGCAACTTTGCTTTTTTGGCCTAAACGAAAATATTTATAACTGAAAGAATGTTAAACTACCTCAATTGTAACAGTAACGACAAGTAAACAATAATGTTTAAGAGCAATAGCTTACAAAATTAAATAGTATTACTATGTTTTATCCATCTTACATTTATTTTATACAATAATTCACAGTTAGAAACATGGAAGTTTTCTAACACAACATCAAGCTTTTAGGCACGAACATGAGATTCTAGGTCACTACTATAGATTAATTGTAGATTTATTCAATTGTGTAGTTTTTGCAGATTGTTTCTTTTTTTTATAAACCATGTAACCTTAAAATAATGTGACCTTGAACCTTCAATTGATTTCAACTTTACTTTTTATAGGTACCAATATTGGTCTCAAAACAGCTTTATTAATATGATACAGAGTAGCAACAGATCGAGATGGAAGACTGGGTACTGTATTAGGGAGAAAGACTTTAACTATTCTAAGCTTGAATTTTGTGAAATAAGGTTATTTAAATAGTGTTAAAGCCCGTCGAAAATATACTCTTTCGACTCAAACGAGGTTTTCTGCTCCATGCTCATGCCTAAAATCTTTATCTTTTGTCAGAAGGCTTCTCTGTTTCTAGGGAATTATTGTAAAAAATATATGAAATGTGGATAAGTATTAAATAGCAACACATTTTATTATGTAAGCTATTTCTTATACACAATATCGTTTACTTACTCCTACTCTTACAATTTAAGTAGTTTAATATTCTTTCAAAAATCAATATTTTCGATTAGAAAAAAATAAACTTTTAGTATTACGTTAAAATGGCATTTTTCAAGTAAGAACCTGGAGGTGAACGAAAGAAAGAATGTGGGGGAGAGGAAGCGCAGGCCCCTTTCTCGTGGAACAAAAGCGATGTTTCGGGCGGTTCTGAAATCTACCTGCAGACCCGTGGAGCAAAAGCGATGTTTCCAAAATGACCCTTAACCCGTGGAGCAAAATCGATGCAGCCCCATTCTGATGCAGTTTTTGAAAGAATTTGGCATTATTATAATACCCGTTTTTCTAGTGCCCCAGTTATCTCAGTGCGCGACCACCCTGTACGGCAACTTGCGGCGCGCTACGCAGGCAGCGGCATCTATTTTCTCTGCGTGGAAATTTCTCAAAAACACGTTTTTTCTTTGTCACATTTGTGCTGAAATCGGAGTCCATCTGAATGCTAACTTCTTCCCACGCATTCCTCTTCTTAATCCTATCGTGATAATCTTTCAATTGAATGCAGTATTCCAAATGCATGGTCGCTTCTTAACTAGTTCTACAGGGTGAGTTTAATTGTCCCCCCCATACCCTTTTTACATTTCTAAAAATAACTATCCTAGACCCCACCCAAACATTATTGGGTAGCAAGTATACCTCGTTTTGAGGGGGTACTCATTTTCGGCCGCCATCTTGGATCCGCCATATTGGATACAACTATTTTTTTTCAAATTTAAAGATAGGGCTGCAACCCCCTTTTTAACACTGTTTTTAATTTTGAATTCAATGCCGCAATACGTTTTTTGATATATCTTTTGTTTTCAAGTTATGAAACTTTTTGTGAACAAGTTTTCAAACTTGATTTTCTGTTATACAGAGCTATTTTTTTACAATTCTACCTCAGATATCAACAGCCTAATACCACATAACATTGTTAAATTGTTGGTACTTAATTTTTAGAAAGTTAAAATGTTTGGCCGCCTCCTTGGTTCCGCCATATTTGATAAAAAAAATTTTTAATATGAATGTAGGGGTGTGACCCCTTTTTTAACACTGTTTTTTATTATAAATTCAATGTTCCAATCTGTTTTCTAAATATTTTTTAGTTTTCAAGATATTAGAAATTTAAAAATATAATATTAGTTACTAATCCCTTTTTATTGATTTGTTTATTTTTAATTGCTCCAGATATCGAAAACAGATTTCCACTCAAAACTATCGGTTAATTAAACATTTTCCGTTGTGTTACAATCATCGAACGCCATCTTGGATCCGCTATATTGGTCAATTTTTTTTATGTGTCGGACATACATCAGTGGACGAACAAAAAAACAAACGAGGTGAATTTATACAGACCAGGCGAATCGCCGTAGTCGAGCTGCAGCGACAACCGACGGCACGTGGGAATGCTCCCAAAACTGCCGCGGCGGCACTGCGCGGTGTAGCAGTCCCCGGCGCGGCGGCTGTCTACTACTCCGCGCGGCACCGCTGCTAGGCTGCTGCCACCAACCGCCCATTTGTACTCAATAATTTGTCTCTGTGGTCAACTACGACGCACTGGAGTTGCCGCCGAGGTGCCGCCGTGGAAAAATCGCTCGTGTGTATCCTGGGAACCCAGAGCCTCCTTACCCCGGCCCTGGCCCCAAACGACATTCCTCCACAAAAATACTCTTCATCGTTTGTCATCAAATTACTCAACATAAAATTCAACTTGAAATAAATTCAATATACATTTCAATTTCCATATTTTTTAATTTAGTTTATTTTTTATTTTCATCAAATTTATATATTTGTTTTATAAACTCTACTTCATTTGACCCTGCTCTGCAACGCAGAGTATGTACAGGCTATTCGCCCATGTACGCTCTTCCATACATTCCTACACTCATCTCTCATTCATACTTGGCTTAAAATACCTACATGGTTAGGTCGCGATTTCAATTAAAAGTATTAAAAAGTACAAACGTTTGGTGTAATTGTAACAAATAAATTCATTTTGCTATACTCATGTAACGAAAGTTTTTTTTAATTTTACACTCTATGTACAATTATGAACTCTAGGCCTAAAAATGAATACTTAAAGGTTTAATATAAATTGTATTTTCAGATTGCCTGAACACTTTTTAATATCAGGTTTTCTCACCTGACAATAAATATTATATATTAGCATTGTTTATAAAGTCAATGATATTAGTTAGTATACATTCCTTATTACAAAATTTAACTATACAATGATTAAACCCAACAATACATAAATAAGAATTCTGACACACTTTAAAGAAATAAGCAAGACTAGGAACTTTTTAATCTACATATTTCAGTTAATATTACGTGTTGGTTCAACAAAAACAGCAATCATACAGTTTATGTATAACCAAGATCACAGCACCGTTTCAGTAAAAATGTGAATGAGTGACCATAGAAGTACTGAACAGAGATGAGATAAGATAAAGTTAGGAGACTGTTGAAATTATGTATATACACAAGTCAAAGTCAATTTTCCTTAGGTTCACGCGTGCTCAAAAATATAATACGTGTCTAAAATATAATGTACTATATGATGTATGATCAAATAAAAATGATTTAATTTAACTTCATTCATTTCTCCAACTTATTTTTAGCTCTCGAATGGCCAATGTCTGATAGTGCAAAGGCTGCACTAGAAGATGCAGGTCGGACCAGCTCAATGTGGTTAATTATACAAGCATAAACCGCCATATTTTTCTCACGTGGACCAGCATGATGAGACAATTTTTACAATTTGTCCGTTGACACTTCCCCTCATCCCCTCCACATTCTCGTCACGTGGTGGACCAGCAAGATGAGAACGATTATACATGGCATGTTATATAGGACCAACATCTTCTGAATTATAAGACAGGACCAACAAACTCTGTGTTTTTTTTAATAATGGAATATAAGCACTTTTCTGTGATTATAAAAGTTCAGAATCATTTATATTTCCACAAAAACATTATATACTCTGTGTAACATAATTAGAGCTCTTCAAAAAGGGTAGGTCCCATGGACCTGCATAATATAAAACTTTACACAAGACCAACATCTTCCATAACTTTACAAATATATATATATATATATATATATCTAGAAATTTGAACGAATGGTGTTTTTTGCTTCTGGGGGCCCCAAAATGAAAAGTTATCATGGTCTTGGGCTTAAGTCTTACCATGAGACCTACGGTAATAGCTTCTTCCCTATAGGGGAAATTCGCTAAAAAGATCAAATCTCCATAGAATTGATGACCTATTAAATGGATAGATAGATTCGAGTCTGGTACACGATGGCTCCAAGGTCTTGTCTCGTTATCGTGTCGTTAGGCCCTGATCGTCTACGTCGTTCCTAATCACCGATATCTTCCCCATCACGTTCCCTTCGCTAACGATAGAGCCGATCATCTTTGATGATTCAATATACAGAGTGTTTGGCAGCAAAACGGGTAAAAATTACTACATGATAATACTTGACAAAGTATTTGCCTTTACAATTTTCAAACAGTAGCATTGGAAAAAGGTGGTTTTATTCACGCTTCTTGCATTAAAGGCCTGTTCGTTTTTTAAGTTGGATATACTCATGTATGGTTTATTGTTAGGATTTATAATTTTATTAAGGTAGACTACATGTATCTGAGTAATAAACTTCACATTCAGTCTAAACTCAACATTCTATATTTCCCGTTAAAAAATACAAGTTAATTTAAACCGTTTTGACGCTCTTCTAAGTAAGTTATTCAGTGTATACAAGGTAATTTTTATTGTTAAAATTTAATTCCTTTGTTTCCTCCGACATAATTGACTTTGAACTAAAATATAATATTTTCAGTGAGTCTATATTTTTTACATTCATTAAAGACTTTGTCCAGGTAAAAATAACGAGAGCTACATGGAGCTATACGTATTTTTGTAAAGATGACAAGGCAGGAATTATTAAGAATGATTCTAATACATAAATTTCTTACGGGAATGCCCATTAATCACGAGAAATATAATTATAAGAACATTAAATAGTCTTTTTTTATTTTTAAAATGTGATTTAAATGTAGTTTAATAGTTCATCTTACTTTATTATGAGTAAATTTTACTATCATCATTCGACGTGTAGGAATGAATGAATGAATGGATGTAATGAATGAATGTATATGAATGAATAATTTTCAGATTTACCTTAACCGATCCTTCATAATCGGATAGAAAATTTGTGATGTCATATTTCAATCAGAAGTATGTCTATAATACGCAAAATAAGAATGCAGTTTGGCAAAAAATATTTCCCATACTAGAGGCTGTCACATCACTTTAGTAACTCACAGTTTACTTTGTGTATTACTCATCCAAATAAATTTCCCTTCTTATTATTACCACGGATGAGACATCATCAGTTGAACTATGTACAATTGGTATTGTACAATACTCACCTGTATATATTAACTCTGTTTGTACAGCATAATTTCAAGAAACTCCATATTTCATGTAAGCTTTACTTCTTATTTCTAGTAACATTAAACACACCAGTTGTTTGCGATTATTTTATCTACTGTAATTGCTACGAATGGAATTGAACTAGCCATGTAAGCCCTTACAGTTTCATTGCCTTGTCACTGATCTACCACGTCTGACGAAAGGCATAAAAAAGCAATTCTCCCTCAAAAATAAGTTTGACAGTCTGTGTAGTGGACAAATCTTTTATCTCTTTTATTTTCAAAATATACCTATTTTAACCTATGTTTGTAAATTAATATGGCCAGTGTAAATCCCCGAACATTTAAAAGCTTGAATAAGCTAAACAAATTTTTTCTCATAGTGTTGTTTAGATAAAATATTTGGTTATTAATGTAACTACTTGTCAAATAATTCATTTGCCGTTGATTAAAATAGCTGGAATGGCATGACACTAAATAAAACTTCAAATCCCACATAAATTTGGATGACTATATATTATAATCAACACCCATATTTTTATATTTATTAGTATACTTATCATATTTTTATGTTTTATTCCTCATAAGTTTTATATTTTGTTAAGAAATGCAACATAAAACATTATTATATATAACAAAATATAAGAGTTCATGCACAAAAGAAGGAGTAAACCTGATGTGAGCCTTCAGCAGTCCCAAGCAGGACGTGTAAAGCGAATGTGGCTAATATTGTTTCTCTGACAAAGTGGGAATGTCCTCTTTGACACCAAACGGTATCTCAATGTTGTTTTTGGCTTTACATTTGCTCCATTTTTGTTCCTTGAGTAAAAAAAAAACTTTTAACGAATTTCCCCTATAGGGAAGAAGCTACTACCGTAGGTCTCATGGTAAGACCTAAGCCCGAGACTATGATAACTTTTCGTTTCGGGGCCACCAGAAACAAAAAACACCATTCGTTCAAATTTTTTACATATTTGTCTGTTAGCATGGTAGAGGCCGTAAAAATGGTCCAATCTTAATGAAAATTGGTACAGACATGTTAAGTGGTAATCACTCGGACGAGTTCGTGAACCAGCCCGATCGGAACACCGGAATGGGGGGTAAATGGGGATAAACCCCCTCAAAAATCGGTTTTTTGAGTTTTTTATATAGAAAAATAAAACTTATCGAATTTTTGTTGAATTCAGCTAAAAAAACAAACAATTTAGTATTTTGAACCACTGCTCTATGTCCATTGGTTACCGAGATATTGAATGTGGTAAACACAGTACGTTGTCCCAATGTTAACTTTATGGGAAATAAATAAAATTCTATATATCGGTTATTTCTCAACATATTTTGATAACATTTGGTAAATAGCTTCTTCTAGCTCAGATCTACTAAATATTGAATTAAAACCACCCAGTTTTAATATACCTGTAGCAGCAAACCTGCATACTCATTCCCCATGTTACTCTTATTGAGCTTACCAAAACATGTCAAATCTCGCTATGTTGGATTGAAATATGTCGTTTTGCATTTGAAATTCGCTGAGTATGCAGGTCTGCTGCAACGGGGGGATTTGTATTTTATGAAAGGTATGCATTTTAATCTTTTTTTCCATTTGTCTAATCACTAAACCACCAGGCTTACCGAGAGTTATGTAATAACGGTATCTGAGTATTTAGATAAGTTTTTTATTGTATTTGTACTATTATTTGTATTTGCATTATTATTGGAAGAAAATTTAATCGATTTGAAAAGTTTTCTCAAGTACCGAGGCCTCATTTGAATTAGCTTATTGAAAATTCCTTAAGTACGAATAACTTACGCGGATATAGCGATCCATTGGAGAATATATACCTCATTTCACCGATTATGGCTTATTCAGACAGCAGTAACATATGTTTATACATTGTCCTTCTTTAAGGATGAAAATTAAAATAGCAACTAATTTCCGTCCACAAAATAAACACAGCATCCATCCATACTTTCAAATTGAAGAAAATTAAATAAATTATTACTCAGTTTCAAATGTCACTTGTTTAATTCAATACTCAAATTCAATTCTTGAAGTTGTAATTGTACCGTTAGTGCATTATATCTCCGGCTATGGCTTCAACGCTACTAACCGTATCACATTATATATTTAACAAACACAACGTTTGACAAGCAGCGGGGCTTTAGAGCAATATTTTTAGAAAAGTACCCTCTTTCCCCCCTTCGCCTTGAAAACAGCTGACTCAAACATAACCGGAGATATAATGCTCGAACTCTTAAGTGTTTAATTTTTATATTAATTTTCTGCCCAGTGTACAAAGTTTCATGTTTAGGTGTACTTAAATCCTCTTGCACGTGAAGGTTTCAAACTTTTATACTGTAGTGACAAATAATAAAAAAATACAATTTTTATATTCTAAGCATCCATTTGTACTTTTGCACCAAGAAAAGTTGTTTTCTAATTTAGCAAGAAAACAATCGACACTACTGCCCATAGAGCTACATAGAGCTATATGCCAGGCTCATCAGCACGAAAAAGCTATGCTGAATTCATCATTCAGTTTTAGTTATTTTTGTTATCAGAGTGGAATGTATCATACATAGTATGTTGAATGTATGAATTGCATGTATGTATGTATGTATATATGTATGTATGTATGTATGTATGTATGTATGTATGTATGTGTGTATGTATGTATGTATGTATGTATGTAGAATGAACATATTTTGCCTTTGTTTGTATTATTCAGTGCTGGTTGTTGTGAAATCTGATGGAGGTTTGGTAGTTGCTAAGCCCGATTCCATTTCAGGGTCTACACTGCAATGCATGATAATTCACTGGCTACTCTATTCTTTTATCAAGGAGGAAGCAATTTCACTTTAATAAGCACAATCACTGACATTATAGAAGGTACTACGGATTGATGTGAAATACCATTATACTTTTGAGAGATATGCTATGATTACATTTTCAGGAGATATGCAATGATTACATTAAAGGTAGGATATTTGATTTTATGTCAAGATTAAAGCTACGGTGTATTACAATTTTTGAGGTAAAAATCAGACTGAATTTACAAGTAATATTTTTAAGTTCTCCTTGTAGTGTACTTGAAAAGTTAAGAAATCATTTATAAAAAATCCTAGCTACGCTTTTAAACCAATATGTAAGTAGTTTTAAACTAATTTAATGATTACACAAATGATTTACTCAGTGATAAATCAATTAGTTTTGCTTATTTATTTTGTAAATTTTCATTTTCCGTAACAATATTATACACGGGAAGTAATTTGCTCTGAAATCGAGACAGGTGGACCTTAGGAGAACCTTTCTAGGCTCAGGGGACCGGCCTGCCACAACTTCGGTAAGTTATCGCTCAACTTCAATCGTTGTGGAGTTAGTCCTAATTTTCCATAGAAGGAGGAAATATACGAACTTAATAAATTGTCCTCATTATATGTAAGGCTTGTGAATGCATTTTCTAGGAGGACAACGTACATATTAAAATTAATTTTTCAAACTAGGTATAAATACCTTTTAAATTCATAATCGGTTTTATTAATCTAATTTTTGTTTATTCGTTTGATAATTTTCCTTTATTTTTATGTAATTTTATAATGCATGTTATAAAATTGTTATGATCAAACGTTGATGTGCTGGTATGATAATCTTGAGCACAAAGCTATGCATTGTAAAAGGTTCTTCGGCATTTTTAGACAGATACAAAAGGAATCAATTAAGATGTTTAAATATCGTGATTTTCATCTGTATATTTTGGCATTTTTCAATAAGTCCAAATTTAACAAAACATTATACTAAAATTAATCTCAGTTCTGCATTTTATCGTTTGCTTTACTATTCTTAGGAAATCAACCCTCCAATCAAAAGTGTCAAAGAATTAAGTGTAGAAAGTGTCAAATTAATTTATATATATTATCAGCTGAATCGATATATTTAATCAAACATTGATTAAAGAAAACAAATTCATAAAACAGTAGGAATTTGTAACGTGTGTTGTGTGGGCTTCACAAAACTTAAAAGTATGCAAATTGCTGTAAAATTTGAACGACCACTTCGGAAAAATTAGGTTTCCACTAGAGGTTGGTAAATAGTAAAAGGACTTGTACTATGATGCTAAGCAGCTGGTAGGGGCGATAACGTAATGTAATAATAACAAGATACCAAAGTTCAAAGCAAAAACTCTCAAATTGTTATAACATTTTTAACAAGAAGTGACTTAATGATGCCCAAAGTTTGATGATGATTTATGGATCTTCTTTTAAGCGGGCGTACCAGCAATCTTCAGTCCCATAACGCTGGGGACATTTTATTTTAAATATAGTTTTGGGAAATCAACTTTCTTACAACAAGAACCTCAATGGAATCCAATTTATTTTCTTAGCTGGTAGATTTGACTTATTCTAGGAAGAAAAATCCTAATTAAAGGTCTGAAAATTTTAGATTTATAATTTGAGTTTTTTTACTATTCTGATGTTTAGCAGGCGTTTATGAATCTTAAATAACTATGACTTCTAAGGCCATACTTCTAAAGCCATACCTTGACGGTTACCCTTGTTTAACCATCAAAATAAAAAAAGGAAATACTTAAAAACATTATAGATGATCAAAGAAAAAGATCCAGGAATTTATTAAGGAATAAGTATTCAAACTCATCACTTTTGGCTAATATTTAAAAATAAGAGATGCTGAAATATAAAACGTGCCTTATCTAATTTACGAAGTCTTTTATTAAGCAGAACCGTAAATCACAAGTCACATTCTATTCTGGACGTTTTTGCGATAAGTGGGTTTAAAATATTATATTGTAATGTGGTTCTGTCCCGGTAGAATGAATTATTGTTTTACTCGTATAAGGTGTTTTAATATTGTATTTATGCTCGTAGTTATCATATTAAAAACTAAATTTTGATTTCAGTATTTGTATTTTTTATAAAGCGCCTAACTTTTGTCGGAAACAGAAGAAATTATTTATAAAAAGATTTACATTATTTCATCATTTAAAAATTGCTTTATATCTATTGAATCACATTTAGACCAATTGAGCAAAATAGCTACATTTCAAAAGTTGCATTAATGGTCACTTTGAACGTTTGCCAAGAGAAATCAAAATAAATCAATAAAATTGTTAAATGTTATCAACATTCAACAGCAGTTTGTAAGATCGACTTTCATGAAGATCTGGATCAATTCTTTTTCACATTGACTTATATAATTTCATTAGTTTTTATAAGGCGAGATTTAGACTAAAAGTTATTATTTTAAGAAAACCTTAAAGGGACTTCTTAAAACAACCTTAAAGTAATTTTAAAAAAAAACCTAATCGAATGTCTTTTAAACAAAATTTATACACCATATATATTTTGTTGACTCTTGACCATGTCTATTGCCCATAAATGAGATTGATGACAATAAATCAATCTTATTATTATTCTAATTTTTTATTCCTTATATAGACTTCATATTCTTTGCTTTGTTATTATCATGAACTGTTTTTTTCCTATTAGTCTCACACTTTATTTATTTTATTTTATTGACAAAATGTTTTATGTTACTTTAATTATGTAGGATTTCTAAAGCTAAATAACAGCATTTATTTAAAATAAGCTTTTATAATGTTATTGGTAAGGTTAATTTTACTTTGGTCGCTCGTTAACTATGCAAATATAATGATCATAAAAACATGTGTATTTTAGATTTTTTTTACCAAAACCCATCTTCAGCTTTTGATGAAATTTTATTGAATTCAATGGTAACACAAGTTTCATTGTGTGAGTTTTGGCCCTGGATTGCTTATTGAAATACAAAAACCGGTCGCATAATTAATGCAAGATTCGGATTGTCGACGGAAAATAAGGTAAAATAAACCATTTAGTATTTTAACACAAGTTACATACTTTCCTGGAAGTTTTTGCGATATTTTGATTAAAAATATTATACTAAAAAAGGAATTTTGTATTTTTTTGCTATATCCTTGTCAAATCTTATGTCAAGATATGTTACATTTTACTCTAGACTGCCTGTTCAGAGACCAAAACTCAACCAAAGATAAACGCCTTTTCAAATGGTCCATTACGTCGAAGTTCTGCTCAATTTCCACTGAGAAATCCTACACAGACCCTGCAAGAAAACGCATATTGGAATATTTTGTTTCTATTCAAACGGTTACTTTATGTAAATAGTAACTTAGTTTTTGAAAATGTTGGCACTTTCAAGGAAGATTGAAATCAAAAATATTTAATAATTGTTAGAAAAATTCCAGTGAGTCTCATTTCAGTGTTATGAGGGTATTTTAAAGGGAGTAAAAGGATCACATTTCTTTCTGAAATAAGCTTTTCTAAAATGGGAAGATTAGAAAGGCGCAGGTGTTAATTCACCTGTTCATAGAGTAATTTTTTTAAGAAAAATCTTTTAGACCGACAATAAAGATAGAGTGAGACGTATAGATAATGTATAATGGACACTTAGATAATGTAAAAATACGATGATTTTTGATTTTTTGTATACACAGAGACCAATTAAGCTGTTACACTATATCAGTTTACAACAGTATCGACTGTTTATACTATCAGTACAGACTATAGGATCTATTTATTGACCAATAAGTCCAATGTAATATAATATATATTATGTTATAACTGAAATTATGGCAAAAAACTACAAGCATCAAAATTTAGCTAAGATTTCTCTACTGAAAAATATTTCACGATGACCGCAAAACTATAAAATTTTAATTTCGTCGTCTACATAAGCCAATTAAATTTATTTAAAATCTTATAAATTTAAAAACAGCAGTAACATCCATTTTAGCGAATTTCCCCTATAGGGAAGAAGCTATTACCGTAGGTCTCATGGTAAGACCTAAGCTCGGGACCACTATAACTTTTCATTTTGGGGCCCCCAGAAGCAAAAAACACTATTCGTTCGAATTTTTATATATATATATATATATATCTATATATATATATATCTATATATATATATATCTATGTGTCTGTTAGCACGATAGCGGCCGCAAAAATGGTCCGATCTTTATGAAATTTGGTACGGACATGTAAAGTGGTAATCAATTGGACGAGTTCGTGAACCAGCCCGATCGGACCACCGGAAGGGGGGGTAAAGGGGGATAAACCCCCCCAAAAATGGGTTTTTTGAGTTTTTTACATAGAAAAATAAAATTTATCAAATTTTTGTGGGCACCATTGAATTTAGCTCAAAAAAACAAATAATTTAGTATCTTGAATCACTGCTCTATGCCCATTGGTTACCGAGATATTGAAAGTGGTAAACACAGTACGTTGTCCCAATGTTAACCTTATGGGAAATAAGTAAAATTCTATATCTCGCTTATTTCTCAACATATCTTGATAAAACTTGGTAAATGGCTTCTTCTAGTTCAGATCTACTAAATATTGAATTAAAACTACCAGTTTTAATATACCTGTAGCAGCAAACCTGCATACTCATTTCCCATGTTATTCTTATGGAGCTTAACAAAACATGTCAAATCTTGCTATGTTTGCTTGAAATACGTTGTTTTGCATTTGAAATTCGCTGAGTATGCAGGTCTGCTGCAACGGGGGTATTTTAGTTTATTACACTATAATCTATGAGAATAAAACCAGTTCTCGGTATCATGATAATTATAGAGTCAAGTGATTTCCCATTGAATGAACAAAGCAGGATCAACAGAGCTTTGCTGTAATCAGCTTTACTAAAATCGGAACTTTATAAAGGTGCAGTTGTTAATCCTCATATTTTGCTTTTTCTCTTTTCGGAACTGAAGCAATCCCTGGAGTAAGTTAGGTTTTATAAGATTCCAATTAAATTAAACCGCATTTGCCTAAAGAAAAAACTAAAATAAGTAGTAAAATATAATATATAACTGTGGACAATATACTATACAGTATACATTAGAAACGATTGGCATGAATAAATAAATATTTTAAAGACTTTAAGGCATTCTACGCTTACAATGACTGCGTATACATTTTGAGCAATGACTGTTGTGTCATCTGTTTACTATCATGATATACAAAAAACTCAAACTAATTTAAATTATAAAAAACAAGTTAAGGTTTTATTGTTTGATTAATTAGCATAGGATCGACCTTTTTAAAGGTAAAAACATCTGGGAAAAGTTTCAGTAAACTGTCTCTTTGCTTCAGTTTTGATTTCAATACTATAAAATTAATAACTTATTTACCATTAGTCCCTAAACTTTCATGCATAGTAAATATTTGGGATGTAACGGGTACTTCGTAAAAATGAGGTATATATTTTTTCCTACGTTTAATATTTACATAATATTACATTGATCCGTTTTGTAAAGTAGACCATAGGAATGACCAAATAAAAGCTTTTTTGTAAAACTATTCAATCAAACTTAACTGAAAATAAATCCCAGTTATCATTAAAGAAGAAATTTCTCATTTGCTCAATTATCATTGGCATTAATATTTATATAAGTTTATTAGATGAATATTGCACGCAGATCGAGCTTTAGAAAGTGATAAAAAGAGAGGTAAAAGACCTGCTGAAACTTTTCAAGTTACGTTGCGAGAGTTTTCCAATCTCGGATGATTGGAATTTTAGTCCGATCGTTTACCACTCGACCGCAAAATGGGGGAGTTCTCCCGCGGTCAGCCCGAACGAGCTCCCGACAAGTTGCTTTTTCCTTACAATACATCATCCAATTTTATTGAGTGCTTTTACTGTTTCCTCTTTGTATTTTAGTAAATAAAGTTTACTATTGTCTCCTCATCTACTCACTATTTCTTATATAATTCTTTTCCGTGAGTGTTTAATTAAACTGAACTGGTGTATGCACACTGTTCAACAGCTTTTAAGGATTAGTTTATAGTCTGCTGATAATTCTGATGAATAAATGTTTTGTAAAATCAGCTGTTTCATGAATTGTTTTTCTACAACATACCTTAAGGCATAATACAAATCTTCAAGGGCGTCTAGGTCCTTCCATTTAATCTAACCTTCTAAAATTTAATTTCACGCGGGGCTCTTTCAAGCGACTCGATAAGTAATCTTAATCAATAAAAGTACCATTAATACAACATAAATATATTAACCTGCACGGACTAAATTATTCTTATCTGCACATAAGGTAACATAGCTTATGTTTGTTTGTATTACACATTTCAATAAAAGTTGTCGGTGAAGTATTTAAGTCTAATTTTCTAATTTCGGCAGTTCTTCAACAAATCTTAAACAAAGAAACTATTAAAAAAATAAAATGCACTTTAAATAACTGCCTTGAATTTTTTTTTTTAAATTTTCGCTATAAAAGTCCTTTTAATTTACTAGTAAATTGATACATAGATATTTTTATATGAAGGGCTGATTTAAAACAATATTTTTCCGTCTAAAATTAGGTTCAGAATAAAATATCTCGTCCAATGGAGAAGCGGATATAACAGTTCGATAAACATTTCCGTTTTGGCTGCAGGAGCTTTACAGCCACTGGTAGTCGGTAATAAAGCCGTATCATTTACTGGTCGACTGCAAAACGAGAAAGTTACCTGTTCACCTGCCGAAATTAACTTTGAAATTCACTTCACAATATTTAAATGTCTCCACTGTTACACACTAACTATTAACCAACTGTTAACACACGATACTTTATCACTCGTCTCCGTATTTTTTTTACTCCGCCATTAACAAAGCTTTACGGTGGACGTCCATTCATTGTAATTTGAGTGATAAGTAATAGAACCAGTTTTTATCAATCATTAGAATAAACGTTCCAGTAATGTTTCAATGATATATAATAATAAACAATGCTAAATAGCGGAAATCGATAGGGAAATATTTTGCTGCTGGAAAATATCCTGGTATTATCGATTTTTAACCGCTTTCAAATTTTGTAGTAGGTTTTAATATGGGAAATGAGCTTTGTGAATAGAAGAATTTGTGAAAAATAAATTGATTTTTAAATAATCTTACTTTTACTACTTTTTAACGAAACCTCTGTTATCTACGGAATAAATAGTTGAATAAACCTGGTAATAAAGAACAATAACAAATATATCTAAGGAATTGGTAGACAATTTAATTACAGTATTTATGTATGGCACAAACAACGCTATTAGCCACATTATGTCGGGTGTTTCCAACGTCAGGGTGATTTCCGCTCGTCAGACCTGTTAGCGGTGCAGCAGTGCTGACCCTCCAGTGAGCCGATGTAACGTTGCATAAACTCATTGCCGCCGGTCAGTTCCATGTATTGTTACGTTTAACTGTCGTTTTATTGGATTATAATACTCTCTGTGATGTTACAGGCTCCGGTATTCAGCCTAGTGGCGTTTGTGATTAATTGTACCTCAACATTATCTAATATATGTTTGAACGTTGCAATTTAACAATTTTATTTATTTTTAATAATTTATTGTAATGATCATTTAGTGTTGTTTGATATTTAATCAGTAAAATACTTGCATCTAGAATTTAATCGCTTTCATTCATGTATATTTTAATTTTTCAAATGTTATTTTTTTTAACTCATTTGTAGGTTTACAGTTTCTAGAGGTTATGTTTGCAGAAGCTGAATTGAAACAACGAAACTAAATAAAAATTTACATTTTCAATGTTTGAAATAAAATGATTATAAGACATTTTTGCAGTTCCAAGCCGGACAAGGCTTGAGATCCAATTATAAACTTCTATTTAAATAAAAAGGTATTTTGAGAAAAATTTAAAAATCTGCGACAGTTGATAGTTTTTTTCGAAAAAATATTAACTGCACACACGAAAATATGACCTGATGGTAAAACCACAATACTGTTAGTTAAAAACATATAGGCCTAAATTGTGTCGTCTTAAAAAAAAAAACATAAAAATATACAGTCAAGACATTATCAAGCGTATACGTACATACTGAAGTAATGTAACGTTATCTCCTTTAATAAAATCACGAAGGTACAGTCACGCCCGGACCGACACAGCGATTCACGAAGGTACAGTCACGCCCGGACCGACAGAGCGATTCACGAAGGTACAGTTACACCCAGAGCAACACAGCAAGGCCCAAAGGTACAGTCACGCCCAGAGCGATACAGCAAGTCAAAAAGGTACAGTCACGCCCAGAGCTACAAAGCAAGTCACGAAGGAACAGTCACACCCAGAGCGAAACAGCAAGTCACGAAGGTACAGTCACGTCCAGAGCGACACAGAAAGTTACAAAGGTACAGTCACACCCAGAGCGGCACAGCAAGTCACGAAGGTACAGTCACGCCCAGAGCAACACAGAAAGTCACAAAGGTACAGTCACACCCAGAGCGACACAAAAAATCACGAAGGTACAGTCGAGCCCAGAGCGACTCAGCAGGTCACGAAGGTACAGTCACGCCCAGAGCGACACAGCAAGTCACGAAGGTACAGTCACGTCCAGAGCGACACAGAAAGTTACAAAGGTACAGTCACACCCAGAGCGACACAGCAAGACACGAAGTTACAGCCACGCCCAGAGTAACACAGAAAGTCACAAAGGTACAGTCACACCCTGAGCGACACAGAAAGTCACGAAGGTACAGTCACGCCCAGAGCGACACAGCAAGTCACGAAGGTACAGTCACGCCCAGAGTGACAGAGCAAGTCACGAAGGTACAGTCACGCCCAGAGTGACACAGCAAGTCACGAAGGTACAGTCACGCCCAGAACGACACAGCGAGTCACGCCCAGGACGACACAGCAAGTCACGAAGTGCAGTCACGACCAGAACGACACAGCAAGTCACGAGGGTAAAGTCACGCCCAGAGCGCCACAGCAAGTCACGAAGGTACAGTCACGCCCAGAACGACACAGCAAGTCACGAAGGTAAAGTCACGCCCAGAGCGCCACAGCAAGTCACAAAGTTACAGTCACGCCCAGAACGACACAGCAAGTCACGAAGGTAAAGTCACGCCCAGAGCGCCACAGCAAGTCACGAAGTTACAGTCACGCCCAGAACGACGCAGCAAGTCACGAAGGTACAGTCACGCCCAGAGCGACACAGCAAGTCACGAAGGCACAGTCACGCCCAGAACGACGCAGCAAGTCACGAAGGTACAGTCACGCCCAGAGCGACACAGCAAGTCACGAAGGCACAATCGCGCCCAGAGCGCCACAGCAAGTCACGAAGGTACAATCACGCCCAGAACGACACAGCAAGTCACGAAGGCACAGTCACGCCCAGAACGACACAGCAAGTCACGAAGGTACAGTCACGCCCAGAACGACACAGCAAGTCACGAAGGTACAGTCACGCCCAGAGCGCCACAGCAAGTCACGAAGGTACAATCACGCCCAGAGAATCACAGCAAGTCACGAAGGCACAATCGCGCCCAGAGCGCCACAGCAAGTCACGAAGTTACAGTCACGCCCAGAACGACACAACAAGTCACGAAGGTACGGTCACGCCCAAAACGACACAGCAAGTCACGAAGGTACAGTCACACCCAGAGCATCACAGCAAGTCACGAAGGCACAATCGCGCCCAGAGCGCCACAGCAAGTCACGAAGGTACAATCGCGCCCAGAGAATCACAGCAAGTCACGAAGGCACAATCGCGCCCAGAGCGCCACAGCAAGTCACGAAGTTACAGTCACGCCCAGAACGACACAACAAGTCACGAAGGTACAGTCACGCCCAAAACGACACAGCAAGTCACGAAGGTACAGTCACACCCAGAGCATCACAGCAAGTCACGAAGGCACAATCGCGCCCAGAGTGCCACAGCAAGTCACGAAGGCACAATCGCGCCCAGAGCGCCACAGCAAGTCACGAAGGTACAATCACGCCCAGAGCGCCACAGCAAGTCACGAAGGCACAATCGCGCCCAGAGCGCCACAGCAAGTCACGAAGGTACAATCACGCCCAGAGAATCACAGCAAGTCACGAAGGCACAATCGCGCCCAGAGCGCCACAGCAAGTCACGAAGTTACAGTCACGCCCAGAACGACACAACAAGTCACGAAGGTACAGTCACGCCCAGAGCGCCACAGCAAGTCACGAAGGTACAATCACGCCCAGAGAATCACAGCAAGTCACGAAGGCACAATCGCGCCCAGAGCGCCACAGCAAGTCACGAAGTTACAGTCACGCCCAGAACGACACAACAAGTCACGAAGGTACAGTCACGCCCAAAACGACAGAGCAAGTCACGAAGGTACAGTCACACCCAGAGCATCACAGCAAGTCACGAAGGCACAATCGCGCCCAGAGCGCCACAGCAAGTCACGAAGGTACAGTCACGCCCAGAGAATCACAGCAAGTCACGAAGGCACAATCGCGCCCAGAGCGCCACAGCAAGTCACGAAGTTACAGTCACGCCCAAAACGACACAACAAGTCACGAAGGTACAGTCACGCCCAGAACGACACAGCAAGTCACGAAGGTACAGTCACGCCCAGAGCATCACAGCAAGTCACGAAGGCACAATCGCACCCAGAGCGACACGGCAAGTCAAGAAGGTACAGTCACGCCTAGAGCGACACAGCAAGTCACGAAGGTACAGTCACGCCCAGAGCAACACAGCAAGTCACGAAGGTACAGTCACGCCTAGAGCGACACAGCAAGTCACGAAGGTACAGTCACGCCCAGAGCGACACAGCAAGTCACGAAGTTACAGTCACGCCCAGAGCGACACAGCAAGTCACGAAGGTACAATCACGCCCAGAGCGACACGGCAAGTCACGAAGGTACAATCACGCCCAGAGCGACACGGCAAGTCACGAAGGTACAGTCACGCCCAGAGCGACACAGCAAGTCACGAAGGTACAGTCACGCCTAGAGCGACACAGCAAGTCACGAAGGTACAGTCACGCCTAGAGCGACACAGCAAGTCACGATGGTACAATCACGCCCAGAGCGACACAGCAAGTCACGAAGGTACAGTCACGCCCAGAGCGACACAGCAAGTCACGAAGGTACAATCACACCCAGAGCGACACAGCAAGTCACGATGGTACAATCACGCCCAGAGCGACACAGCAAGTCACGAAGGTACAATCACACCCAGAGCGACACAGCAAGTCACGAAGGTACAATCACACCCAGAACGACACAGCAAGTCACGATGGTACAATCACGCCCAGAGCGACACAGCAAGTCACGATGGTACAATCACGCCCAGAGCGACACAGCAAGTCACGATGGTACAATCACACCCAGAGCGACACAGCAAGTCACGATGGTACAATCACGCCCAGAACGACACAGCAAGTCACGATGGTACAATCACGCCCAGAACGACACAGCAAGTCACGATGGTACAGTCACACCCAGAGCGACACAGCAAGTCACGATGGTACAATCACGCCCAGAGCGACACAGCAAGTCACGATGGTACAATCACACCCAGAGCGACACAGCAAGTCACGAAGGTACAATCACACCCAGAGCGACACAGCAAGTCACGATGGTACAATCACGCCCAGAGCGACACAGCAAGTCACGAAGGTACAATCACACCCAGAGCGACACAGCAAGTCACGATGGTACAATCACACCCAGAGCGACACAGCAAGTTACGAAGGTACTATCACACCCAGAGCGACACAGCAAGTCACGATGGTACAATCACACCCAGAGCGACACAGCAAGTCACGATGGTACAATCACACCCAGAGCGACACAGCAAGTCACGAAGGTACAATCACACCCAGATCGACACAGCAAGTCACGATGGTACAATCACACCCAGAGCGACACAGCAAGTCACGAAGGTACAATCACGCCCAAAGCGACACAGCAAGTCACGATGGTACAATCACGCCCAGAGCGACACAGCAAGTCACGAAGGTACAATCACACCCAGAGCGACACAGCAAGTCACGATGGTACAATCACACCCAGAGCGACACAGCAAGTCACGATGGTACAATCACGCCTAGAGCGACACAGCAAGTCACGATGGTACAGTCACGCCCAGAGCGACACAGCAAGTCACGATGGTACAGTCACGCCCAGAGCGACACAGCAAGTCACGAAGGTACAATCACACCCAGAGCGACACAGCAAGTCACGAAGGTACAGTCACGCCCAGAGCGACACAGCAAGTCACGATGGTACAGTCACGCCCATAGCGACACAGCAAGTCGGAAGTTACAGTCACGCCCAGAGCGACACAGCAAGTCGGAAGGTACAGTCACGCCCAGAGCGACACAGGAAGTCGGAAGGTACAGTCACGCCCAGAGCGACACAGCAAGTCACAAAGGTACACTCACGCCCAGAGCGACACAGCAAGTCACGATGGTACAGTCATGCCCAGAGCGACACAGCAAGTCACGAAGGTACAGTCACGCCCAGAGCGACACAGCAAATCACGAAGGTACAGTCATGCTCAGAGCGACACAGCAAGTCACGAAGGTACAGTCACGCCAAAAGCAACACGGCAAGTCACGAAAGTACAGTCACGCCCACAGTGACACAGCAAGTCTCAAGGTACAGTCACGCCCAGAACGACACAGCAAGTCTCAAGGTACAGTCACGCCCAGAACGACACAGCAAGTCTCAAAGTACAGTCACGCCCAGAACGACACAGCAAGTCTCAAGGTACAGTCACGCCCAGAACGACACAGCAAGTCACTGCTGAAGCGGTGATTGACAGATGAACTGCGGACTCAGCACTTTTCAATACTGATTTGACAAATCAGCAGATCCTGACGGAATCGCTGAACATGACTGATCTCTGCGCTGACGACTGGACGTGATATAGTTTGAAATGTTCCGGTTGGTAAATTATAAATTGAAAACAAAAGATTTCAGGCATTTTCAATGAAGTTTTTAAAAATATTCTATAAAATTGCACCGCATATTTCTAGTGATATAAATGTGTATCGACACAAAAAACATAGTGATGGCAGATTAATAATACGAAGACTTTTTTCTGAAAACTAGGTTATGATCGTCGAGAATAGATAGGTTCTGGATGTCAACAAGAAGTGTTAACTCTGGCATATATGTTAAACCCTATTAACGAATATTAGGTAGTACACCAATAACAATAAACGCTTTTGTTATCGTGTGTTAAGTGTACATTTATTAAGAGTTCAAATCACTAGATAGTACATAAATTGTTATGGTAGTTCTAACAATGCGTGCAGACATGCTAAAAAGTTTTAATTTGGGGTTCCTACCATTATACACTACGACAATATATTTTTTAATAAATTATTTTAATAGAATAGCAAACCATCCTATTAAATAAGTTGGATATTTTTGTTTAGGTTATATCTGCGTTAATTTGTAGAGAATATCTTAATACGCCCGTACAATCGCTTTTTTATTTTGCCATTTTTAAATTTAACAAATACTATATATTGTAAGATCTACAAAGAATACGAGATATTCCAGGCAGCTGTGGAGTTTAATAAGGTCTACTTGTTTTCCAAAATTTTATTTTAACATTAATTAAGTGTTTTAAAAAATGTAGTAAGTAAAACCTGCCTCCATGGTGCTTGATTTGTACAATATCAACAATACGTAGTAGTCACGAACGTAGTCAATACGTAGTTTGAACAATATCAACTTGTTTGTAGTTTGATTAAAACAATAAATTAATTATGTGTGGTCGTATATTCACTAAACAAAATGAGAGCTACTTTAGACGTGGCGGTGACGGTTTTCTAATATTACGTGTATCACTCTTCCGAGCCTCTTGTCTCTCCAGGTCGTCAGTGAGTCGCTTCAGACGACTGAATGGCGCAGATAGCCAGGACCGCAGTGTCCACAATGGTGACCAACAGACCGAAGTCAATGTCGAACACGTAACAGCTGAACTTCTTGTGACGATGAAGACAACATAGATTGTGGTAATCAACCAATCTCCTAACCTCTTCCGAATCGTATCTGAAAAGCAGCTTCTGAAGATTCTGTCGGGTTCGTTTCTTCTCCGCCATCAAAAGAGTTTCAATCAAAATCACTGAGATGACTAAGAGAATGTATGACCAGTAGGGGACGAACCGATAATCTAGAATATCGATCATCGGCATGTGTTCATGAAGCATCAATTTGAGAAATCCGAACATGATAGAAGGTGCTGTTGCAGCCGTGGTTACCACAAACCAGGCGATGTAGGGCCAGTAAAAGGATCTGACATCTTCCTCCGCGTGATGCAGGCCGTTCTGTACGATCTTGAAGTGAGAAATATCTACAACAGCTTCTGGCTCCTCAGCTTCTCCCTCCCTCTGCTCGTTTCTTGTACAGAGCAGTTCTATCTCGTCATTGAAGGCAGCAGTGATGGTTAGAATTTTCATTAGTAAACCGACAGATCCGGCTTTTATAGACAGTTTGATTCTCTTGAAGTGGATTTCATCAATCAATTCCAGAATCGAAAACACCTCGTACATTTTTGAAACGGTCCATAGTTCGAGGAAGTAAATGAGCACTGAAGAGAGCAGCAGCCAGCGGCCCCAGTTCCAATATCTGTTTTGTTTCCTTTTGAACACGTCTTCTAGGGCATTGAGAGTTAACATCGCACTAAGTTTGGTTCTGTAGTCAAACATCGCTCGTGCCGAAATATATATTCTCATGGCAAAGGAAGTAACCAAATGCAATTTCCCTACAATGGATAATTTCCCTATCCGTCCATAGAAGAGGAAAATGGATCCGGCAACACATTCTTGAGCTATGAACAAAGAATTAATAACCATTTTCCAAGGAACAACGGTCAAGTCGTCCTCGGACACTACTGAAAGACCGTGTGCCATGTCAAACCAAAGTAAGTATTTAAAGTTTCCTAAATCTTCATACATGTTTCCTGTTGTAGGTTAGAGAACAGAATAGCATGTGTTGCCTATACACTCTTATTGTTTCCATAGTAACATGTCAAAAATGACAACTTTAAGAGGGTGAACGTGTTTGTAATATTTCAATATACACTGGCAGGAAATTATAATCTTTTAATATAGACCACGTTACTAGGATACGGTAAAGGTAAAACAATGCTCTAATTCGTATTGATGTACTCATACTTGGCAATTCGATTACTTCTAATGTATTGGCCACAAATTTTAATATTTAATCATGCTTTTATTTCATATTGATATCTTGTACTATTTCATAATAGAAAATTAATAATTCTTAGTTGCAATTATTAAATAGCTTAAATACACAGCAAACAAGTCTCTACAAAGACGTTATACAAACAATAAAAAATAAAAATAATATATCCACAGTTTTAGAGATTCAGACTGTGATCAGATTGAATAGTTTGAAATAACATGACGTCCTTATAACTAATTAAATGGTCTTGACCAAGTTTAAAAGTATAATTTCAAGCACTGCCTTTCATTTTATCTGGTCTATAGGCTGCATATGGCTAATTTGCACTGGTAACTGTTATAGGGCTCCCGGAGCTGACCCATATCCAAAATGACACCGAGACGTGACTCCGACATCGTAGACCACAGACATGACATCGCTCCTCCTGGCGTCGGCGCATGATGCTGATCGGCTGACCTGTGGACCTGGACCTCAACTGTCCTGTTGGCAGTGGGCATTCAACGTTTTGACCTCTTTACTTTACTTTTATTACACAGGTCATTTCCATCCTTTATTCTGCATGCAGTCGGAAACTGCAATAATCACTTAATCACTTAATCACTTTAATAAGACAGGTACCTCATTGAGGACGTTACCCTGAATATGAGTGAAGGATGAGTGTGATGATCGTGATGATAGTGCCCATAGAACAGTGACAACATAGTGCCAATAGAAACAACTGCCCATAAACTCAGTTAAAAAACAGTGACAATTTAAAATCCTCATTTAAAATTAACTGCAGTTAAATTTATTAAATTACACTTCACCGATGGACTTTTTAAACTTGGTGAATTAGTTTGGCAGCAGTGCTTATGTTTTGGACTTTGGTTCAGAGGATCAGCGATGCACGCATAATTTAGGCCTAACCTATTTTCAGCGTTTATGTAGTATTTATTTTGATTGTGGAATTTATGTAGGCTAATTGTTTTTGTGATTAAGTGTTATATTGTGTAGGTTAATTTTTTTGAGGTTAGGTTAGGTTGAGGTTAGTCCCGGGTCGTGGGATCGGTACTAATTTTCTTTATAATTTTTATTTCACTGTATGTTTACTTATGGTAAAATCTTAAATACTGTAACAACAACTTTTATTGTCTGTTGATTTTCTTTAAATTTTCAAATAAACTTGTTGCATTTGTTTATGAATCGCTGCGGCCTTTGGCCAATTTTTGACCTTATCATGTAAAGGTTTAGTTTCCTAAACGTATTAAAATGTTTAGGCCTAATGAAGCTTTGTGATGTATTTGTGATGTTTGAATTAATTTTGTAATATTAAGAAAATTTGTTATTTTTGGACTTATGTATTGTTTCTCATTCCGAACTTTCAACAGTCAACTTGAAGTGACTTTGAACTTTACCTAGGCCTCTTAAGGGCACGTTACATTACACAGTCAATATATTATAAGATATAGACATCTATACCTACGTATTGAAGAAATGTGACATTATCTCCTTGAATATAGCCACGAAGATACAGTCACGCTCAGAGCAAAAGAGAAAGTCACGAAGGTACAATCACGCCCAGAGCTATCCAGCAAGTCACGAAGGTACAGTCACGTCCAGAGCGGCGCAGCAAGTCACGAAGGAACAGTCACGCCCAGAGCAACAAAGCAAGTCACGAAGGTACAGTCACGCCCAGAGTGACACAGCAAGTCATGAAGGTACAGTCACGCCCAGAGCGGCGCAGCAAGTCACGATGGAACAGTCACGCCCAGAGCAACAAAGCAAGTCATGAAGGTACAGTCAAGCCCAAAGTGACACAGCAAGTCACGAAGGTACAGTCACACCCAGGGCGACACAGCAAGACACGAAGGTACAGTCACGTCCAGAACAAAAAAAGTCACGACGGTACAGTCACGCCAAGACCGACACAGCAATTCACGAAGGTACAGTCATGCCCAGAGCGACACGGCAAGTCACGAAGGTACAGTCACGCCCAGAGCGACACAGCAAGTCACGAAGGTACAGTCACACCCAGAACGACACAGCAAGTCACGAAGGTACAGTCACGCCTAGAGCGACACAGCAAGTCACGAAGGTACAGTCACGCTCAGAGCGACACAGCAAGTCACGAAGGTACAGTCACGCCCAGAGCGACACAGCAAGTCACTGCTGAAGCGGTGATTGACAGATGAACTGCGGACTCAGCACTTGTCAATACTGAATTGACAGATCAGCAAATTGTGATGGAATTGCTGAACATGACTGATCTCTGCGCTGACGACTGGACGTGATATAGTTTGAAATGTTCTGGTTGTTGAATCATAAAATGAAAACAAAAGATTTCAGGCATTTTCAATGAACAATCGAACGAAGATGTTGTGGTCCGTGCGCCGATGACACGTGACGTTTCAACTACGTCACATTTTCAATGAAGTTTTTAAAAATTTTCTATAAACTTGCATAGCATATTTCTAGTGATATAAATATGTATTGACACAACAAATAGTTATGACAAATAATACGAAGACTTTTTTCTGATAGCTAGGTTATGATCGTTGAGAATAGATTGGTTTAGGGTGATTACGAATAGAAGTGTAACTCTGGCATATATTATGTTAAAACCTCCTAACGAATATTAGGTAGTAAACCAATTACAATAACGATTCTATTATCGTGTGTTAAAAGTACATTTATTAAGAGTTCAAATCAATTTATAGTACATAAATTGTTATGGTTGTTCTAACAATGCGTGCATTCAGGCAAAAAATAATTTATATTGTTAGTTTTAATATGTGTTTCCTACTTTACACTACAACAATATTTTTTGAATAAAATACTTTTTAATAGAATATTGAGCAATGCTATCAACTAAGTGGTATTTTTATGTTTAAGTTATTTATATCTGCTTTAAATTGTAATCGCAATTATTGCCTTACAGCTCCTATGTTTTTACCTTATATACATTTTTTAAATAATCAATTATGTTAAGAAGCACAGTTGTGTCTACGTTCTCATTTATATATTTACAGCTTGCACACTATAACTTATACTGTTACCTCTACACATCAAGGTAGTTTAAGTCCCCATACAATGACTGTGCATCTTAATCAGACATTTATTCGATTTTACAATATCGTATTCGCATTATTGTATTCGCAAAGGAAAATATCGTTCAAAAATTGAAACCATCAGCTAATTTCAGGGTCCTAACACTTTTAATGATTATTAACGGTATTTCAATCAAAACTTAACACTGATTAGGCTCATAAAGAAACATAAGTATTTGTCCTTAAGGTTCTAACTCTAAAACCGCAATTAAAGATTAAAATTTTGTCAAAAATTTGCAAACATAAATCTGCAGTTTACGGCTTGTTAAAGGAAGAATAAATTAATATTCTATGTTCTCATTCATCTTTATCAGTAATTAAGTATGTAGTTACATCTTTAACAATTGCTAGAATCATTATTATGCACAGTGAATACCTTAATACGCCCGTACAGTCGCTTTTTTAATTTTTCCATTTTTAACTTTAACAAATACTATATACTGTAAGATCAACAAATAATACGAGATATTCCAGGCAGCTGTGAAGTTTAATAGGTTTTTTTGTTTTCCAAAATTGTATTTTAATACTAATAAAGTGTTTTTAAAAATATAGTAAATATAACCTGCCTCTATGGTGCTTGATTTGTACATAGAAATACTTTGAATAAAACAATAAATTCATTTTGTGTGGTCGTATATTCACTAAACAAAATGAGAGCTACTGTAGACGTGGCGGTGACGGTTTTCTAATATTACGTGTATCACTCTTACGAGCCTCTTGTCTCTCCAGGTCGTCAGTGAGTCGCTTCAGACGACTGAATGGCGCAGATAGCCAGGACCGCCGTGTCCACAATGGCGACCAATAGACCGAAGTCAATGTCGAACACGTAACAGCTGAATTTCTTGTGTCGATGAAGACAACATAGATTGTGGTAATCAACAAATCTCCTAACCTCTTCCGAATCGTATCTGAATAGCAACTTCTGAAGATTCTGTCGGGTTCGTTTCTTCTCCGCCATCAAAAGAGTTTCAATCAAAATCACCGAGATGACCAAGAGAATGTATGACCAGTAGGGGACAAACCGATAATCTAGAATATCGATCATCGGCATGTGTTCATGAAGCATCAATTTGAGAAATCCGAACATGATAGAAGGTGCTGTTGCAGCCGTGGTCACTACAAACCAGGCGATGTAGAACCAGTAGAAGGATCTGACATCTTCCTCCGCGTGATGCAGGCCACTCTGTACGATCTTAAAGTGAGAAATATCTACAACAGCTTCTGGCTCCTCAACTTCTCCCTCCCTCTGCTCGTTTCTTGTACAGAGCAGTTCTATCTCGTCATTGAAGGCAGCAGTGATTTTCAGAATTTTCATTAGTAAACCGACAGATCCAGCTTTTACAGACAGTTTGATTCCCTTGAAGTGTATTTCATCAAAGATTTCCAGAATAGAAAACACCTCGTACATTCTTGAAACGGTCCATAGTTCGAGGAAGTAAATGAGCACTGAAGAGAGCAGCAGCCAGCGGCCCCAGTTCCAATATCTGTTTGGTTTCCTTTTGACCAAGTCTTCTAGGGCATTGAGAGTCAACATCGCACTAAGTTTGGTTCTGTAGTCAAAAATCGCTCGTGCCGAAATGTATATTCTCATGGCAAAAGAAGTAACCAAATGCAATTTCCCTAGAATGGATAATTTCTCTATCCGTCCATAAAAGAGGAAAATGGATCCGGCGACACATTCTTGAGCTATGAACAAAGAATTAATAACCATTTTCCAAGGAACAACGGTCAAGTCGTCGTCGGACACTACTGAAAGACCGTGTGCCATGTCAAACCAAAGTAAGTATTTAAAGTTTCCTAAATCTTCATACATGTTTCCTGTTGTAGATAAGAGAACAGAAAAGCATGTGTTGCCTATACGCTCTTATTGTTTCCATGGTAACATGTCAAAAATGACAACTTTTGAGTGTTAAAGTGTTTATGATATTCCAATGTACACTGGAAGGAAATTATAATCTCTTAGTACAGGCTATGTTACTAGGATACGTTAAAAGTAAAACAATGTTCTAATTCGTATTGATGTACTCTTACTTGGCAATTGGATAAAAACGTCTAATGTATTGGCTGCTAATTTTAATATTGAATAATGTTTTTATTACGTATTGATGTCTTGTAATAATTCATCGTAAATAATTAATAATCCTCAGTTGTAATTATTAAACAGCTTAGAAAAACACAGCCAACAAGTTTCTACAAAAATGTTATACAAATAATAAAAATACACATAATATGTCCATAGTTTTAGAGATTCAGATTGTGGACAGATTGAATAGTTTGAAATAGCATAACGTTCTTATAACTAATTAAATGGTCTTAACTAAGTTTAAAAGTATAATTTATACTACAATACACTATACTAGAACCATTGCCGCATTAGATACTTTATTAAAGGGAAAAACTATCAAGTTAAGACTATTTCGAGGATACACAGATGGTACAAACACAGTAAAAAAAATATGCAGTCCCAACCAAACTTTTTCTAAACCTAATGATAACATAATAATAATTATTATTAACCTTTAGGCAACGTTTTCCGTCATTTAAACGTTTCAACCGACTACTAAAGTGAAATGAATATTAACATTGTTAAAACCATGTAATACTCTGAAGTTAAATAATGTCAAAACCTGACTATGTATTACAACTTATATTTTGGGTTTATGTTAAACAATCTGTTTAAGAGATGTTGTTTTCCACAATAAATAGCGACAAAACTATGTCAGTATATTATTGTAGTCTATATCCAAATCTATATATTTCTCATCTACGATTTGTACACATGAGAAATATGCTATCATGGGCATGAGACTATTGATGTAGAAACCGATAATTTTAAACATCACGCCCTAATTATCAAAATATAAAACGGGCACTAAACAAGCAACATCGCGGTTGCTATTGCTGTGATTTCCCTAGAGACATTTCCCTCATTCAGTTTAGATATGTTTGACTGAATAAGTGTCTTTATGATTACAAATATAGACCTCATTTATTTTCAGCTTAGTCTGAATTAAATGGGTTCATTGTTTCAACAATGAAACACACACACGAATTTTTTGAATCCAATAACCTTTAAGGTTTCTTAGTTTTAATTAACAGCTATATCACGTTTTTACCTCAAGTCTTAAGCGTCCAAACCAAATTTAGTTAGTCTATTAAAACAACATATATTTAGTATATATTATATATTTCTAAAAACGCTGAAAAAGCTAACAGTATAACGATAACGGTACTCAACGTTCACGAGTCCTGTCTAGTTTAACTGGTATCATTAAATCTATCCTTCCCCTTACGTTGTCATCGTTGTTATTTGTGACCAAAAAAAATTATAAAACAATGGGTTTTCTTTTGTCTCGATAATAAACACTATACATTTAATATTAACATTACATAGATGATTGTTGTTGTTATAGCATATGAATAGTTTTAATCTTAAGCCAATTTAAAAGAAAAATACAGCATGACTTTTCATAAGGGTGGTTATCTCTGCTTTGGGAGGCTGTCCTATTTCATGGGCCAACAAAACAGTTAAAATAAATTTCAAACAATCAGTTTATCCTCAAAAGTTCTCGTATTTCACCAACGGAACTCGATCCAGCTGGGTAGCAGTCGAAAACTCTTTTCGGCTATTGACTTTAGCATTTTTTTGTGCTATTCCATTTTTTGTGATAACAAACGACACTAAAACGTCAATTGTAGAATTGTCGGTAGATACTTTCAATATTACCTTGATTACATCATCCCATGTTTATTGTAAGGTTAAACGTATTCTATTCAAAAATTTACGGATGTTGTTTTTTAGCCCTAATTATAACCTTAAAGTGCGATTATAATATGATGTTATTAAGCAGCCAAGCGCTACAACGAACACCAACGCTAAGATAGGTATACACTACTGTTAGCTCATAGACTGTTCTGTCTAAAGCAAATAAGATTCTGCCAGAATACGAAAGTCAATGAATAATAACCTCAGCAGAAATGTGTTCCCAGGATCATAGACGCTAATGCGTCCATTATTACTATAGTTGTAATTGTTTGCTTTATATACAAGTTACATATTTAATCCTATAAAAATAAAACAAAATATTATCACAATAAATGACCTTTAATTGTAATTGGCATTAATTTAGACCTATAACATGGTATTTTGTATGTTCAAAATTTTGCAATAATGAGATTTTTTATTGTAATTATAACAAACAAGAACGTAACTACGATTTGACTGTTGCGTTTAAGAAAAAAAATGAATAACACGTAAAAAATAAAAAAAATTTTTAAATCGTAAACTTATATTTTGAAACAGTTTTAGTGTTGTTCGAATGGCGACCTCGCACTTTAATACCCTGTACGTGAGTGCTAATCAGCTGTTTATTTCTAGCCTTTTTACATATTAATACATCCTTTACCATATTTATGGCGTACTATCCTTCTTTTCTATAATATCTGAATTTTTTATGGGACCGAATTACTTTGTTTCGTTTGTTTAAAAGTTTTTTGTTCTTATTTATTATATATATTTTTGGTTTATATTATATTTTTTTTTAGTTTTCATTAAATATTAAAGATATAATTATGATCTTAACACTGTAAAACATTGATCTGAACACATCTTGTAGTAATATTCCTTAAGAGCCGGTAAAACAAAGATTAACCTAATTTCTATTTGACTTGACCTGACTCGACTTTAACTTTATTTTCACGTGTTTGAAAAAATTTACATTTTTTACATATATTTAAGATAAACTATTGAAATGGAAAAGCTTCCAGAAGGAAAGAAGAGGAAGAAATATTGATCGAATATCATTTTAACCATATTTATAGTAAATCATATTTATAGTAAACCATACCATATAGTTAACTTCTTGTCCTGTTTCAATCATACAGGATAACGGTTTATAAATTGACATGTTTTACTCTATATCTTCAACTCACCCTCAGTTCGGCTCGAACAGGGAGCCTAGACAGAAAGAGTCCTCAAGTAATTAAGGCAGTTGAGTGTGCATTGTCCCCTACATCTCTAAGTAGTCGTAATTCCTCAGATTGAGCTTAATGCCATACACTCTTACAAGAACAATGCGAATGAGCTAGGGTTTGCACCTTGGACTCAGCAACACGTTTTTTCCTTAAGCTTCTGAAAATGTGAAAGGACAAGAACCAAAAACATTTTAAAGAACTGTAATTAGGACGCAATATTCTATAATCAAAACTAGGAATTCAATACTCTTTGACTTTCCTCTAAACAGTTCGAAGGCTATTTAATTCTGTTTGTTTCTATTTAGCCCTGTAAATGAGATAACAATATTGCTTTAGTGTTGCTTATGAGGAATAATTATATTGAGCCTTAGTGTCGCTTTTTAAAAATAAGGACCTATAGGAACATTTTACTTTGCGGGTTCAGCGGGAAAACAGTTTGTAAAACAATCATATTTAATGACCATGTTTTAAAAAAATATTGTAGTATTATGAAGTGGTAATTTTCCTCTTGATAATTTTACAAGTTCATGTGGAAGCCTAATGTAGTAAATCCTCCTTGCCTAATCATATTTCGATACTCGTAAAAAAGATAGTATAATATTTTTACCGAAAAGATTTTTGTTTTCAAATGAAAAGGGCGTACAGGTATTATATTCCTCGATAATAACGAATCACAAATGAACAATACCATCCATCCCTCTCGTTCCGCTTCTTTTATCGACGATAAACAACGTTTCAGTCATTCCGGCCGCGGCGCCGCCTCGTGCGGCGTTGTCATCAATTCTGTTTCAAGCTTTGAATTCCCGTGAAAAACCACTTCAGTAATTATTTACCCCTTATTTTTTACCTCGTTTTTACCTTTTCTTTCGTTTTAGAATGTATTATGTTCCCTCTGTTTTTGCATATTTCAATCAAACATAGCAAGATTTGACATGTTTTGGTAAGCTCCATAAGAATAACATGGGGAATGAGTATGCAGGTTTGCTGCTACAGGTATATTAAAACTGGGTGGTTTTAATTCAATATTTAGTAGATCTGAACTAGAAGAAGCTATTTACCAAGTTTTAACAAGATATGTTAAGAAATAACCGAGATATAGAATTTTACTTATTTCCCATAAGGTTAACGTTGGGACAACGTACTGTGTTTACAACTTTCAATATCTCGGTAACCAATGGACATAGAGCAGTGATTCAAAATACTAAATTGTTTGTTTTTTTGAGCTGAATTCAATGGTGCCCACAAAAATTCGATAAATTTTATTTTTCTATGTAAAAAACTCAAAAAAACCTATTTTTGGGGGGTTTATTCCCCTTTACCCCCCCTTCCGATGGTCCGATCGGGCTGGTTCACGAACTCGTCCAATTGATTACCACTTTACATGTCCGTACCAAATTTTATAAAGATCGGACCATTTTTACGGCTGCTATCGTGCTAACAGACACATAGATATATATAAATTCGAACGATTGGTGTTTTTTGCTTCTAGGGACCCCAAAATGAAAAGTTAACATGGTCTCGGACTTAGGTCTTACCATGAGTACTACCGTAATAGCTTATTCCCTTAAGGAAATTCGCTAAAAAGAAGATTTTTCAGTACCTAAGACATAATAAAGTTATCTTCAGAGGAAAGGAATTTTATGTGCTTATAATGAGCGTAAAAGGCCATGTCTCATTGACGTTTGTAAGGTAGCTACCGTATCGAAATGAAAGTAAGCTAGTAGCTCAAAAATCAAAGAACATATCACCGGTATCAATATGAAATCATATCTATGAAGAAATATATAAGTTGCATTGCAAAAAATCATCAAAATTTAAATAAATTTGCTTTCGAATTGAATAATTGAGACGACTGAGCATCCTAGACGTAAATAAAATACTGTGATCTAAATTCAATTCCTTTTTTACGAAGCCCTAAATCAAATAAAAACAGGCTGCTTAGTAAAACAGGAAATAACAGTTAATTTACATAAAACACGAATATATAAGAGTTTTAATGTGTTACATAGAATATTTAAAAAACACATAAAAAATATATTTTACAACGTATTGCCTTAATTACCAGTTAATCAATGTACAAATTAGAAACAACCAACAACGAAGAGATGTAATGTATTTCAGCGGTCGGGCCGGTCACTGCAATTTATCTCCGCTGCAGCTGACACTAAACCCTTTATGCTACTGTGGATACGTTAATAACAGGTCGGATTGTATACACAAGGCTTTATAAAACCCATCCTTAAGCCTTTGTAAACGTGTAATAACACTTCTATTTTAACTTTGTTATTTAATTATGGACCCCTTTTTGAGTCTTTCCTATTAATTTTGTCTCAGCATTTTCAACGACGGTTTTAAGACATTTTTTTATGTCCCAAACGTTTCATTTTTCCCATGATCTCAACCTGGTTTTTTCATTCATACTGCTGAGAGTGAGAGCAATCAATGTGCACTGAGCATAAAAAATATTATTGTCCATTAAAAGATTAATTGTACTTACCGACGGCCCAATGTTATCTAGTGAGCTGTCAATTCAAGTATTCAAAACGCCCATTCGCAACAATAAATATCTTATCTTGTCTGTAATAGTTATTCCAAACTATTATCCATTTTAATAAAGTACACAGTTGTCATTTTGACTATGCTTGACCCTTGTGTCGGAAATAACGAGAAGGAATATATTGTATGCGTATATACTTTCACTTTGTTATTTTGTGTGGGTTTGATTTGCCAAAAACCTAACAAGTTTTCTTTTAAAAACTAACATAACATAAATAAACTAAAGCTATAGCATTTGACTACCACATCAGCAAACTATCCTTCGTATTTTTTCATACACAACTTATAAAAGTGTGATTTGGCCACTTACAATGATAGTACTGGTATTCATCATTTCGGTGATTCTATCATTAAAAAATAGCAAAAATTGGGGAACAATTCAAACCCTTAAAAATCGTAATGATTAAAAACAAATACATAGGTTCACGAAATTTCAATGACCTCCAAAAACTTATTGTTTTAGCGACAACATTTAGGATAGGTCACTTAGGGAAAAAATAAAATTTGGGGACAAAATAGTTAAGACCCAATATATATTTTATAGAAAAAATCTTCAAAGAATCGTAGATTTTCCTAGTCTAAATATTTCTAATGCAGGATGTATATGTTTTTGGATGTATAAAATATGAATTGTCAGACAATAAATATATTTAGAATACAATATAATATCATTCAAAAAATTTAATCTAAAGAGAAGTTTTTTTTATTTCAAATGTAAGGTCAAACGTTTTTACCGACTGAAACCGTGATTTTAGTTTAAAATAATCACATTAAACTAAGTTTTGAAATCTGGAACAATTTAAGAGAACTTTTTTAGTTTTTATTCAACTTCAGTAAGTTAGCTATTTTAAATATAAGTACCTAGTTAACAAATAATAAAAATGACTCCTTTTATTTATTATACATGAAAGAATATATTAAAAAGTGTTTTCTGAAGCGAAGCAGCAAAGGATAAAACTTTGCTACTCAAAAGAATGCTATTTTAAAGAATACTAAGAACGGATCTCGTCTCATCTCTTTCCTTTGAAATATACTTTTATACTTTAAGTTTGTATGTATAACTTTTAATTTACAAGCATACGTGTTTCTTTTTGAGATACCACCCACAATTCATTTTTCAGTCAGAGACATATGGCATGAAAACGTTTTCGTTTTTATGCTTCGGTTAGTTGAAAATAAATGCCAATATAAAGTTTTTTAACACTTAAAAAGCTGACTTGATTTTCAGCTTTAGCTTTAGCAGCAAAACAAAGGTTAGGAAAAGAATTAAAACCAGTTTTTAAAAGAAAACCTGCCATTCAGCTAATTAGTAACAATCATAATAAAACATTTCTGCCATAACATTTAACTTTAAAGCGTTAAGGACCGTTAGTAAACATGAAAATCTCTGATTTATGTTTGTGAAATATTCTCAGGCCTGATTAGGCAACAATTTCAAAAGTTTGGTGCTTATCATGATTGAAGTTCGACTAATCAATACCTACAAATGAGCTTGGAAACTAAAATAATCATTTCACTTTACAATGCATTTTATCTAAATGCTTCATTTTCCTCCTAAGACCAATTATTTCCTGAAAACTATACACTCATATTCCTTGTGCCTGGGGGGGGGAGAGGGCGATGGAGGGTTGGGAGGGGGGGGGTTGAGCATGTGAGGAGGGTGTGAACGCTGTAAGTGTTCGATATCCGGTTTACGTTTGGTTTCCTCCCAACAATAATCGTTTGTTGCCCTGAATGTATGGGCTCCTTTATACCTCCACAGAGCTCGCATTACTAGATCCGACCACAAATTTCCTGCGGACTGAGGAAATGTAGTTGGTAGACCAAATAAAGTACCGGTAAAAGTTTGTGTATACGAATTTGAAATCTATTTTACCATCCCGTTCCTAATTACATAGTTATTTTTATGATGTTTAGTTTTTCCATTTTTATCAATTGCAACAAAGCAGAAGAATATTTTAACCAACTTTACATGTATTAGAGAAGAATTGAAAAAAAATTTCGAGACATGGAAACTTGCATGAAGACAGAACATCGCCATGAAATAAAACTTTATATACAACAACAAATAAACAACATAAACAAATAAATATACATTTAGCCACAGCTAACATAATTTGAGAACAATAGTATTATATTTAGGGCATATATATTATATTATTTAGGGGTATAAGGCTTACTATATTGTGATTAGTAACAAAAAAAAATCAACTTACTTTATCAGTAATATTAAAGATTTCAGCCCTTCTAAAAACCATTATTATTATTGACACAACTTTTTAAATCATTTTTGTTTCAAGACTATGTATTTATTTCATCGTATAACATATTACACCCATTAAGAACGCAAAAGAAATATGTTTAGTTTCACTGCCTACACGATTTTTTTACATAGTAGGATTAAAAATAAACTATAACTAAGCTGTGATATGTTTTAAAGCCATAAAGTCAGAAGAAAATATAGATCCATTTTACCCGAATCCTAATTGACACTAGAACTCTTTCCATACAAGCTGAAGCCATAAAACTGTCGTTCAGTCGTGGCGCACAAGTTAAACGGTGTGTGTGGGAACCCTATCGCCGGTTTTAGTTAAATGACACCTTAGACGATCTAAAAAAATTTTCTTTTTCGTCTTATATATTTTTGGATAAGCTGCAAATCTAAAATAGTTTGTTAAAGATAATATGAATCGATCATTCCATTTTTTGATTGATTTTTCGTATTGTTCAATTCTGATTTCTTTATTTAAAACATGCGTATTTCTTACTCATTAATGATTGTTTTGTCATTGATGGTTTTTATTCAGAGTGCATGATTTTTTTTGTGGAGTACACGGTAAACATGTTACTCATCAAAAAAATTTATTAAGATTTTTTTTGATGAATAACTAACACATCGTATACTCTAGTTGTCTTTATGTGTAGCTTACAGCTCAAATATATGAATTATCAGGTGAATTTTATATTTAGTATTTTTTGATATTGTTTCAATTTGTTTTTGTTGTTTTGAAGCAGACCAAGAAATAGATTAAATTCAAGAGTTATCAAGTTATTAATATTTCGAGATTGTTTTGCCACAGGAAACACGCATGATTCAAGCATTTAATTGTGTAGAGTTGGTAGAGCTTAACTAAAGTAAATTATTCGAAGCTTGTCTTGAGTTATCTTAAGAGCGGCTATATCAACGGAGATAATAGATTTCATACATAAATTTCAAACATAAAAGTGTTTTTAATCGATTTTGCATGTTTAGACATGCAAAAGTTATGTTAAGTTAATGTGTGAAATTACCATCATAGGCATTGGAGCTACACCCTAAAAGGTTACGCGCATGAATAAGGTAGAAAAGCTACCAACAAAGCCCTTTTCAGAAGAAGAGAAGCTTTTGGGCTCTCCTCTCCAAACCTTTTTGGTTCACGTACAGAGTTAAACTTTTCCTTAGATACCTTTTTCCAACTTGAACAATAGGTGTGGGGTTAAAACTATGTAAAGAATCACCGTTAAATGTTTATTATGTTGTTAATTATTTGTACAATCTTGGCCTACAAAATAATTACCTTTAATGAAATCAAAAGTTTTTTCAATAACTCAATTTTATGACTTTACGACTTATTAATTTGAGAAAGAATTTTGACTTTTATGTAGGTGGTGTCATTTAGATAACAATGGTTGTAAGCTATTAGGTTTTTAAGCTATATACATTATAGGAGCAAAATTAGAAATATTTAGATCTCTTCATTTTTAGGATTTTTTTGCACGACGAGTAACTACTTTGAAAAATAAAAATAAGGGAGTTTAGTTTAATTTGGCACCTACATACCTAGATTTTAAAAAACCGGTTGGTTAGTAATTAACGAGAAAATATATTTTCCTCACTCACGAAAATTAGCATAAAATACAGTGGTACTATCAATCAGGAAAAAACACTACTAATATTCTAAATGATTTAGGGCTGCAATCCACTGAAAATAAAATTTAAGGCACTCCTTGAGTGACCGGAGTTTCAATCTAAATAGCAAGCTTTATCAAAATAGCTCTATCGGTTTCTTATTCAGCTCTGATTGATGACGACCAAACATCCACATATCCGGATGGGAAGACATAATTACTAATACCACATTTTTATGTTTAAAGAGTACCTAAACATTTTTGGACTAACGAATATAGTTCAAAATATTCTTCGAAAACAATAATTTCCGCATATTACTGTTTAACAGGTAGAATTTAAAAATTAATAAAGAATAAGAAGCCTAAAATTGGAATGGATGCATGTTATGTGACTGGAAATAAGGAGAGAAGATAATAAAGGGAGTTACAATGAATAAGTGACTTGACATCGGTAACATGTGGGGGGATAAGAAAGTACAAGAATGGGAACAACCGAGGTCTTATAGCTGATCGTTTGTAATGCCCCTTTACAACAATCTGTCACTCGACATTTTCATCGTCTTATCACTGCGAGAGTAAATATAATAGCTGCAAATATATTTAAGTAAAATACCTTTTGCCAGTAAATCATAAGGTTAAGTAAATAACATTTTTAATTTTACGCTACAAAATATTGAAAACGTAGGTTTTCATATGATAATAAAAAATAGTAGTAATTAGTTTTCACAGTTAATCTTCAAAATATTTTTAAGGCGCTATCACCTTATAAGGTATTCAAATGCAGGGACCGTTTAATTTGAACAGTAACGCGTTATTCATCTTTGACACAAAATTATTAAATATTTTTATTATGATGTTGCAATTCAAATACTAAACTTTCTTGCACTTTTCTGTTACTTACAAAATATAATCATTATGATGTATTTTTTAAGGAGCACACACTTAACCTAGAGTGTTTAATGTTAAGGCGGCTTTAATTAAGGGAAGGAGAAAAGCCTCTTGAGGAATTAAAGTGTAATGGAACTACTAGAACGAGTAAAGGGCTTTCAATAACATTGAATATATCGATTAAATCTATGAGACTTTAGATCAATTCTAAGAGGATCGTATAGTTAAAATATACATCTATATTTTTTAAGAATATAATTGTATCCATACAAAAATGTGTATGTATATTTATTTTGCCTGTCCATTTTTCCCTGCCTTCAATGGGTTTCCATACTGACCTTTTGCAGACATCTTGTTTATATAACAGGTACTTTTTACTTGAAAAGGTGATATTTGGAAATCTTTGGAAAATATTCAACAGCATTTGAAAATCCGCCGGGTTCAACTAGTATTTTGAAAAAGTTAAAATAGGGTAAATATGTGCTGTGGTTTTATTGTTCTGATTGGAACAAAATTAAAAACCGTCCATAATATTCGAAACTCTGGCAATTTGTATTTTACACAATATATGAAAAAATGTGAAGGTTTCTCACCAAGTAATAGTATATTACGTTACTAGGCCGGGAAGTACTGTTTTGCCGGACGAGCATGATAGAACCCGCGCGAGCGAAAGCGAGTGCGGGATTTTTATGTGAGTACGGCACAACTTCCCGGCCGTGTAACGTACAATATTTTTCATCATATTACGCAGAAAAAACATACCTTTAATCATAACGTGGACCTTGCATAAACATAAGTTTCTCAATCCTTCAAACCAAACCTATAACGAACAGAACAAACATTTGCTACGGATACAGTGCTGCCACTACATAGACTACATTCCTCTAAAAAGTAACCAATAAACAAGCATTAAACGTCGGTTTGCTGCAAGTCAGCTGATTGTTTATTTCCGTTCTTTCCGGCCTAGGTAGGAGGATAAGAGTTTATCCGGCCTAGGCCGGCAATGGGTAACTTTCGAGCCAACAAAAAGGAACTGAAAACAGATGTTTCTGTGTTAGTATGATGAAAAACCATTTTTTAGTGTGTTATATGATTCATATTTTTTGGTAACATATGATTTAAGCAAATTATATATTTTCCTACAGTTGTCTGTTGTCATAGAACCAAAGTAGTAATATTAATAAGTATTTGGAATTATTCCATTTATATACCACTTTTGGCTACCATATTTTGTGACACCGGATTGTTCTGTATATCGATTCACTGGGGCTTCTAATTCGAAGATGCGACTCGACTACTGTTTCAGGGCGTGGTGTGAATGCTGTGATCATTCTATTTCCTGTTCGGTTTCCGCCCAACGATAAACATTTGTTTGCCTCAATTTATGGCAGCTCTTATCCCCCTTCAATTCTGAACCGGGTAAAGCTACCAAACCGAAAACAATGATAGCTATAAAGTTTATTGAACGATGTGGTACGCGGTGTGCCTCTATACTGACTCACAGAACAGTGTTTACAAATACAATAAAATGTTAATTTTTAGTAATTCTGGAAAAAATCATGTCTGCAGTTTTGGCGATCATTTAAAAGCTACATGTTCAGATTTGGCAATATTTTACTTAATCTTAAAACCCATAACTAATAGGATTTTTTTAAGTAGTGATTATCCATTTCCTCTCTTTTTTCTTGATATAATATACAGTATAGATCAATGAGAATTTCCATTTCCAGGATTGAATTGTACATGAAAAAGGGTACTAAATTTGTTGAAATTATAACGTTACTAATTTAATGTTCAATTATGTTGTATTAATTATGTTATATTATACTACATAATATAAATTTGTTCACTAAAGCTGTTAATAGACTAACTTTAATTCCAGATCCATAGTGATGATTTTTGGTGATCCGGCATGGTGGTGGTGTTAATTCACTTCCGCTTCTCATATTTAGGGTACTAACTTTTTTAATAATACTCCAAATTTTTCATAAATTTATAATTTATATTTTATTAGTTAGGAGTCTTTGTGATTATAGTGAGCCCATTACTGGCTGCACACTCCAATAGTTCTCCACAATAATATCTGCCAACTACCCTGCAAAGCTTTCAGCGTGATTACTGCCGGCCTCTAGCCAACAGTGATCAAACCCCTCACTGCCGCTTTGTATTGCTAATAACTTATGCAAATGTAGAAGCGCTACTGCAGTATGTCTGGATTAAAAATTTCATTAGGTTTACGACTCTTAACAACTCTCAATAAAGCAAAATAATCATTTGACATTGGGATTTCATAATTAAAGGGAAACTTACGAGTATATAACATTTTATTACATAGGATTCTTTTAATTAATAAGATTTCAAGGGCTATTGAACTGGTTTTTGTCTTTGAAAATTTTTTAAGGCGTTCTGTAAACTGTAGGCATACACATAAAAAATATTACTAAAATATAAGGAATGCTTTGAATGTTTCATTTAAACTATTTTACTTCGTATTTAATTTCCTTTCAAACCTGTGAGCAATAAAGAACACATATATAGAAATTCCTTTTTATGTGTATTCCTCTGACATTATACTGAAAAATGTGGGGTTGAAAAAATAATTAGTATAAAAACTACTACAAGTTTTTGTTGCTACCCTTGTTTCTGCTAACGCGTCCCTCGGGTACAGCAATTACCCTAGTTTAATGAAAGGGCAAGCTTTTCTCGGTTTTTATTTCTAATTTACCCAATTTCTCACTTTGTAATCACGACATTTAGGCATAATACGTAGCGATTTTATATCATCTTAACTCCTGTATTCTCTAGAAAAGTAAAAACATTTTTACCTTTACTCAATAATTGAGGACGGATTTTCAAATTAATTCTGAGAATGATTATTGATGAATAATTAATTTTTAAAGAGTATTCTGTTAAGCCCATCTAGTTGATCTTACAGTGTGCGCTTCGCCCTAATAACAGAAAATTCAAAACTTAGTCAGTTATCTAGTTGGCAAAACAGTTGATTAATAAATGCCATTTGAATATTTAGACCCTCAAGAGCTTATAATTAATCTTCAAAATTCTAGATATAACATTTAGCATAGTTTCATTTAGTGTAAAATCTATATCTATATAATTAATACGCCAACACGAAATTTGTCTTATGAACTCCTCCGTCATTTCTTAACCGATTTTGATCATTGACGGCTCATTGGAAAGAGCGTGTCGCGTAGATTTGCAAACTGGCCTTACATTTTTGAAACAGTCCCTTGGGCTCTGCCCCATTGGCTTTTAAAGTTCCCATGTTATCCTTATGAAGAACATAATTGTTTACATTTTAATCAGCTGGATAATTTAATTGCTGTTATTTTTTAATTTGTGTAAACATAACCCTCAAGACGGATCGTGTTAGCATGATTGTGTTTTAAATTTGTCGCCATTTGAATTATCGCTCTGCTAGAGTAGCGCACGATTCCGTGCGCTCGGATCCACTAGTTATTTATTAATAAGTGATTTCAAGTTAATTAAACTATAATAAATTTATTTTACTGAATTAGATAGCATAATCGATCATCATAATGATTGTAAGATATCATATGGAAATCTCTTGGCAAGCATATAAACTTTACGCGATCATCTTCTTAAGAATATATCATGTTCAAATTGGTAAACATGGTTAAACCCATGCTATAATGAATAAAAATATATAAATTTTTTATAAGGGGATAACAGATATATTTTCATTACAAAACTGTGAAATCACCTATTTTCGGTATGTATTTATCACCCGAAAAAACATATTAAAATTAATTATATACTATGAAAAAATTATGGTTACAACAAAAAATCAATTTTTACTGTCTCTTGCAAAAATTCCAATAAAAACAGCTGATCTTAATTTAGTGTAGTGAAAGTAGTGTTAAAAACACGAGTAAAAGAGTTTTGCATATTCTCGACCATATGATGGGCTCGATAAATACGCACTTCAAGCATAATATAGTCTGAAAATTATGAAATTATGAAATATAATAACTCTAATTATGAAATATAATATTCCTTTATTGCACACTTTATTTTTAATGCAGTAACAGATATCTTTCAGCACGTGTCTAAGCTGAGTCCCCGGCGACCTTTCCTACAACGTACGCTGAATTATTCATTTGAAGTCGCTCTTACGTCTTTATCACATCGGATTCAACTTAATCTACTTTTACTTTCACAGGAACAATTCTTATATGAAACGTAAGTTTGGTTAAATATTTTAACCGACAGGAGGACAAAATTGCTAATACCTCGTCCTAATAAAGAGTCATAATTAAAATTGAACACTGAATAATAAATATGTTAAGATAAACAGGCACAAGAATATTAAAATTATTAGAATATTTAACGATCCTGATCGTGCAAATTAACCTTCTCGACCTATTATCGTTTTCATGCTCGCTTGAGAATCGCTTATATAAATTTTATTTTATTTCTGTTCTGGACACCACTTTTCGTCATAATACGTCGTTTCAACCTCCACAAAAAGTTATGTATAACGCCAACTTCTGCGCAAGGTACTTTTAACTCCGAATACATTTTCAAAATAAAAAATCTGAAATTTTCATGACGATGTCTGTTTAGTGTAATGTTAACAACATTATGGTTGAAATTACGTAAATATATTTCACTTTTATAGCAAACAATAATTAACATATAAGAAAATTCGTACGTCTGTCCAAAGTGAAAAGGATATACTGAATAAAGAACATTTAAATTTGAACGTTCATACAAGTTATCATAGGTTGGTATAATGAGTAAAGTCGTTGAGGAAATTGCAATATAATTAGTAATCAAGAGCAAACAGCACCCCAGTCATAGAAGGCTGCTAAACCTCCAATCGCAGATTATTGAAATTTGACCGAGATCGTTTGCTACTAGACCACAAATCGACCAAGATTGTCTGTGGCTACCATCAAGTGACGATTATATAACTAGCTACGATATTTCAAATTGTTTCAAAGCAAGTAATCACTTATAATCTTGTACTTAATTTGAGTTAATTTTCTTTACAGTTCTGAATATATATATATATATATATATATATATATATATATATAAAACGTTAACGTTATATATATATATATATATTTCGAACTGTTTTAGTAGCATGGGTAGGTTTTTATTTTTGTAATATTTTCTATAGCTGATTAGAATAAGAAAAAGTTTCGCGATGTATCGGGGTCTGGAAGGTAGGTATATGATAGAAACAACAGACTTATAATTGAGAAGTACAGTATCCAATGCGTTGTCAATACATGAATGCATGGCGTTGTCAATAGTTGCTAACAAGGCACTCTCAGTACAAAGGAAACTGATTGGCAACTCCTTGGCCTAAAGCACAAAGAAATGCGCGTGAAAACATTGTTTTTGCAGGCCTCTAAACTTAACTTTAACTTTAAACTTAATATAAAGATCATGTGTGTTATAAAATTCATGATCAAATATAGATCAGTACCTTTTCCCTGGTCGAAGTAACATTATAATGGTTTTCTTTTAAAGTGATGTAAAACTAATATTAAATTGTTTAACACTAAACTCTGATATTTAGGTCTTTATCTACAAATCATCTCTTCAGTTATTCATGCTAATATGCTATTCAAAGCATTTAAAATATGGGATAGGGTTCGTATGACTTATGTACAATCCTTGAAGCAGTAAATTAAATTATAAATCGAGTAAAGTAAAATACGTTCCAAAAATCCTTTACTTAAGATTTTTTCTCTTGGATTTTACAAAATGTTAAAAGGTAATTAGTGCTACTGCCACTATTTGTGGTTGCAAACTATTATACTGACATTTATTGTGTATATACAATGCGATGATACAAAGGGAGATAGGCAACATTAGCTGCCAAGGACAGTATATATTTTGATAAAATAATATACGTGTATGTTTATAACGATTTAATAAGAAGATTAATGTGGTATTAAACTTGTATGTATGAGATAAACATTCCAAATGTCACAAACAAGGGCCCTGAGAATGAAACAATTGCTGTAATAATATGACAAGAAGAAATATGATAATATTTTAGACCGTTGAAATGATACTCTCTTATATCTAATAACCCTGGAATAAGAGACAGCTTGACAGTTGGTTTGAGAATATGACTTAATGCACTCTCCACGTATTTTACGTTTTCTTTATTCATCTCAGACTGAAAATTCTAACACATATCCTTCGGATTACTGAATATATTATGTCAGATATAGTTAATGTACCACGAATTGTAAAAATAAAATATAATACTTTACCACTTCTTTAAATTTATCTACTGCAAGTGCATTAGCTTTTTTAATGTCAGCTTTATCTATTTTTTCAATGCGATTTATTATGTTTCAGATTTAATATATAGCGCGAGACATCACTGTTTATAAGGAAACATTTTTTTTAGTTCATAGCAATTTAAAACCTGTCGTGGTTTAAAAAAAAAATCAATATGAGAAAAATACAAACATACAGAAAATCAAAACATAGGCTCCAGAGTTCATGACCATACAAAAAAAATATGACGTATTGATTCAATAACACACGTAAGATCTCTACATAGTTTGTTAAAATATTATAAGAAAATAGGAAAAATAGTGACAGTTGTTAAACTGAGGTTGTCTTCCAGGTTTTTGTACCAATCTGCCAGGAAGTCCATTAGCATTAGTAGCGTGATCTCAATTTTTCCTTGTCACAAAAATTGTATTTGCTTGATCATATAGTGTAGTTGATATTGAGTTTGCTGGAGTGTTTTGCATGTTATTGATATTTGCTTGTTTTCTGCTTATGCAGTTTCAGTCGTAATTTAAGTCCTTCATGAAACCAATCTGATTGTCATAATGAATATGTTGTAAAATGGAGAAATCCGTGTAATAAATATATAAATAAATATATTTGTATGTAGTTGTTTTGAACTTCTGTAACATTTGTAAGCCCCGCTTTATTATTCAAACTAATTTTTAAGAAAAGTTAAGGAATAAAAGTAATCTGTCCGTCATTAAGGATTTGACTAATATGATCCATTAGGCGGCCACTCAGCGACGTGGGGGCTGCAGTAATAATTACTGTGAAAGCTTTGTAGGCTAATCCCTAGATCCCTAATCCCACCCAGCAGTGGATATATTCATAAACGGAACATAAAACGAATTGGGATGAATATATTTATAATATTATAAATTATAGATGACGCTTCCAGAATACTAGGAAGAGTTAAACAATTTAAGTGTAAAAATAACTAACAATTTCCTTTGGATCTATTTATTCATTATGATTTTGTGCAAGGATATTAAAACCTTCTTACCAAACTATGTTTTAGATTTTCAATAGAAAATTTAATAAAATATAAAAATCTCTAAAGTTTTGGCTTATGATTTCTTTCACCTGCATTTTCATTCTATGTGAATTAGTGACAGGTTCCTGTTTTTATGTGATCAGAGGCTGTTTCTGTGAAAGCTGGGTTTATGTAGCTTGTTGGTCAAAAATATTTTTCATGGAAAAATGTAGACACGTAGTTTTTGTTATGACAGTTGGGTATTAAAAGATATAAATAGCAAAATTTGTAGCTGAAATAAGCGTAATTATTATTTCGGAACTCGAGTGTCATGTCCCCTAACAACCGGTGAAATGAAATGTCCCTTCAATAACGATAAGTATTAATTAAAATTACAGCAATTTGGCTCCAGTAGAGCAGAGCGGTCATTTTATATAAATGAGTCGGTAAGTATACACTGATGTCGGATATTTATAGAGCTCAGGTATTGCTATAATTAGGAATAATTTACTGACAACATCCGTGAAAATGTGTTTTTTTAATTGTGACACTAAATAGTTAAAAAAAGTTAGATGACAAACACGCGTTAAACATTTGTTATTTTTAGTTTAAGTGTTATGAATATTATCAATGTGTTTAAATCACATTACAGTTTAAAACTCACAATTGTTAATAAAAAAAAATGGATTGATAAAAGCACCATCAGATCACGAATATTTCTTTGTGGTCAGATGGACGAATATAAGATAATAAACACATTATGTAACCACAGTTGGTGGACAACAGCACGTTTCAGAAAAAAGGTCAGTGACTGTTGGCGGCAGCTGGGACATCACATCACAGTGGAAGTAGATTATTGTTTTTGTGACCACCGTTGGTGGACGACAGCACGTATCAGAAAAAAAATTGTTGGAGGCAGCTGGAACATCAAATCACAGAGGAAGCACATTATGTGACCACAGTTGGTGGACAACAGCACGTGTGGTATCAGAAAAAAGATCAGCGACTATTGGCGGCAGCTGGGACATCACATCACAGAGGAAGTACATTATTTTTTTGTGACCACAGTTGGTGGACGACAGCACGTATCAGATAAAAGGTCAGCCACTTTCTGCAGCAGCTGGGACATTACATCAAAGAGGAAGTATATTATGTGGGCTTATTTCGCAGTTAGATACGTTCCTATGAAAATTTGAATAACATATTAATATTTTCTATAATATTCATTGTTCTAGTAATCGTTGATTATTGGCGTTTCTTATAAAGATTAGTTTTTGAGATTTTATCAGGTTTTACTAAAACCTTTTATATCATTGGGTGCTATATCAACTAATTAATTAATACAACTAGGTTTATGACAACCCATTATCAAGTATTGACTTAACGTTTTATCTCTGATTTAACTGTCATGTTACATAGTCGTAAGGCGTTGTAAGCTTCAACGCTACAATTTAATAAGTACAAACAGCGTGAACATTATATAAATGTGTATTCCATTTTAGTATTTTTATGGAATATACCAAACTATACGTCAGTCACAGTGACGCAGCAGGTGTATGTAACGAACAGCCGTTGTGTCATTCCTCTTCGTCATTGTTGAGTGACGTCAACTATCTACATACAAGCGGATTTGGTATCCACTGCATACCAGCTGCCAGGCATTATTATTATTGTGTTCGAATGATACTTTGCATGGGATGGATTTCGTTTCATAATTGTAATATTTTATTTATTAGTGCTAGCAAAGCGTTTACAGAGCTATGATCCATAACTGAGGATTATAAGGGATATTAATCGTTAAATATAAAAACATGATGAGTTAAAAAATTTTAAGACTAAATGTGCAACAGAAAAGTGCACATCAAGGTGTTATCATAAACATGTCTTGAAAGTATTATCGAAGAGAATCCTTACGGATCCTGTACAGCCTATCAAAACACTCAAACTCATCAACTTCCTCTCAGTGTTATCGGACATATATAACATATAATTTTAATATATTGCATACTAAGGTATTGTTGAATTAATTAAAATTCCTTGTACTCACACTTGAACATAGTACAAAGCATCTATGTAGAACCTCTGACGGAAAGTACACCATCTATTTTTGTTGGATTAATTTACCAATAATTTTGATGTATTGCATACTAACTTGTAAAACCTGTAAATACTTGCCTAACACTGCAGATTTGTTACTTTCCATCTGTGATTTAGAGACAAAAAATCCCCAGGCATATTAGGTAGCGTATATTGGGACTATTGAATATTAACAGCTCTTGAAATATTACTGCCTTATGTTACGCTTCATCCAGAAAATAAACAGACCATATAATCTGCCTATGTGATCTCAAAATTCAAATCAGTTTTATTCCAAAAATATGAACATATTGTTAACAGCAGAATACTTAATTATGTAGATGGATTTAAATGGAATTTCCTGTAAATAAAAGATAATTGCTTTTTTGCTAAATTTTTTGTACTAGCTGTACACTGAAAGACTAAGGGATAAATACTCTAATGGATTTTATTAGGATGAAAAAGTTACGAAAAATAAACCGGATTCGTTATTGTTGAGTAGATAACAGATATATAAACATGGAGACAATTTTGTTTTGTTGACATTTTCAACAAGAACATGATTGAAAGAAGATTATGCTAATTTTTGTACAACGAAAAAAATTTAGTTGTGGCACAGATGAAGCACAAAAGGTTCTTTCATCTCTGGTTGTGGAAATAAGTATGAACTAAATATCATATGACTTAATAATCAAATATATAAACAAAATTAATTCAAACTAAAACCCATAGGCTTATATTTAGCATTTTTTAAATTCTCGATTTATTGTTACCAATTGCTTGAGATAGTTGGTTAAACATATCCGAAATTGATATTTCTAATTATAAATTTAATAATAATTAATTAATAATAATAATGTTATATTCTATTTCACCCATTGTTTGGAAAAATGTTTAATTTAGTGAAAGTTATAATTTTTTGTAAGCAAATGTTTTAGTGTAACAGGAAAATTTTGCTGAACAATTAAAAAAAAAAAAAATTATTCCTTTTTAGAAGTAATTAAACTCTTAGCTTGGACAGGCTTAAAATATATAAATATATACGTAAATTTTGTTTGGCGAATAACTTTTGTTTGCTCTAGTTAGGATTGTCGTGCACTAATTTTTATATGCACCTTAAATCTACAACATGTATTGGAGGACTAAACACGAACCAATTTGGGATGCCGTTACAGCTGTTACAACCAAATGACCCAACAACAACGATGAATATTAATTAAAATGTCCACAGTTTGCCAGCATTAATGTGCGGTTATTTTATGAATGGCTTGGGATAATGTCTATAACTTTTCTTCTTCAATTTATTTTTTTATTTTTTGCTTCTCAATAGTTATTTCAGAATGTACTTATTGGATAGAGGAGATATTAGATTACTAGATTCAAAAAATCTTTTGAAGTAAAAAAATAGCTGCAATCATATAAATTCTAATACTTTTTGAACAGAGAGTATAAAAACTACAAACTCAACAAAACATCCATCAACGCTGCGGTATCGTGTATCACGACAACTGATATACGAGCAAGGCCGGGGAAGCACTCCCGCTGAAATTTATCTATATCCTAAGGATTATTTCTAACTCAGTATTACTAGGGGTTGTTAATATTTCTCAGGAGAAGAACATACAATTTTTACAATAGATGTAGCTATTTGAGGAAATATAAATTTACACTTTGAACGTGTGAAACTTACATCTTTGATTGAGTTACTGATGAAAACCCAAAAGTGACCCATTAAATACCCCAAACATGCGATATTGACAACAGGGGTTATTATCATTCGAACATGTACAAAATGAGAGAGTCATGTATTCAACATTTTTAATAGTTACTATACTTTTAACAATTTATTTCATGATAGTATAAATTGTTAGTTTGAGTAGATCCCATAGGAACAGTATTTCTTCGGTAAATGAATTCAAGACAAAATATTTCTTTCTTGATAGTAGTAGAATGTACATTGTATCAACCACAACAATAATCGATGCATTATGGAAATACCTTAGCATGAAGAAATTACATAATATTAAGATAATTACGTCTTATGAAGGCCCAATTTAAAATACTGTACTGTATTTTAAAGGGTTTCTTGAAAATATCTAGCTAAGGTAATTTCCCAGTGGGGTCTTGGTTTCTTCTACTGACATAATGAGATCAGTCCCCCTTCTTTTGTTATTTCAAAACGAAGACTGTACCAAGGATATAAGTTACTCCCAGGTGGCAGTAATGATTTTTAATTTAATAAATTTGGAGAAGTTAGTATTTCACTTAAAATACAGTTAATAATAAAATCTACGTTTTTTTTAATTAATTAAACGTATATGGAATAATGAATGGGAATTTTTCTAAAACATTATGTTTGGTCAATTTAAAACATACTCTACTATACATCCAGATTAGTAATATGTATTTATGCTACAGTCATTGGAAAACCTTTGTTCCAAATTTCGTTTATTAAATTTTTTTCTAGAACGTTTAAAATCAGTTTGAGAAACCCATTAACATGCATTTTTCGCTTCAATCTGTAATATCAAGAAGGTCCTGTAACGTTCTAGGTAATAATTTTTCTTGGTTATAAACAAATTTAAGCAATTTCTGTAAAGAAATAAAACCGGCATTCTTTATTATTACTATCAATTTCTGGTAAGAACTGAGAAATCGCAAATATAATTTTTTTTTCTAAAATAACATTAAAAACATTTTAAGTTTCAATTTCAACTTTTTAAATCTTGATAAAAAGTTTCATTTGTTACTCTACTCACTATAAGTTCATAGTCTAGAATTTTCCTAAGCAACAGAATACTGATGAACAAATTTTATAGCTTGTAGATTTTGAACAGACAAATCACACTTTTCAGCTTCTCCAGGGAGTATAAATAATGTTGTTCGTTATTGAAGCCATTGAAACAGTTTTTATAATAATATATGGTAATGCTTCCACTTTATCATCCAGCAAGTGTGAGTTTCACAGCTTTGTCAGTTAAAGTGATATGTGTGGTTATATTACCATATATTAATAATAATAATAATATGGTATTATATTATTATTAATAATGTTCACTTGAATTTATACAAATGAACACAGTTTGTTCCTGGTGTTTTGGGGTCTGAGATGAAAAGATATAATCATTCAAACATTGTCAATTCTTCAATCCTCAATTGTTAATTGTCAATTCTGTTTTCCAATTTCTTTTCTTTAATCCAGTTCAAACCGCTTGTAAACATTCAAGTCTAAGTATGGTTTACTTCCTACCATCTCGCAGCAGGTGTATCACATTCGAGTACAACAAACAGACGCTGTCATAGGTCTTCGTCAGCCATTGTTGCTGAGTGACGTCAGCAATATATACACAAGCAGAGTTATGCCAAGTTATGTAACCACTGCGTGCCTATTAATCAATGACATTCACTGCTCGCTTATAACTTAACCACCCCTTTACGACTGTGAGAGTAGGTTTGACTTTTGGGTATTTCATGGATTTAAATCGTTATAATAGTCTCTAATTGAATTTAATAAGACTTTATGATGATAAAGTCGAAATTAAAAACAAGATAATCTAGTTATGTTTTAATCAAATTTTAAATTTTAAATGGTCTAATTCAATATATAATTAAATAGTAATTAGTAAATTTATTATTTTTTGTTGTTTTGTTCTTTAATTATTTATTAATTAAATTACAAAACTATTAATTAATTAGTCTTTTAATTTAATTACTTAAAATTAACTAAGTTCGTTAATATTTTGTACTCAACTAAACTTAATTAATTGTCCTTTTTATTATCTTTTCATCAAACACATGAATAAAAAATTCGCACGTCTTATTAGAAATTGAATCTTACTTTAATAATAAATTAACCCCATTGCAGCAGACCTGCGCACTCAGCGAATTTCCATACGATTTATTTAGTATATGTGAGCATTCAACTTATTTGAAGGAAAGTTTTGTATGAATACGTTAAGTAAATAATACAGGGTGTTTTTTTAAACGCAACCCATTTTTAAGATTGAATAATGCACATATGAATGTGTAATGAGTATTGTTTTATTGGTCTTTAAATTTTATACAACCTATTTTTCAAGTTTGATCATATTTAGTTTACATTATTTGCTCAAACAGGCCGCCATTGGCATTTGTATAAAGTTATGCACTCCCCATCAAATTCCCGAATACGTGTTGCGACTTACCTCTTTAAATTTCTTGCATTAAATTTGTTATGATGTTTTGAGATGCTGAATATCTTGTGATTTGTTTTCGTAGGATAATTACTACTTTACATGTCTTTGGAACATTTCATTCAGATCGGACCACTTTTAAGCGAGTTATCGTGCTTAAAAACACACACATTAAAAACGCAACCCAAAACTTGATTTTATCGATGAAGGATTATTTCCCCCAAGATCCCCGGATTCGATCCCACTATATTATTTTATTTGGGGATACATAAAAAATAATGCCTCCGAAAACAATTCACAGGATATTCAGCACCTCAAAACAAACATAACAAATTTGACGCAAGAAATGCAATGAGGCACCTTGCAACACGTGTTCGGGAATTTGATGGAGAGTGCATAACTTTATACACATGCCAATGGCGGACTGATTGAGCACATAATGTAAACTAAATGTGATCAAACTTAAATAATAGGTTGTTTAAAATGTAAAGATCAATAAAACAGTACTCATTTAATATTTATATGTGCGTTATTTAATCTTAAAAATGGGTTGCGTTTAAAAAAAAACACCCAGTATATACTAAAAACGTATATTTAATCATTCATGAGCTTTAAACATGAGGAAAATTAAGAAGGGGACAATATTGGTTTTCATTAGTAATACATACACTTTTGTATTTTATATAATTTTCTTAGTCTGTTAATTTTTAATAACTGTAATCTTGTTATAGTATATAAATGTCAACAAACAGTTTAGGCGGGCCGAGTATCGCTGGCTGACCTCAAGAAAACCTCCTCATTTTGCGGCCGAGCGGCGAACGATCCGGTTTCAATTTCCAATTATCAAAGATAGGAAAACTATACGAAGCTCTTTGTGTTCTCCTACCTTTTATCAGGATTTAAATTGATTCCACTTAAGCCTTTATCTGCTGCGATAAAGAATGTAACAGGATGATCTCATAATTCATAATTACTATCAATAATCAGGATTATTACTGATTTAAGCTGCAGTTCATTGGTTTATTTGCTTATTGGAATACACGTAGTAAATCACACATACAATATTTCATAAAATAATTATAAATGGTGAACCAAAGTAACTGTAATGTAAACGAAAACAATGCATGCATTTTAACGAAAATAGATTGCAAGGTATTTCTATTTTTAATGACAGTAACCGTACTTGCACTAACAGTATTACTTGCACTAAAATCAGCTACCTACACAAAGAGAATCTGTAAGAATAGATTCTCTTTTTTCACGGATTCATTTTTTCCATTTTTAACTTTTCACTTTATAAGTGTGATTTTTTACATTTCACAAAGATAATCTGTTTTTCAACTACACAAAGAATACTCATTTTTTTATTCCTAGTACTAGCCAATAATTAATCTTATTGGGCTATTTATTTTAAAATTATTATATATTTTTTTCATGATTTAAAATAACAATGAATATTAATAAATTAAATTTTGTATATTTTAAAACCCTTATTTTAAGGTTATGATTCAAAGACCCCCCTCACAAGTGCAAATAAATCTCTGTCAAAAAAGTTTTATAATGATTGAATAAAATTACCACTGTTGAGTCATGTCATCACATCTACATCTATCATGTCATCTAGTCTTTAAATTAATTCCCTGAATAAATGAAAGTTATTTTGTATCTGCCTATTCCTCATTGTTTTACAGTGTATTTCATATCTAAAATAAATGTATAAACACGCTGCAAACCTTTTGTAAGACTGTTCATTTTGTATTCGATATTCGCTGTTGTTTGTTGTATTTTTTTTAGTTTTAGATATTAAAATATCTACAAATCACCTAAAACTTTCTCTAAATTTATTTCATAATATCCTTGAAATAAGTGAACTATCAACAGGAATCATAAAAAATCGTCGAAAAATAAATTAGCCGATATAACATTGCACATCTTGTAAGCAAAGGTCAAACAGCTTCTTTTTGCTCAAATTGGAAATAGATACTAAGAAACGTAACGTTTCCAATCTACTAAACCGCTCTGTGGGGGCACAAGAACCTGAACAACCCGAGGTGTCCAAATTGACACTGGGATTGACTTTGTCAGCCAACTACCGATTGACACTGGGGGCCGAACTGCACACCATTAGTACGTCTTACATTCATGTTGTCAACTTGTATTGATGTTTTTTTTAAGCTTGGTTAGGACCATTATAATACTCGTACTGTGTAACCCCATCTCCGACATTTATTTTACTATATGTTTATTCCTTTTTTTATACTCTAATAAATGATAGTTTCAAATCACAAATCAGATATGAGAACAGCTAATATTGTTCTTAGTACAAGTAAACCGAAATGAATTTCGCTATACCTTGCAATAGCTTAATTGTATTAACATTACTCTTTTACATTTTCATATTAAATTAATATATGGAGCCTATGCCCTTAAATAGATAACGTAATCATTATGTTAATATGCTTACATGCAATAAACCACTCTCCTTATTTTGTTAAAAACCACTACAGTATTATATATATTAAGTAAAGGGTATATTAAAGAAAACTTATAAATCCTATACTAAGTGGATATGATTTAAACATCTTTGCTTTCACTGCATAAGCAAAGTATATTTAATTAAAATCAGTTATCTGTGCTCACAAGCAAAGTTTTTATGTGATTTAATTTTTTATTTCATAATACTTAATGTAACTAGTGCTGCGTCTTGCTGATCCAACAATAGACTAGCTCAACTAGTTCATCCAATTACATCCAATCAGGTGATTAAGGTGAAATCAGAGATCGTCCATATTCAATTCCAGGTCACGAACCTCCGATTTGTCAACGAAATTTCGACATCGGCTCAGTCGCCCATCAACTGTCATTACTTTGGAATTTAATTTAATTTGATCGCAGCGTGGGAGTGATTTGGAATTCTTCCTTTGCTCGCGATAAAAATAAGTTCTTCACTTTTAGCTGTATTCCGCCTACTTCAATCGACTCGAATATTCAATATCCTCTCATCAAAAGTAGATTACATTTTACATCCCGTCCAAATATGCAGTTTTTTAATAACGATGGTGTTATGATGTACGTCACTATAGCTAAACTATATATTTTGTTAACTTCGTTGGCTGCTCTTGCATTGATTTTTTTTATAAATCAAAACTACGTATTATAAAAAAGAATGAAAGATTTAATCGTTTCAAAACGTTTTCGTAATATCTCATGGCGTTTCACATCACCAATAAACCTTTACCTAAGCATCATTTAAATTGTAATTAAAATATAAAATATTTTTGTCTATGTTGACTGATATGAATTCGGAATTAATTTCTTACACCGTTGGTACAGCATATTTAGGAGGGTAGGAATATCAATTTCATCCCGAAGTTTAAAAATGGAATACCCATGGCTGTTAAAGTCTTATAAACTCTATGCAATATACAGTTAAAACACATTAATGATAAGTAATAAAACTTATTTAAGTGCAATATAAAGGCCTGTGAAAGCAAACCATCCTCTGATTTAAAATTTAAGACCCTCCATTTCGTTTCAGCGGTAGGCTTTGGAAGTTCACTTATTAACAACGATTTTTACAATCTGTCCAATAAGGTAAATATATAACATCAATAAATCGTTCATAATAATAAATAAATTTTATTTCTTTATTTATCATCATAAATAAATTGTATTATTAATTTACGCTTGAATAGTGTATTTTAATTGAATGGACTACAAATACTTAAATAAACTGTTGATTTAATATTAATATTAATGTAATTATAGTTATATTATAGTTATTATTATTAATGTATTATATTATTATCATATTATATTATTATATTATTGTATTATATTATTATTGTTTAGTATTATAGTTAATGTTAATAATTACTTAAATAACATAAACTGATTTGTACCATGCATAAGTAATTTTTCCATAACATTATTAATTTTAAACTATAGAAGACTCTTGAAATTGTGGAGGGCTTCTTAAAAACACTTCAGTTACTAAAAGTTCTTAAAATCTTGATTTAAAAAACTAATTTTGGACACGACAAAAAGAATCCTTATCGTGAATAGAACAATAAAAATATTTCTGTTCTTAAATACGAAACTGTTCGCTTTTATTTTTTCGTTTATTTTTTGTCAAACAGATCTCTTGAACGGAAGCAAGTATTTTTTTAATAAGATTAGCTGATATAAATTTTTTCTGTTTTCTCAGTAATTAAAATATATTTATACTTATTAGAGGAAAATAATGATAGTTTGAGAATAACTAAAATATTTGTTTAGTTCCAAAACATGGTCAAAATTAAAAGTTCTAAAATTCAAGGCAACCACTTTTTAAGTTGTTGTTCAACTGCATTATACGTAATTGTTTTATACAATTATAACTACAATATAAATAAAACTATTGCTATGGTTATTTTTATGACACGTAGAATATGAATTAATGATGTGATAATATTAATTGATGACAAGTTATAAATGTCAAATCGAGGTCCACAGATTGATCGATTGCAGGTTCCACTAGACATAGTGAGAGTCGTATTTAAATATTCATTTACCTTTTAACGAAATTAATACAAATACAACACAAACGTTTTTCCTCATTGTAAAGTTGTATACTAGCAGTGTAGTTCTAATAATTATTTTAATTGAGATAATTCATTATATTTATTCTAATCAGCTAACGTAATCTAAGTATTTATACCTGAAATAATTTATCCATGCAATAACCACGATAAGAATAATATCAGGGTTAAGACGAAATGATATTTGCTTGTTAAGAAATGTAAATGACCTCGTTAGCCTTTATGTTTTTTTCTACAAAAGCCTTAAACACTGAGTTAAATTCCACTTAAAAGGAGGTAAAATAAGGCTAACAAAGGGTTTTGCTGACTTGAGGAAGTAAAATCGACAGTAATTAACCTTGACAATTGAGCTTAAAATATAAATTGCTCATCTTCAAAAATGGTTTTGAGAACAAAATATGCATTTAGGCTGGATATTAACTAAACGTTAATATAAAATTTATAATAAACAAAAAGTACATTAAACACTGTTAAGTGAGTGATTATTGCATATGAAATGCTTAAAATAAAAATGTTACATAATTATGTTAAATTATAGTGTAAGATTGGTGAACATTCTAGATTAATAGACTTTTTTTACAGAGTTCTCTTTATAAAAAAAATGTAATTTACTTTACGCATTTCAGATATTTTTGGTGTTAAACAATTTATCCGATATATTATAACCATTACATGAAATAACAACAAGGTACACTGGAGTATATATAATAAGTTTTTCATTATACTTAAAAAACTGAGCTATCAAAACGATTTTCAATTTCAATAGTTAAAACTTTGTAAAATTAAAACAACACGAATTTTGTTATCAGTTCAAGAATGTGAAACATAAAACAAAAAGAATATTTACAGAAAAAATATTTATAGTCTAATTAAAAACAATTATCGACGTTGATTGATATTGGGGGTTTGGTTACTTGCAACCGAACAATAACCATCCGTCTTCTTGAATTTATTACTTCTTTTATTGACCCAAGCCTTAAACAAAATGTTCTTCACCACAGTAAACCTCTTCTTGTCTTATTATTTAACCAAAAGAATTTACCTTTCTAAAAAAAGTGTATATTCTAATGTACAACAGCTGGTATGGATGTTTAATTAAATGTTTGCAAAAATCTTACTCGAGCTTATAAAACAAAATATCTTATTCTATCTGTGCAAACAAAAGATTAATGTACGATTGATTAATTAATCAATAAAAATAATTACAAAATAATTGGAGATCCTTATTTTTTAGGGGATTCGACATATATTTGTTTACTTTCACTACATTATATTTATACAAACTTTTATTAGAAGAGCGAAAATTTCCTAGACATATAGAGCTCACAAACCCTAAAAAATTGCATTAAGTTCATAGAAAGTAACTTTCAGTTAATAGTGCATGGCTGTATTACGAAAAAGCAAGCTTTTGAGTTCAATTTCTTTGTTAGTTTCCTAATGTAAACTTTAGGAAAATTAGTTCAGTCTACGAATTTCTTAATTAAATGTACGTAAAAGATTAAGAATAATTCACTAACCATCAGGAATACCAGGTCATTAATTTTACTGATTTACACCTGAAAACTAGGATAATGCTTCGGATAGTTTAACATTGTATAAACGTAAAAAACTAATTCTTTTCCACTGGCAAATAATGAAACGTGAGACGACAAATACTTATTGACTCAGGGGCTGTCTCGGTCGATTTACGTTGTACCGTATATGTTGAGATTCTCTCTGTAAGAGATTTTTTTATCGTGGAATCCCTCCTTGACACAAAGAGTGTTAAAAAGTCAGTTCCTCTCACTTTAAAATTTTTATTTCTTAAGACAAACAAAACAATTAACCTTTCGGGGAATGATACCAACTTAACCAAAAATATTTTTTGACGTTATCAAACATTTGAGTGTCTCCCAAAAATAGGGAATTGTGGGAATAACTCAAAATTTTCAAATGGAAACCTCTTTTGAGTGGCCTCTCATTTTAAAGAGCTTAAAAAATAGGCGAATGGTGGAGGTTGGAGGTTTCTAGCGTGTTTCTATCTACATTGGCAGTTTTTCAAAACTTTGAATACATCTCCATCTTGAAACCTGGCGTCAAAGACTTTTGGAGTTTTAATTTAGCCTTTAGTAACTAAAAAATTAAATGAACCATAAAAAACATTATTAAATGGAAAAGTGGTCTATTTTGGTAATATTTAAAACTTTGAAGGTCCCGCAAAAATGGAGGATTTTTGAGGCAACTTAAAACTTCACTAATGTAAGTAACCCTATTGTGAGTGATCACTCATTCTAAGGACCTTTGAAAAACATTAAAATGTTATTTAAAATAAGGGGTCACTTAAAAGACATTTACATAAAAAAATGTGAACTTAAAAATGTGAACCAGTTCCTCAATTTTTACGGGAACCTCAAAATTTTGAATATTACTAAAAGGGGCAATTTTTCATGTACTAATTTTTTTCAAGCGTCTCAGTCTTTAAGTCACCAAAGACGAAATCAAAACTCCAAAAGTCTTAGACGCTAGGTTTTAAGGAGATCTATTTAAAACTTTGACAAGCTGCCAATTTTCATAGAAACACGCTAGCGACCTTCAACACTAAATCAACCAATCACTATCAATCACTTGCATCCAATTGCTATGTATTTACGATATTTTAGGTTTATCTTTTAAGTACCATACACCTATATTTTTAAACCTCTTTAAAAAGAGGGGTCACTCAAAACTGGTATACATTTGAAAATTTTGAGTTGCCCCCCAAATCCCCCCTTTATGGGGGACACTAAAAGATTTTGGTAACGCCAAAAGATAATTTGGATTAAGTTAGTATGATTCTCCAAAGGTGAACTGTTTGACTTAACTAACAAAAAAATCAAAGATGGGACGGACTTTTTTACACACTGTGTAAGAGTTAACAGCCTAGTAAGCTTTAAAATGGTAGACATTATTAACTTGAAAACTCCAGCATTTTTTAATTTCTGCTAGCGTATTTTCTTGAGTAAAACTCATCTATAAGCAATTCGAATTCATCATGCTAGGCGAATTTATTTTTAATTTACTCCTAAGACCCATTACACAACCATTAGTCCAACAGCACTCGGTGAAGTGAGTGGTGATGGGTTAAACCATTACAAGGGCACGCTCTAATGTATTTAATGCGTTCCTTCAATGTTATTTTTATTTTTACCTAATTTTTTCATTGAAACAATAGAATAAACTTAAAGTATAGACGAATATTGCTTCCTGAAATATTGCTTGGCAAAAAATGTCTAGACATTTAATGGGGTTAACTTTGCTCTAAGCTCTTAATACATATTTTCATGTTAAAACGACTTGTACTAAAGTTTTGGGATTGTTTAAACTTTTCCTTTGTTAAAAAAAGTTTGAAAAAATCTCTCTAATATTGTCGGTTAATCCATTGACATTATAATTAAAAGTCAATCGTTTTACATAATCAATTGTTAATAAAATAAATAAGCAGTAATTATCTGTTAATTTAAAGATGTGAGGATTGCTAATTTAATATTCATTATAAAACACACCGTCATGATGGAAATCCAATTTTATTCCAAGTATTTTAATTTGGATTTTTGCGGACATTTGCCATCACTGATTAGTAAAAAACAATTCTATTGTTTCAATAAAGAACAATGATGTTTTTTACTAATCAGTGATTGCAAATGTCCACAAAAGTCCAAATCCAAATAACCAAGTGAATGATATTACGAAATAAATAATAATTATTAACGTTAAGATCGCTTATCAGTTATATAACAGTTTCAACTTGCCACACAACTATAGTTAATTGCTGGAATTAGATGCTCCAATATAATATAATCTTGATCATGTTTTACAACGATATTTTAGGTTTATCTTTTTAGTTCTTTTTGTAAGTGGTATTGCTTGACAAATGAATTTAGTGAAAACATTATTATGTAAAAGAATTTACAGTGTCCAGTCTTCAACACTGTATTTTGGCTATTCAACTAGCATAGTCGACCTATGGCTCGCACATATAAAAAATGCTTTCAACGCATGTCAACTTTCGGCATGTAGGGTGTTTAATGTGGCAGGAACGAACAATTGTGATCAATTATTTTTTTAACATTACGCCTCAATTATCAAATATAAAACTCGGCGCTAAGCAAGCAATATCACGGCTGCCAACCCTGTGATTTCCCCAGAGGCATTTTCCCTCATTCTGTTTGGATATGTTGATTGAATGAGTGATTGTTTGTACCCAGGTTTGGACTCAGTTTATTTTCATCTTTGTCGGAAATAAATGTATTGGATATATGTTAAAAAACTAAAACCCGTGTTGTATGTAGAGCAATCTATATATATTCACCTTCATTATTACATGTATGTTTTTAGTTCTTAAGTTGCATCTTAACTTCCGTAAAAATATTTTATAAAATATAAAAATATAAGAATGTGAAATAATAAGTAATAATTTTACAATTTATGGAAATATTCTTATAGTTTTTGATGAAATTCTTGAGAACATTCCCAATGTTAACAAGCGTCTTCTCAAATGAAGTTCTCCTTTAATGGCATTCTTTGGCCTCCACGAAGTACTATTTAAATGTAATTCCATTGCAAGCTATGCAATACTTTTTATTTAGAACATTTCTTGGTAGTCATTTAAAAGAACTTTTTCTGAATACTTTTATATATTCAACTGTACGATGAATTAATAAACCAATTAATGCATGTTCTAGATTTAAACTAACAAGTGGATTATTTATTTTTTTAAACTCTAAATTACTTTAATTGTCCGGTACTAAAAATATTTTAGGAAACACTGAAGACACTGAAGGGAGTGATATATGTCTCCTAAAAGTATATAGAAGATATATATCAGAAATAAATCTCTGAAATATTTCTGTTGTATATAAAAGCTCATATAAATAAATACATTGCTCAGTTGATGCTTGCACATTTTCTGTTTTGAAAGGATTCTTGGATATCAATTTTGATATGAAGTACAGCCAATTAGTATAGTCAATCAGTATATGTAGTTTATGTAGTACATGTATTTTGTTTAGTTGATTATTGTTTTTATCCCTCAATTATCTCTGTTACTGTTCATACAGGGGCTAAGTGGAAAAAAATCATCTATTAATTTCCATAATAGACTAAGACTGTATTTTTAATTGATTTATTAATCAAACATTGCGTTAATACAGTATATTTCATCCCTAGGGCCGAAAAAACGTGTTTCTTACGAGGTCAAGTTTTTTGTCCGAAGGTTATGAGAGTAATTACCGAGTTACGAATACCCCAAGTGTATTTTTCCTTAATCTGCTCTGTAAACTACGTTCATATCTTCACAAACCAAAGATTTGCACGGTTATTACCTATAAAAGATTTCTCCCAAAGAGGTAATACTAATATTAAATTGTCATTCCTTATACTATCGATAGACTGATGTAAACACGTTGTCACTTTTATTAGATGTTAATGAAAGTCTTACAACACTTAAAAATGTATTTACCAATACTTTATTTACATACAAGATGGTAAATATTCACAAATGGTGAAAATGGCAATCGATTTCGATTGGTCACAGCAAACATCATCACAGCAAACATCATCACAGCAAACATCATCAGGACCAATGAGAGTCTCCAAAGTCTTGTATTTTCATCATACCTTAGTCTAATATGTATAATATATACTGTGACCAAAAAGCTTGTTATAATGTCTAAAATTGTCATGTACACAATATAAACAATCATGTTTTACATTAATATCTCGGTTCAAGGAGGGTTAATTAAACATAGAGGAAAACTAAACATACTTCCTGCTGAATAAAGGGGATGACGCACGACTTCCGGTGCGGCTCAGCTGATATCGCGGCGGAAGTGGCACACATAAAACACACCTCAGCTGGAGTTATTATCACACAAATTCTTTAACTCATATTTCACTGGTTACTCTGTACTCTGGTTTTCTTAAAATAATAATAATTATCATAAGTTATAAAAATAACCGTTTTTCCTTTTAGTATAACAGATTTTAAAGTGAAACTAGTTTCTATAAAATTTCTGATTATGAAGGATTTTTTACGTGTTTGAAATTTTCGGTTAGAGTAACTGAAATAAGTGAATTAAAGAAAAATAATTCTTAAAATTAATTCAAAATATAAGAAAAAAAATTATTTCCTCGGCAATAATCTTTTACATATTATATTGCATAGAAAACCGTCTAAGAATTACATAAAACAGTATAATTTGTATTAGAATGTTTCCTTGGTAATAAATTCATACAAAATATTTATTTAAAAACTTCTTGTGGTATAATGTTTCAATGAAAGAGCAAAAGCTACGTTTGGAGAATTTGTATTATAGTTTCGATTCTTGTAATCATCATAACATTAATAAAAAAACTGTTAAATAAAGTAGCTGGTTTGAGTTTTTTTGTTTGAAATTTATATTAATATACTCAAAACTGTATCTACCCTAGGATTCTCCAGCATTTATTGTTGGGTTCAAAAGAATACTGGAATAGCATTCTTTTCAATGCAATCTCGTTAAGTCATTTCCGCAATAAACAGTTTATAATTCCAAATGTGCACACAAATATTCATTGGCTGGAAAAAAAACTGAAATATAAATATCGATTGCCATATCTTGGATCCTTATACCTAAATCCTGCCTAAAACAAACACCTTAACGTGTAATAAAATAATAAAACCCAAAAGTCAAGGAGTTAACTAGGATAAGGTCTTATTGTATGTTATAAGTTATAGATGTTTTAAATTATGTAGGAAACATTAAGATCGCAATCGAATTTTTTATGTCCGACTTGGAATTTTTCCACAGCTAACCTTTTAATTGCAATTCGTATCGTCCTAAAAACAAGAAGTGAATAAAGAATAACAGACAAGCCTCTGGTCTCGGATTATAGTCTCAGGTCTCAGAGTTTGACAGGCAACTCCTAAAGGGAAATCATCAAGTCGGTGTCCTCGGACCTGCACAACTAGATGATACATACATTAGGTACATTAGATACATTAGTTGAAATAGATGTTATGCTGAGATAATTGTAGGAGGATTGCATACTTGCACGTTGAAACAAATTTATATTCCGATTCAAGTTATTCAATTTTAATTTTATCTAGCATGAATCCTTTAAAGCTATACCATATTTTTAAAGCTATAGAACAAATTTTAACCTTGTATTACAATATGAGATAAAATACGCATATAAAGGTAAAAGACGTGATGAAATTTTATCAACGTAATTGAGCTTTCATATTTTAGCAGCCAGATTTCATTAAATTTAAATGATTTTTAAATGTTTTAATTAAAGTTATTCTGGGCTAATTTAATTTAGTTTAGATCCATGCAATGATCGTCACACGCAATATGGTAATTAATTTATCATTGAGTCTTTGAATTTAAGTTTTTTTTACCGTCCCACCTTCGCATATCAGGACGCTAGCTAGACCTTGCAAGGAACTGTTTGCACATTACTTCGGGCTAGGACAATTAAGTCACGGTATTATAACAAAATAAAAAAATCCATTGGTTATTGGCTTGCATTTAATATCACGAAAGGGTTAGGTTGTAAAGCTGTATCAAAGAATGTTTAGCTGAGGTTGCATTTGTATTGTACGAAGTTACTTATAGTTTTATAAACGGAATACGGCTGATGTGTGCTTAACATTTTGGAATCGAAAAATCGAGAATATTTTCCCCAACAAAAGCTTAAGTATCTTTCAACAGACCTTGGCTATATATTAACGAAAAACTATTCAATAAGCACACTGAGACTTTATTATTTTAAATAAGATATAATTCCGATCAACTTCAATATGATTAAACATAGATTTTAGTAATTAGGTACGTTTGTGTTATCTTAGGCACGTTTGTATAGCAATTACTCAGCCAAATCCCATAATCCCGTACAAGGGCTTTATGTAACGTGTTCTTAGTTGGCTTAACCCGTAGTTTGCTGAGGACTAGGGGGATATGCCCGATGTCCTTTAACTTGTCTTGATTAATAATATACAGTATTTTTGATATTTTGCAGTTTGCAACGAAATCACGTTTTATAAAATATGATTGTTTTACAAAAGTCAAAAGCCAAATCAAAATATTATATTAAATTGTCACCAAAGTTACAAATCCTTGCATTTTAAAAAAATCATATTTTCTATGCTGAATGTTATTTATTTATTTTACATGACACAATACAAGTTATACACCCAATTACATTGTGCATGTTCAATAGCAGAAGACATGCTATTATTTGAAGGTCCACAATATTTCTGTCCAGTCCAGTGCACATACATAATTATCACTATTAGGCCTAACAGAAGTAAACAAATAAATAATAAATAGCATAGCAATAATAATATATGTAACAGTAAAATAGATAATAATAAATATTAATAATAATCAACAACAATAAACTCTGTTAACAATAAATTGACTAAACGTACGAGAGAAAATAAGTAACAAAAAATATATAAAAAATAACTCATATAAGTCATATTAAGTCCCTTAGTTTTATTTTATTTTTCTCACACTGGTAATATTAAGATTCTGATCCCTCTCAACTACTTCCATAGGCATTGGGAAACATTATAATTGTAAAGTAACTACGTAGTTAACTTAATAAAAGTAAGATTCATATTTATCTACAATTTCCTTTAACTTTTCTTAAAAAATATATGTTAGTTTAACAAATTGTGATTCTGTTAAAATCAAGATACTGTCAAAAATTATTATGTTTCGCCTCGGATTTTTTAACCTTTATTAACATTTTTTCCATAAAAATGGTTTACCAAACTGTAAGAAGCCTCTAAATATTCTTAAAAACTCCGAGAGTTTCATTCAAAAGGGATTTTCTTTTCGGGTAGATTATTCTGAATGTATAAAATGTAAAAGGTATATAAAAAAAGTTATTGTGTGAAAAAAGGACAAATTCTGTGTTTATTGCAATTTCACACAAATATTTTTTTCTACTTAACTATTTCTTAATATATTTCTTCCTTTTGTTTTATGATGGTTTTAAATATTTACCTTAAAGATTATTTAATGGTTGTTTATAATTTTTTCATTGTAAGATTATTACTTTGAGCCTACAAGCAATTAATCAAGCATCTGTCAGCGCGGGTTGTGGTTTGGTCAAACTTTAACCAGTTTCGCGATGTTTGATTTGTTAAACTCTGATTTGCATCTGGGGCTGACTCCTGCTTGTGTTGTTCATGAGTTTCGTTCAATTAAGTTAATTGCTAACATCTATTTCATTAACTTTTAAGTTGAAGAAATATTATCAAAATGTCTTTCTACAAAAAAACCCAGTTCTATTAGCTGTGTAGCCTGGTTTCAATCAATTGAAAATACCTATTTCCTTTGGATAGTAAATATAGGTAGAGCGTAGATGCAGAAACTTAGAGTTATGGATGTAGATATGTACTTTTTCCGGATTTAAAAACGAAAATATAAAAAAGTAACCACAATGTAAGTATGTTTCACCGTTGTATTATACTGTTACAGTTTATGTGCAGGCCACAGTAAAACACCCCTAAAGCTGGACCTAGCAATGTGAAAGATCTCCTCATACATTACGGCATAACTCGTCCGAGTTTTACAATGCTTTTCTAATGCTTTTTTTTATGAGTTTTTGTTTATGATTGGGTTTTCCAAACCGATCATAAAATATATGGCTTCCAATTTTTTATGCCTTTGCAAGATTTTATCATTCTAGTTCCAATGGCAACCCGGATACATTTCAGCTGTTAAGTCTCTATGGAATGCGAAATTCAGCCTGTAATTGATTTTTCATCAAAGAGCTTTATTTCTAAATGTATTTTTGTATATTTCTATGGTTATTTGTTTTGTAAATCAGAATAAGTCAGAGAAATAAGCTTTGGCAAGGAGGAGTTTTGTAGGATCTTTTGATTATACGTACAAGCATTATGGTATAGCTTGGAAATTAAAACAAAGCCCCGCCAGCGAGGAATGAGGAAATGCAAATGGTTCCGTGTTGGAGTTGTCTATTGTTTTGTCAAATGCATGCAAATTTCATTAAAAGTAAGGACTGCAAAAACATTTCACATTAAAAATAGAGTTTTTAAATTAACATTATCCGTAGCAAATTATTATGCGGTGTATTTAGATAGCATTACTTTTAGTTTTGTTGACTATCGAATTAAAAAATCACCCACAAACCTCTAAAAATGGCGTGTCTTGAAATACAGCTTCTTGGAGGTCACGAATTGTGGATAGTTATGAGCGATGGCTTGTGGACGTGGTGTTCAAAAGTAGGGATTAACGTCCGCACTATTGAATACAACGTTCAGAGGACCGTCCTAACTGGTTAGAACCAGTTCGTAATCTGTAAACCAGGCAAATTATGGTTCGGATCCCACGTTAAATGTAGGTCCCTTAGTTGCCATTGGCTGGTGGGCTATTATTTAACAGTACTGTCTAATTAAGAGAGCTTCCTTGTTATTACTTTTTGTAGTAAAATACATAATATTAGTTGCAATGACGTTAGAACGAGAAGTAGGTAAAGCGTAATTTGGAGTTTATGAAGTAAACTGAATAAGGTAAGCGATGAATCTCGCCATGTTATTATGTGGTAATATAATTTGTCCACTCACTCCTCGCAAAACCCCTAACAGCTGTAATTTGAGTGCACAAAGTTGCGAATTGGAGCCTTTCGACTGCCTTTTCATTAAGAGGTTGTTAGGTATAAATGTTTGATAAATCCTTAAATCATTGTCTTGCGTGAAAAATGGGAAAATTGTAGCTATTAAATCGTGTTTCTTTAGTATTAATCTTTGAGTGTCAGTTAAAAATTTACGAAACTTTTGCGTATTTCAAACGCGTGAAACGAGTACAGTACAAACAAGCATACCTATAAACGTCAAACTTTTGTAAAACATACCGCTGATAATACATTCATTTGTGTATGTAACACAACACAACACATCCTTGCATCAGACTTGGATACTCAGCGAATTCGAACGCATAAAACATATTTGAATCGAACATAGATTTGAAATGTTTTTGTAATATACATAAAAAAATAAGTATGCATGTTTGCTGCAACATTTATATAAGAATTCAGTGTTTCTAAGTAAATATATAGTATATCTAAACTAGAAGAAGCCATTTAACAAGCTGTATTAATATATTTCACGAAATAAGGAATACAACGAATTCATTATATTTGCCTTAAAGATAATATGGGTAATGAGTTAGCAGGTTTATCATGAGACCTAGGGTAATAGCTTCTTCCCTATAGGGGAAATTCGCTAAAAAAACGTCCGTCTTTGAAATAAAGTAGTGGACTGTAAGCGAGAGCTCTCCCCAGGAAGAATCGTTGCTGAAGTGCTTATTATGTAAAATCTGAGAGCTGTTAGACAGGAAATCGATGGCTTTTCTATCTTGATCGGGTTTAACAAATTAAGATTCCAAGGGTCATAAGACATGGGCCCTATCATCATTGACTATAAACACAGACTAAATACATGTATAACTTAGTATCATGTTCCCCAGTTTTAAATGAGGATATTATTTCCACAATATACACATAAAAAACACATATGAACAAAGGTACATTTTATTCATTTAATGTAGACATTCATCTATTAAATTTAAATGTAGTACCTCTAGAAAACTTGAACCTATGATTTCCACACTGTATTGAACCGCTTTTTGGTGGGACTTTTTTATGTTTACGTGTCATTGTAGAGCTCAGCATCAATTTTATAGCAAGTCACAAAACTTATACATGGGAGACCACATAAAACACCTTGTCATCCCTTCACAGTATAATGTTTTAAAGTACAGTAGAAATTTCAGGAAACAACCAGTTGTAATGATTTTTTTTTAGCAGGCTATCGAAAATTAACCAAAACTTAAAAGCTGCGGCGGAGCTCATTTCAACTAGGAGATGTAAAATATAGTTTGGTCGAGAGTATAAAACAACAACAGAGCAATACAATTGAATAGAATTTGTGTTTGAATATTTACATTTGATTTCAGGGATGATTACAAAGATCATTAAACAACAGACACATCAATTATATGCTTTCGTATGATCACTTTTCCTTGCTCAATAACATAGATGAAGCATCCTGCCAAAAAATCAACATTGACTATGACACTTCGATCTATTTTTACAACCAGGTTAAAATATGAATAATTTTTTTAGGACAAAGGGGTTTGTCAAGAATTTCCCGAGAAGGACCTTGCAATAACTTCATTAGCGGCAGGACCATAGAGGAGGAGGTCTCGTTAGGCGATTCGAGGCCTCTTCAGCCGCCTCATTATTGTGCCTTCATACTCCATCTGACCGGCCATTCAGCTGTCCTGATAGTTAATTAAATTAATCATAACGAAGATAATTTGAATTTAACGTATTTAAGAGCGTGCGTAGACGTTTATGCCATTGCAGAGAGGTTGATACAGAAAAAGTAGATGCTGGAAATATAAAAAAACCTCTTGTTGAATTAGGAGAGTTTGTTTGAAATTGTGTTTTAAAAGGTGTTCTTTCGAAGTATTCGAAACAAATAGTATTCTTAAACAAAATGTTCTCATAAGCAGCAAGAAGAAAAACTATGTACCTTATGAAGGTTAGCTAGTACAGTTTTTTTCACTTGGGAAAAATCGTAGTATTTAATAAGAATTTATTTGAACCAATTATGATCAGACCTAATTTTTATGGCGACTAGGTCAGACCTAATTTTTATGGCGAACGGAAGATATATAAGTTATGTTATATGTTAAAGTTTGATCTATTTCTTCGAATAATTAAACATTTTGAGACAGAATTTCTGGTAAATTTTAACTTAAAGAACTTTGATTTTTATATTTTTTTTAACTATTTCAGCTTCCACATAAATAATTTGATATGCCAAATACACATTCCGTAAGACCATCACACGATGTAATCTATTTGCAAATGAGTGCTCCTTTGATGAAATGGATTCCAAAATAACGCTGATGATTTTCAACACTAGGAATGTATCGCTTCAGTTTTCTAGCTTTGCAAAATTGTCATATTTATTTGATCGACGACCGTATAATGTTAGACCCTAATGACCTTTTCATTGTGAATTAATTATTTAGATAATTTGTTTGTCAGTAGTAGTCTATATCCAAACAAATGTGTTAATAAGTTTTTCTCGTATATTTTTAATTGAATCAAGTAGAATGGGATTTATTGTATTTAATTATTGAATGCGTAATATGTTCAACATAAAAGTTAAAAGTTACTAAAATTATATTAGAAATTCGCATTCAAATACTGGATGTTATTTTATAGTATTACCAAAACATTAGATCTAATAAAAGTACTAGATTAGGTCATTAAACTATCAGTTTAATCAGTTATGATCTATAAACACGTTTTACACTCAAAAGTACAAAATGCTTAGTATTAGAAACACTAGTTGCAGATTCGGCAAAAATATGATGGTACCCTTATAACCTTTATTGTAAGTGTAACGGTATCTTATTCAGGTAAAATAAACAAATCGTCGAAATGTTAGAGCGATAAAAGGTTCTCCCTCAATCCCAATAACCCAGGATTAGGAACCGCTTGTAACTTTACACGACAAGTTTTATCGTCCACTTCTTTCTCGAGTTAAGTTCTAGTGTTTCTAGAGATAGTTGAGATGGTTCAACACTCTTGTTGTAAGTCAATTTTACCTCTAACTGTTTGACACTACGTCTTGGCAAAAATCTGGAGTATTTATTATTTTACCTCAATATTTATTCATTTTTCTGGAAGAGTGAATTAATGAAATAATTTACTTATTTCGTTACTCTTCTTTAATTCTTACATACTTGTACATATTTTGTTATTAGTCTTTGGTTATTTTTTCACTGTATTGCTTTTTAAAGTCTAACACTTAATTAAAATTTATATTAATCTTGTAGCTATCTTTCAATGACGACACTGCAATATTGTGACACACACTCAAGTATAGTTAAAATGATTTGTTTTCTACGCAGCATACGAAGAAACAAACCTTCCTTTAGCTGTGAATAACTCAATGTAACTGACCGATTAGTTGCTCTCCATTGTATACTGAACAACAGCTGCAACAATGTTCATTAATGTTTTTGAATTCAATCAAATTAATTTAAATGAATATGCTTTGAATTATATTAAAACCTAACACCATCGATAAGTATTGAAGCGATAAGTATTGAAATATATGTCATAATGTCCAAAAAAGGCATAGATAGGTGTATTGACCACCGTTTAGGATACAATCAGTACTAAATTCACTACATATCAAATACTACAAAAATATACCTCACAAATAAAATATAAAAACCGTTGAATAAAATCAATTGTTTCGTATCAATTTTTCAAACGTAGTGATAGTAATAACAATTGAGAAAGATTTTATTAGCTTGGATACCTAACATCAACGGGCTTTGAATGGAGTAAATTTAAAAGCAACCTTGTATATCTTTTATATGAAATAAATATTACATCATAATAAAATCTCCGTAGAGTACAAATTAATGAAGTTGTAATTTCCTACGAGGTTATAGTATCAAAAACTTTCATCCCTGGTGTATCAATATGGCAACTTGGAATATAAAATTACTACGAAAGTACTAAGGTAACTGGGATTTCACAAAAGAAGTTTTACTGCTATTACAGTTATTCAGAGGAGAAAAACTCTTGTTTCGTTAATATTCTTTTGAATTAATTTAGTATGTTATTAATAAATGGGATTATTTAAAAAAGACATAATTGAAAAATTAACACCGAAAGGGTCAAAGTATTATTATGGAAAGTTTTTCCTTAAAATATGTGGCCTAAAATCTCTGTTTTATTTTTACCCCATGAACCACGTCGACAACGTTTGTTTTAATATAGTGAATTTATGAACAAAGATCACGTTTACGAACTATCGGGGGCGCTTTCAGCGAGGTTGGAATTGATCCTACGCCAACCAATGACCATTCCAGTCACGTAGTGGCGAACCCATCATTTCCGGTAACTGGGGCCCGGGCTCGATAATTGTTATCGCGTTTGGCTGACTCGTTTGTGCTTGTTTACGCTACTTTATAGAGAATAAAACATGATAATCTGATGGAATTTAAAGTTTTTACTAACTCTGCAAAACCGTAATGATATACCGGTAACAGCAATATACTCATAGCCATCTCCACCTATACCTGTGCACCAATATGTCCTGAACGTTTTGAAGGGTCAAAAACTCCTCGATACCTGTATTTTTTGTGGTTTCTTCATTGCTAAATGAGGTAACAAGGTATGAAGAGAAAAATAATTTATAGGAATTAATCATCATTTTATAAGACTACATGAATTGTAGGACTGACTATTTTACCAAATAGTTAATTCAGATAGAATCGATAGCTTTATAGGCATTACTCAACCAGGAAACAACATCAGTAACACTCAACTGATTATTGTGTCTATCTTCAATAAGTAAGAGCCAGGGTAAAACAATGTATATAGTCCAGTCAATGAATGACCAAAAAGTAGGTGTAGAGTGCGTGAGCAGGTAACTAAGCGATTCCTTCAGAAATTTATTCAGGGGGCTTAGGGTGTTAAAATACCAAAAGTCCTGACACCTAGGTGGTGAGCCAAGGGGGGGAGGGGGGGTAAAGGTGCGCATTTTGGGTTTTTTGCTTAAAACTCAAAAACGTTGCATAACTATCGAAAAAATGGTCCGATTTTACTGAAATTCGGCACAGACAAGTAAATTGGTAAGTATTCGGACGAGTTAAAAAACCAGCCCGATCAGACCACCGAAAGGGGGGGTAAAGGGGGATAAACCCCCCCAAAAATGGGGTTTTTTGGGTTTCTTTTTGGGTTTTTAGGGTTTTCACATAGAAAAATAAAAATAATCCAATTTTAGATAGCACCGTTGAATTCAACTCGAAAAAACAAACAATTTAGTATATTGAATCATTGCTCTATGTCCATTGGTTACCGAGATATCGAAAGTGGTAAACACAGTACGTTGTCCCAATGTTAACCTTATGGGAAATAAGTAAAATTCTATATCTCGCTTGTTTCTCAACATATCTTAATAAAACTTGGTTTGAGGCTGTTTATAGATAAGATTTAATGTGTTTTAGTCTAAAATCACCATTATTTCCATTATTGTGGCAGCAAACCTGCATACTCGTTCCCCATGTTATCCTTACGGGAAATAAAAAAATTCTATATCCTCCTTATTTCTTTACACATACTGATAAAACTTGGTTTATGGCTTCTTTCAGTTGGATCTACTAAAAGTTGAATTGAAACCACTTAGTTTAACGTACCCGTTGCAGCAATCCTACATACTCATTCTCCATGTTATTTTTATGGAGCTTACAAAAACACGACATATGATGGATTAAAATATGTTATTCTGTTTTTGAAATTTGCCGAAATTTTGAAATTTAAAATTATTCTGTTTTTGTTTGCATGTCTGCTGCAACGGGGTTGTTTTGCTTATATCCCGAAAACAGTGTACTGAGAGAAATTTTGTTAGTAATAAAGTAGGGTACATAACATTATTTAAAACTATTAAAACCATTTAAAGTGTTACCCTCGAAACAAGTTTAAATTTAGGATAAGAAAAAAAATTATTCTTCCTCAAAATATTGATGAACGTTTCATCATATTCATAAGTGTAAACCTAAGTTGTAGAGGTTTAAATTCCCCTTTAGAATTTATATACATTTGATAACTTGTCTTCAACCCGCCCAAAATTCCAACTATATTAAAACTTTTATAACATTTGCGACAATTTTCGTCAAACAATCTATCATATTTAGAGCTCTAGAGCTATTTAGAGAGAATAGGCAAAGTAGGTGGTATCCCAAGGCAACAGATTTCTGGGAGCAAAGAATTTTGTCAATTAGTATTATTTTATCAGTTACTTTACGAAAATCCGTTTTTGGGGCGGCACATTTCTATTTTGTTATTCGTTAACACAAAAACGTATTTTAAATTGCAAAAGTTAAGCAGTAAAGTAGTGTTAAATAAGAGTATTTTCAATTAAAACATATTAACGCAAAAACTCGATCCACGGATTCGCTTCATAAAATAGCTTTTGAAAGGACAATGATAAGGTAAGTACTATTTTTTTGTTATCCACGCTGGCGCTGGAAGGGAGGTTAAAAGTAGCCCTTACCCGCACCGAAATGCGGGCCCTCTACGCCGCTCGCCCAAGAGAGCAAAGCGACGAGCAGGGGTCTCCAGCCTCTGACAGACAGCATCAATGTCAGAGGCCCCGCCTCGAGGCTCGAGGCGGCTAGGAGCGTACAGTTCTCTGTACGTCTCCTTGGGCATACCTGCTAAAAAAAACCCTCGCATGCTGTCACCACATCATTGCGATCGACCAGAGCGTCTGCTTATTGCGACATCGCAATGCGTGGCCTCTGTCCCTTCAGGACTCCGCGCTGCTGTCCCTTTCGGGACTCCTCAGTTGGTGTTCAACCGTTCTTCTGCTGTCCTCAGTTCTGGTGTCACCCGAGACACCCATCTGTCCTCTTCTGGCGCAGGACGGACATGACAAAGTCAGCCACTGCATTCCAGCTGACACTGCCCTGCAGCATCTTCCCCACGATGTTGTCCGGGGTCAGATGACCGCCGACCGAGTCGGCGAGGGCAGTCCGTTCTTCGTCAAAGCGACGGCACACGAAAAAAGTGTGATGCACGTCGTCTCCGTCGTGTCCCCAGTACTTGGACCTGGGCGAGTCGACCTTGCCCATTCGGTGGAGGTACAAACGGAAGTAGCCATGACCTTTCAGGAACTGGGTGAGGTAAAAGTTCACCTCCCCGCGGCGAACCCACGGCTCCAGGTTCCTGATGAGTCGCCATGTCCACCTTCCGGTTGTGTCTTCGTCCCATCGACGCTGCCAGGCGGCCATTATTTGGCCACGGGCCAGCTCGGCAGCCTCTCCCCGATCCATCTCGGGAGCACGCCCCCAGATGGTCTTCTTCTCTTGCGCCAGCAGGTCGATTGGGATGACTCCTGCAATGACCAGCACCGACGCCTGCGAGACCGTGCGATACGAGGACGCGACCCTGAGCGCGCCGCATCTCTGCACCGCCAGCATGCAAGTCCGGTATTTATTCACCTTCGTCGCATCTGCCCAGATCTCCGCTCCGTAGAGCATGATGGCCTGTGCCGTCGACAGAAAAAGCCTCTGTTTCCCCTGACTCGGTCCTCCGATGTTGGCCATCAGTCTTCCGAGGCAGGACGTCACTTCGGCCGCCTTGTCGCACACGCTTCTGATGTGGTCCCAGTAGGTGAGCTTGTTGTCCAGCACCACCCCCAGGTACCTGGCCGTCCTCTGCGTCTCGATCACTTCGGTACACACCCGCATCGTGGGTATCCGCCTCCTCGTCAGCATAACTATCTCCGTTTTGGAGAGAGCCAGCTGAAGGCCGTGATCGCGCATCCAGCCTTCCACCAGGCGCATGACCTGATTCAGCCTCAATTGGGCCAACTCCGCGTTTCGTGGCGGTCACCACCACGTCGTCGGCGTATCCCACGAGGAACGTTCCGTATGGCATCTCAGTGCGGAGCAAGCTGTCATACGAGACATTCCAGAGATCCGGCCCCAGCACCGATCCCTGGGCTGCCCCAGAGGTAACGGCCCTGGTTACGAAACCCCGGTCCGTCTCGTACATCAGCCGCCGGTCCCTCAGGTAATCTCTCACCATGGCGAGTAGGTACCCAGGTAACCTGAATGTTCTTTCCAGTGCGACCAGAATGTCGCACCACCGTGCCGAGTTGAACGCGTTCTTGACGTCAATCGTGACCAGCAGCACGATCGGACGAGCCGCGTGGCACGCCTGATCCGCTCGTGTCACCGAAGCTACGACCTCCGAGATGGCGCTGAGTGTTGAGTGGCCTTCTCTGAACACATGTTGTCGGGCCGGTTTGTGCATATATTTGCCTTATATGCAAATAAGGTGACTAGGCCTATTCAAGATCCAGAATGTCCCACAATGGCAAATGACGATGAAAGAAAAACTATCTTGGACTTGGATACAGGCGTTACTGAATTTGAGGGATTTTCTACACCTTAAGTAGACAAAGCTAAATTTCTAAAAGTCACTGTGTCAAAAACTTGGAAACTTGGAGTCGGATGACAGAACCAGTCGGCTGAGGTTAGTGCCGGAGGATCCATATAGGCTAAGATTACAAGTTGTAAATAATGCTAAACCAGCTGTAGGCCTATAGACTTTAAATATTTTTTATATGAATAGAAGGTTTAAGAGAAAAAGTAATGGAGTTAGAAATTTTATTGAAGGACAAATATTTCTCAGTGTTATGTTTCAGTGAACATTGGTGTAACACCGAGGAAATCAACTTTCATGTTCCAGAAGGTTACTACTTAGCAACTAGTTTTTGTAGAAAGGAGCATAGTGTTTTTGCAGTTAGTGTGTTTATATTGGCTATTTTACCAATATTGATTGAAGAAATTGATGTTAAGAAGTATTAATTGAATTGATGAAATAAACTTCGAAGTTTCAGCTATTAAGTTGTTCAGTTGTAATATCATAATTGTTGAATTATACAGATCTCCCAATGGTAAGATAAATTTATTCCTGAAACTGTTAGACAACATGTTAAGGTTTTTAACACTTTTCAAATACAGGATAATAATTTGTGGGGACGTGAGCGCAGAATTTGATGTAACCACAAAAAGCCTAGTGTAGTTAATCTTATGAATCTTTTAAGGCAATATAATCTATACTGCACAAATTTTCAATCGACACGAGGCCTGGCCTGTCTGGATAATATCAGACGTACAACTAAATGATTGCGACACAAGTGTACTACAACCAAATTTATCTGACCATAAAGCGCTTCAATTTGAATTTAAAATAGGCTTAGCTCAAAATAATGATAGACCGAAAGTGAAATTTGATAGAAAATTTTCTTCAGACAATATTATTAATTTTCAAAATCTTTTATGCTCTCTTGGCTGGGAAGATATATTGAAAATGTCTGATAGTGTATCGGCCAAGGATTAAATAAGAATAAATACCCCCGTTGCAGCAGACCTGCATACTCAGCGAATTTCAATTAAAAAAGAATTTTTATCCAACATAGCAAGATATGAAATTTGTTGTGTTCTCCGTAAGAATATTATGGGCAATGAGTATATAGGTTTGCTGCAACGGGTATGTTAAACTAAGTGGTTTCAATTCAACTTTTAGTAGATCCGAACTAAAAGAAGCCATAAACCAAGTTTTATCAGTATATGTTAAGAAATAAGGAGGATATAGAATTTTTGTTTATTTCCCATAAGGATAACATGTGGAATGAGTATGCAGGACAAGAAAATGGAAATTTTGGTGATTTTAGACTAAAACATATTAAATCTTATCTATAAAAAGCCTCAAACCAAGGTTTATTAAGATATGTTGAGAAACAAGCGAGATATAGAATTTTACTTATTTCCCATAAGGTTAACATTGGGACAACGTACTTTGTTTACCACTTTCGATATCTCGGTAACCAATGGACATAGAGCAATGATTCAACATACTAAATTGTTTGTTTTTTCGAGCTGAATTCAACGGTGCTATCTAAAATTGGATTATTTTTATTTTTCTATGTGAAAACCCTAAAAACCCAAAAAGAAACCCAAAAAACCCCATTTTTGGGGGGGTTTATCCCCCTTTACCCCCCCTTTCGGTGGTCTGATCGGGCTGGTTTTTCAACTCGTCCGAATACTTACCACTTTACTTGTCTGTGCCGAATTTCAGTAAAATCGGACCATTTTTTCGATAGTTATGCGACTTTTTTGAGTTTTAAGCGAAAAACCTAAAATGCGCACCTTTACCCCCCCCTCCCCCCCTTGGCTCACCACCTAGGTGTCAGGACTCTTGGTATTTTAACACCCTAAGCCCCCTGAACAAATATCTGAAGGAATCGCTTAGTTACCTGCTCACGCACTCTACAACCCATTCCTTGACTGGACTAATAATGAAATAACTTGCTTTATTAGCAGCAGTATTATCATGCACTTGTGGTTATGACGGTAGTTAAATCAAGTCCACAGGTAGGTAAATAAATTTACTTTCCTACGATAAATATAAATGTTTCTAACAATAAAACCTTATCATCTGAAATACAGATAATAAAATTTCGCTAACTAGATGAAAAACAATAAATTCATCTCTTTTAATTAGATTAATTAATTATTACGTCAATGTAAAAGTATCAGTGATGATTTATAATTAATCAATCTTTCCTATACTGCATATCTTTGATATATAAATACGAAACGGACTCACTGCTCAAGCGTGGCACACAATTTTACTTATTTGATTCACGTTGTCATTCTACTTAATTTAGTTTGGTCTGAACTATCTAATTTAGAAGATTATTTCCTACCAATTTCCAGTCAAGAATGTATCACGTCGGTCGCATTTTCTCCGTGTTATAATCTTCGTTGAAATGGTCTTTCACGTCCATTGCCAGCACGTTTAATGGTCAATAAAAGCTTTCCCACTCCATTATTAAGAGAAACTTAATGTTTTGCGTGAGATTTAAGTTTACTGTGCCAATTAAATTACAGGACGTGAATGAGAAAAATCCTTACAGCACAAAAAAGGATTCTCTGAGAATATATATTTAGCTGCGTAATACGTTTATTCATTCAGGTCAGGATATCCCAGACCTCTATACCAATATTTTATGATTTTTTTTCTGGTAAGTAGACAAGTCAAAATGTCGTATTCAAAATTTCCAAATCTAAAACTATACTCGTAGAGCCAACATTTTGTTATGTTATCAAAACATAATTTTGTCGAGCAAAATCAATGCTGTAAAATTTTGCAAAATAAACTAAAAATCAATTATAATATTTGTAAAATAACAGAACAAAATCTAAATATACAGGGGGTCTTGAATTATATTTTAAGCTGCGTAAATTCAGCTCAGGATATCCCAGAACTCTGTACTAATTTAAGGTTTTATGTTAGGTTTCTGGTTTCTAAAAAATTACTAATCTAATAAAAATATAAAAATTTACTGCTAGAGCCAATATTTTGTTATGTTATTAAAACATAGTCGAACGAAATCAATAATGTAACATTTTGCAAAATAAACATAAACACTCTAATTAGCCCTAGAAAGTAATAAGACATAATATAGTTTAGATATATATGAGCTTCACAGGTTTCACAAGGGTCAATGAATTGATCGGTCAGTTTTCAACAGTCATTGGTAAGAGTGAACCATTAACGGTCATTAATGTGAACTCATATTCTTCTCATCTAAAATGAGTATTTAGATAATTATTTTTAACAAATTATTAAGTGCTCTTCATGTTTCTAGGAATCACGGCAGCGAGCAGTTACTGCAACTGATTACTTTAGGAATGAGTACCTTCAAAGGTTAAAAACTGTGAATTTTCAATGCTCAAAAGAACAAATAAAGGATTATTAAGTTGATGAGGAGAGCAAACTAGGCAATTATTCAGCTGATTGGGCTTTGCTGAGTCGGCGCTGCGGACAACAAAGCCGAACTGCTCAACGCCAACACCATCTGCTGAATTTACCTGCAGCTAACTAAATGTTAACTGTTTGCATAAGTGAAATTAAGTTTATCTAAAAAGATCAACAGGCATCCGTTTTTTTCTAAAACATTTTAACGGATTCGAACGGCAATTGAACGTTAAACCTATTAGAAAAGAAGATAGTTTATTTTATCTATAGTTTTACTCGTTACATTTTGTGATTCACAAGATCTTTCCTTCTATACCTATAATATTATTAATTAAACTACTATACCAACCAAAAATGTGCAGATTTTCCTGTTATTAACTTTTAGTCAGCAAGCTTTATCCACCAGAAAAGTAAAGGCGATAGTTAAACGGACTTTTAATTATGAAAATAAACTTAGTAGTTTTCTTTTAGCATCCTCATTTGATAAATTTGAGTCTTCAACCATGTACTAAAGCTATGTATGTAATTAATTATACCTTACCCAAATGAGAATCATTAAGTAGTCTAGAAGAAAGTTTTTGTATATTTTATGAAAAAAATATTGTCACTTACTAATTTTTTCAGGAAGGTTCTATCACGTTTTAATTGAGGCGCAAACCTTTAAAATAATAATTGTATTCATCGAGGTCTCGAATAAGCTTTAAATACGCCACGGTCATTGTCTTGATCATAAAAAAAACGGTGTATTCATCAATCTCTGGCTTTGTTGACTCTTCATCAAACTGGTACAGACACATTGCGTTCCTACTAAATGATAAAAATGATAACTTCGTTTGGCTTCACATTTTCAAGCTAAAGTGCGAGATTATTTTTACCATAATAAAAGCTAAAATTATTTTTACCATAATAAAAGGTAATAATTTTACCATAATAAATTTTTACCATTATCAAAAGCTATTATTTCGTCGTATGAATTTAAATGGTTTGTTTACTTAACATATCCAGATAAGTTCTTATATGTACTGAAATTTGAGGACATAAATACGAATTTATATGCTTTAAACTATTGTATATTATTAATTTAAAACCCCTAGCAAAAATAAACACACCTACTAAGGAACTGTATACCCTAAGCCTAATCCAATCCTGTCAACCCGCGCAAAGCTCATTCAATGCTGTATATAATACATGTATAAAATATATTCGGGTTTCATTGGAAGCATTAAATAAATGAGACACTATTCCTGGGTACAATTGAATGCACGAGACTGGGCAACGAATGGCGCCATTGACCAGGTTAATGGCCTGTGAAATTGCAGCGACGTCGCGATGCGCCCTTTATGACGTGTCAATGCCCTTGCAACCTCAGGCAAAAATGTTATTGAAATGTTATAATGTTTATTAAAAATACATTGCTCATAATGGTGTTAGTGAAATACGTTTTTTTTTATTTGCACTATTCCATATTATGAGTGGACTAGCGACAGTTAGCTCATGATTATGAATAAAGCAATAGCAACCTCATGTTTTTATGAAAACAAAACAAATGTTTTTAGATACCGATGTTTTTTAAATGGTTGATATTTTACATTATTTTTCGTTTCGTGGTAGATTACTAGAAATGAGAGTATTCCTTCCGGTTCCCTGACATCAAAACCTTTAATTTGGGATTTTTGCATGTTTTAAGTTGTGCCTAGAAAAAGGGTAGCAAGTGAATGTAGGTAGATTAATTCTGAATGTCTCTTTTTGTGTGTCAAACATGAAATAGTGCTTCTATGTTTGAAATATATTCCTTAATCAGAAGAATGTTTTCAACTTATTGTTAAAATAAAAAAAACACTCAACTTTTTGTAGGGTCTGTAGGTAGTAGAGTTTAAAAATTAATACAAACCATCATGCTATTTCTTACACAATGTTAACTTTGTAAGGATTTTTTGAAATTCAATAGTGCAGTAGCGTTATCAATGAAAAAAAAAACTAGTTAAGTTTATAATTTTATTCATTATTCATTTTAATACTTACACCGTACAAGTTTTTTTTCCAGTATTTATGTTTAATACAAAAGATAGGACAAAAGATAGGATCTTTTGAAATTCAAATTCCATACATATACAGGCAAGATCGGATTCAGACTTTGTTTGATATTCAATATGACTGATGAAGTAATTTATATTCTGCCAACACACCTTTGTTTAAAATTCAATATTACTTTTGTGATTGAAGGAAGTATTGATTTGGTTTGAATTTATATTTAAAATTCTACTCGTCTTTGTTGGAAACATAATATGTGTGACTAACGTTATAAATATGAAAATTGGAATAGTATCGATGAAATGGAGGTTTTGCTCTCTGACCGAAACCAACTTAATGCCATCAAAGGTAAAACTAAAGGGACCATTAGTCCTACATTATAGCATATTGACAGGTTTATTTAGTATCCCGTCGATCATACATAATACTCCTATTTCCATCACCCCGTTTTGCCACACATTACGTTTAATTGTTAAACATTTATTTGTATAACTGTATAAAATATATTTTTTATTACTGTAGGCACAGAAAATAATTGTATGGCAAACAATCCTTTGCATAAACCTATTCAAAATCATTTAACCTCTCAATGCATAACGGCATCATTTGTGGACGGCTATTTAAATCCATATAAATACTTAAGGATGAATAAACTATAAAAAAATATTTACGATATATAAAATATACGGATTACTTTTATATTTATTATTAACTAAGTAAAAATACATCCGTCAACACGTGACTTCCATGCAGTTAGAGAAAATTAATTTTGTTCCCTTTCTATCGATTTTGCATGGAGGCCACATACGTGGGCACATATAGCTGGACTCATTCGTGGCCACCATGCAAATGTGGATCAAGAGGTTACCTTGACCTACCTTGCTGGCATCATATGTGGACAGTATACATTTGCGGAAGTACTGCTGTTACCTTCAAGTGGCAACATATGTGGCCATATGCAAATAAGGAAACACCATATACTAACTATAATACCTCCATACTTGCATGCATGACACATTTTTGTGGCCAGCTATTTATTTTTTTAATAAACTTATTAACCATAACAAGAACGTTTGTACACCCACTAAATTGAACCTCCTAAATTCAAAAATGTTGTTAATTTTTTTAACAGTAGTTAATGCAACATGCATGAACAGGTTAAACTAATCCTTTTATCAAAAACTATTCATGTCTTCTCTCCGTACCACCGTTGTGCTCTTAGGCGCTGCTATTAGTAAAGAATGAAATGGATTAGATTAAAATGGAATGACGCAGTGTTTTTTACAATATTATTACAATTATTATAGCCTACCTCTTTTACTGCAATATTTTTCAGTGCCATCGATTTGCCAATGTTTTTGTCCATTTATTCTAATAAGTGGAATGTCAAACACAGCACCTAAACACTGGCCGCTAAGTCCGTCGGTTTGGTTGGCACACACTATTCTAAGTCTTAACTAATACTAGACACACAGAAAAAGAAATCTGTAAATGTATAGAAATTATTACTAGAAAACAAACTATTTAAAACCATAAAATTAAAACGATAGCATGAAGGTGAATCTCTACCGGAATTGCGAGAATATTCAATATTTTTTTTTTGCCATGAGCAAAGTATAAACATTCAAGAAGGTGAAAGATCTCAGACGATGAGGAGTCAAGACCCAAACAAACAGTGGCTAAAAGCTGGGCCATGTAGTTGAGAGTAGCGAGCGAGATCTGCATAATACAGCCAAACATCGAGTCTATGAAACATCAACATTGTCTTACAATACAGAATCTGGTGATTCGAATGAAAACTTTTTTTTAGGAAAATGTTTTTACCAACAGTTACATTATTCTTTTAGTCAGAAACTAAATAAATGATTTGCTCCACTATCGGAGTTAATTATATCAATCATTTGAAGCACAACGTTATTCTGATTAATCTAAAATTAAATTACTCAATATAATAAAAAAAAATGACAATGAATTTTGACGATTAACTATGGACAATTAATTAATAGCAGTAAAAGTTAGTGCTTTTATTTGAAATTCAAAATGTCAGAATCACAAAATCACGTAAAATCTTACTAATTTTCGAGTGTTTATGACTGAATGGTTTAGTAGTAAGTAATACTATTAAACAGTGCGTTGATCCAGTGTAAGAGTTTACTTTTGTTGTGATTGTATATTTTGTTTTTATCTCAGACAACTATATAGAGCATTGATTTGTTTGTTTATATACCTAACACCGATTGAGGATAAAATAGTTATTATTCTTTTTAGTATCAGATTTTGATATATTTTACAGATTCTTCCTTAAGATTTTTAAAAATTAGATGTAACATGATTAATCACAAAATATTAAATTAGTAAAAACATAACAAAAATGTAACGTCTTTGCTCCCATTATAAAAAATAATTTTAAAAAGAAATTATAAATACCCCTTACATTGTGGTTGTATAAAGAGCAACGGCCGCTGGAAGTTTCTGCCCAAACAATGGATACCACGTTAAGAATTACCTCTCTCATTACCATATGAAAGGCCCAGCTCCAGACACGCATTGTCGGCCCATATCTATCATGTGTTGTTCCTTAAATGCAAATTTTGTGTTTGTCGTTTATCCAAGATGCAACCGGATTAATAAACAAAGCTTTAATGATTTATAAGGGTTAATTTTTAATTTTGAAGGAAGTAGGACTCAGATTAACGAAATAAAAACCTGCTGTTCATTTTTAAGGAAATAGGGCTAAGATTAATGAAATAAAAACCTTTTAATTTTTTGTAAAAAACTTTGAATATGGTAGTATGCTGATAAAGCTTTTACGTAATAGGTGTTGATCTCAGTGATATTTTAAAAAAGGATTAAAAAAAATTAACATGAGCCAACCTTAAAAAGTATAGACGATTTTTGTTTGTTAGTAGCCTGTGTTATTCAATTTAAACAAAACACAGTAAATGGCTAAAAAACTCAAGCTTTTCGTTAAACATATAAACTTAAGTGGTTTTATTCTGGTAACTCTTTATGATTTATAGGTTGCGTTTACGCTTTATGATTAAAAGGGCAAAGTGACGTTTGAGCTTACTTTAATGTTGTGTAGTACATTAGTATATACATTGATTAATCCTTATGATATTAATGTTAAAATTAATTTGAGATTAAATTACTCTTAACTAAAGAACAATAAATTTATCACGATAAGAATCAACGTGACTTCGTTAAAGACAAAGCTCTTGAGTCAACAATATCTCGGAATTAAATGGAAGAAGATGTTGGTGATTCCTTATCTTTGTTGGTGTTTTATTTTATTTTTTTAAACTGTTAAATCTCTAAGTTAAATGAGAAAAATAGAGATATGACAGCGTGCTATGATTCAATCATCTTTCGTAAAGTTCAATTTGTACGTTTTATTATCAAAATTATTGGAGGGTAGTAAAAAATTATTAAAATAGTTAAAATAAAAAAATATAGTTCTTTATCTAACAATTGCTGTGAATTATTCATGTATTATGCTATGTACATATAAAGTAAAATATTCTTATTATTAAGATAAGAACAATTAATCAGTATTCGAGATCATTTCATGGACAGTATCATTAGTTACAAAAACTTTAACATGCATGTAATGCACATAAAGATAATTAAAATAAAATTCGATGAATTACAAACGCTTTGTAAGAAAATAATTGATCATATTGAAAAAAGGATATATGCTAATAAAAACATGATAAATATATCTTATTCAATTCAGCCGTAAATTGAATTTATTATTAGTTATTTCAACCACACAACATATCTCACATATATAATTTTAACTTAAAACTGTATAAAAATAAAAAAGCCATACTGGTTGTTTATTTCTTAATACCTGAAAAATTAATTTAAACAAAAATATTTAAATTATTTTTAGGGGCGCAGGACATAGTAATGAATAAGTTTTTGCTATTCCTTGGCGTAATTAAATTGCGATTTTTAAAACAACTTAAACAGCTGACACCCAACATGAGTTCAAATGATCTCAATTTAATAAAATCTAGCATAAATATTAAAATAGATGGCAAATAATTCATGGTAAAGGGGTGGCGAAGGACAATTCGGTGCAAGGTGCTGATTACACATACTGGTCGATTAGGTGCAAACAGTTAAAGAACGCGCAAGTTTCGTAGACAGGAAATTAAGTTTGGTTGTAAGTCTTGGGAAGGAACTGGAGGTAGAAGTTCATACAACTCACTCGAACAATTTACCAGTTGACGACCAGCTTGAAGAGAGTTCTGATTGTCTGTTCTCTACACATAGTTTGTATAGGAGCTATTCAAAATCTAGGATTTCGAAAGTAATTGTAACGCGTAATCTATGCTAACTAGTAATCGGAAGTATTATAAGCTTTAAACGGCACTGATATATTCGTTTATCCTTCCATCCAGGACATAAGTTGTAAACTCATTTAGTCTAATGACACGTAATGAACGTAAGAAGAACTGTGCAATTATTAATAAATTAATGACCATAGTGAGGATAAAAACCATTCCATGTACAGTAATATTGAAAATAATTGGGTTTTAGTCAAAGAAAGGCCAATTAATAATAAATCGCCTTGAACTATTATTGTTTACAAACTAATAAGTGTGCTTTTAAGGGACACGTTACCTCTAAAAATTAAAAAAATTATACTTAAGTTAAGGATGAGGTTTTCAAACAATACTACTGATAATGTGGTACTACAAATACTTTTGATGATAACGTATGAATCCACACACGTACATACGTCTTCGTCTTGGATATGGTGTTAATACTGCTGGTGATGGTGAGCAAAAAAAATATTGTTTGTGTGATAAAAAATGCTAAAGTAAAATTGTTGACAAAGTAAAAAATACTACTGGAGTTTGATGTACAGAAAATACTACTTGTGATAATATAATAAAAATTATTTTAGAGGTAAAAAAACTACTGGTGATAAGATAGAAGAAATAATTATACCATCTTATATCAACTAAAAATGTTATTTAGTAAATAACATTCACTATAAATGACACAAAGTATTATAAGTCGGATTTTCATGTATGTGTTTTAACTCATTGAAAATTACTATTGACGGGCAGTTCAAGCTTATCCTAGATACCAACGTGTTGATTAAATTGATTTGTAAGCAAGAAGGGTAAGACAGTAATTAATTATTAATTTGCATAATGATTCTCTCAATAATTCTCTTAATTGACTACTTAATAAAGAATTAAATTCACTTTCAAATCGTTGATCCCAAAAATTATATATAGTCTTATATAGTTTTCTAATATTAAAAATTAAATCTTTTTGACGTGATAGAGTCTTGCAAACATACAAAAAAGAAACAATAATTATGTTTATAAAACAAAACAAATTCTTAAAATTTCTTAAATTTTTAAAGAAGTAGCTCAAACAACTGTGCTATATTGTGATATATAACCATTAATTGCAGGGCCTCACACAAATCGAACACTGAGTACTGAAAATTTTGACTCTGTAAAATTGTCATGCAGGTTGCTTTAAAATTCTATAATGAGTAGAATGTAACAATAAAATACAACAAAAGAGGGGCTGCATTAAAAAACATTTACCTAAATTAAAATTTAGGAATATTCATTTTTGAGAAAATATTTATTTTTCATGCATTATATTTGATTGTATGCGGTCCATACCTCAAAAACCTATGATAATAAAACTCATTAATGCATTATGAACTTTGCTTCAGAATCTAAAATATAACGATTCAGAAAATTGTAATCCAACGTGTTTTTATTCAATTTGTATTAAAAAAAGATCTGTGAGTATGTCTAAGAATGTCAGGCGAGCTGCAAAAGTAAATAGTGTTATTTCTTATGGTTGAGATAGAAAAACACCAAGAGAAAACGAGCAAAAAGGCTTAACAAATGACGGTTTGTAAGACTCGACGACACGCTCTATACATCCTCGTATCTCTGACGTCCTACAGAGCTGTCGTCCGGTATTGATGGTGTCTTCCTTTTCTTTCCGCAACTTCAATATGTCACCATACTTTATTATTGGTGCTGTATTCAACACCATGCCAAGTAACATAATAGTTACATTATTCTTTTAGTCAGAAACTAAATAAATGATTTGCTCCACTATCGGAGTTAATTATATCAATCATTTGAAGCACAACGTTATTCTGATTAATCTAAAATTAAATTACTCAATATAATAAAAAAAAATGACAATGAATTTTGACGATTAACTATGGACAATTAATTAATAGCAGTAAAAGTTAGTGCTTTTATTTGAAATTCAAAATGTCAGAATCACAAAATCACGTCACCATAAAACTACTGGTAAAAAAACTACTGGTGATAAGATAGAAGAAATAATTATACCATCTTATATCAACTAAAAATGTTATTTAGTAAATAACATTCACTATAAATGACACAAAGTATTATAAGTCGGATTTTCATGTATGTGTTTTAACTCATTGAAAATTACTATTGACGGGCAGTTCAAGCTTATCCTAGATACCAACGTGTTGATTAAATTGATTTGTAAGCAAGAAGGGTAAGACAGTAATTAATTATTAATTTGCATAATGATTCTCTCAATAATTCTCTTAATTGACTACTTAATAAAGAATTAAATTCACTTTCAAATCGTTGATCCCAAAAATTATATATAGTCTTATATAGTTTTCTAATATTAAAAATTAAATCTTTTTGACGTGATAGAGTCTTGCAAACATACAAAAAAGAAACAATAATTATGTTTATAAAACAAAACAAATTCTTAAAATTTCTTAAATTTTTAAAGAAGTAGCTCAAACAACTGTGCTATATTGTGATATATAACCATTAATTGCAGGGCCTCACACAAATCGAACACTGAGTACTGAAAATTTTGACTCTGTAAAATTGTCATGCAGGTTGCTTTAAAATTCTATAATGAGTAGAATGTAACAATAAAATACAACAAAAGAGGGGCTGCATTAAAAAACATTTACCTAAATTAAAATTTAGGAATATTCATTTTTGAGAAAATATTTATTTTTCATGCATTATATTTGATTGTATGCGGTCCATACCTCAAAAACCTATGATAATAAAACTCATTAATGCATTATGAACTTTGCTTCAGAATCTAAAATATAACGATTCAGAAAATTGTAATCCAACGTGTTTTTATTCAATTTGTATTAAAAAAAGATCTGTGAGTATGTCTAAGAATGTCAGGCGAGCTGCAAAAGTAAATAGTGTTATTTCTTATGGTTGAGATAGAAAAACACCAAGAGAAAACGAGCAAAAAGGCTTAACAAATGACGGTTTGTAAGACTCGACGACACGCTCTATACATCCTCGTATCTCTGACGTCCTACAGAGCTGTCGTCCGGTATTGATGGTGTCTTCCTTTTCTTTCCGCAACTTCAATATGTCACCATACTTTATTATTGGTGCTGTATTCAACACCATGCCAAGTAACATAATAGCAAGAGGAAAAACTGGGTTTTCTCAAGAAATCCAGCGGTGTAGGAGTTACTTAATATTGTACGCCCTTAAGTGTAGTATTCACACGTCTAACATAACCTAGACCAGTGATCCAATGGGTTTCATGTTTGTTAGGTTGACAGCAGATACCTAATAGGGAGTAGGATATTAACATAGTTTTCCTAAATTTTTTTAAAATTCACCTTGTTGTCCTCTATGATAAAAAGTTGACCCCATTAAAGGATAAAAACTAATGTAAAAAAAGAAAGCGATGAACACACAAAATAAAGTAAAAAATGGTCTTATTTTAAAGAAAATTCAAGATAAGCTGTTTTAAGTTAATTTAGGAACTCAAATGTGAGAACATAGAAAATTAATTCATACGTACATATGAACATATTTAACATACGCATATCATTTTGTACATGTTTTGTACATTTGTATCGTTTTGTATATTTTGTATGAGGTCAATAAACACATCAGACTATTGAATCTTGAAAAAAACAATTTTTATTGCGTTTAGCTATATCGAGTTCTGTTTTACTGTTATCGACGCCGGGAGACTGTTTCGTGGTTGTGTTCGCTAATTACTGCCCGTGTTGCAGTCATTTTATATTGCCCAGCTGCTGCGATCATGTTTTACTCTACTGAACTCTACATTATTCAGCTTATTAAAGTTGGTTAAAATACAATATGAAAAGAATTTAAAACATATTGATTTAACTTTAACATAAATCTACTCTTTATATTATTTAAATTGTTCTGTAATTATAAGATGTAGGTAGATAGTATTGTATCTTAATCCAACATTGCATAGTGTGATATATATTTTTTCGTATAAAATTAATGTGACTTTTTATGTATACATAGAATGTTTCATAGTTAAACTTGAGAGGCTTCATGCAAAATAAATTTAGGCATCGGTTTCTAAGATGTTTGTAAAATCATTTTTTAAGAACAGATACTCAATAACAGACGAAAATTTAAACGAGATAATCATGTTTACTTTGTTAGGTAGGATTTTTAGAAAATTTTCAGTTACCTCTAGCTCTTATACATTTTCTTAGACATGGAACATCCCCAAAAACTACGAACCATCGTGAAATTAAATGTGAAATGTGAGCATAACTTATTGGTACAGCCAATTTCAACCAAGTTAAAGGAAAACCTACGCACACATACCCTTAACTTTTTATGAGGTTATTTCCCTTAAATAATTACACCAAATTTGAAAAGTTCTGCCAAGACTTATGAAGACGTCATAAAATGCTATAATATATATATATATATATATATATATATATATATACATTTTTCCCGCAAAAAAGTTTAAATTCAGTAAATCCGGAACTATTGGAAATTTGAATAAATAATTTACATTTGGAAATATTTCTCTCAGACAGGCCTTCATACGGAGTCATGTAATTTTGTGAAGATTAAATAGCATAGCGTAATATACTATAATTATAATTCATTTATCATTATGTGATTATTTAAAGTGGTTTTCAGACATAAATTTCTTGCGAGCATACCCAAACATGCTACCTATGGAACATACCTATGGATATTTAACAATATTGGTGATTTTTTAAATTAAATTTGAAAATTAATTAAAATAGATTCATTTTTCAAGAATAATGTACAGGAGCATCATTCAAAGTGTAGTGTTATGTAGCAATTTTGAGATAGGCCTTTACTAATTTCTCATAATTAAAGTTTATTTACAATGTTTTCCACAATTAAACTTAGTGATTGCGAATTTAAATCAAAAGTATATCCAAAGTACTATACCAAGGAAAACTGTAGTTCAGTAAACAAATTTTTCCACATTGGAAGCTGTCATATCACTGCCATAACACACAGTTTACAGTGTGTCGCTCATTTCCAAATAACATTTCCACCCTTCACATTGTTGCTACAGATAAGACATCGTCAGCTGGGCTATGTACAATGAGTTGTACAACTAGCATTGTGCTTTTACACTTGTTCCTAGTACGATACTTGAAATCATACTTGAATCGATATTTGCCACCATTGTGCTACTCCTCCTAAGCTCGTCACATTCGCATGTACGTCAATGCTATCTCAGCTTAACAGCCCTATTATGCGAGGTTAAGTCAATCATTGGAGATCGTTTATCAATATCACAGTACCAATAAGACCGCATACTTCAATATGAGAAAATGACTCACATGTTCTCATATTTGTATTTCTCAAAAAATTTGTATTTCTCATATTTGTATTTCACTTATTTCGTTAAGTAACGTAATATTTAATATTACATCACCTAACAAATTATAAGTGTTTGTTTATAAAAGAAGTAAACCTGACTTGAGCTATCAGCAGGCCCAAGCAACACCGTTTAAAACGAGTGTGGCTGCTACTGCACCTTTGTTAGAGTGGAATGTTCTCTTTGGCACCAAACATTATTTCCGTGTTTATGGCTTATTGTTTGATTACTTTTTTCTTTGTAAATAAAATAGCTTTTTGTTTCTTATAAGAGGTGAGCATAGTACTATCCCGACATACCATGAGAGCTGGGTGATGAAGATGTTTGGATATTACGATACTTTTTTATTTTTTATTTTCATTGTTATTGGAGGAAAATTTAATCAACTGAAACGTGTCTCAAGATCCGAGCCCCCGCTCGAATAGATTTAATGAAACTCTTTAAGTAAAAAAACCTTTTTGGTATCCTTATTTTCTTTCAAATTATATAAAAAATGTTCTAATTGATCCTGAAATCCAAGCCCATAATGATTACGTTTTCTGTATCGGTTAGGCAATCATGATGTGATTTAAAAGTAATCAACTCCAGTGATGGGATTTCACGCTTGATTACAAATGTGGGATTAAAAACGATCAGGAGTGATTCATTTATCAATCTTATTTAATCAATGTATTATTTTTAGATCATCGAACTTAACGATTCCAGTAACTAATACGATTGCCTACAAGTGACATCTCCCATAATAAATTAACAATTGCAATAATCTACAGTTTTTTAGAACAATGTTTTTTTGGTTTGTTGACAATTATTTATTACATTTAGGTTCATGAAATTTAATTTTAAATCTAGATTATGGTAAAAAATTTAACATATTACATTGACAAAATGCATTATCCTACCCATTAAATATTAACTGTAGATCGCCAGTGGTCGCAAATTCGACCACTTTTCAAATCAAGGAACAGGGATAGGGATAACTAATTTTTAAAATGATCAATGCAGACACCAATGCGTAATTTATAAATACGTTTCTTATGGGACACATTTTCCATGAAAATACACAATATAACGAAACGGGAACCTAAAGCAAAAGAGAAAGAGTAATTCTTGGATTCCTTTTTTATCTCAACTCTAGCGTATATTTATGGCATAGTTTATATTCTGGATTAGTAATTTTATTTTAATAAGATTCCACGTTTATTTTATTTTTACTGAACCAAGTATTGCTTCAGTTAAAAGTAAAAATTAGGTCATCCAATCAGATTATCCCGCACCCCTACCACAGTATCTCTCTTTCTCCCTCCTTTCATTCCTTAAATTTCGTTACTCTCTACTTCCCTTCCTTTCTACCTTCTCCCCTCTTCCCTCCTTTTCACTTTCATTCACTTCTTACCACCTCCCCTTCCTCCTTTCCTACCCTTCTGGCTCTTCTCTTCTCCCCTCTCTTCCTATTATCACTATCACTAAAATTTGATATTTTACCCATTCTCCACTGATAAAAATCAAAATTTGAATATAATGTTCAGTAGTACTCCAGTTGCGAGTCAGTTGTCTGGGTGGTATGGTGACTCAATGCACTTTTTTCTTTCCTTTTTATCAGCAAATTTTAATCTATTCACCTTATATAAGTGAGAAATTTTTATTTGAATGTGACATCTTCAACATTTTCCAAATAGTCCTGATTTCCATAACATACTATAACACTAAAAAATAAAAAATAATTTGTTAATTTATGACTTGCATACTTATATAGTAATGGTAAGAATTTACCTTTTGTTTGTTATTGTTTTGGTTTTATGTTTCATCAGATGACAGATTTACCCACTTTTTGCACTGATATGTGATTCTACATTTAATCATTACTCTTCGAAAAGTAGAATATGATAACAGCTACATATTATGCCAACTTTGTTTACATTTGGTCATTATTACATCTCCAAAACAGCAACTCATAAGGCCAATGTTATTTTTTTGAAATTTTAAATTCAACTTTCCACAGGTCTAAAAGACTAATATAAATTACAATAGGATTCTGCACATCTACAGGAAAATACAATTCTATCGGTGTGCTTAGATTTTTGCTACGAAGCACAATGGCTGAGAAAAAAAGAGGGGAAAAAACCTTATGAAAAAATGCTTGTCTATTAATAAAAGATAAATTAATGTTTTTACTGTAGATCGCTAACAGAATGTATGCAATTTACTTTGAACACTTCCGAACTTAATTAAAATACAGCCCGCTCTAAGGCAATCGTGGAAAACTTAATTGAGAATGTACAATCAAGTTTATTTCCCACCAACAAATGCAGTTCTCTCTCTTCAAATCGTACAAGAATATAGAACTTGTATTATTATTTTATTATATTACAACAGTTGTAAGAGGAATATTTCTCATTTATTTTTATATATCATATCATTGTAATAGATTAGCAGAACTGACAACACGAAGGGAACTGTTTTATTTTTTTGGTATACAGTTAACAAACAATATTTCAGGAACAAGTTTTTTCCTCGCGTGCAATTGTAGGTCAAAAAATGATATATCACATTACAACACAATATTCAATTACAATTGCCTTATTGATGCCTTTTTACAATTTTTATCGTATTTGCCATATGTCTCATAAAATGATTAATTTTTATCATAACCTATAAAAATAACTTTGTTTCACAACATATAATGGCATTAGAAGCCATGACTCCTAATTAGTTGAAAGCTATGAGTCAGTTTGTCGAAAACGTTATAAACTATGAGAAAATTGTGTTGTTATAGCCTATGAGACACTTTTTTATTTATTATATGCTATAATACAAATTTACCTATTAAGCTATGGGACGTTTCAGTAATTACGCTATAGCTGAAAGGCAATTCATTATAAGCTATGGAACAGTCAGGATTTTATAAATCACAAATTATGAGAAATTAAATTATAAAGTAAAATTTTAAATTATGAGATCATAAGCTATGAGACGTTTTGGCAAAAAACGTCATGAGACAATCTGTTGAATCATTACAAAACGATCGGGACTTTATAAGTTATGAAACAGTTTGAAAATTACAATCTATTGAACGACTTTCACATTATGAGCTATGAGGTTATGGTCTATGATACCCCACCTACCCAGAACAACGTTGCATCTTTCACTGGTAAAGATTTTTACAACGGAAAACAAAATTAAGAACAAACTAGAACGAACAAATGAAAATGGAGCAACTTGCATAACATAAATACGATTTTCAACATAGGTTATGAAAGTTTATATTAATGATACCATTTTAATTCAGACCTATAAGGAATACAAAAAATTCAGTTGATTAAAATATTAATACAATTTTTTTTGCTGCAGGAAAAGTAAACGTCTTTAATTTAGTTATCAAAGATGAAATTGCTACAGTTAAAAACTTCCTCAGTTGAAAACCGCATAAATATAACCAAGTCACGACATCGTACTTAACAGCTTTACGAACATCACGACAATGATTAGTTTTAAAGATATATTTCTAATAAGACATGGCATTTCTTTATGTCATTATCATTTTTATAAATATAAATGAAAATACTATTAATCTTACCAAACAACACTGCCTAGTAAAAAAACAAAACAGTTAATGAATGCATCATGGTTAACTACATTACAAGGTACACAATAATTTATATTAATCATATCAATTTATCACAGGAAAAGTAATTTGATTGAGATTAATTTAAAAATTAATACAAGAATTTAAAACAATCTATGAGCATTTATTTTAGATTTAGGTTTGTCTGGAGGTAGTTTGCCAAGAATCGGTGAATGCCCAGATGTGAAGAATTTACCCAACTTATTATTGTTGATGAAGGAATTAGCCTCGTAATGTAATGCCATATTTTGCGCCCATTAGTTTTTAATAAAGGAATGAAATAAAAATTACTAAACTTTAAAAGTTAGTAAATTCAAAGACTAACAAATTATTTAAGAGAATAACTAAATATCTCGTAGTTCAAATAGTTAGAAGCACTGACTGAACAGGTAGATATAATGTATACTGTAAGGCAATTTTTCAAAAATAAAAAAATGTAAACATTTCCTTTGTACAGTTAAATCTAAGTTCAAAAATGCAATGTACAAAAAAGTCGGGTAAGAAAGAAGGACTATAACGATGTATATTCAAAAGTTCGAATATAAGTTTGAACAATAAATTGGAAATATGCTTTGCTCTACTTTGATGAAACTTGAAGTAACGCAAGCTTTGGCTTAGTAGAAGTTTGATAAATTATCGCTGAACTTACCTCATTATGAAGGTGCCTTTAGCTTTCAATAAGACATAGAATAACACTTTTTCCCGCTTTCCAGACTTTACTTTAACAATTTTTTTCTGCATGAAAGTAGGAAATTTCGATGTCTGTGTTTATTGGCTTCCTCCTTAAAAATCCCCTAATCCAACAATATAGGCATTATTTACAATAAATTTAATAACTTTAATACATTATTAATGTGTGTAATTCTGGAATATTTCAAAGTAAATTTTACTCGTCCTCTAAAGTTTGTTGGTATAACATATTAGTATCACATATGTCATACATTAAAAAATTATATAATTATCTTTAATATGACTAATATGACTCTCAATGATATCTGTATATGGAAGTAATTGTACTTCATACGAGCTACAATTAGGATGGTAAAAAATAAAAAGTAAATGGTAAGATAATAAAAAGGACGCTGCTGATAGAACGGCCCTTCAAATTAGGAACGTTTAACAACGGCTTGGGTTTGATCATTACCAAAGTGATCCACGCCATAATTCATTTCCTATCAGCTGTGTGTTATTTTTAGATTAGGCCCTCACCAAAAGATCTATGACTAAGGTAAAATCAATTATTGCATTTAACTTAAAACTCTTTTGAGTGATATTTACGAGGTAATACATAATTTATTTATGAGGTATAATCATATATCTAAGCTAATACCCTACCCCTGACAGCATCTACAATGATATTCCAGACAGCCTTCCATTTTAAGAGAAATTAAAATGTTTTAAAACGAAATTTGAAATAGAGTTTAAGTATACTATATCGATTAATTTTGCTATAAAATATGTTAAGTTTTGACTCTAGTTTACCTACATATTACCTTTATAAACTAAATTATTAAGTATTGTTACAGTAGTAGACACCTAGTTATACTGCAACTTCAAATTATTTAGAGTTTTGAAATGTTTTAGTGTACAGAGTGCAACAAGGACAACCATGGATTAACAAACTTTTAACATCTCAACTCTTAAGGAAAGTTTTGTAATTTTCATGGAAATACTTCTGATCTGCTTTCAAACTTGTCCAATTTGGCAAATTGGACCCTTCGTGTAAGGGGTAAGTTTTTAATATTTTTAGAGATCTTCATTTATATGCATGTATTTTTTATATCCATACCTACTCTGCTGAAAATCAAAGTGATTTAAGAAATCATTTGTTATTAAAAACATATACGATACAAAACGTTTCAATTTAAATCTACTTCAAGTTTGAAAGGATAAACAAGTTAACATATTCTCTTTCTAATGTTAAAAACATGATATGTTACACCCTGTGTTTACATAAAATTTACATTGGTTTATAAACAAATTATATGTAAATAGGCGGGAAAACCTTTGTTAGGATTATGAATAAAAAACCAATTATAATCAGTAATAATAAAGTAGAGCGCATGGGTTCTACAAATGTTTACCTTACTGAAACTACATTGGTTTTTAAATTCAAAATGTAAAAGTCGATGTAAACAGGCATTGTTAGGCATTGTAAGCATTGTTAGCAATGATCATTAAAATACTGATCAAGTAAAATTATGAGATTTCTTTAATGTTGAGCATGACATAATACTAAACGAAATTTAGGATTCTAGTTTTGGTGATTTTGAAACAGTGCTGAAGAATCATACAGCTGAGTTTTTTTTATAAAAAATAAAATAAAATAGTACAGTACGAGTCGTGAAATGATTTTGCCTCCCCATTTAATCAAAGTTTCTACAACCAAAAAGTAAGTGAGACCAACAAAGTTTTATCGTTAAATTAACTGGGATTATTGTAATAAGTTAGATAATGTGATTTGTAGGTTTTATATAATCTGCTGTGTTCCGTGCAGCTTGTTATTACACCCATTCGATGGTGGAGACTATGTATTTTCATTCAACCGCATTAGTTTTCTTTTAATCTACATTCTATTACACGGTTTTCTATGGCATAAAATAACGAAAAAAGTATAAAGCCACTTGGCATAGCTTAGTCTACAAATGCAATCGATTGAAGGCTTTTTCGTTGAAATTATAGTATTATATCAATAGACTTCGTTTGTTTACGGGCATTTAAGGATACAATGATAACATCCCATAAATTTTATAAAAAATTGAGTAAATATAAATAATATTTACTTTAAAAATTCGAATAAAATAGAAAAGAGCAGTTATACACGCAGCAGGTAAACAGCATGGAGCAGGTTAAACGTTCGCAGGTATTTTTTAAATGAAAATAAATAATGACAAAAATTTTTTTACGGCTGCATTAAAAACAATTCTTGCCAACCGTGAGAGGACATATTCACTGAGCGACGTTGCCGATAACAAAAGGGCTGCGAGGATGTAATTTGGGTTGTCACAGCGACTCTCACAATTATAGCTCTGTTAAACCCAAATAAACATGAAAATTTTTAGTTCAATGCCACCTTCCTGTTTGTGAACTTATTATTTTTCAAGTGAAATTACTTATAATTATTTTTTGTTTGATATTTTTAGTGTCTTGTACATATGCTAAATTTTACAGTCTACTTGTCATGTATTGTCTACAAACAGTTTGAGAATAATAGAAAAAATTAATAATAAAATAATATACTTATAGTAATAATAAAATAATGTTATGTAATAAACAAGATGACTTGAATCCATCACAATAAAAATTAATGTGTTTTAACTAACTGTGTCAATTTCCTCATCACCTAAAAATTAAAAAAACTGAAAAAAACTATCACGCGTTTGAGCTCATTTTGAAATTAAAGAGCCATTTTGAGTTATTCCGTTACATCGTATAATTCTTATATAACTAGATCAGATTTTAAAAGTAAGATATTTAAGATAATTTGATAAAATTTTCCGAGCCATTTAAGGGAATTCGACACTCGAAATGGCAAAAAAATTAAGATTTTTTTTTATTTTTGCTTATTTTTACTCTACATTTAATTCTGAACAAGAATATTACAAGATAAAACTGTTTGCAAATGTATTTCTTGGTGTTATTTGCAATTATATAAAGTGATGCATGCTCTGATTTGCACAGATTTTCACACATTTTTTATTTTTATTTTCTATAAATCTATGAGAATAAACAATTAAAAATTTATATTTTGGGTTTTTGCAGGGCTACTAAGACTTTGGCTTTATTTGGAACAAAAATAGTTAGCCTAAGATCCAGTATATTCGTATAATCAAGATAGTTACCTAACCAATCCATGCTAACCTATTGCCGAACTTTGATCGCGATTATCCGCTAATGAAAATGTCCATGTTTTCAGGAAGAAAATTGGATATAACTTCAGAATCATATAAGATAAGAAGATGAAATTTTTTGTGGGTTGTCATGACACTAGTTGCTAAGTATTCTTGTATTTTTGCCCAATTTGAACTATTACATTGTTGTAAATAATTTCTTTTTTTTATTTTCAAAACAAAACAAAATTTCTACTAAAGCTATGATTATGAAAATACAAGAATTTGTTAATGTTCTTAGTACCTTTAATTTGACACCAAAACCAATAAAATATACACAGTAGTTTTTATTTTATATCAAATTTAAAAATAAGCTAATTTTTGAAAAAACGGGGTTTTTAAATTTTTTACACTACGCAAAAATTAAAAAGGTCCAAATTACATCAAAATATTCTAATTAGATCATTACAAACACAATAAAACCCTAAGAAATCTTGTTTAGTCATAAATAAAAAATACCTGTTCGAGTGCCGAATCCCCTTAAAAGTGTAAGGTCTAAAAATGAAACAAGGAAAACAGAAAGTCCGAGACTTTTAGCTGACTTTGCTTTGTTGTTTAAAGCTGGCCAAGGCTTTCACGTGTTGACATTCCCTTTTATCATCGCATCCTTGAAGTTTCAGGCTCAATGAAGCATTAGGTAAAAATATTGATGTTTTCGTTATATTTATTTGATCCTCTGATATATCATTATGCAACACAGCTACAGATGTGAAAACTTGTATTGAAAGAATAATTTAAACATCGGTTTCTAAATTTATAATCGGTTATCTATGACCATAAATAAGAAGCAAACTATTAATCCTTGTATGATTACGACATATTATTTACCACCCACCACATTTCGAAGTTTCTATTTTGAGGTATATATTATGTAGCTTAAATTAAGGTAAAACCAGTGTAAAACAAATGGAAATAATTAGCTGCCTCTGCAAGAGTAAATGTCAGGCGATCCATTGTTGCATGATACTGCAATTAAATTTTCGCTACTCACTTAAACATTCAATTTTCACATTCCCTTGAACAACGCTCTTACTTTGAGGATGTGATATATAAACATAGATATCAAAGTCAGATTTATTCGATTTTAAGTTCGTTGTTATAATTTAACATGGAACTCGAAGTTCGACTATTTGTTAATAGTAATATTAACCATTTTAATACACTTTAATACGCATCTATCGATTCGACTATCGATTCGATGCTAGTGTCAACGATAATTTCTTGTTATATATAATTCATCAGGACCTGAGGTCGGCAGATGTAAATAATTCACGAGGAGCCGACATTGGACCAAAGGACGCAAGGGATTTCTATGATGGTTGTGCTCACCATCTTTGTCTCTAAGAGACTTACCTGTTCTTGTTGCTTTGCTAAAGAATTACAATTTCCCATACTAGAAAATAATTACTTGCAGACTTATAATTGGAACAATTTTCTCCCCGATCGAAAGTTTATTTTCTTAGTTTAGCTTACGTTCTAGGCAAGGAAAGTCTGTACAATTATGTTGGTATAAAATTTTTAAGATGATGTAATTAACATACATCTTAATATATATTTATAAAAGAAGATGTAGCTTATGGGCTCGAGACTGTCGGACCATTTGCGATGAAATTGGTATATGTAAAAATTCACGAGAGCTTTTTGAAAGGTTCCATTTTGCCTTAGTTCAAATGGGTTCCTCCCCAGACAGCCAAAAGGGTTCCCATATCACACCTTGAGCAAAGATATTGCTTAATTAAAAGAAATTACATGTTTATTTAAACAGGTGATGTTTGTGGGAAATTGATTTTATAGTTGGACTCATTTCCCTTATATTGAAGCACATGTCTTAATTAATATATCTATAAAAAGCAAACCACTCACTCATTTATCACTAATTCTCCTACTTCCCTTGCACCTAGAAAACTGATATTTTTGACACTCATAAAAGCTATTTAAAATCTAACTATCAAAAAGCTACTCACAGTAATTTTCGGAAGGGGTGAACAAATTAGTTTTATCAACTTTCTAAGTTTATTTAACTTCATATAAAAACAAGATTTATCGGGATAAACTTGTAACTGTGGGCTTTAGTTCAATTATAAACCTAAAATCAAATCAGGTTGAACTTCCTTACAGGAGCTAAAAGTTTTTCAGAACAATTTCATATTATTATGCAGTGTTGTTTTACGAAAGACATAAGACCTCTTAGAATGCTTACTCACTTACTTACTTAATTAATTAATTTAGTTCATGTTTAATGTTTAAACGTCAATGTAGTATTTAAGACCATTTAGTTTCTTACTTAAATAAGTAAGTTAGCAAAAAAGATTTCTTTTTCGAATTTTATAGTTAATAAAACTCATAGTTTATAGAGTTACAGATTAGTTCTCATAAGTTCAATATTTCAATGTTTTATTTCAGGCTGGCTACTTAAATGCGTAAAACATTAATCCCTATTTTGGGAGAGTAAAGTCCAAAATTTGGGGCCTGTGGGTCTAAAACGAGCAATTTAAGCCCTGAAATTGAATTTAGCTCCTTCGTGTGAGCGTGCTGCGTGAATATTTAAAAATTAAAAAGATCGTTATCCAGATTTAAACTGTCATCTTCTTTGAAATAAATATGACAGAGGGCAAGTGAAGCAGGACCTGCAAATATTTCTTCGTTAGATAACGAGAACTAAGCTCGCAAAGTCCGTAGGAAAATCTGAACACTTTTACATCTACGAAAGAGCTTACGACATCACCTAATTATGAATACCATTTTATTACATCTAACCTCCCACAAAATAAAGTTTTACCACATAAAATCTTTTAATTTACACATTTAATTATAAATTCGCAAGTAAATAAATTAGGTCTAACTAAAAATCAATATTGATTCTCAAACTGCGTATCACATCTATTACTTTTAATTTTCGGTCATCGGAACTAATATTAAAGCTATTGATGTGGTTTATTGTATAGAACAATCCTCTTTTTTCTTCTCGAATTTTTATTTAAGCATCTCATCAGTTAAGTTCTTTACACTATTACAACAGGTTTTCTTCAAAGCAACAGATACCAGGAGAGTGGAATCAGTGAGCATGGCACGAGGTAGGTTAAAAATATATTATTACAACCTTAAATAGAAAGTACATCTTCATTTATACAGCTCCATATAACTTACAACGTCTGTGGTTGAATAAAACGCTGGTTTCTAGAGCAAAAATAAAAAATCCGGCTACTATTGCGATTGATCTGTACTACTGTATTAGCACCTAGCCTAAGTCAAAGATCACATCTGGGTCCCCTTCAATTGGCTGAATATGGACTGCTTCCCCATAGCAAGTAGATACGCTGCTTCTCATAGGATTGCTCCCCCTGCCAAACTGGTTTTTGTTGAACAAAATCCGATATATACAGTGTCTAAAAAAAGTCCGTCCCCCCACCATAATTTTTTTGTTTGTTAAGACAAACAGTTAACCTTTGTGGAATTATACTAACTCAACCCAAATTATTTTTTGACGTTACCAAAAATTTTGAGTGTCCCCCAAAAATGGGGGATTTTGGGGGCAACTCAAAAATTTCAAATGCAAACCCCTTTTGAGTGACCCCTCATTTTAAAGAGCTTTCAAAAAGTAGATGAATGGTGAAAATTGGAGGTCTCTATCATGTTTCTGTCCAAATTGACAGCTTGCCAAAGTTTTGAATAAAACACATCCTTGAAACCTGGCGTCAAGGACATTTGGAATTTTAATTCACCTTTGGTGACATAAAAATGAAACGAGCCTGGGAAAAATGTTGTTAAATGAAAAAATAATCTCTTTTGGTGATATTTAAAATTTTGAGTGTCCCCCAAAAATGGGGGATTTTGGGGGCAACTCAAAATTTTCAAATGCAAACCCCTTTCGAGTGACCCCTCATTTTAAAGAGCTTTAAGAAAGTAGGCGATTGGTGGAGGTTAGAGGTCACTAAAACGTGTTTCTATCAAAATTAGCAGCTTATCAAAATTTCTAGGAGTCGTATTCAAAACTTTGACAAGCTGCCAATTTTGATAGAAACACGTTAGTGACCTCCAACCACCACCAAACGCCTATTTTTTAAAGCTCTTTAAAATGAGGGGTCACTCGAAAGGGGTTTGCATTTGAAAATTTTGAGTTGCCCCCAAAATCCCCCATTTTTGGAGGACACTTAAAATTTTAAATATCACCAAAAGAGACTAGTTTTTCATTTAACAACATTTTTCCCAGCCTCGTTTCATTTTTAAGTCACCAAAGGTGAATTAAAACTCCAAATGTCCTTGACGCCAGGTTTCAAGGATGTGTTATTTTCAAAACTTTGACAAGCTGTCAATTTGGATAGAAACACGATAGAGACCTCCAATTTTCACCATTCATCTACTTTTTGAAAGCTCTTTAAAATGAGAGGTCACTCAAAAAAGGTTTGATTTTGAAAATTTTGAGTTGCCCCCAAAATCCCCCGTTTTTGGGGGACAATCAAAATTTTTGGTAACGTCAAAAAATTATTTGCGTTGAGATAGTTTCATTCCCCAAAGGTTAATTGTTTGTCCTAACAAACAAAAAAATTAAGGAGGGGGGGACGGACTTTTTTTACACACTGTATATTGCTCCCCCTGGCCATGGTAAAATGATTGAGCCCGATTTTTTTCTTTACTGTGCTCGTTCAAATCACTTTATCTGGTCTTGTGTTACTAAGTGCTGTATGCAGCAGAAATTCAAAGTCGATATAAGAAAAATAAGATTCAGACTTGTTTCAAGTGTTCAACAAAAACTCTATGTTTGTAGAACCGGCGACCCTCAGGTTATGAGGTGAGCCCTTTATCCACTCGGCTATCCAGTCAGCTATGAAGTAGAAAAGGTAAAGTCGGACTTGCTAAAACAGTGGCATGTGAAGTAGACACGAGTGGCCTTGGTGAATGACTGGCTACTGTTTGTTAGTTGTGAAACATTAAAATCTTAACTTCACCCTTTTACTGTTTATCAAACTTCCCTATCCTTCTTAAACTTTGGTTTTATGTTTTAAGTTAATAAGAAAAAATTCTATCTATACTATTATAAAGAAGAGGTGGTTTCTGTATGTGTCTATGTATGTATGTATGTATGTATGGAACAAGTAAACTCAAAAAATACTGAACCGACTGGGTTTAAATTTCACACAGACGTAGATCTTGAACCTGGGAAACATATAGGCCTATTCACTTCCTTAAAATCCCCTCGGGCAACGCCCAGTGAACGTCCTTAGCTTCAATGTTTACATATTATAAGGATGTAAACATTCAAATACTGAAATGTAAACAGCTGTGAATACTACAATTTGACAGTTCAAATAGCAGAAGTAAGATCAGCTGTACTTTTTACCGTGAGCGAAGCCACGGGCAACTGCTAGTACTATTATAAAAAAAAGAGGTGGTGTCTGTATGTGGGTAAAATAATGAACCGACAGGGTTGAAATTTCACACATAGGTAGATCTTGACATAAAATTTACATATTTTTTGCGTTATTATAAACAAGTGTGAGTTTATAGAACAATTCATTGCAACCATCCACTAGAATTGTATAAAAATATAGAATACATAAAACTCAAATGTTATACTGCTAACTGTTAATATTAAAAGGAGCACGATATTATCGAAATCCTTTTTTATAATTATTTCAAATAATTATACAGTATGCTTCGGGTAGTCTTCCTATTTTCGCGGTCAAGTTACAAACACTCAAACTTTAAATATTTTTTTGAGTTCCAGAAATAATTTTTTTTACTAAGGAAGCTGTAGAGGAGCACGGATTTTCGGAAACTTTAACATTTTTAATTAGGGAGGTTTACTTATTATCTTTGTAAAGTTTCCACTTGGCCAGGACTTTTTGGGTCAGTTGTCCTAGGCTTCTTGGACTATTATTTTATTTAATTCTTCATCAATGTAATGAAAAACACTCAAAATATGGCAAAGTCCAGTACAAGTGCAGTGTAAACCAAATTTAAAGGGGTTTTCAAAATAATATTTGTTTTAATACTGAATTTTAACGTGAAACCTATACAAATAAGCAATTAAACTTAATCCACATACTTCATGAATCAATCTAGATTATTTTCCAGCATCCCAACAGGAAAACATGTTTCATAATAATTTCTAGTAAAAAAGATGCTGTATTCAAACGTCAAATGTTTGCTTCTTTCAAAGAATACATTTTTACTTTGTGCATGCTCCAGTAAAGCTTTGAACTGGCTCGTCTGGCAGAATATTTTCTCCTGAAATATAGTTTGTTATTTTATTACCACATAAAGCTAATAGTTGACAATGACTTGTTATGAACCTTTTTTATGCATATTAGGATTTTCTACTTCAGTAGATTGCCCGTACAATCGTTGCAATAATAATATATATGAGTAATATGTATGTGTAATAATATATATTATGTTTTCATCAAAACTTTAAGTTCGCCATACAACACAAAGAGTTGCTTGGATAAATTCAAACTCTAGAAATAATAAATATAACACACCTTTAATTAAAAAAATACACATAAAACCTTATTTGATTTCCTAATTAAGTATTATCATTGAGAATCGATGACAAAAAATATTCCTATTGTTAATAATATTAATTAGCTATTAATACCCAGCAAATAAGTTAAAATTAATTCGTCTGAGTTTTCCAATATTACAATAATTATTTAACAAACATAATATCTCTAGGACTATAATTCACAATAAATAATATTATCTTTATTTGCTTACCAAATAACACGAATTAACATTTAACTCATGGAGATTGAGTATAATGCACTTTTACATGCCTTTTTAATTATCTTGTGTCATTAAGTATATAATATTTTACAGAAAATCTAGTAACATATTCCAAAATGTAAGCCACTTACCATACCTTAAACGTAATATCCTTGAATCTTTGTATAATAAATTACCGATTTTAGTTAGGCTTGATGTAAGCAATAAGTATAATCTCACAATATCAGCACCCGATTTCACTGCAAAGGCAACTAACTTAGTCTGGTAGTAATAATCGGTATTTTAATATAATTTAATGTATACATGGTACAAAAATCATTTATTAAAATCAAAAATTATCGCTGGATAATAATTTATATTCTTTATCAAAACCACAACAGTGGAAAATGTGAAGGACACAAAACAACGGAACGTAGTTAACCTGAACAAGCGACAGCGTAGGAAGTCACTTGAGTTGGATAACAAAAACATCTGTAACTCTTCGTGTTCATCCACAACTGAGCATCATCGCACTTCCGGCCCAGACCTCATTGTTGGTGACATCTCTAGTTTCCTTTCCATAATGTATATGTGTAAATTACAAAGCAGAACCTAGAATTTTATATTTCAGTGTTGACTGAAATACTGTTTAACGAAACTCAAAACAAGTGTAGTATAATGAAGTTGGAAAAGCAGTGTGCTGTAACAACTCGGGGAATTTAACATAACCGTCGGGAGTTTTTTTAAGTTATTTAAGCCGTGGAGGTGGCAAGATTATTTATATTAAACTATCACTAATATATCTTTGTAACTTAGTACATCAAAATTGCCTACCTGATTTCCCTGTCCGGAAACTAGGTTGAGGTTTTCCCAAAAATTAGCAAACAATGGCTTTATTCGAAGAAAGTTCATAGAGGGAGCCTCCCCAAACTGTTCTAAAAGCTAAAATAGACAAATGACAAAAAATGAATTCATTTTCTTCATAAAATGTTTTACGAAAGCAAACTTGAATTTATACACCAAAATTTCTAAAGGTAAATAATCCTCAATTAAAAACCGGACAAATATAACAAAGTCACGACATGTATTTAACAGCTTGACAAACATCACAATGAAAGTTAGTTTTTAAGATATATTCTCATTTCTTTACCCAATTTTTTAATTTTATTCGTGGAAATAAAAATACTAATAACCTTACCTAACGATATCGCCTATTAAAAAACAAATCAGTAAAACACCATATTATGCCAAATTACAGCGTACACAATTCATTTTTACGTTTGATGAATTGTTTCATATTTGATCCAGAACAATTAGTTTGCTATAATAATATTAAATTTTTAAAAATATTAATGATAATAGTTTATATGTATATATATATATATATATATATATATATATATATATATATATATATGACATTTAGTTTAAATCTAGAAATAAAAACAACCTATGAACATCAGGTTTAGCTATAACTAGAGGAAGCTTTCCATGAATGAACGAAAACCTACTGAAAAGCAGTTATGGCGGAATTATAACTTATTTTTGCTTATGAATTTGACCATGTAATGCAATGCGATGGTTTGAAATAGATTTGGATTGTAATAAAAGTTGCAAAACTATAAAATTTAATAAAATGCAAAGACAAACAATTAACACAAGAACCTAACAAAATCTAATATGCTTGAAATAGTCACATTAGTGCTTGAAATAGTGTGAATAAGCCATCACATTTTAATCAGTCAATTAGGAATTAAGGATCCCTAATATGGGAATGTATATCCGTAAGTTCAAACATAAGTTTTAAGCAATAAACTGAAAATATGCTTGGCTCTAACTCGATGAATCTTGAAGTAACGCAAGCTTTGGCTTAGTAGAAGTTTGATAAATTATCGCCGAACTTACCTCATTATGCAGGTGCCTTTAGCTTTCAATAAGACATAGAATAACATTTCTGCATACCTTTCAGACTTTACTTTAACAGTTTTTGTTTTCAGATGAAATTAAGTACGTTGTGTTCATTATATTCTCTGTGGACATTATGTCTTCCTTTATTTTCCCCTTTATCCATCAATAAGGATATTGCTTACAATAAATTTAATCACTTTAGTGAATTATTAATCTGCTTAAGTCTATAAGGTTTCTTTCATTTTGCATACAAGGTCGTTTGGTATAATATAGTATTATATATATCATTTATTTAATTAACTGTTCATAACGATTAATATAAAAGAAATTGTAATATGACTATAAAGAGTCACAATGATATCTGTATATGGAAATACAGATATCATACAAGCTACAATTATTTCGCATATAGTTTAATTGCATTAATTAATAAAACTAGTAACAGATTGTATGAAGTAGGTAGTCAATGAATAGGTAATGGTAGGATAGTTAAGGGATTGCTGGTAATGGAATGGTCCTTCAAATTAGAGATGATTAAGAACGGGTTGGTTTTGCCTAACAAAAACAAAAGTGCATTTAAACAGTTAAATTGACATTGGAATTATGAATTGTTGCTTTTAGAACATCATATAGACAGAACCTCAAACTAAAACTAAACATATTTAGTTTAAAAGAATTTAAACGATTAAGTTTTTATCGAATTTAACAAAAAAAGTCATCACATACTTAAATTATAATTACTAAACCACGTTATTATTAACTCAGTAAGGCCTTCGACAAGATTAGTCAATGCCACCTCCTGGCGAAGCTTGAGAGTTATGGGGTCGTTGGCACAATGGTACAATGGTTTAGAAGCTACCTTACTGGCCGTTGGCTGTCTGTTCGTTTTGGTTCTCAGGAGTCTGTCCCCTTTGTTGCAAGCTCGGGTGTGCCTCAGGGCTCCCATCTAGGGCCTTTTCTCTTCTCCATATTTATTGACATCAAGGAGGTAATTTATATTCCATTTCTGCTGTTCGCTGATGACATAAAGCTCTTCATTGAGATCGGATCCTCCCTTGACTGCCTTGCCCTGCAGAGAGCCCTTGATAATGTCCTTGGTTGGTGCTCCTCAAATGAGATGTCCGTGAATCCTGCTAAAACCAAGCTCACTACGTTCAGCAGAAAAGTGAACATTCTGGCTGCCAATTACTACCTGGAGGGTACTCTTGTTGAGAGGTGCGAAGTTATTATGGACCTTGGAGTTCTGATCGATTCTTCCTTCGAGTTCTGAGCTCACATCAATCACATCTGCTCCAGAGCTTCTTTGACCTTGAGGCTGGTCATCCGGACTGTCAGGCATGGGTTGGATCAGGATGCTGCAGTGGTTTTGTTCAAGACACTTGTACGCCCACTCCTTGAATATGCGTCAGTGGTCTGGTCGCCATACCAACTTGGGTATATTGATCATCTGCAGTCTATCCAGAAACGCTTCGTGAGGTTTCTGGGTTGCCGTGCTGGGTTCCGCTACCTTGATGTCCTAGTGGAGGAGTTGTCCGCAACTTACAATCTTCAGAATGCAGAAGAAATGTGACAGATCTCTCCATCCTGCACAAGATTATCAATGGCCAAATAAACTGTCCTGCACTGCTCGAGAGGATCCGTTTCCTCATTCCAACCCGAACCAGACGGCAGCAACTGTTCGACCCTGGCTTTGCTGGCAGAAATTACCTCCATCACTATACCATTCCTCGTCTGATGCGCCAGGGCAACAAGCTGAGCGACTCCGTTGACCTCTTCTGCGCCTGTCTTGGTTCAATCAAGCGCCTTGCTGCCAACCCAGACCTGCTTTGACTTCATGCACACTCCTGTTCTTTTGTTATGCTATATCTGTTAAGTTCATCTGTTGGTTGGATTTTTATAGTAATTTATTATGCATTGTTATTATTGTTGTTTTTGTTATCTAGTTACATATAATTGTTAGTTTAGACATTGTATTTTTCTCTTTTTGTAGTCTATGCATTGTTGTTCTCTCTTGTTAAAATTTGTATGCTTTTGTTATTGTTTCTTGTCGTTAACATCGTTCACTGTTTTTGCACTTTGTTTTAGTTCCATGTTAGTTTAACACTGTAGCATTTTCACTGATTAATTACTGTTGCATTTTTTTGTTTACTTGCCATCATCTGTATTGTTATCATATGTAAATTGGTGTATTGCCGTTGGAATGATAAATAAATAAATAAACTTTCTTGTTTTTATTATTACATAACACTAAAAATAAATTTTATAAGACTTAGATAAAATAACCTATTGAATTTAACTTCTAACTCTTTAAGGTGTAATATTCATTAGGTAATATAGATTAAAACATAATTTTTTAATGTTTTATTATATACACCCTGCAAAAAGGACTACCTAGGATTAACAAACTTTTAACATCTTAACCCTAAAGGAAAGTTTTGTAATTTTCATGGAAATACTTCTGATCTGCTTTCAAACTTGTCCAATTTGGCAAATTGGACCCTTTGTGTTGGGGGTGAGTTTTAATATTTTTAAAAACCTTCATTTAGATGCATGTATTTGGGTTTTATACTTTGCTGAAAAATCAAGGTGATTCCATTAAACCTTCATTTAGATGCATGCATTTGGGTTTTATACTTTGCTGAAAAATCAAGGTGATTCCATTAATCAATTGGCATACAAATATACATAATATGAAAGGAAATTTGAAAAAATATCAACCCCTTACCTTACCTTACCTAACCTTACCTTAGGTTGTGAAGGATATTTACAACAAAAACGTTAAGATATTTCCTTTTAACGTTTAAAACATAATATTTCACCCAAAGTAAAAGGGTGAAATATGTCATTATTTTATAGTTAAATCTTTTATCATTCTAGTATTCTTTTTAGACCACATAGAGTTTGTTGACTGGTTAGCTGGACATAAATAAGTAAGTCACTCAAAAACAGTTAACCTACAAAATAGATTTCCAAATTTATTTGAAAACCAATAAATCAATAATCATGAAGGCGATCGCGAACTTAAGATTTTAATTGGTTTTTATATTGTTGTTAAACATAATTGCCGTAGATAATTAGAGAGAAATATTTTGTATTATGATTATGAATTAACAACCCACAACAAGCATTAATATTAAAGAAGAGCGAATGGGTTTTAGAAATATCCAGAACTTTTAAGCATTACTCTGGTTTTGTGTAATCAAAACACATAGAATTTGATGTAAGGGGATATTTTCCCTCGCTTGGCTGTCAATACTACATTACTAAATATTCTCCTGTCAATGAACCTCGCTTTGATGTCAAACTACTGGTCAAGCAAAATTACAAGATTCAATGAACATTGAGCATGACTAAACACTATACATGTACATTAATGACTGATGGTGTAATGATTTTGAAAAAGTAGTAAAGAATCAACCAACTAGGAATTTTTATTTAAAAAATAAAGTAGTACAGTGTGAGAATTGAAATTATTTTGCCTCCCCATTTAATTAAAGTTCTTACATCCCAAAAAGTAAGTGAAAAAACAAGAGTTTTATTATAAAATCAGCTGGGGTAGTTGTTATAAGATTGATCTTAATACGATTTGTAGGTTTCGTGTAGTCTGCGAGTTCCGTGCAGCTTTTTATTACATTTATTCGAAGGGTGGGGATACTGTGTATTTTCTTTTAATCGCATTAGTTTCCCTTTGATCAAGATTTTACTACAGCGTTTTCTATTAAATGTAATTGCAATAATTAATTATAAAGCCTCTTTTAATATTTTAGTCTAGAATTGTAATTAACTAAAGGCATTTTCTTTAAAAATTAATATTATATATCAATAGATTTCGTTCGTTTCGTAGCATGTAAGACTTACCATTAAAAATCATCGCATACATTTTGTCGATAACAGAGTTCTTTAGTAATACAGACTTAATAAATTCAAATATGTAAGAAAAGAATATTGACAGTTTGCAGGTCTTTTTTTAGATGAAAATATACAATTGAATTAGGTTTTTGTACGGTTGCATTAAAAACCGTTCATGAAAGGGCAGATTCACTAAGCAACATTACAGATAAAAGAGCGGAAAGGATGTAATTTGGTTATAACAGCGACTCCCTCAATTATAGCTTTGTTAAAGCTAAATAAACTGAGAATTTTGAGTGCGGTATAGCATGATTTTCACAGATTTATTGGTTTTGAAATATGTTAGAATTTTTGAGTGTCTTTTACTCATATCAAACTGTCCAGTTAAAAAATTATGTATGGTCTACAAAGAATGAAAGAATAATCAAAAAGATTAATATAGCAAATGTACCCGCAGCTTCGCCCGCTCAAAAAATCACTGATTTCAATTCTCTTAATCATGCCATGTGCAATTTTAAGAATAGTTATCAAATGGACTGATTTGGGTTATGGGCCATTGGCGTACAATTATTACACCATTAAGGTGCAGTTAGTAATTCCACCCTAGACTGAAGTGAGAAGGTGTAACGTTTCCTCTAAAAATATTCCCTCATGATTAGCAAATTGTATAAATTAGCTTTCACCCATTTGCCAATACAGAGGATGAGACAAAATCCGGTATATAAAACAACATAAAAAGACGCTAAGGGCGGCTTTTCGACTTAACATTAGTATGAGTTTAGTAAGTTTTTGAAAATAGACTGAAAACTGTGAGAAAAAGTAGACGGTAGGCCTAAGTGCCTTGGCCAAAAAAAAAATTTCCCAAACCTTTCTCAATCACCTCGAAGATCGGGTCTCTATCCTATCGATCGATAAGGCAAAATTATTGCTGCATTGGTATATTTTTGTAACTGAAATCTTCATCAACTAATTAATTAATTTTAATTTTGAAACTCCGTTTCTAGTCGATATAAATGTACTCGAAATGAAATGTCCATAATGAGTTTTAATTTTTTTGTTTCAGAAAGGACTTATTTATTTATTTATTAGACGGATGAACCATTTTAAGATAGTACAATATTGTACTTCGGGCGGTTCGTACAGCGCAAGTAGCTTAAGTGTCATTTGACAAAAATATAGTAGGTGGTTGAAATAAATTTGTAAATTTTGTTCTTTTAGTAGATTGAATATCGTACCTTTTCTATCCCCTGAAAATATTGTATAGGCCTTCCAACCATAGTTTTAAAAACCGAAATAGTGCCATTTTGAATTTTATAATAAATTCTATTTTAGCCAAGAAATAATATTTTTAAAACCTTTCTTTATTCGCATCTAGTGCCTATAAAGAACATTTGTGTCGAGTTTTATGGCCCAAAGTCTTGTAGTTGAAGACCAAATAAGCCTTGAACGCTAAAAATGGCCGCCATTTTGAATTTCATAATATACTATATTCTAGCCTTTTGAGAGAAAATATTGCAAATTCCTTTCTTAGTACGCATCTAGAGCCTGTAAAGAATATTTGTGCCAAGTTTCATTGCTCTATGCCTCATAGTCTTTGAGAAACTGAGATCAGTCAGTCAGCTAGTCAGTCAGTCAGTCAGTCAATGGGTTTTAGCTTTTATATATATAGGTAAAATAGTTTACTAGTGTAAATCTTGATACTTGATTCCACCACTATCAACAATTAATGTGTTTATCATACTTAAAACAATACACCACCTCAATACTAAAGCGAAAATTGATTGATCCTAAAACTATGCTTCCATTTCATGTATTTTGTAAATCATAAACCAAATCGTTTGGAAATTATTATTTTGCTAAGACAATGTTTTTACCAAATTAATATTAAATAGACGGTTGAATTCGACCTCATTCGACGATGAGTTCGTGTCTACTTCCCAACTGTAAAAAAATTAACCATGAGAAGAAATTTACGTGAACGTAATGTGTTTAGATAAGAAAAATGAATCAAAAATTTCAAAAGTACCTATTTCTATTAACAAAATTACAAAAAATACTATACAATAAATGATTTACTTGAATAGATATATATAAATTGACCTGTGAAACGTAATTTGAAGTTGGTGAAGTTGATTAAGCAGGAAACTTAAAGATACCTTTTTAAGTTATTTAGTTTGGAATGTGATAATGGTTGATTCCCTTCCGCACGATAGTGAAGAATAGCTCAGGTGGCTTAAAAAACAGCTAAGAGAGGAAACCTTTTCCTTCTCTTTATTAATTCTTTAACACGACTATTTTACGAGAAGTACATTTACCTTACATGCAAAAACAAAACTCTAATCGTGTATTTTTACGAAACCACAAAAAAATTTTAATCCGATTCCATTGTAATAAAACTAACATTATCGCTTCTATGAAACCATAGAATACGAATAAATACATTTTCAAATACAAAAGAAGCCCTGATTGAATATTGGACATATATTTGTTCAACATGTATATTTCCCAGATATTTTATCAGATTTTCTTCGTATTTTTAAATTGTTTTCATGCGAATCCACTAATCTAATGAAGGCAATTTTCCCAGTGCTATTTTAATGTTTTTTTTTTACAATTTTCATATTTTGTCCTATTAGAAGACGAGATGAAAAGTTATTTTATTCACATAATTAAGAGAAATTGTTTCAGGGAATCAGCAGACTATTTATCACTAACTATTAAGACCAACCAATTTTAATGTTCGTTTGAATAACATAAGGATTAATTTTTAAATTGAACATATCCACTTTAGATTACACTAAATATTTGCTCAATACCTACACATCAAGACTTCAGGTTCATATTGATGACGTATAATTTTCATCGATAAAAATTATACAAATTGATAGATATTCAAACATTTGATTGTTTGACGCTTAGAAAAAACATGAATAGAAAAATTATATACGCTAAAAATTCAACTATTTCTTTAACTTTAAATGAGAATGTAATAAGAATGTTATTGCAACAGTCAAAACGAGAGACGTAGAGTAAGAAGCCGCCGCCCGAATATCTAACTACAGTATATAATTTCCCTGAGGAGACTTAGTTCTACAAATGTTATAATGATATTTGGCGTTCTTGCGAAATTTATTTAACTATTTACAAATTAGTATCCAGAATTTTCTACGAGAGTCTATTTATTCAGCTAATACATGCATTAATTGCTTTACTATCAAATAAAAAATTAAAAATTAAAAAAAATTACAGGCAGTAGTTTTAATGTCTAGCGTGAATGATCAAAAATACAATGGTTTTATTTGTCATTATTATTTTCATTATCAAGAAAATCTACAAGTTTCTTTAACATAATGATAAGAATATATAGGGGTTTTTACTACGAGGCCTTGAGTAAATTGCTTTGAATCGATACTAGAAATAAAACGTTTCGTATACTTTTACGACCAGCCTGAGAGGGTTCGAAAATGGTCATCTTACTCCAAGGAAAAGGAATTACATCAAACAGCAGTGAGTCAAGTTCAGATGGCACAATGCCAACAGCTGACCTTTTGAAATGCAGTGAGGACTGGTCACTCCATGTTTTGTCAGTGTTAAAGTTCCTTTTTACTGTTTTTAAAAGCTTTAAACTCATAAAATTCTTAAAATGCTCATGGGTTCATGTGATTTTAGTATTGTTTTGCGTCATATATCATATTTATATTGAAATCAAATGTGGTATTTTAAGTTGCACTAACCAGTCTTTTTCCACTATAATTATTGCAATTGAAATCGATTGCATTATGAAAACATTATGCTCGGTATTGTTATATATTTTTAATGTATTTACCATTTTTAGCCAAGTACTTTTTGTTCAGACTTACGTAAACTGAAATGAGTTCAATAAGAAAATAAAAATGTGTTTTGCATTTTAAAATATTGTTACCGTAGTTTAAGTATATTTTCTTGTATTCTAAGAAACCCAAAACAAAAATATCACGAAAAATAATAGTCATCAAAATGGTGTGAGCTTTTACAAATTGAAACGATTAAATTAATATCTTAAACACTTTATATGTGCAGTGAAATTTTCCTTAATATATGAATTTGAGATAAAATGTGTAAACATGATTTAATGCTTGATTGATTTTTACAGCGTCATGTTTCTCAATGATATAATACAGGGTTTTTCAAACGCATCCCAAAACTTTATTTTATCAGTGGATTCCTCCCTAAGATCCCCAGATTTGAACCCACAATATTATTTTCCTTTAGGGATACTTAAAAAGTAAGGCCTGCGAAAAGAATTCACAGGATATTCAGCACCTCAAACAAACATAACAAATTTAATACAAGAGATTCAAAGAGGTACATAGCAAAACGTGTTCAGGAATTTGATGGAGAGAGCACAACTTTGTAGCCTAACCAATGTCAATGTTGGATTGTTGGAACACACAATGTTAGCTAAATGTGATCAAACTAAAATAATACGTTGTACAAAATGTAAATATTATTAAAACAATACTCATTTCATCCTTGTATGTGCATTATTCAATCCAAAAAATGGTTTGCGTTTAGAAAAAACCCAGTATTTCAGAATTGCTAACAACGGAGTGATGTAATGCATTTTCAGCGTCCAGGCTGGTCACTGTAATTTGTCTCCGTTGCATCTGACACAGTAAACCCTTCATCGCCACTGTGGATACGGTAATAACAGGTTGGGTAATAACAGACGAAGCTTGTTGTCTCTCTTTTGTTTCAGATGGAAAACTAAATAGTACAATTACCGTGAGATAAGTTTCTGATACGTATCGTGTTTTGTATATAAATTGGGATTAGATTTAAAAATTTATGGATGAACTGTTGAGTTTCTTTTTTTCTGTTGAGCTTTTATGGGCATGGTTTTGAAAAAAATACTTTTTTTCTACTTTGAGGGTAAAGTTACTTAAGGAAATATTCACAGTGACGGCCGGAGGGGGTTGTTTTACCAGTCAGATTTATTTACTGAAAAAGTGGTTATAGCAAATAATTTTAAGCCTTTCGTGAAAACTAAATTTATAAGAAAAAAGATTAACGATATTTTCTAATTAGATTAAAAATCTTCCAAAGAAATCAAATTATATTACCCTTAACCTTCAAGAGTAGCCTCAACTAAACAACATATATATTGTTACTAAAATCGAATTCAAAATAAGGACTTCTTGCATATACTTTATAAAAATTACAGGTTAGTTCAGACACGATCATTATTTAAATGCTCTATTCCAATCTTTCTATTACTCTCGTTATAATTATTTACATTCGAACAAAACTACTAAATTATGGTTTACAGATAATGGAGTATATAACTCAAAAACTCTCTTCACAATAAATAAGCAAACAAGGCCCTTTAAACAATAACGCGTAACTATTGACTCTGGCTGTTCAGCCTTAAATTAATTGTGAAAATATCTGAAAGAATACTACACTAATTAAATTAATTGTGAAAATATCTGAAAGAATACTACACTATTAGCAGAACATGAGAATGTGAGAAACGTTGTTTACAGGAAGGTCGTCATATCTCACGTCACAAACAGACAGCAGGGAACCATTTCCCAGTTGTCAGTTCATTGTTGAACTGAAAGGTGTGGAAATATCGTAAAATAGGTAAACAACTGGTGAATGCCGCTGGCACTTGTAATAACAAACCACGCCCCTCCGGTGACAAACGTTCTCTTGAATTTGAATTCTAAAAGTGAATTCGGAAATCCTAAACAGATATGCCGGGAAATAGATTTTTAAAATGCTGAAAATAATTTCAATGTTCTTCTACCGTTAAAAAATCGATCACATTTATTACTTTTTCAATTTAATATGTAACCCAGTATTTGTAATATAAATAATGTATTGAATATATTTAAATTTAGTTCTCACTGTATTAAGTATATTTCTTTATAGTTGTATTTTAGAACGTAAATTTAGTTGATTTGAGTGTGTAATTTTTATGATGATAGAGATGAGAATAAAATCATAATTGTGTCAGTAGTTTAAAATGAAACCAACCTGAGCCAAACAGTTGCTGCGTATTTCCCTTCTGTTAAAGATCACTGTAGATTTGCACTGAATTTTTGTAAAATGGTATGGATCTGTTAAAAGTGTATCCGAGGTATGTTTTTCAAAATTTGGAAGGCCAAAGAAATAAATACTAAAGGCATGCTTGCTAATAAAAGCTGATGAAAGTAAAACACTGACTTTGTGGAAAAAACACATTCCTTGAAGTGGATTACTATAATTGATTCAAATGATGGCATTAGTTGACGTAGTTTTTTACTTTACAAAATATAGAAAGATCATTTCATTTTTTGGTAAAGATTACTTATTAACTAACCATTACAATCCGTTATTTGATTAAAACTATATTACTGCTTGAAACTCCCTAAAACAACACCTACCTGCACGAAATTGAAATACTTAATTATTTTATTCCTATGATATTTTAATGATTAAGAGAAAAAACAAATTAATTAAATTATATTACATTAATAATATGTGTTATGTTATACAATAGACAATTATTCTGTCAGAAGATCACAAGCCTGGCTAATTATACTAATTAATTGGTCCCTGATATTCAGCCTAATCCACTGATCAAATACCAAATTAACCCTCGCTCCAACCAAATACTACACCTTGGAAATCAATCGGTTGTATACAATGATCAAGATAAACGACAACTTAAAAATTACAATGGTTGATTGTAAACAATTTTTTTAATCTGGAAATATTGATATACAGTATAAAACTTTCCAATTTGTACATTACTAAACTAAGCTTTTCTTTCAACCTGTTAATAATTTAATTTCCGATTCAAATATCCTCAGGTCCACAATTTTGTCCGAAGAATGCAAGAGGGGTACTTAACATAATGTTTAACATTTTAAATATTTCATAGCGACAGTTAAAACAAGATACCATTGATTCTTGCTAATAAAAAACCAAGATCTATTTGACACATAGTGATATTAATGTGAATTATTAATCTTAATCATATTAAAACGAAACTACAAAAAGATTAATGTGGCTTTTATTTTGAATCCAGGCTGACTACGGCGCAGTAAATCACTGCCTAAACCGAGGATAACGTCGGGTGGTATCAGGTAATTGAGTGTAATCTCGGCATTTGTTTCAGCAGCACATTACACTGAGCTGTATTGATCGGAGAGCTCTGTCTCAAAAATAAAATTGGTTTTTAATATCCATTTAGGATATTTTTAGCCTTTTTACTTTTGATTTTGACTGATAAAATTTAAGATGCATATATATTTTATTATTCTGGAGAAATGTTAAGCCTTTAAATTTCTTCTTCAAACAAGAAGTTTTGTTAGAAGAAACTTGTCTTATGTTCCAAGACATCTTTGAAATATGACTTATTTATTCATTAATATTCTGTGTAGTAGTCCTGAACTGTAAAAGGAAGACTCAAGATTATTCCTTCATTTACAAATCTATAGGGTAAATTGGCCTGAGTAGTTCAAGTGGGGAACATAAAATTCATATGAGAACGCAAATGTATTTCTTTTTCACAAGTATTGTATATGGCAAGTACATCTTGCACACCTGAAATTATCTTAAAACACGCAGTCGAACACATTTTAGAATGTTTCCCTTATCTTAAAATAAAACCTCATACACTTATATTTTACCATCAAGGTTCATTGGTTGCATGGTGTTCTATCATTTTAATTCCATGAAACACTACCGAAGTACCGACAAATAAGATACAACCAGCAAAGCAAAAGTTTTTATTTTGTTGCAAAAGTATTATGTATTTTTACAGTTGTAACACTGACTTTTTATTGCTTCATTATTATCCTTCAAACAATTTAAGAACTTATTTGAACACTTTAGGTAATGTTTGTTTTATTTCTTGTTTTTGATGTGGCCGGTGATAAATACGTCTGGGAATTATTAGTTTAAATTTGTTTGATAATTGTAAGGAATTCTTTCTGTTTACTTTGACTAACAGCCTTAAGTTCTTTGTTTTTGTGTTGCTTCAGGAAGAACAGAAGTTATTACTTGGCAATTTGACAGTTGTCCAAGGCTTTTAATGTTTTGGTATTTATTTGTAAAAAGGGTAAATAAATTGTTATTTATAAATTATTAATTTTTCAATGGAGCTCATATGTTTATTTTATTTTATTGTGTTTGTTATTTAAATTTCCAATACCGAACTTTCAGGGCTCTTTAAGGAATTCTAAACCCACAAAGGGCTTGAGACCCGCAAAAGGCACATCTCGATCTTAAGGTCCGTTATAAACAGAATAAAATACCTTTATTAATCAGGACGTCAGCAATTCCTACATTGCAACTGTGTTGACTAGTTTAGGCTAACACGTAGCCATTTTCAAAACTATAGAACGTTATTTCATTCCACGAATTCCGTCAAGTTGTCTAAAAATTCACATAAAACACAATACAACATGAAATTACTAAACACATTTAAAATAAATTGCCGGCCAGCACACATCACTGACTGAATCATCAAACCAGTTCCAGTTCAATCAGTGATGTATACCGGCCGGCATGTGAATGTGAATTTTTAGACAACTTGACGGAATTCTTGGAATGAAATAACGTTCTATAGTTTTGAAAATGGCTACGTGCTAGCCGAAACTAGTCAACACAGTTGCACTGTAGGAATTGCTGGCGTCACAAGGTATGTTAACCTCTTTATAATTGACAAACAATTCCGGAAGGCATCATGGAGAAGTTAAGGTCCGTTCGCCTTCCACCGAAGCTAAACCAACATTATAGACCTAGTAGAAATAATCTTCCTCATAAAAATCAATCATAAAAGATCTTTTCATAGAAGATGCCTCGAGTTCTGTTACAAAAGTTACAAAAGACAAAAATCAAACCCCCTCTCGTAGTTTTTCACTCTCGGATTGTTAGTACAACAGACATTAGTTATAAAATCAGACAAATTAGGTTGATCCAACCATAACCGGTTTACTTCGGAGGTCAGGTGTAATTTCATTGTCTGATTGGACAACCCTACGCCATATTTGATCTGCCCGTACGGAATACGTTGACTAAACTAAACAGAACGTTCATCGTAAATTTATAGACTGTACTCATCTCTTAATGAGTAGCATTCATAGAACATTTATTTAGTTGACCTCATAATTATCTTTTAATCCGACTGTACTACGGATCACATTGTGGCTTGTGAGATAAGTCTGTAATTCAGTCCAAATGACGTTTATGATATCAGATGACAGCAATCATATTTTTTGCAGTGCGTTTTATTAAATTTGCGGTACGGTATTTTAATATTTAACATTTATACTTTAAAGCATACAAGTGTAGATTCAGTATGTTTATTACACACATAGAACAACTAACTGGAAACAGATATCAAGCTCAAAAATGTTATCAATTCCAAAAGAGAGCGAAGTTTACCAGTGAAAACAGAAGCACAATCTACAATCCCAAACTACAAATTCAATCTTACAAAGTTCCAGATATTCATTCTATGAACGACTTCCCACCAATAAATGCAAATATCAAAAACTTGAAAAGATGGTATCAAGACACCAACTTTGCTGTGAAAAAATGTAATGAAAGATCTCCTGGTGTGCTACTAAACTTACAGTTGCCAAACTCAAAGACCTACAAAATCACCAAGGCTCAAGAAAATCTCCAAATCTTTAATGCTACTACAAAAAGATCAACATTAAACTCATCTAATTCGGTTTTTTAAAACAACCTAGTTTAACCACAAACTCTATAAACAAATCGGGTAATGATAAAATTTCAAAGTTAACTATCCTACATCAAAACGCTCAAATAGCAACCAATAAAACTGATGAATTAGAAATAATCGCTGAAGAAATCAAACCTGATATTTTTATAATTACTGAACATGGTTTTAAAAAAGAATCAATTAATGTATTTAAAATTCAAAATTATAATTTAAGTGAAGCATGTCACAGATGCTTGATTAAATGGGGTGGGGTTGCCATATTTACTAAAACAAACTTAAATTATGAACAATGCAAAAACATACCTTACTGTGAAAAAGATTTTGAAGCAATCGGTATAAGAATTTTAAGCAATGACAACAAACCGTTATTAATAATTGGTTTATACAGATCTCCATCAGGAGATATTAATAATTTTTTTAATAATCTAGAAGGAACCCTTAAAAAATTCTGTCTAGATAAGCAAAAGTTTGTTATAATGGGGGATTTTAATATTGATGTCCTACAAACTCAAAAACCTGAAACCAAGAGGTTAAACGATTTATTAAATAAATTTAACCTTAAATGGTCTATAAATTCACCAACACGCGTAACGTCCACATCAGCCACAGCAATTGACAATATCATAACAAATATTCAAAATACAAAAATTTCTGTCATACAGACAGCATTATCTGATCATGATGCTCAACATATAGAAATTAATTGGAAACCAATAAAAGAACCAACAAACTTTTTTATAAAACGACTGACTAAAAAATCGAATGTATCACACTTATTACTAAGTCTTGAAAATCAAAATTGGGATTTTTAAACTCATTTAAAAATCCTAACGATATGTATTTACAATTTAATAACTGCTTCATAGCTCATTTAAATACTTGTTGCCCTTTAAAAACCATTAAAGCAATCGAAAAGAGTAAAACAACTGCTTGGATAACCCAAGGAATCAGGGTATCTAGAAAAAATCTTAAACTATTACATAAAAAATTTAAAAATACAACTGATGAGAAATTTAAGATATATTTCCGCCTATACAAAAAAACATATAGAAAAATAATTAAAGCTGCAAAAGCTTATGACATAAGTAAACAAATTACCAACTCCAACAATATATCAAAAACAGCATGGAACATAATAAATAATCAAAATAACGTTGAAATAAAAAGAAAAATTAAAATAATAGAAGGTAATAAAAACATAGATGACCCTCTTAAAATTTCAAATATATTCAACTCTTTCTTTTCGAATATAGCGACTTCTGGGTCCTCCTCTGTTAATGATAATTTGCCTACACTAAACCATAGCCCTGCTAAGTCAATGTTACTAACTCCTGTAACATCAAAAGAAATTCTGTCTATTTTCCAATCAATTAAACCAAAAAAATCCATTGATTTTCAATACATACCATCATGGTTAATTAAAGAATGTTCCTACTACATTGTGGAACCTCTAGTTAAATTAATAAATTCATCTTTTGAAGTTGGAATCTTTCCAGACTGCTTAAAATCTGCGAGAGTCGTCCCTATCTTAAAAAAAGGTGACCCGACTCAAACTAATAACTATAGACCGGTCTCAGTCCTTCCAGTTTTAAGTAAAGTTTATGAAAAATTATTTCTAAATAGATTAAATGATTTCTTATCCCGCACAAAAGCAATATCAAACAAGCAATTCGGTTTCATTCAAGGAAAATCTACTAATGATGCTATCGTTCATTTAATCAATCACATTGTTACTGGTCTAGAAAACAATAATTCGACTGTTGGTGTTTTTCTAGACTTATCAAAAGCATTCGATTGTGTAAATCATAAAATCCTATTGAACAAATTATATAACTATGGGATAAGAGGTATACCACATAAGTGGCTAAAATCTTATCTTCAAAATAGAAAACAACAAGTTGACATCAATGGTCAACTATCTGAATCCGCAGAGATAACATCTGGAGTCCCTCAAGGATCTATTCTTGGCCCAGTGTTATTTTTACTCTATGTTAACAACTCTGATTCATCTATAAAATTTTGTAACCTTACACAATATGCTGATGATACAACCTTGTGCATTTCAGATAAAAATGCAAATCATCTTGAAGAAAAATTATATGAAGATTTAAATTTCTGTATTCAGTTCTTTTCTGACATAAATTTAAAAGTTAATTTAGAAAAAACTAAATATATAAATTTTAATACAGATCCAAAATGTCAACTTAGTCCAACTGTAATGATAGGAAATAATGCAGTTCAGGAAGTTGACAATATAAAATTCCTTGGGATACATCTTGATAGAGGACTAACCTGGAAATATCACATTAGTAATGTTTGTTCCAAGGTATCTTCAAATATATATGTCCTCAGAAAATTATCAAAATACTGTGATATAAAAATCCTAATGATAGCATATTATGGACTAATATTTAGTCACTTATCATTTGGAATCATAGTATGGGGCCGAAGTGCAGAAAATGAATTAAAAAGATTATTCATTCTGCAGAAGAAAGCCTTGAGAATTATATTCAAATTGAAAAAAACCCAGTCTTGTAGAGACATTTTCAAAAGAATGGATTTATTAACTCTTCCTTCAATTTACATTTTGGAAACGGCAATTTTTGCACATTCTAAATGTAAATTAACAAAAGGAAGAGATATCCATAATTACCATACTCGGTTTAACCATAATTTTAGACCAACGCAACATAGACTAAATATTTTTCAAAATTTACCGTCTGAATCTGGAGCTAAATTTCTAAACAATTTACCATTTCATATAATAAATGAAAAGAATTTAACACCTTTCAAAAATAAGTTAAAACAATTTTTAATAGCTAATGCCTTTTACAGTGTTAGTGAATTTATAGACCATTGTAAAAAACATAAGCAATAAATTAATAAGGGGAAATTCAACATATGTCTTATAGAGAAAACTAGGTTAAACTAGGTTGTCTTTAGCTTAATTTTAATTTTAGTTTTACTTAAGTTTTTTTTTTATATATTTCAATCAAAATTATTGTTAACATTAACATTGCTTCCGACTATAAACTGTTGTAATGGCAATAAAATGAATTTGAATTTGAATTTGAATCTCTCGGAAATAGATTTCTAACTCATAACTTTCTTCAAATTATAGTACAATCATATTATTATGGTATTATTAATGGCTACCCAATATTCATACTAATTTCCGTTGTCATTTTTATTCATGGCAAGTATTGATGATTTTTCTAGAAGATCCTAATAATCCATCAAATACAAAAACGAGAAACGACTTGAAACCTAATTTTAATCATCAGTGATTGCGAATTTTCTCAAAAATACAATAAGTAATCCAGACTGATGATTAGTTTTTAAAACAAAGAGTTTTAATTGACAATAGATTAACCCCACTCGTGTTCTAGCTTCCGGCTCAATTGTGGCTTAAAGGTTTCCATTAAACAATTAATTATCTAATGCATAAATTCATAAAAATAAAACATAAAACATAAATATATTCTTATTTATATATTCATATTTGTATTTTGCTCATTACACAAAATATTCGTTTTACTTCTATTTTTAGGAAAGTAAGCAGAGCAAACCCGATTCCGAAGACGTATACGTGAATGTTTTGCCTGCGGGATGAGAACAAATGTTTTCAATTCCTGCTTTGGTTATGAAAGTTTGGTAGAATAATGAAACAATATTATTCTACCATTACAGATCCCGCACTCAATTCAAATTACGTGAGGTATTTCTTCAGACACTGAAAGTGCTCTATCCTCATTATACGTTCGTGAAATACATCTAGTTTTTTTTCATTTTTTACCACTAAATATAATGAGGTAAATTCAAATAAATAAAAACATATTTGAAGCTAGGTCTATGATAATTTATTATTATACAAAATAAAATAAAGCAGAAAACTAATCAAATTTAATCAAATTAGCAAATTAGCGATGGTCAAATTTAGCAGGAATTTAATTGCAATGAATACCGCTACATAGTTTTATACCATAAATTGATTTACTTTCAAATGCAACTTCTCAGAAATTCAATTTGTTAATTTTGAACAAATAATGCCAATGAGTGTGCATTAATAAATGCAAAACATTTTTTATCAAAGAATTTTATTTTAATGAGCGCTTAAAAGAAAGTTGCTTCGATAAAACTAAATTTCCCATTATTTATTTACCGAGATTTATTTTTACTGGGTACAGTTTTTTCCTTAGACTTTTTAATATTTTAAGGCAATAAGCGATTTTTTTTACTTAAGGAAACTTACGTTATGTACATTCAAATACGGGAACACTTTTACTACACAAGGTCTATACCGGTTTCTGCGATCCAAAATTAAGTACCATTTTTTTACTTATGAGTACTGATGGTTGAAGATAGAATTTTGAAAGTTTATTATCGTATGGCAGCCGGGTCTTTTTATCAATTCCTTTTGATTAAAATCTGTATTGAGTGTAGAGTAAAAAGGAGTGAGTTGTTTCCAATAATACGGTCAAATCGTTGAAATCCTTTTACCTTTTTTATTTAGGATTTGTCTCCTGGATAATTTTTTTTGCAAATAACTTAGTGATTAACCTTTCCGTCTTCAATCATTTAGAAATTGGATAATTGAAAGGAAAAATTCAATCCTTTAAAAGTTTGAAGGATTGAAGACGTAAAAGTTAATCACCTACAAATTTAAATCCTTTTACCTTAGACTGGTTTCAAAATGCATCTCTTTGTTATAAACCAAATACAAACAGAAAGTTTGTAATCATTTTAGCCGTTAATAATTACTAAAACTATTATAAAAATACGAAAGTTAAAAAAAATTCAAACGATTCGTTAAGTAGTTCTCGCCCAACAAATCGATTTTATGCTTCATTGTAATTTTATCTTTCTTATAGGTCTAACATTTTAAGTTTATCGCCAATTTACTCAAGAGATTTTGCACCAATCACTATAAATCTAAAATAAAAGTGCCGTATCATTTATATTTGACTGCGTTGAAAGCATAACCTCATCAACCATAAAGTATTCTAAATTTATGAACAAGCATTTGGTAATAAAACCTGAACAACAAAAGTAATACAATAAATAACGATTTGAGGTTATTTTTTAAATAAACAAAACAAGTGAAAAAAAGTTTATAAATAATCCAAACACATGAAAAAACTCGGGAATAAAAATAGCAATCAAGAAATTAGGTTAATGAATGTGCAAACTTTGCAAAGTTTTTACTTTGGACTAATTTGTAACGAGAGACATGTACTCCCATGCTGATGCCTGCAAAAGAATAATTTGGTACAGGTCTTTAGAATTTAGGTAATTAAGATATAACAACATACTTTATTGTTTTTGGAGTCATCTCATTTACTTTTAACTATTGTCAAATTTTAATTAATTTGATCTATTTTATGATTTCGTGGTTTTATTCTTGGTTTTTATGGTCATAAATATACTTTCAATATGAATCTGGTTGAAATTTATTAATCGTAACTTCTTAAAATATTTTTTAATTATATTATATTTTATTCCTGGGATTTGTAATCATATTTGAAACAAAAATACGTTTTTAATAATGATTCCGTCTATTTAACTTAAAATAAGCTATTTATTTAATAGCCAATAACGGTAATGCTTACAGTTTTACTCGTGTAAAAAATATATTTAGTCATTTTATAAGGTGTAAAATTGAATTGAAACAGAAAGTTTAGTAAAAGTATGAATCAAATTTCATCACTCAGTAAATTATTTTGGAGTACATGAAACTCGTTCCTCAGTTATGTACAGACCTAATATAGCTAGTTAAGTCCAACCTACACTGCCCTTTGCACCAATTGTGGGTACGTTAACACAATATTGGAAACTGCTAATGCTTTTGGGACACAAATTCAGTGAAGATAATTGTGAAACAAGTCTAATTCCTACAGTTCCAGAAGTATACAGTTTCAAGGCCTATCGCTGGACAAACTATTCCAACGGAAAATATAAAAATCGATCTTGTCAATTTTTACAACAAATGAAGGAAAATATTGTGTGATCCCTTAAAATGATGGTAAAAGCTTAATTATTGTACAGGGTGTTTTTTTAACGCAAACAAAAACCTTATTTTATCAGTGAAGGATTATTTCCCCCTACGATCCCCGGATTTGACCCTACCATATTATTTTCTTTGGGTATACATAAAAAATAAGGCCTACGAAAACAATTCACAGGATATTCAGCACCTCAAAACAAACATAACAAATTTAATGCAAGAAATTCAAAGAGGTACCTCGCAACACGTGTTTGGGAATTTGATAGAGAGAGTATAACTTAATACAAACTAGTGGATTCGAGCGCACGGAATCGTGAGCTACTCTAGCAGAGCGATAATTCAAATCGCGACAAATTTAAAACACAATCATGCTAACACGATCCGTCTTGAGGGTTATGTTTACACAAATTAAAAAATAACAGCAATTAAATTATCCAGCTGATCAAAATGTAAACAATTAATTATGTTATTCATAAGGATAACATGGGAACTTTAAAAGCCAATGGGGCAGAGCCCAAGAGACTTTTTCAAAAATGTAAGGCCAGTTTGCAAATCTACGCGACAAGCTCTTTCCAATGAGCCGTCAATGATCAAAATCGGTTAAGAAATGACGGAGGAGTTCATAAGACAAATTTCGTGTTGGCGTATTAATTATATAGATGCCAATAGCGGATTGTTTGAGAACATAATGTAAACTAAATGTGATCAAACTTAAATAGTTGGTTGTATAAAATGGAATGGTCAATAAAATAATATTCATTTCATATTTATAAGTGCATTATCCAATTTAAAAAATGGGTTGCGTTAAAAAACACTCTGTATAAAAGAAGTATCGGTTAAATAAATACCCGGGTGTCCGAAAAAGAACTCCCTAATTTTGATGACCTCTAATTTTCAATTTATAAATCAAATCGACTCAAATTATATATTGAATGATAGGTAAACTCACCAAGTTTTTGTTACAAGTCACAAATGTTTGGTGAATTTCACTTTGGGCTCATGGCAAACATAAAACAAAAAATCAAATTGTCCCTGTGTACTAGTAGTGAATAAAAATCACGTTTTAAGTTTTTTTTTTTAGATTTAACAGTTATTTTGAAAACTATGAATCCTATAGAAACCTCTCAGCTTATAACATTAAAGAAAATGAATTTTTCCCTACAGTTTGGGTGTTTTCGCAGGTTTGTAGCTTTTTTGGGTCCTGAGAAATGAGTTTTGGAAACGAACAAATTGTTTTTTGTGTTTCGTGTGCCATACTGCTAAAGTTGGAAAACCCCAAAATTTTTATTTTTACCACATTAAAGGGAAATAACCAAGTTTTGGTAAAATTAAGAGGTTTTAAACATAAACTGAGAGGTTTCTGTAGGATGCTTAGTTTTCAAGTTAACTGTTAAATCTTGTAAAAAACTCATTACAACGTGATTTTGAAGAACTACTGGTGCGCAGGGAAAATGTGATTTTTTTTGTTTTCCATGAGCCCAAAGTAAAATCCACCAAAAAATTTGTGACTTGTAACAAAAACTTGGCGAGTTTTCCTATCATTTAATACATAATTTGAGTCGATATGATTTACAAATTACAAATTAAAATTCTTCAAAATTAGGGAGTTCTTTTTCGGACACCCTACCCGGTTATTTAGTTCAATTAGATGTGATAAGATTAGAAAACACAAAATATCTACCGTCTTAGGATTAGCGTGGCTATAAACATTATGTTCTCGCCTAAGGACATTTTAAAATACGGAAATGAGCCAATATTAGACATTAAAATAGTAGAACTCTAAGCAAACTTCGTGAAGCACTAGTAAATCATTTGCCCAATTGGCTCAGTATTTTAACATATACTTGTAGCATTAAGACATAGGAACCGACAATACATTATAGCAGCGTGATAATTCTACTGCAGCGACTCTTATACAGTAATAAAAAGTAAAAGTAATTTCAATTAATTTCAGGGCGGATTAATCAAAAAAGGGATTTAACAATAATTTATATAATTTGTTTAAGCACAATATGGGGCTTTGATAAATTGTATCTCTTGCAAACACACTGACAGGCGCAGAGTATTATTAATTGGATTTTACCAAGTTTCAGTTTGAATAATCCGAAGGGTAATTAACGTCTTTAATAAGAGAGCTTTGTCTTTACTACGAACTTATTTTAAGGCACAGAAACGCAGCTGAAAATTTATTTATACTGATTTATTTCATAAACTTTTAACGAATAACGTTCAAAAACTAGTTGTCATTTACCTTTTTTTTTTTGTTATTTTTTGTAAGATAAAACTGGAAAACTAATTGTTCCTAAAGAGATCAAATCAAAACTACCAAAACAGAAATATTTTAAGGCCAGACATGAATAGACTATATGTTGGCAAGATACATAATATACCTTTGTGCACAATTTCAGTCCGATCGGTGTTGAAGTTTTGTATTCACCCCGCTTACAAACATATAGAATTCACCACTTCAAAATAATACTATTGAACCTTTCACTAAAGTGCTGTTACTCTACAACAAAATTTATTTGAAGATATACATTTCTTAAATACAATGTGTGACTTTAATGAAATCCGATTATGAAGAGGTTGAATGACCTATAATACCACGATTGCCTTTTTACATGTATTATGTACAAGATCTAAACAAATTCATAAAACTAAACCCAGTCTTTACTTTAAAACCTCCAAAAGCCGACAAACGACCAAAATTGTTCAAGGGTATGAAAAGCTCACGGGTTACTATAGCAGATAACGATCGAAATAATCAGCGCTATAGGCTGCCTGTCATCGCTTGCTTTTACTGGATTTGGCCGAATGTTTTCAACCCACTGCTATAAAAAAAACAAGCTTTATTTAAATGAATATTATGTTCGTTAGTCTGTTTAGTGGTATTACTGAAGTTAATGAGATTTTAGTTACATTTTGTTGAGTTATGAATTGCTTTATATAAATTGGTCCAGTTTTTGGTTTCTCGAATATTTATGCAACGCTTCTACGGTATTGAGCCAGTTCAGACTTTTAATAAGTAATTATTTTCTCATAGTTTCTTTAGCTAAAAGAAATTTCAGGGACAAATCTACTAGTATGTTTCTGAAATCAATGTTTTAACTAACGAAATTATAAAGAATAAGTATTTATCTGTAATACGTTTCTGAAAAAAATAAAAAATAGCAATATATTTTATTTTGAATTTAGCTTGATCTTCCAAAACTTTTCCACCTCATCAATAAAAATTAATTTTGAAAAACATTTAGATCAAAGTTGTTTTTCGTATTCAACTTTTCTTGAGAAATTTGTTCTTCGTTGTTTTGTAAGTAATCAAATACTCATACTATAAGACATTTTCCTGGAATCTTCCAGTATTTTTTTAATAAGAAAACTTGGTTTTTGAAAGTAAGCTACAGTACAATGAGGTTATCCTGACCTTATAAATAGTTTTTATGTATTTTCACTGAAAAATTATGTGTTAGTCATTATGAGTCGCGTAGTTGCGTTTTATAGCATTAAACGCTATAAAATGTATATGTAAATTAAACTAAAAATATAATTTTAAAAGGGAAAGGGAAAGGGGGATGGTTTTTAACAAGCTGGCTTAACAAACCTGGACGACTGAATCCAGTGGGTTAGGTAACGAGCGGGCGTATATCGCTAATGAATAAAATCTTTATCTACGTCGTTTTCAACTAAATTTTCTCAAAGGTGCCATTACATACAAATTTAAAGGTTTCGCCAGGTTCATTCTCTGTATCCGGTTTTGTTTGCAAGTTATAAGGTATCTAATGCAAATAGCATTAACGTAAGCTTGTTTTTATAATCGTATTAAACACCATTGGAAGCTCACTTGCTCCTCAAAATATTGAAAGGAGTAATGTCCCTTAAAAAAGTTTGGTAATTCCCAATTAATGTATTTGTTTTCATTTTTTAAATAAAGTTTTTTAAATTTGTTTTCAATAGTCAAAAGCACTCCCGATATAAGTGTTATCAATTTAAAAAATGTATAAACATCAAATAATATTTTCACCAAGTTAACGCAAGCCATAGTTAACGCCGACCCTGAGTAACGAACGCAATGCACATATTGCTCAATCGAAGTGATGGATGATTTATTACTCCTTAAAGTATTATGGTGTAATTTAATTAATTCTATTTATATTTTTCAATTAATAATTTTCCTTCTGGTCCTTTTTGCTAATATGTTTCTTCCTAAGGAATCCTAAATAAAATATTCTGTTTAAAGTGAGAAAAATAAAACATCCAAGACATATATCTTTGTTGTCTTTCTCATTTTCTGTTTTCCCCTTTAAAAACATTCTGACCACTAGTGCACTACATCCTACCCCTGTAAATAGAAACGTGAAGAGACAAGTGGAAGTAATTCGTTACAATTCCACAACACAGGAGGCTGTCACCGCCAGAGCCAGTAACTCCCTTTTGAGACACGTTGAGCCGCCTGTCTGCGCGCTTTGTGATGAAGAAGGTCCTTGTAAAGGTTGGTCGAGGTATATTTATTTGAATACAGTGAATTTTGGGGTGAGAGGTATATCTTGCGTGGAATCGCCCATCTATATTATACTGTGCATTTTAACTAAGCACTAATTATTGCACAAGTCCTTCGCTTGGGTTAGAAGACATTAATTATAGTAAATGACATTTATAGTTAAAACCATATTAGTTGTAAACATTGATCCCTAGTGGAAAACAATATTAGTTGGAAACAAGAGCCCCATCAATAGTGAAAAAATAATAACCTTCTTAAACTTCCATTATTACAGCTTAAAATTTCTAAATGCTTTATTATGAAAGCGATATGACAAAAATGTATAACATATTTAAAAAAACACAATAAGAAGTTTAGATAGCTTGAAATTCCTGCAAACACGCTGATAGGAGTAGAGAATTATTAATTGGATTTTATTCAAATAATCCTAACGGTGATTAACGGCTTTAACAAAAGACCTTTGTTCTTACTTCAAGTATGTTTTAGTCTTAGAAACACAGCTAATATGTTTTATGTAGTTTGATTTAAAATAATCGACTAAAAAAATTAATTATAGCTATTATTGTCTCACTTCTTTGCATAGTAAAACTGGAATGTGATTGATCCCAATTAGATCAAATAAAAACTACCAATATAGAGAATATTTAAAGGATGAACGAGAATAGGAGAATGTATTAGCTAGGTACTGATTTGTGCCCAATCAGTAAGCCCAATCAGTTTATAATTACGTTTATCCCGTACAACAAACAAAGAGAATCCACTTCTTCCAAATAATATTTTTAAGTATCGTATCGGACGTTTCATAAAACTGTTGTTATTCTAGATTAAAACTTATTTAAAGATTATCATTTTAAATACATAAACTATATGAAATTCATGAAATCCGATCATCAAAAGTTTGGATGACCTGTAAACATGCAGATTGACCTTTGTACATGAAGTTCAAATCCGGATTTTTGTATTTTAACTTAAGCCGGTAGAAGGTTGTTAATTTTAATTTCCGTTTTTTAATTCGCAGTCCAGGAGCTAGAAACATGAATTGTAAGAATAATTCTTAACTCACAATACCAAACCGGGAAAAACTGTAAAACCCAAAAACAAACCGACAGACATCATCAAAAATGTTTAAGGGTATAAAAAAGATCGTGGTTTAATATCGCTGATAACGATTAGATTCATCGCCGATATATGCCACCTGTCGTTGCTTACATTTACTGGATTTTGCCGAATATTTTTATACCCCGCTTGCTCAAACCAAACAAGCTTTATTTAATGGAATAAAATGCTCGTTATTCTGTGTTGCAGCTGGTCAGTTGGACAACTAAAGGTAATGAGGTTTTGGTTATATTTTTGTAAGTTTGGACTCGGTTTATTTTAAAACCACTCCCGGTTTTTTTTTTGGAACTCGGTTTTATTTGTTGGTTTCCCTAAAACTTTTGCAACGTTTCCAGGGTATCAATAATTAATAATTAGTCGATTAGTAAATTATTTTCTAATAATTTTAGACATAACCTTTTTAGAGGTCAACTACTGTAATAATAATAAAATTACAAAAATAATTATCTATTGCAGTTTGAATAAATTACTCGTTTGTAGCTTGATTTTCCAAAATCTTATTAGGAAGTCAATTTAATAAGGAGGACATTAATCTATTAAAGAAAAACATTTAGATCAACATGTTACTTTTTGCAGGCTTTTTTTAACGATATTCAGCAACGAGTTGTATGATTTGTTTAAAAAAAAATAATAAGAGGATTTGATAAATTGTAACTCCTGCAAACACGCTGACAGGCGTAGAGAATTATTAATTGGATTTTACAAAGTTTCAGTGTAAATAATCCGAAGGGTAATTAACAGATTTCATAAAAGAGCTTTGTTCTTACTTATAGAATGTTTTAAAACATAAAAAGGTTGCTAATGTTTTATGTACATTTTTTTGTTTAATAAATGTGCCCCTAAAAAATTTTTAAACTAAATGTTGCCCACTTCTTTGCAGGATTAAACTGAAAAATATTATTCCCACGGAAATCAAACAAAAACTACCAAAATGGGATTTAAAAAGCGGACATAAATATGATAAAAATCTGTTGGTTGGGTACTTGATATACCTTTGTACAAAATTGAAGCCCAATCGGCTTATAGTTTTACGTTTAACCCTAAAAAAAAAATAGAATCCATCTCTTATATTTTAGATATAGATTAATAAACCCTTCACAAAAATACTTTTTTACACAATAAAATTCGTTAAAATGTGTTTATTTTATAAAATATCTTGCAAGATCTTTTCATAAAACCGGATCATCTATCTTTTCACCAGTCTATTAACAAAGCAATTAAACTTGTACATATATGACCTTAAGCAGATCTAATCAAATTAACAAAATCTAGCCCAGTCTTCACTCCAAATCCCAAATACAAACCGAACGTCACGAACCAAAAATGTTACAGGTAATAAAAAGATAGTTATGATTAAATATGAGAGATAACGAATACATTCATCAGCGATATAGGCCGCCTTTACCGCTTGTATTTACTAGATTTGGCCGAATATTTTTATCAAACCCGCTTGGTCAAACCAAACAAGCTTTATTTAAACCAATACAATGCTCGTTAGGCTGTTCAGTTTGGTGGTGTGGTACAAGGGATAATGAGGTTTTAGTTGCATTTGTAGGGTTCTGAATCGGTTTATTTAATTGTTCATTTGTCCGTTTCTCTGATATTTATAATTAGATAATTCATACGAGTACTAATGTTAATGATTGGAACTCAGCGTTTATTAGTCATTATCGATTAGTTTACAGCTTCGATAAGCAGCTGTTTTATAACAAAGACTAATACTAATTATTCGTCATTTCTTGATATTCAGAAAAAATTAAAAAAATAAAACAGTACTTTATTTCTAATTTTTTATGTAATAAATCATAAAAAAGTATTATATTTTTAATAAGTTATTTGTTTGATGATTAAAACCATAAAGGTGTGCTTTACACGTACATCACATTTACAAAGTTTTTATCTGTTGTAGTTATTTTCTCATTCACTTAAAAACTATTACTGACCGAGGAAAGATTATATGGAATAACATCAAGCCATTTTTGTACCTCGTTGAGTTTTAAAATCCTTATCAAAATATGAAATTAAATCACCAACAATATTTTAATTTATATTATTACTAACAATATTTTTATTAATGTATGATGTTTCCAATTCGTTGCAGATTATCTATAATAAACTTTTCCTAACTTTTTAAGTAGGAATTGATATCCTTTCGCCTTTAAAAAAGTGTTTGGAACATTCAGTATTGTTATGTTAATAAAAATTTAGTTTTAATAGAATAAACCAAAATTAGAAATAGTTCTATTCTAATTAGGTAATCCAGGTTGTTTTGGTAAACCAAAGATTTAAATAAGTAAAACTTTGACAAAACTTAAAAAACTTTTATTCATACAAACCTCTACCTAGATCAATTAAAACATGTTAAATTAAAGAGTCAAACAAAAGTTAAAACTGGTTATAAACCATTATTAATTAATTAAAATAATCAGATGTTTCACATTTTATTGATTTCCAGACACAGATATTAATAATCATCTCTTGAATAATTTGAGTGAGATGTAAAGAATATTAGTTTGTCAATATCGTTTCATTTATTAATTAATAAAACCCTTTAAATTTTATTTTTAAATTGGTCTGAAAATAATTTGAAAAGGGAAAGCATTGAATATGGGACGATTTTTAACAAGCTGGCTTAACAAAATCCAGTGTATCCGATAACGAGCTGACGTATATTGCTGATGAATAAAGTCTTTCCAGTTGTAATCATTAACTCTATTCCCTTTGAGATATCATACCTTCAATATAAAAACCTCTACAGCAACATCCATTATTGTAGGCCGTGTTTAATTTTGTCTTGAATTTAACTTCGTGGAGTGTATAAACTATTGCATACATGTCAGATTTGTTAACCGATCATACTATAAAAATTATTTTTTTTTTTTTTTTTTTTTTTTTTTGGTAGGAGGTGGAATGCGTTTACGCACACTGAGGGGCTCGTTGTCCCCTCAGTAGTGTCGGACTCCCACGAGCTCGATGTCCCGTGAACTACCGACTAAACCACCTCCCTCGGCACCGAGGACACTAGCCTGGAACTGTTTCACACATTACTTCGGGCTAGGCCTTTGATATTACGCCACTAGGGCAACCTCCTTGGGGAAAAGCTGAGGATTAAGGCCGATCGAGGTCGACCTTTTTCGCCCGAAGAATGGCCTGGACGTAGTGCTTGACACAGTTCCAGTTGCCCTCTCCCTGGAGCATAGCTCCGACGATGTTGTTTGGGCTAACGATCACGCCGATCTCAGATGAAAGCGAGGCTCGGCGGACGTGCCAACGGTCGCACTGAAAGAAAGTGTGCTCGGACGTGTCTGGGATGCCGGGGCAATACAGACAGTCCGGGCTGGCGACTTTGCCCATCCGGTGCAGATAGGCTCGGAAGTACCCGTGCCCAGAAAGAAACTGGGTCACGTAGTAATCGACCTCGCCGTGCTGCCGTTCCACCCATGGTCGGACGGAAGGTATGAGCTGGAAGGTCCAACGTCCCCTCAGCTCGGCTTCCCAGTCGCGCTGCCAAGAGTCGAAGCTGCGATCGCGCTCTTCCCTGGCAGCTGTTTCCCGGCCCACTTCAGGCCTCCTCCGGTAAATCGCCTGCCTCTCCCTCGCGAGGAAGAGGACGGGAATGACTCCGGCGATCACCATCACAGCAGGCTCGGAGACTGTGCGGTAGGCCGAAGCGACCCGCAGAGCTCCTCGGCGCTGGACTCGGGCAAGCCGGTCTCGGTAGACTCGCTTCTCGAGTGCGTGAGCCCATACCTCCGCCCCGTACAGCAAGACTGACTGGACGGCAGTCATGAGCAAGCGGCGCTTGCAGGAGCGAGGACCGCCGACATTGGGCATAAGCCTACCAAGGGCAGCGACACCCTTAGCGGCTTTGTCGGCGGCGCGCTGGATCTGCTCGCCGAAAGACAGTCTGCTATCGACCATGACTCCCAGGTACTTTGCAGCAGGCTTAGTCTCGAGTGTGACGTCACCTATCTGCACCGGGAACACGGTGTTAATCCTCTTTTTGGTGAGGACGACAATCTCCGTCTTACTGATAGCCAGGGACAAGCCGTGATCTCGCATCCACCCGTTGACCTTGGCCATCACTACGCTGAGCCTCAGTTTTGCCTGCTCGACGTTCCTCGCAGCGATCAAGGCAGCGACATCGTCAGCGTAGCCAACGAGGCGGGTCTCATCGGGCATGTCTAGCCTCAGCAAGCTGTCGTAAGACACGTTCCAGAGATCTGGTCCGAGAATGGACCCCTGCGCAGCCCCGGAAGTGATGGGAATGCGCCGCTGACCTTCGGTCGTGTCGTACAACAGAACGCGGTCTGACAAATACGCCTCCAACATACGCAGGAGGTAGGAGGGAACTTGGAACGTATGCTCAAGCGCCCACAGCATATCGCTCCACCTGGCGGAGTTAAAAGCGTTCTTCACGTCGAGCGTGACGAGAAGGACCACGCGGCGCGACCAGTGGTTGTGGTCCTCCGCCCTCCGCACTGCCTCAACTACCTCCTGGATAGCGTCGATGGTAGAGCGACCGGATCTGAAGCCGTACTGCTGCGGGGACAAGTCCCCCGCAGAGACGATGGCCTCGGTCAGCCTGACACGCAGGAGCTTCTCAAGCACTTTCCCGGCCGTGTCGAGCATACACAGGGGTCGGAAAGAAGAAGGGGTCCCCGGTGTGCTCTTCGCCTTCGGAATAAGAACAAGGCGGGCAACCTTCCACGAAGAAAAGAAAACGCCTTCCGCCAGACACGCGTTGAACATATCGAGCAGAAGCCTTGGATTCACCTCCGCAGCGAGCTTGAGCACCTCCGCCGGAATGCCATCGGGACCGGGCGCTCTTCTGGGTCGTAGGGATCGGACGGCGGCGGTGAGTTCCTCTTCCCGGAAAACTGGGAAGGCGCCTACCTCTCCGAATTCCCTGACTGGCCGGACTGGGTGGCTGGGAAACAGTGTATCTACGACGACGGCCATGGCTTGTGGTTCCATGACCGCAGGTGGTGAGCGAGCCCCTAGCTTCTGGGTTACAAGTTTGTAGCCCATCCCCCAGGGGTCGTTGTCGATATCCTGACACAGCTGCTTCCAGCACCTGACTTTACTCCGGTTGATGGCACCGCGGAGCTCTCGGCGGGCCGCTCTGTGCTCAGCCGATCTGGCATTTGCATCAGGGCGATTCCTTGCTCGCTGCGCAACTCGTCGGAGACCAAGGCATCTCCTCCGGAGTTCCGCGATTTCAGGCGTCCACCAGTAAACCGGCTTCTTCCTGTGGCGGCGGGAAACTCCGGGCATCGACTGCTCACACGCGGTCGCGATGAGACGCATCGTCGATGCTGCCAGATCTTCAGCACCTGTGAAATTCACAATGCTCTGGTCTTTGATTACTTCTTTAAAAGTGTCTTTGCTCAGACGACTGGTGTTCCAGCGTCGAGCCAGAGGAGCAGGTTCAGCGCGCAAGCGCGCACCCTCGGGAAGGACCTTGAAGAGGATCCCCTGATGGTCGCTAGAGGAATACTCCTCGCAGACACGCCAGTCGGAGATCCGCTGGACAATCCCTTCAGAGGCAAGGGATATGTCAGGGATCGTCTCTCTGCACCCTGGACGGCGAAAGGTGGAAATGCCGCCCGTGTTAAGGATACAGAGGCCCGACCTGGCAGCCGACTCGAGGACGTAACGACCTCGAGTGTCGGTCCGCGGGGAACCCCATTCCACGGCTTTTGCGTTAAAATCGCCACCGACTATGACCCCGCCAGAGAGTTTCATGATCTCATCCTCAATGGAATCGACCAAGTGGCGGTAGTCTCCGATCGGTTGATTTGGCGTGAGGTAACAGGAGAAGACTGTGAAACCCCTGCTCCTCACCCAAACGAAGCCGTTGCCCGATCCGGAATCGAGAACAGGCACCTTCCCGAGGTCCAAGATCCATATCGCCGCAGTGCCGGAGGGATCCGAGAACCACTGCGCGGAGCGTCGGTTCTGGTACTGCTCACTGAGAAGCAGTAGGTCAGCACCCTGCTCCGTGGCGAATTGGAACAGCAAGTCGTTTGCTGTCCTGCTCCTCTGCATATTAAGTTGCAGAACACTGATCATTTTTGTTGTTTCTGGCGAAGCTCCTGGATGGCCCGCCTATACTGCCCGCAACGACCAGACCCAGCGGAATGCTTGACCTGGTCGCCCTTCAAGCCGGCTTCTGTACACAGGACACAGGACAGCGCTGCATTGCACGCGCTGGCCCTGTGGTCCTGGCCGCCGCACTTGAAGCAGAGCTTGCTTCTATCGGGTCCAGAGCAGCGATTAGCGACGTGACCGAACCCCAGACATTTAAAACATCTGGAAGCCACGAGCTTCTCACGCACCCGACAGCTCACGTACCATATCTTAAGGTGGCCCTTCTCCAGGAGCTTCGCAGCAGCTCTGGCTCCCAGCGTCAGGATTGCCACCTTCTGACCCCGAGCATTTGCCTTCGAGACGAAGGTTTTCACCTCGACGTTTTCTCCGAGGACAGCTTTGACGGCAGCGGTCACCTCCTCCTCGGTTGTCAACTCGTCGAGGTCTCTCACCTCCAGCGTAGACTTGGGCTCGAGAACGCGGACTGTCGCGTTCGCCCCCAAGATGGTCTTCAGGTCTTCGCTGAAGGCGGACTTACTCTGAGAGGTGTCCCCGAGTTCGACTAGTAGGTCGCCGGTTCGGGTCTTCCTCATACCCTTGATAACGGCGCCCTTCTCATCGGGCTTCGCTTTGCTGCGAATCTCGCCCAGCACGTCGGCGTAGGATTTCCCCTCCGACGGCTTGATGAGAAGAGCGTCCGGCCGCTGCTTGCGGGGCTTCTTCCTCGGTGCCTTCTTGCTTTCCTGTCCGCCGGGCTGGCTTACAGGATTTTGACGAGGGTCTCTCTTTTTCCCCTTTCTTTTAACAACCTCGGTCCACGTTTCGGTTTCCGACCGCTTCGCTAAACCGTCTCCCCTAGGCTTCTTCTCAGCCTCCGGATGGGCGGGGCTGGAAGCGGCCCGCTTCCCACCGGCTGGCTGAGCCTTCACCCGCAGTGATGGCGTCGTCTGTGTTGACGCGGCAACCGTCTCGCATGATTGCCACGACCTCCTCAGCTGGATGATGTGGTGCAGACTGGCCTCCAATTGGACGATGCCATCCTGCACATCCTTGCTGATATTCTTTTGCCGGGTGGTCGCGGCCTTCATTACAGCGAGGGTGTCGAAGCACTTTTTAAGGTGCTCCTCCTCCTGCTGCCTGGCGAGCGCGATGACCGCGTCAAAGGGAGACGAGTCGGCGTCCATCGGCTCGTTGTTCTCAGCGGGTGCCTTTTCGGCGGCCACGGATGTTCTGGCCACCGATGATGCAGGTGTCTTGACCCGGACTGGGGGCGATCTCGTGAGACGGGATCTTCTTTCGAAGGGGCTTGCCACCCCTTCGTCGAGCCCGCTCAGAGAAGAACGCTGCTGGGAGTTTTGTGGGGTTAGGGTACCCCGCTTTGATTCGTGCACCTTTTGAATCGTTTTTCCTTCTGCCGTGTCCATGGTGTCTGGCTTAGCCCCCGAGACTGGGCATGGACCCCCCCAAAAAAAATTTTTTCCCCTATGAGAATGTCAGACCGACCCATCACCGGAGCAACTATACCTGCGTTCAGCCGCCCCCAAAACATCGGCGGCCCCAGACGAGCAGTGGCCTCGGCAGAGCCCCCCCGTGACCGTAGCAGGGCCCTATCCGGTCGCCAACCGGCACCGCCACGGCCAAGGGGATTTTCGCCGGCTGATAGGGCAGCCAGGTCAGTTGGCTGAGCTGACCCGGGCCCCTGTACTATCCGGCAGCCTGGGAGGTGCAGAACCCAGTTTTTAAGCTGTACCCTCTGCTCGTCCTAGACCTCCAGCGCAATGGAGGCTGAAGAACACAGAGTCACCCCGGCAAGTAGGCCGGAATGATTTAGAAAAACAACCGGGCTATTGAAATGAAACGGAGAATTAAGTTGTGAAAAGGAGACGCGAAAAAGGACCAGTGCGCCCCCCTCCCCTTTTAGTCGGCTCTTACGACAAGCAGGGGATACTGTTGGACATTCTGTCCCGGCCCAACACGGGGACTATAAAAATTATTGGAATACACTTAATTTGTAAAATAATTGTCATAAAATTGTATTTTGGTAGTTATTTATTAATTTGTACATATCTCATTTCCTGATTTTGTATTGTTGCATTTAGGTTATTTTTATTTTTGTTTTTATTTTTTTTTGGTGGGGTGTAGTTTGATATTCAAAAGTAGTCCCGATTAAAATGACTACTATAAACTCGTATTTACTAAACATATAACACAAATATACATATATTTACATATATATTTCTTTTATATTTTTACGATTGTCATATTATAATGTTTTTGTGGTATATTCATACCATTCGCAGTATTGATGTTTTTTTCTGAACTATCAACGATATAAAAAAAAAACACATGTTTATCTGATTTCAATGATCTTGTTTAATTTGTTATTTTGTCATATTTTATGTATGTATGTGTGTGTATATGTGTATGTTGTGTGTGTGTATGTAAATATGTATATGTATATATATGTATATATGTGTGTATGTATGTATGCAGTATATATATATATAATTGAATTAATATTATTGAGATTTTTTCCTGTGTCGGGTCTTTTTGTTTTGCATTTTTATCATTCCTGTAATCTGAGCACTGTTAGTGTTAAGTCTAAGATCTATGATTTTTTGTTGTTTGTTAATGATTTCTCCTGTAAATGTTAATTACTGTAATGCACCTGTCTTGGTTTTATTTTAGTTCTGCTCTTTTTTTATAAAAGGGAAGATAATGTCAACACAGCGTACTCTACGCTAAGAGATACCTATCCATGATCCAACATCTAAATTATTGTTTGATAAATATTGTCGTTGCAATGAATCCTGTATTTATATGTGAATATTTCTTTGTTGAATTATTGTTGTTGTTGTTGTGTTATGGAAATAAAGATATTTTTCTTTTTTTTCTTTATATATTATATATAATATATAATTTCACTAAGCTGTAGCCAACACTGGGCCTAGGTAATCCAGTCGGGTCTATTACAAGTGCAGGTCTTGGGCAAGTGTGTACAGATCTATTACTTGCCCAATACAATGGATCATGTTCCGTAGAATCGCTACTATTGTGGAAAACCAAAATTACTTCAAATGGAATTTAGGTTTTTCTATAATTTCTTTTTCAAGAAGAACTGCATTCTAATTTATTCCAGATTAAGCATTAATCAATAAAAAAAGTGGAGTTTACAGGGTGAAAAAGGAAGGTATTTTATTATTCACGAATTAAACATCTTAGCTACACGTGTTTTACCTTCTCTCTCAAGATATTCCAGCCATCCATAAACTACAGCCTACAACAATGCAAAAAACGTGAAGATAAAAGTGGAAGTAATTCGTTACAATTCCACAACATAGGAGGCTGTCACCGCCTGAGCCCGGTAACTCCCTGTTGAGGCACGTTGAGCCGGGTGTCTGCGCGCTTTGTGATAAAGAAGGTCATGGTAAAGGATTGTCTTTGTATATTTATATGAATAGAGAAATGATTTAAGGTCAAGAATATATATAATTTATGTAATTGTCCTCATAAATGAATGAATTTTACCTGAGCATGTCAAACCTGTTGAGTCAAACTTAATATCGAACTTTATTTGTTACAGTGTATGATAACCACTAAAAATAAATATGAATAGAATATATTTACTGTGCAACAGTGCTATGTCAGAAACTAATAGTTTTAGAGAAAACTCAGGTTGAGAGTCTTTATTTATTTTATGGACGGTAAAAAATATGAATTTTGTTTCATGTCCACTATTTTCCAAAACGGTTTTACCATTGTTATTATAACATCCTGTATTTTACAAAGTTTTTAGCGTACATTCCAGAAAATACTATACATTACAAGGTGCAAATACCATGACAAAAATCTAAGTTGTCCTCCGAATTGGAAAACTGTATTAATTTACATTAGTGTTTCTATAATTTTCAACAAAAACATTTGAGGTCTCTATTAAATTCTCTAAATTTTATGGTTTCCGAGGCCAATGTTGCATCTTAAGATGTTTAGCCTATATTTGAGTCTACTTAACTCAAATATTTACGTATCTTTTGTGTTGACTTCACTGTTAAGCAGCCATCATCACAGAACAATTTATAGAAAAGAAAATCTTCAAGCGATCGAACGGTGTTTTTTATATCTACACCGTTCACAAATAGGTAACTAAATCTAGGTTGAACGTAATTAGATTATTTTAAACAGCCATGTTTTTATCCTCTAAGGCTTTTATTGCCCATTAATGTTTTAAAAGTTATATGACGAGACAATGATTTGTTCCCTAATATACCTATATTTTTTAATTATTTATAGATGCATATACAAGTTATATCTGCTTCACAATTTTCAATGCCAATTTGATAACATATATGAGTTATGGAAAACAGTAAATTGATAAATTTTAGTTGTTAAAATAGTTGTAGAATTTACGGCAAACTCTTGGAATAACAAGTTTTGTCGTGGACCAATAAGTATCAAAAACGAGATATTCAGTTTAAATATATATATATATACATATGAAGTCTTGAACTAAGTGATTGAATATTGCTGCTGAGGTAATGACTTGATTCATCAGCAATGGAGGCTACGCCAGCTCGTTATCAAGTAACGTTTACTGATTCGGCCGAAGGGCTTTGTTGTAAATGAACCCTCAGTCAATGCTATCCCTCCGGAATAAACGTATTTATTCATTTTAAATTAAATACTGTTTAAAATTTTCCCTGATGTTACACTACAAAGCCTGGCACTCTTTAGATACCTCTGAATAACGTAAATGAGTAAAAACAATAAAATAAAAATATGTTGGCTTCATTTTAATATTAGTTTCTAATTTTAACCATTCTACCTTTGCTCGTTAAGGTTATACTGTCCTTCTGCCTAAGGTAGATCAATAAAAAATATTTTGCAATAATAACATGTATATTCTTTTCAACCAATGATGTACAATTATTTTGATTAGACAAGGTGTGATATAGTTTAAACTAGTCTTCATCAAGGATGTTTTTGAGCGTTGTAAAACTGCAGGAAATGGCTATGGCGTAAATACTATTACCAATTTTTAAAATGTAAACACTTTAAAAATAATTAGTCCATACAACACACAAGAATATTAAAATTAATTTAGATTGATTATACAGTATTTCTCAAATTAGTTAAAAATACACGTTCTTTAATGGCGATGTATAATATAAAGTATATACAGTATACGTATTTAAAAACCTATGTGCTAGTAAAGCCTTTGAGGCAAGCCTTTTTAGGCTTTCGTGACATCAGAGGTATTCTAAGCTTGTTCTTTCCGTCCTTAGAGGGTTTAAAGTAGGCACAGCTCACCCGATATCAAGAGAAAAATGCCAAAAGGCTTAGTTAAAACATGTATTCATGTATTTTATATATATTATACAGTAATAATTAATGTTTCAAGGTTTCACTACGATTTAGGTATGTAGGGAAACTATATCTACTTAAATAATCAATTACTTTTTGAATTAATCAATGTATATTTCTCAAAAAAAAACTCAATGAAGGTATTTCATTTTCCCTTGAATAATTGTTTTTGTAGAATAACAAGATATTTTTACGTTGCACAACCCATCATTTTTAAGCTTAAAAAGCTGAAAAATGACTAAACGTTTAATTTGATGTATCAAAGAAAGAACTCATTCCTTGGAATGACTTTTATGGTAAATAAGTAAACATTACGAGTGTGTAGCTAAACAAATATGCCAAAAAGCAGAACAAATATACATTTAAATTTGCGAAGGGCTTTAAATTATTTTGACAGAAGTTTGTTCCCCATAAAAATCTATAGCCTTTGAACGAAAGAAAATTGTTTATGGACACTGTTCTTTTTTTAAATAAAGCTGATTTACATTTAAAAATTACAGGAGATTTGATTTGATAACAATAAAAAAAGTAAGGTTCGTCACGATAACTTACCAAATAACTTATCAGCCGTAACAAATTAACTTAGTGGCCGTAACAAGAAAGACAAATATTTCATGTACCAGCGTCAACGTCAGCGGGAGGTGGGAATGGATGAGTGGTATTGTTACAAATTGACCAGATAAGCTGCGGCAGTTAGTTCAAACCTACACCATGAAAAAAGCGGTGAAAAATAAGACTTTGTGATTTAAATTATCAGTGTATTAACTTTTTAGAGCCTAAGCTTCGTTTCTAATTTATTTGTATACATAATTTTTATCCGGTATTGTGATTTTACGTATTTAAGCTCTTTGTTCAATTTTAAAATACATTATTTTTGACATTGCCCTAAAAATAACATTGATATATTTAAAACAAATCGACTGACCGGGATCTGAGTTCTGTCGCCCTAGACTAAACTTCCACGTAAAACATTCTATAAAAAACCCGATCTACCAAAGGACCAAAGGATCTACAAGTCAAGTCATAAAGGTGGGTGTAGCCCAATAATTTTTTAAAAACTAATATATATTTCCCACCAAAGAAAGTCATGTCTTTTCGATCAAGTTTAAAGGTTATAAAAACAGTAAAAAATAACTGTAATACTGACAAAGCTTGGAGTGACCAGTCCACACTGCATTTCAAAAGGTCAGCTGTTGGCATTATGCCACCTGACCTTGCCTCACTGCTGTTTGATGTAATTCCTTTACCTTGGAGTAAGTTGACCATTTTCGAACCCTCTCAGATTGGTTATGAAAGGAGACCAAAAGCTTTGTTTCTAATATTGTAGTATCAATTTAGATGAATGTCCCCATAGTATAATGACCTCATAGTATGCAATCTAAGATCCTTATCATTACCAAAACTCAGTAGATTTTCTTGACAATGAAAATAAAAATGAATAATGAAACCATTGTATTTTTGAAATCAGTATATAAATGATACACACCAGACATAAAAACTACTTATCTTTATTTTTTTTTATATTATAGTAAAGCAATTTTATGCCTGCATTAGTTGAATAAATAGACTCTCGTAAAAAATTCTAGATACTTATTGGCACATAGTTAAATGTATTTCGCAAGAAGGCCGAATATCATTATAACATTTGTGGAACTAAGTCTCCTTAGGGAAATTACATTCGGTGGATTCTTAGTCCACATCTCTTGTTTCGTCTGTTGTAAAATAGTAGTTTATGCAACGATTGTATAATGCATGCCTTTAAGCCACGAGTGAGATTTCGCGAGTGTTCTAAATATCTCACGTGTGGCTTAAAGGATAATACAATCGTTGCATACACTATTTTATCTATGACCAACAATATACGACAAAATTTCCCCCGAAGTTAAACAAAACTCATGACTCACTAATGATGGAATAGGTCAATTAAAATTTGAGGTTAGGCAAATAAGCAGACTGAGCCATGAATCGTTGTGGAACAATCAGCTGATGGGATAAGTAAACTCAAATATGAATCGTAATGCAACAATCAGCTGATGTGCGAATTGCGTATTGTTATTATTACACTACTTCCGTCAAATGCCGAGCTCTCATTGGTCTAGAACCAGTACTCTAAAGTGACTCCAGTACTCTAAAGTCGTCATTAGAGTACTGCTTGATTTTTGGTGTTTTAATGTATATCATTATAATGTTTATTGTAATACCATAATTGGTGCTTATTGCAATGGTCGTAGATAAACATTCTTATTACATTTTCATTTAAAGTTAAGGAAATATTTGACTTTTTTAGCGTATAGAAGGTTTCTATTCGTGCTTTCCTGAGGCTAAAAAATCATATGTTTAATATATCCACCAATTTGAAATTTTTATCAATATTAATTTTATTTTATCAATATTAATCTGAAGTCCTAATTTGTAGGTATTGAGCAAACATTACAACAACAAACTAATACAACCCTCTACAACAAATCATCAATCCTCTTAGTTCACAGCCCTGTATTTTTTACCCTTAAATTCGAACTAACCATTGGTCCAAAAATGAATATTTGGTCAAATGCACGAAGGAATTTTACATTTGAGACCGTTAAACTTTACAAACAGGAATTTGACCATTGAAAAACACGTGATATTTATAATCAAAATTCTATAAAATCCATAAGCCTGGTTTTATTTTGTTTGGAACTAAATTAATCTACAAGCCTGGCAACTGTTAGTTTATTTAAATATTTTGTCCAGTTATTTCCTTTATCTTTGTATTTATAATCTGTACCTATTTTTGTCATGACACCTGCTTCAGGATCAATCCTGAAGCTGTCTTTTGTATTTTAAATTTTACAATTATTGTAATACATGTGGTTATTGAAATAAATAAATAAATAAATTGCACATAAAGGAACGAAGCATTAAATAACTGTATAAATGTAATACATAAAATTTGCTATCCGGATTGGATGAAATTTATAAGAAAAAGGTTTTGTATTACACTCAATTCCACATTCACCTTTCAGTACAGGCCTTATGAGACGATGCGATTCTACCTATTTTGGGTATATTTGTTTATTAATACTCATAACATATTACATATTACTTAATTATCATCTTATTATACTGTACCTGTAGTTTGACTAGTACAATTTAAATTGCAATTTGAATTAGATGGCTTACGGAAATCTCATACTGAAAGGTGAATGTGAAAACGAGTATAGCGCTTATTTCAAACAAACCTACTCCATAAATAAAAATGATATTCAATGGTATAATAATTAGTTTTGTGATTCTAGCTAGTTAACCCGACACAAACATTTCATTTAAAGTCTGAGTGACAAAAAAACTTTTGATCCATAATAAAGCAATTCTCTATCATGATTGATAACATATTTTACCAAGTCGATACATCATCCAAGAGGTTTCACATGACGTGCTCCGAACTCACGCTTCATCCACGTTTCAAACGGCGAGACCGGAGACTCTCAGCCGCTCGTGGCGCGTCTACAGTACGAGCCAATTAACGTGGCCCAGGCGCCCGTACTCCCATTGCTGAAATTAACAATAGTCTTATGAGTGGACTGAGCCAAGTTATTAGTTATTAGTTAACGCGCTAATGGCGCTTCCGAGCATGTTATTGCATGGGTTTGAAATACTTTCTTTTGAATACTAGGGATTTCGAAATGAGACGTAATATTTCGCAACAAGGGCCGAAAATGAGGTTTTGCAGGCTCGAGATCGTGTTTCAAATTCGAGACGAAGTCGAGAATTTGATACGATCGAGAGTTGCAAAACCCTTTCGGCCGAGGTGCAAACGCTATTTTTCACCACACTACACAATGAAATATACCCTGAATAATAAAAAAAAACTGATTATTATTTGACTCATTTGAAAACAAAACACAGCTATGACAATCATATGATCGCAACTATCCTGTCTTGAATGCCGTATAATTTTGTGATGTTCTGACGTTGTTTCAAGCAAATAAACTATCAGCTGACTTTCGGCCCTAGGGCCCCCAACGTTTTCGGTCCTGTGGCGGCAAACGGTGTGTTTCGGTCCGCGTTTGACGTTTGTAAAACAGGAGATTTCGTCGTAGTGTGGTGAAAAACTTTTTAAAGTCTAGTATGTATAAAGAATTATTAGCTATCATTGGACACGAAATATTATTAAGCTATATATTATACCTTGCGTTATTTAAAATTGTTTATATATAAGTAAAATTATAACTGGTTGTGATATATATTAGTGAGCATACATTGAATATCGCAATACATTTAAATTATCATTTTAAGTTATGTAAAATGGTTTCTGTAATAAGACAGTCTCATTAATCAAAAATCTTTCCTCATATATACACTGTAATATTTCCTCATAAATCAAAAGGTTACACAATTACCAACTTCCCCAAACTATGTATAATTCGAGCTCCGACCGGCTCCAGCGTCAAAATTCACTTTTCAGTGACGTGAGACGCTCCTTTGTCTTCAAACGTGATTCTTACCTCAGGGTCTCCTTTAACTTTGTTCCTTAAACTTCAGCGAAGACTTAAGGAAAGTCTTTTGAATATCACAGATTCTTAAGACATCCTACTATCGAGAATATTCTTGCTACTGAGCTGTGACGGTCGCCTTAACTCTATTGAAAACCTGTTCTTCATCGGTAACTTGATCAGAAATAATATTTTCACAAAGGACGTTTTTTGCATTAAAAAGTTTGCCAAGATCAAACTTATCTAAAGTTATTCATAGACCTAATATAATCTGAATTACAGAGACACCCACAAACAGTCCTTGAAGGTTTGATTTACTAGAGTTGTAGGAAACAACTCTAGTAAATCAATCCTTCTGAAGGTTACAGAATTTAAAAACACCTCCACATTTGTTAATACGCTTTTACTGTCAATCTCGTGATTTTTTGAATACGTTGTTCCTAAAAAACTCACTGGAAACGATTATACGATGTATTAGTGAACTCTATTGAAATACAGTTTTTTATCGTTTCTTTGTCTATAATAATATTGATATATACAAGGAAAATTATGTACATGAAAAATTTTCTAAGGTAATAATGTAACGAGATTTTATGTAAGATCTTCCAAAATTACCCATCATTATCTATGGGCCACTCTAAATAACAAAGAGGCCCAGTAACAGCCCTTTGGAGTGCCTCACTTGGGGCTCTATCTGAAACGTGACCTTCTTAGACACTACAGACTTAAACTAATTCACTATGTTGTACCTGGCTAGTATTTAAAATAACCTTTTTAAATTAAGGAATCCAAAATAAATCACATCAAACCTAGATGTATAGTCGTGGTATTTTGTAAAAGTGGGATGCTGCTTTTTCGTTTATTGTTTTTGTTCATGAGGTATCTAATGTAAATAAACTATATTTTAAATTACGTCACAATGATTGCTTGTATGTGTTCTGTCAGGAAGTCCTACAAAAAATGGCCATACAGAAATCAAGGCAAATAAAAACCAACGCATTGATGATGTAATTCAAAACAACTGTCGGCTCAATAACTATAAACCTTCTACACTTAATTCTTATTACAGTAAATAGGGGATTTGTGAGAGAGATATTAAAATTTTCACTTTACTTTGAGAAATAAATAATTTGCTATATAAATAAATAACTATCTACCCAGACACTACAATAAATGTAGAATGCAATTTACTACCACGTGTATGATGAATCTGACGCTATCATGAAACCCTAAAAACTAGTGTTAGTAATGTAAGTCATTTAAGCCCTGAGAAGATTACTATGACATTATGGCTTCTAGAGTTTAACTAACTATCCGTTGAATTAAATAACCCAAATCTAAAAACTAGTTATGATAAAACAAACAAGAATGTTAGTCCAGTCAAAATAGGTTTAAAAAAATAGTTTTTGCTTGACACCGTTTCTTTTGTATACTGTTTGCTTACCTACTTTCACTGGACTATGTAGAGATTTTAACAATGGATTACGATTTTATAGCCAACCACTAGTTTACTATTTTAAATGAAAGTATTATAAACAAATTAAAAGTAGAAACCTAAAAATCCTAATGATTCTTAATGGAGAAGAGAATACTAAAAATATTTGAAGATGATATTCAAACGTGTAGCTTAATTTTACTGACGATATAGATTCATTAAACATTCAACAACTATCAGCATGGAGTCGTTTATAAACCTACTCTAGATGTAAGTTTGTTTTGACAAGTATCCAGAAGCAATGCTGATCAAACATGTCAAAAACATTCTTCAATCGACCGGAACTGATAAGTTGCTGAACCGGCTTGCTGGGCTTCTTCAGATATTAGCTTCCATTAGGGTTATTGGCAGCTAAGTTTATCCATCTGATGCAATGTAAAAGGTTCCATTGCACATGTAAAACGAATACAATGCCGCATTTTATTATTTTTTATTACCGATTTACTGTAATTTATAGTTAAATAACTGCTATAAGTGTATTAAATATTTTCTTTCATTTTAAACCCACAGTATCCTACCATCAATAATTTTTTATGAATACTTAGCATTTTTGTAAATGTATGTGAGGGTTGAGTAAAGTTATTAGTGTAGGCCTATCCACGGTGTAAACTGCCCAACTTACTGTGGAACTGTTCTAACAACGTGATCAAATATTTAGGTACAATCAACCCTTCTCGAGACTTGTTATTGGTTGGATGCCTTGTCATAACACTGTAGGCTAATAATTGCTTTAACTAGTTACTTTCAAAGTAACTGTTATGTTTAAAAGATATTTAATAAGGAAGCGTTTTTGTTTTTCTTTTAGATATATTTCTACTCCTGTTTCCTGCCTTTTTTATGGTTTTGCTCAGGAATTGTCCGGACCTTAGTCTTGTTGGCAACAGACGGCGGAGTTTTGTCATTTAGCAAAATTGGTCATTATATTCGAACCGGCGATCTCCAGAATGTAAAGTTTCATTTTTTATTTATTCATGCCATCGAAAATCCGATCATTTTCAAATTTGCTTATTGAAAACATAGCCAAAATTAACATATTATTTGATGGTGGACCAACATGACTAAATGTTACTCAATGCCAAAAACTTAAACATAAAGTAATATAATATCATAGAATCAACCGAAATAAATTTATTTTGTAACAAAAAACTGTTTTTTAAGAACTTAATAATCCAAAGCAAGATTAGAAATAATATTTTCATCATACTGTCCCGAAAACAGCCGTTTTTAGTTCTCTAAATCGTACGCAAAATGATCGTTTTTGGATCACTTCGAATAGGAGTACTGAAAAAACATATGGTAAATTTTGCCGTACTCTAATGTCAAAATTTGTTTATGTTACGTTTGAAAGGTTGAACGATTTCTTAACTTGTGTTTGTAAACAACTAACAGATTTGGTAAATGACGATGACTATTTTGGATAACCTCAAAATTATGTAGTCTAATTGTTTAACGATTAAATGGTTATTTATACATAATGATGAAAATAGTTGTTCATCACACGGAGCTAAAGTGTCTCCTTGGTACTCGATCGCATTTCCAAGCTCGGCTTCGCCTCGCCTGTAAATTACGATCTCATACCAAAAAGAGCCACTTTCGCTCCTAGTAATGAAAACTACTATTCAAATGCTCTACCGAGTATAAAATAAGTTGAACGGTTAAACGAAAACAAGTATGTTTAGAAAGTTAAGTCGCTAAAGTTTATTTTATGAAGTCACAACTCAGTGTGATGGAACATTCCCGGGTGTTTGACTTGGGAAGAGAGGTTGTGTGGGACAATGGCTTCACGCAACCTGATGTACTAACTTTTTATAATCATGGATGAACCTGTTTACTTTAACTTAGGTTTCTCTTGACGTTCCAAAATTTCTTAGAGTCAATGCCTTCCTAGAAAATCAACTGATGGTATAATTTAGAATGAGATATAAGTTGCAAAACTATTAAATAAATTTTATATCAGTGGTGTAGTTATATTTAAAACTATTTCAAAAGAGTATATATTGTTCAAATTTGACTTTAGTAATCGTAGTAAAAATGATACCAAACTGTGTTTTTCCACAGTGTAAAATATATTCACAAAACAATGAATCTCCAGCGTTTCAATGTTTTTATCCATCGGTTCTTGACGTAACTAAAAATCTCCAATCTTAACTTTTAATGTTGTTCAAGAAACATTTAAAATACGATTTATAATTAGACATTTATCATAAGCTAGATTCAAAATTTAGGCAGATAAATTATTTTCAAGTTTAAAAGTTAATGGGTTACCTTTACTGAAATAATGAAATAATTATTTATACCTCCAAGAAAAAGTGTAAAATAAATAAGTTGACATAACTAGGAAATTACTAGCCCCATTAACAAGTAGAGTGGCCAGTCAACGTCAAATATATGATTTTTAATCGACGTTATTTTCAAAATTGCATTCTATAATGATAGTACTTGGATATAATCAGCTATTCAAACTAACCACTACAAACTAGCAACAACTAATATAATATGTCATCTATAAGGGCTAAATTGGCACTTTCTGATACGAGCTCAAGTTTAAATAGATAAAAAGCGAAATAAATTGAATTAATTCAACCATAAAATAGTCGACCGCATGTATGTAGCATGACTGATCACAGTAATTCATTCGCTTATTATTGATGCGATTGATGTTGATTGTTGACCACATGGAGGTAATATGATTTTACTGTAAATTGGTTTGGACGATTAGTTTGTTTGTTGGTTCACTGCTTATCCCTGTCGGTTAATGTTATAAGCGAGGCTATTGGCAATTGGAAATTGTATCGCTATTGTAAGTTTTTGCCAACTATAAATCATCACTATCCACGACGTATTTTTTGTCATTGCGATGAATCTAGTAATTTCAAAACTAATGGGAAAATTCAGAAAAATTTATTCATCGCAGATAACAATATTTACTTGCCACGGTAACTAAAACTTTACCGCAGTAAAAATGAGTGGTTATTGAAAATACTTTGAGGAGATTATAAAAGATATGGGGAAGAAAATTACAATAATGAAACAATTTTTATGTTTTATCATGTAATTTTATGTCTTGGATTAAAATTAGCTTTCCTACGTACATTGCGCAGGACTGTTCTGATAGGACAGTGAAAAATAAGTCATAAATTTATCGGGAAATTTATAAGAAAAATATAAACTAATGTAATTGTAGTATTACATAGTTTACTAATGTAATTGTAAACTACTCAGTATTAATAACTTAGTGTTACTTAAAAATCATTAATATATAATTAAATGGAATTTTCATGATTCCCATAGAAATTAAGATATTGAAAATCACAATTTGACACAAGCACACCAAAAAACGTTTACGGATGAAAAAAATTAATAATGTGAAAAGACCAAGCATTAAATATTCTAAAGGGGCTTCAGTTCACAAGAAGTAAATACATACAGCTCAATATTTTAAAATATAAACTCGTTTCAACAGTAAATTAACAAATACAGGGCAATAAATAACCTCTTAGATTCAAAATAAAATTTCTTTTGAAAAATTTCCATGTATTACTCGTTTTTTATGAGGATATACTTAGAGGAAGACTTTTTACTTATGTAGCTTTGTGGACTCTCATCATACTCGTATTGTGACTTGTCAAACCATCAGTTGCTGTCAGAAAATAAAATATGTTTTCTCTTCAGTCAAATGATTTATTTAGTTTCAAATTGTAGATATCTCGAACAATTTTATCGAGCTCTTCAGCCCAACAACTTGCCCCACGAGATAGACCGTAGTCCACAGAGTACAGTGATAGGACAGTACTCTGTTAAATTAAATTTAACTCGTCGTCCCTTGCTAATTGAATATGTAGCCGACATTTCAATGAATAACTACCTTAATTCAAACATTCCTAACTATTCATGTTGGGTGGTAAAGCCGGGAGAGCTGAGTGCCGATGCAATATATTTATAAATATTATTTTCGTGGTTTTCATATAGCCAATAAATTTTTTTTGTATTAAAAACTCATTAATCTATAAATATAAAGAAGGGGGTTTCTATCGGATGGCAAATCTCCAAAACTATAAGACCTAAAGAGGTGAAATTTGGCATATGAGCCCCTCTTGGGTCCTAGATGCCCACTAAGAAATGGTTTTAGAAAATTCCCAAAGGGTTTCGCTCTATGGTACTTCAAAGTTTTAATGTTGAACTACAGGGAAGGATATAAGGTTGTCATGGCAACCTTAAAAAGTATGACAAATTAAATCTTAAAAAAGACGGAGGAAGTTTTTATGTTTTCCACGGGCGAAACCGTGTTGATCAGCTAGTTAATTTATGTAATTACTATATTTTATGGGAGTTTTTAAAAATTTGAACTGTACGTATTTTGACAAAGAATTTAAACTCCAGTGGGTGTAAAAATGTTTTACTAGTGCCCCAAAGATGATATTATTGACATAGGGCAACAATTTTTTATGTACTCTTTATGTTTAGCTTAAAAAGCTAAATTAATGACACAAAATACAATTTTACTTAATATAATAGAATATCAACATGCCACTTAATCTTAATGATGTTCCAGAGTCAATCTTTGGTCAGACGAACCCACAGACGTCGAGGAACTCCGAACTTATCAACTATTTAGAGAGAATCAACCCTTGTTTGATGTAGCTAATTAGTCTGACCATTGTTTTCTGGTTCAGGCTGACTTTCAAATGACGTATTCATCTATTTACGATGTTTCGTTGTAATTTTAATCCCCCTCATTCCCTTTATTACAGCGCTGGAGTAGATAATGTGATATTTCATATCAAAAATGTATCTATGTATGATTTCTACTCAGCTATTATTTAAGTTATGTAAGTAAATAATGATAAATCCTTCTATTTCTATCCTTATATTTCCTTCTATTTTTTTCAAAAAGCCAATTCAAATAAAACAATCAGCAGCTAAAAATATAAATATACTATAATACAAAAAATTTCTTTCAAAAACCTTTTTTAGTATTATATATCAATTTAGTTCTTGAGAAAAATTTAATTAATAATAGAATGTGTAGCCCAGGATCACTTTAAAAGTTAGACAAACTTCCTCTGGCCGAAAAAAAATTTTCATGTTCCATTTTACATAAAGTACGACAAATATTGTTTTTTCCATCATGCATTTAAATTATTAGAATTGCCAAGAGCAGTTTTGACATATTTAGTTTAATTTGCCTATCATAATTTTTAACTAAGATTCCGATTAAGATTATTACTAACTAATATTACTAAGGTTTTCAATGCTATAATTAGCATTCAAACTAATTAAAATGTTAGACGAACCAATTAACAAAACTATCTTTTACAGATTGTAAATCATTTACAGTAAGATTCAACATAATTTATCATACGACTGTCAAGAGCGTAAAAAAACCTTATCAAATATCATGCACGAGGCAAGGTTTCCTGACATAAGGTGAATAAATTATGTGATGAAAATTAATAATAACATGATTTTAATTATTGTTCATTACGGTAAAACAATACTGATGGATTGATACACTAATATGGTGATTATAATTTAGAAATTTCTTCGTATCACTCTTTCTTTCTACAATGAAAATTAAAATTTTACATTTTAAAGAGCATTCAATACCAAATATCCTGAACAAATATTGTACGAAACAAGTCAAAACGAAAATGTGTTGTAAATGGAAATCACGTTAGTTAACTTATCCACAGACTAAATTTGGCGGAATAAGTTGCCTTCATATTTGCATACTTGCATTTCATTTATGCAACTTTCAAATCCGTGAAGCTTTGTGGCTAGTGGAACAAAATTATAATTTTCATATTCACAATGTAATGTAACTATAATATTTGTAATGAAAACAATTTCAACAACTGTTTTATTAAAAATTATATAAGCGTAATGATTAAATTATATTTATTATAATAATTCAATTAAACAAGTGAATGAGTTCCGTAATGTTTTCAAGACTAGATCCAAAATAATAAATAGCTTGATTAGTTAAAATCTATTAAGTCTATTACATTCTAGTCTATTACGAGATATTGATAAACGTATCAATATTTTTCAATATTATTTACTTTACAAACTGATTGTTAAGTAAAAAGATCGTACACTTTAAAAACCACGTATTTTATTCATCTCTTTCATTGAATAATCATTCATCATCCTAAAAACTCTCACGTTGATAACCACATAGAATAATAATAAAATAAAGATTTCATAGTCAAATCATAAACAATTAGAAGTCCAACACAAGGTATAAAAATAGCAATACCTCAAACGGCCTTGGTGAATGTGGAATTGAGAATAGTGTGGTAACGCAGTTGGTTGTAAACTTTATCACTGCGGTGAAATGTACCCCATAGATTATATTTCAAACCAAAATTCACGGGTGGCTGGTTTGATCGTGGGTTGGGCCATAAATACAGACTGTTTCTGCCGACTGCACAATATAAGGATTTGGCTGATCTTCAACAGCGGTTGAACACAGGAAATGTAACCTCGTACACTGCGTTGTGTCGCCGACCTCACACATAAAAATGTATGTTCCCACGCTGCTAAAGGCACGAAATTGTAATAAACGATTGTTTTTTTTTAATTTTTGTAGCCTGACACCAGGTGTTGATTCGTGTTTAGACAAAGTGTTATTGCGTGAAAGGTTATAATTGAGTGTTGTTACGATAATAAAAAGGCAACGTATTTTTTAGCAAACAACGTCAAATTCAGCTGACAGTGTTCAGATGTTTTTAATTTTTTAATTGTAGAAGGATGACTTACAAGAGGAATTGCTCAAGTGTGAGACTGTGATAAAATGATTCAATCCACAAGCTAGGACCACCTGCAGGGCCGGATTTAAGCATAGGCGCAATAGGCGCGCGCCTTGGGGTCCGCGCCACACAAAACTATATAAAAATTATTTTTCAGAATCCAAGAATTAACACATTGTTTGGTACTCAATAAACTTTGACAAAGTATAAAAAGATAATTAAATAAACTGTAATCCTGACTTAACGTGAAACATAAACAACGTAATTTTATTACTTAAATAGCAGACAGCTCAAAAGATAAAACATCGCCGACTGCAGGATAATAATATTCATGGGAATAATTTCAGCATTATGATTTGGGTGGGGGCTAGATTTTCAGACCTTTTGCTCTATAGCTCAATGTTAAACTCCCTCCCCCCTGAAAATGTGTAAGATGCTGAATTTTGTTGAAAAAGCTTTGCCAAATGATGGCTGCGAAATGTCCGAGAGATTTACCGACAACGATACAACCGATGTTCGTGAGCCTAGGCTAGCCAAGAGATTTTTGCTATTGTCATAATATGACCGAGAAATTTGCCAGCCGCTGAAAACCTTAAGTTGTGGTATCCACTAGATTTCACATATTATACTAAATTTCCAGCTGTTGTCTTACCTTTCCTTCCAGACTATTAAAAAGAATCCTGACTCGTGAAATCAGCAATGTAGCCTTAAAATAGAATAATTGAACACTACCTTTGATGTAAAATACAGACAGCCGCAATGCGACCGACAGATTTACCGGCCGCGATAGATCAAAAGATTTACCGATCGCAATGTGACCGAGAGATTTGCTGGCTATGGAAACACTGGACGATTTTCCGGCCGCAATATGACCGAGAGATTAACCAGCCGCGGTATTATGACCGAGAGTTTTCTTTTTGGTGCAAACGACCGCGATTTGACAGCCGTGATGTGACCGGCAGATTTGCCAGATGCAGTATAAACCTCAGCAATACATTTCCCGACCGCGATGTAGTCAGTAAATATCCAAAAGCGCGAGACTTGTCGGTCGCGAAACGACCGAGAAATTTTCCTGTCAGCTGCTATAGAAACAGCAGATTTTCTGACCACAGCAAAAGGCCAGATGTGACGGCGACGAAAAGAACGAGAGGCTTGTTTTTGACGGCCACATAATGCGACCGACAAGTCGAAATGAATGGAGGACAGTAGTTAAAAAGGAGGACATTTCCTCATAAAAATGGACATTTGATCACCCTGGCCCTGGGGGCCTGCACTACTGAGGAAGCCTAGGGGCCCAAAAGTTCTAAATCCGGCCCTGACCACCTGTGCTTCAATATTTCAAGTTATGTAGGTTTATTTGCTGATTAACTTGATTAATTTATTTGCTGATTAACTGATCAACGAAACTCTTGTTTAACTGCTAAGTGACTCGTTTGTGAACATAACATAATCTAATTTACATAAACCAACATAATTGATTTCATATTCGAATTAAATTAAACGCTTGGTATTCCAAAGATGTTTGGTAGATTAGTACATCAAACACGGTTAAACACTAGCTACTGCAGCGATGATTACTTCATATGGACCGACAGTTCATACATCAATGTACTGTAGACATATAGACAAGTCTTGCAGTGGTGAAGGTCTGTCTGTGATCGATCTATGTTTGACCACCAGTGCAGCTCTGCTCTTGATGTAGGCTTTGTTGTAAGAGTTTGTAAACAAGCCCGCCTTCATGATTTAGTTTTTAGAGGAATAAAATAAATTAGAAATTCAAAAGAGCTGAAGGAAATAAATTAATTTAAATACATAATTCAAAAATTATTTTCATAAATTCAAATGATATATATATATTCATCAGGTTAATGGAGAACATCACGTATAATTTTGGACTTAATAACAACCTTCAGAATTTTCGTTTTTGCTACCACAACAACTGAGATGACATTTTTATTTTTAGACCTAAACATGTCTAGTTAAAGGTTTCTCGGTAGCATCGAATATATTTTAAATTAAAAATTAATTAATTTATACTTTAAAGGTTTCATTTTAAAACGAAAAATATAAAAATTAAAGACCGCTCCAAATGAAGAAATTTGCGATACTTATTTTTTTATAAATAATTCATTATAGGATTTAAGTTAATGTATTTTTACGAGGTTTTACTAAACAAATAAAAGTTCCCACACAACAATAAATTATAAAGAAATGTATAATAAATTCTCTTGTATTACGAAAAATGTAGTTTTTTAACTTTACACTACTATATAAATCTGACTCCATTTAATTGAAGCTTCTAACCAAAGTAATGTATAGAATGTGAGAAGAGCAGGAGAAGAGAGAGGCTTGCGAATAACTTTCTTTGAATGCAGCTTACAAATGAGTGAATGTAATTAATTAATTGTATAAACTTTAAGTTGAGCTGATAATAATTATAATTTGTATACATTAAATGGTTCCAATACATTTACTCTTCAATAAGGTTTTCCTTCCAGTTCAAACAATCCATTTTTTACTAAGACTACGTTGACACAATATTCCAATGGTCAATGCAACAAGCTTATGTAATGTTTACCTAATGGAAAGTACAGGTTGGCCATTAGTGTTTGGAGAATTTTGCTTAAATCATGGATCATTCATAATCGACCCTTGATGGTTGACAACTGACACCATTCGAGCCTTGTAAAAATAAAATTGCTAGTTCTTTCATATAAGGAGTTGAATGGACTGAAAAAATAAATCAAGAAGAAAATTTCCATGATTGATTTTCAAGTCTCTGGCTGATGAAAAGAAATAGTTTCAGTTTGACTTTAATACAAAAAATAGAAAAGAGTAAATTTTACCTGTCGTTAAATTCCTTATCAAAAACATGTTCAGGACGTATTAAAACTACAATCTATCAACTGCTAATAAGAGATAAATACCATGTGTACTTTTTATCTCGATATCACAGACGAAACAATTATAGAAAAGCCAAGATTTAACAATTCCTGGAATGACAGCCTGTCTGCTAACTGGGGAAAAACACGCAACACTTGGCCCTAGGTCAAAACCCCTTGATGTTTATGTTATGTCAATCTAGAGTGAGCTAAAACAAAATTAAAAAGAACATTTAGTTATACTTAGAATTTACTGGAAAGAGTCTTTAAATTAAATAATTGTATGCATTAATTTCCATTAATAAATGTTGCATAGATCCTATATAAAATCGTATGCGTGAAAAATATCCGTATATTATCGAGATAGTTTTAGCTACATCAAGATATTAACATCTTTTACACCTGTTCAAGTCTAGGACGCACTGTCTTCGTATTTTATCCGGAGTTTAAGAGGATGATGAATGTAGGATGATTGTGGTGCGATCTTGCATTAATAGAACATTTGTTTGAAAAATATGTCTACTAATATTGGTAAGAATAATTGCAATAACCTGATGATCCATTCTGAAGTACTAGTTTACTCTCATAAAAAATAAATCAAATTAAAATTACATTAAAATTCAGAGGTGGACATTTATTTTAAAGTAAAATCAAATTATTTACTAAGAGTTCATAGTGAAGAAGTTTACATTTGCTACGTTAACTTTCAATTCCTGCTCGGAAATAAGAGCTACAGGTGAATCTTGAAGATGGTAAAGTGTCCTAATTTTTATTTCCCTTAAAAGTAGCCTAAAAATCAGTGATCCAAGATAAAGCCTTATTTAAATTATAATTACCATCGTAACAATAGTATTACCGTGATTTGTGTTCAATTATTATTTAACATCCAGCATTCGGAAGGCTGTAAAGTTAAATGGTGGAGGTTTCTGACGGTGGTTGCAGGCATTTTTTATGAAGCCATGAGTTAAGTTTCATAGATTATTCACCAGCTGTTTGAGTTTAGGATAAAGGAGGTGAAGGATAAAGCGGTTAAAGTAAGATCATTCATCTTTAAATCACATTCCCTCTATTTGGCACAACATTTTTCGAACTTTTTCATGTTTTTGTATCAACCATGTAATACTACTTATTCTTCAATGAGTCTTATTATGGACATAACGTAAGCGATGGGTAACCTATTCAAAAAAATTAACTTAGCAAAACACAATTGTTTTGACTTAACATAACAACTCACTAACACTTAAATACAGTATATAGAAAATAATAAAAAGTTTATCACTTCAAAATAAAACCACCCAAAACTACCAGCGAACTAATATGCCATTTATCCCTACTACATTTTTATTAACTTTTATCTTTTATTTATTATGTTCAAGATAACAATTTTTTTTTAATTTTTGAAGTAACCTGCTATTTTCTTGTTTAGTGGTGAATATCTACATGAAGTGGCGAAACCTAAATTTTTTAAGGTAATACAATATATTATTTTACCTTCAGCAACAGAACTGGTGTAAAATTACGGAGACAAATCTGCAGCAAACGAGCATTAAAAAGTGTTAAATAAAGAAAGTCAAAGTAAGTCAGCGGAATGGGAGTGTACCTCTCCAGTAATTGTAGTTGGTCATGCAATAACATTTCTAATTTATAACGTCTACAAAATATGTAGAAAGGAACGGCATCCAGCGAAATCCTCTACCCAATATATTTTTTACCCCTAATTATATTGTAAATAGCTAAAGAACTGCAATATGGATGTAGGTAAGGTCAATTATTGTCATTTAAAAAATTACAGAAAATGTTTGAAATTACATACGAACACATAATTAAGTGATTGATATTTTATTAATTTAAAATCATTCGTTTAAAATTTAAAACAAAATTACCATATTTTCTTTTACATTACTGGGAAAGTTGAAAGTTGTTTGACGGCTTTAAACAATCATTCAACATACTTGTATGTACTGCAAGTAAAAAAAAACCAGAAATAAAATTATTGAATATAACTATTTCATTATCATATTTTTCATCCAATGTTGAACAGATTTTCATATGACTGAAGTAACTGATGTAGAAACCACAAATTCCTTGTTGAACAGTGAGTTGTGGTGATATCGCTATTTGTGGAGAGATCAATATTACGATTTATGTTACTGTAATTCGATGCAGATAGGCTGTAACGGATATCCGCTCGCTATGTTTACCACTTTTATCGATTCGATTTTCCTCGTGCGTAATATTGGATTACTTACAGATTAAACGGTTAGTTAATAATTAACAAATAGTGAATAAAACTGGACTGAAAATGGATTTATAATGTTTAATAAACGTTATTAACACAAAATTAGGACCCCAATGGAGTTTCCAAAAGTATATTTAGTGAATGAAATGTAGATATTTACAGACAGGAAACGTACAATTGTTAAACTGATTATCTCTTTTGGAATCATAAATTTGTTTTTAAAAAATAATGTAAAATATAATTTATTTTATTGCCACGCACTATACAAAATATGAGAGCTCGATCCCAAACACAAATTGTTTTATTAAGAGCTACGTAGAAATTTTATTTATAAAATTGAGAAAAAAAGGGTACAAATATTTTGGAACTATAGTTTTTATTTATTTCAGAACTTCATTCTGTAAAAAGATATATTCCTTTTAGAATAAACTTATTTTTCTTCCAGGCATTCTATATTGAAAAACGAAGTTATAAAAGTAACATTTCATAATGTATTGTCAAAAAAGTAGTTTAAACTACGATAAAATCGAAATAAAACTATTCATTTGCTCTTTGGCGTTTGATCTTGTGACTAGATATTTTAATACACTCAAAATTTATAATAACGAATTTTAAACGAATTTTAATTTTTTTATTTTTTAGTTAAGAACTTTTATTAACTGAATGCTGCTGATCTTTTTTAAGAGAACATTCTAAATATTGAGCCGTCAATCTTCTGAAGCCTACAAACCTAACCTAATTACTGCTGAGAGTCCATCGGCTCTAAATAGTTGATGACGTCGTAAGTTCCCGAACGTTTTCTACATTTACGACAGGCTTCAATTTGTTTAACCACAACTCACTTTAATTGCTGTACAAAAGTAACAATGCTTTTGAGAACCTTAGTTTCTTTTTATAATTAAAGTAAAAAGTACTTGAAAAATCAAAGTAGTCGTCTTTGGTACTCACACAAATAATAAAATAATACATTTTATCCATTTGTGAAATAAATAATGTATTGATCAAATACTAAAGATAGTCATTAACTATGTAAAAAGGCGATTAGTAAATATATCGGTGTTCGAAGATCTATTTGTGCATGCACTACAATTATTTTATGTAAATTAATTTGCGTTATTAAAGTTTTTTATCAAGTTTAAATATTGTAGTATCACATTTTCTGACAATAACTGTTTTAGTTTTAGGTTTGCTGTCTGCTTTTTTGCCGTTGCTTTATTGATGTTGTTAAGTATTTATAATGTTATTTTGAGCTGCGTTTTTATTAATTCAATTATGGGTCTCTTTAGCTGTGTCTGAAAAGTAGCTTGCGCGAAGCTTAACTTTTCTTTTGTATTTCTTTTTTGGTTTAACCACGCTTGCTACATATTCAGCATTTAAGTCAAGATTTATCAGGAATTGTAGGAAAGTATTATTTCCCTATTGTATGTCTGATAATTTAATGCTTTTAATGCCTAATTTACCAGTTGCCGGTCATTTTACCAGTGGTTTTAAGTCATTTTAGCGAATTTCCCCTATAAGGAGGAAGCTATTACCGTAGGTCTCATGGTAAGACCTAAGCCCGAGACCATGATAACTTTTCGTTTTGGGGCCACCAGAAACAGCAAAACACCATTCGTTCAATATATATATATATATATATATATATATATATATATATATATATATATATATGTATGTGTGTGTGTGTGTGTGTCTGTCAGCACGTTAGCGGCCGTAAAAATGGTCCGATCTTAATGAAATTTGGTACGGACATGTAAAGTGGCAATCCCTTGGACGAGTTCGTATACCAGCCCGATCGGACCACCAGAAGGGGGGGTAAAGCGGGATAAACCCCCCCCTCCAAAATGGGTTTTTTTAGTGTTTTACATAGGAAAATAAAATTTATCGAATTTTTGTTGCCACCATTGAATTCAGCTCAAATAAACAAACACTTTAGTAATGTGAATCAATGCTCCATGTCCATTGGTTACCGAGATATTGAAAGTGGTAAACACAGTACGTTGTCCCAATGTTAACCTTGTGGGAAATAAGTAAAATTTTACATCTCGGTTATTTCTCAACATATCTTGATACAACTTGGTAAATAGCTTCTTCTAGTTCAGATCTATTGAATATTGAATTAAAACCACCCAGTTTTAATATACCCGTAGCAGCAAACCTACATACTCATTCCCCATGTTATTCTAATGGAGCTTACCAAAACATGTCAAATCTCACTATGTTGTGATTGAAATATGTTGTTTTGCATTTGAAATTCGCTGAGTATGCAGGTCTGCTTCAACGGGGGTATTTTATTATTTTTGAACATGCTTAAGTTTAAGATAATATGTAGCATGTTTTTAATTAATTGTCACAGTCTCTGCAATGTTGCCCTTTTAAAAATTGTGTATCTATTAATAAATTACAAAAAAAGACGGCAATAAATAATTAAACAAAATATTTCATATAGTTTGATTTACAATACTTCAGCATACAGACGTCTTAAGGAAATTAAATAAGAAACGTTAATGTTCACGTTATAGAAAAACCTTGCCACAGGACAATGTATCTGATAAAGTTAGTGTTCTTTTACGTAGATCACGTATCGCCTTTTTCCAGAAAGTTGTAAGTTGTATAAGTCGTAAGACTGGAAAGCTGCGGTACATACTATTAAGAAGAAGTATCTTGTAGGTGTACATGATCTCTTTTTGATAAATCACCCGGATGATTTTTTTTTAAGTAAGAGATTATGATTAAACTATTATTTACTTTTCCAAGTTAAGAATTAACTAAACAATCCAATCTGTATAGATATTAAAAACGTAAATGAATTTATATTTAAAACTGTTCTATGATAATTTACAACTTCAATTTAGCGGAAAAACTGCCTTATTGGAAACATACTTTTGGCAGCCCAGTAAATGAAAAGCTACCTTTGCCAACAGTTAGGGGTGGTGAAACGCTGGCAGTTGGCCAAATAAGGACTTTGCGATAATTTCATTGTGATTTCTAGATATAGTTATAAAAACATTATTTCGTTAAAAAATCTACCAACCAGTTCAACTTCATATTAAAAAAGGTTATGCATCTTAAAATTACCTTTGAGTCAATTTTTATATTTTAGATTGATTCGAGTTTCGTTATCACGATGGCACTTTCAAAATACATTACAAAGAAACAAATAAATAATTGGTTGTTAAGGGTTAAAAATTACATTTAAACCAATTACACCACACACGCGAAACACGTCATGCAATATAGTTTCAATATTATTTCGGCATCATGCACTTTCTCTTGTATTTGTCTCAATTTAAAAATTACGCTAAAAATGTCTATGATTATCTTAAAGTTAAAGTTATTATGAGCACAATTTTTTTGTGGACGAACAGCAATATAGATTTTATTTTTAGTAGAGTTTTCTATTTAAAGTTATTTTTATTTCGTCAGTTTTTTAATATTTTAATTTTATTGCACATTGCCTTTTATTCACTCCTCACTTTTAGTACAGTGAAATTAGCTTTAAAAAGGGGAAAAACTGGACATTCAAAAAAGTTTCTAACCAGCGCCAATTTGTTCAATACACTTCCCCCAGTTTGTAAACAAAAGTTACACTGATTTGAGCGTCGGGTCTGGGTGGGAGGGGGGTTAATAGAGGGGAAAATTTAACTTTTTGACTTTTTATCAATTATCTTGAAAACGGTGCGTTTTTTTCTAAAATACTATACTTTGCAAAAATAATCTACATTATCTACAACATTATCTACATCATTGAGGTAATGAGGGTAAATGTAATTTTATTATTAATTTAAACCAACCAAATGTCTCAAAAGATCCATTCCACATGCTATATATTGACACTTTCCATTATTTTAAATAATATTTTACTTCAGGGAATCATTACAAGTCTAGGGAAGAAAGTTTTTGGTCCTTCTAAATTTTTACTCCCTCCGTCTAAAAAGTGGGAAATAAAACCTTTTGGAGAGAAACCCTATCATGTTGTATATCATGTTAAAGGGCACAATAAAAGGAGATGAATGGTGAAAACTAGAGGTCTCCACGTTCATAATAAGCAAAGTTACCGCAAATCAATTTTTTAAGTTTTACAAAAACTGCTGCAACTTTTCTTAGGATCAACTTAGAGACCTCAAATTTTCACCATTCACCACCTTTTATTGTGCCCTTTAAAAATTATATATAACTTGATAGGGTTTCTGTTCAAAAGGTATTACCTTCCACTTTTTAGATGGAGGGAGTACAAATTTAGAAGAACCAAAAACTCCCTTCCCTAGGCTTGTAATGATTCCCTGAAGTAAAATATTATTTAAAATAATAAAAAAATTTAATATGGAGCATGAGGAGAGGATCTTTTAAGACATTTGGTTGCTATAAAATAATAATAAAATTACATTTACCCCTCATTATCTCAATAAACGTCCACGTTAGATAGGTAACAACATATGGTATCATTTTGTTCAAAATTTAATATAGATTATCTTTGATGAGTATAATATTTTAGCAAAAACCCACCATTTTTGAGATATTTGCCAAAAAGTAAAAAAAAATCATTTTCCCTCTTACTAACCCCCTCCCACCTAAACCCGACGCTCAAATTAGTGTAACTTTTGTTTACATTTTGGGGGAAGTGTATTGAACTAATTGGCACTGGCTAGAAACTTTTTTTTGGGATGTCCAGGTTTAGGTCTAATTGCACCGTACTATTCATGGAGTATCATATATCAAAAACACTGGATTAAATAAAAAATCAATTAATAAAATGGTATAAAAATTTCAAAATAAAACTTAAAATCAGACGAGGGGGGAGAGAGTTTATACGTTATTTACGCTAATGTACCACGCCACGGGCGCCTTGGGCTTAGAGTGTTATCTAATCTTATTACACCTTCTTTAAGGGACTTAACTTAGGCCCTAAAACCTCAATTACCACCAGCATCATACCTTCTTAAGTGTTCATCATTATTAAAGTTTATCCCCTAAACGAATTCATGTTATGGAAACCCCCAAATTGTAATTAAATTTAATCAATTCATTTTTAATTAAGGAGAGATTTTTTTTGGTGAGTTAGACAATTCTTAATTTAAAAAGTGAAATATTAAACCTTTACAAAAATCAAATGTGTTTTTTAGATTCTATATAACTCCTTCCTAAAGTCAGAACTAAATGTTTTTTATTAAAGGGCTGAGTGTGTTTATTTTGAAGTCCTCTGAGTCTTTGTCTCGAGCATTTAATAGCATGGTATTTAAAGGAAAACTTATTTTGAGATTACATTTTTATTTAAAATTTGTCGACCAGCTCTGGTATACATATAGTGAGATAATATTTTGTTGTTCAATTCAATTGCCTATGGTCAATTATAAATCTATTTATAATATTATACAAAAATAAGTAGTGCCTGTTTGTCTGCCTATTTTTCCGAGCAATGCAAAAACTACTTACCTTTACCAAAAGGTAGACCATGACCTCGATATACTCACAGGCTTTTTAGAGTCCTAGTAAAATTCCCTTGGATTCGTCCGTTAACCACTTATGCATATAATTTGTACTGATTTTTGGATACTGTTTTTCTATAGACACTGTTGTTAATTTTCCAGTTTCATGGTGTGAAGAACTGTCTATAATTCTTGTACCAAACAGCAGTTAGTACTAAAATAAAGGTACATTCTTTCCGTGAGCAATCTATTTGTGATGCGGAAAGTGAAAATGGATGACCTCATGTCGGAATTTTCCGGTTTTGAATTAACATCCCGAAATTCAGCATTCAATTTTGAACAATTTGACATATAATTTATACTGCTATGAGTGGATGTCCGTGAGGTATTGACATTTGAATTTTACCTAAACAAAACGGGTATTTTAGGAAAGCAAGGCCCAAAACTTCAAAAGTTCACAGAATAATTTGTTATCATTAATTAAGAAATAAATTAGGTATCAAAATAAAGCTGAAACCTATATCATAAATTGTCAACTAAAACAGAAGTGATACACTTGCAAATTCACTGATTAAAAAATAAGAAAGTTAGAAGCTGGAAAAGGGACCTCAACTCGGAAGACAAAATACCTAGAAGTCAAATCGAGACAGTGATTTTCGGACTTTGACAATATTCTTTTACAACGAAAAATATGAAACGGATTACTTATCCGCCGTTATCAGGAGAGACTAGTTTTGTGATGCCCGTAACGGCTCTCGTAGTATGGGTCTGCACCCATACTAGGAAATGGGTAGTATTTGGGAAATGGGTCCCGAAGTCGCCAGCCATGTTATTTCCCATTTAAGGGACTTAAGGTCCCTTTTATTATGCATGACAGGCTGCTAAATCGATTATTGTTTATTATTTCTCGGATTCTTATCGCTAAAATAACCGAATGAATATGTACGGAAAAGAATAAAATAAAAATAAAGAATCGTATCCAATCTAAACCTAAAAATCTACTTTTTTGACCCGATTCAACTAAAATGCCCGGACTGTAAAATTTACTCCAGCGACTTGAGGTCCCTTTCCACTTTCTGCATCACATTTTGTATTGGTATGGAGGTGAAAAAATCGAGGTTAAACTCATCTCCAGGCTCCAAATTTCATTCTGGTGAGAATGTTGAGCTTTGATAACTTATTAACGTTCAATCTTAATATTCAGTTTGTTTTAAAACTCAACGATCTGTACGTAATGAAATCTGCTGCCTAAAAATCGGGTTATAGCCCAAAATCAGTTGCTTCAAGCACCAGCACAGGTTATTATCAGAATAAAAAGATAACTGATTGAAACAAGGTAACCATTTGAGTATAATGTATGAGAGTTCCAATGTATTCGGATCGGTACGAGCGATTAGTTGGGCAAGCGGGCAAACGTAATACGCAATCTGCATCGAGTTAGCATTAATCCCTCATATTTATCCCCCATAAATATTGATACGGTCATTAATATTTTACGAAGGTTTGAATAGTTTTAATGTTGGCAGTTGCTTATTCATATGGCTCTTTTCTCGATCTGCAACTAAAAGATCATGAAAATCTTTTTTCATATTTTTTAAATATCATAGCCTACTTTTTATTAATGGTTAGAAGAGTATGAGGGATACATTTTAAGCCTAAATTAATTATGAAAGTTCCTATAGAAGACAAGATTAGTTCGAGTTTGAAAGTAAGTTGCGTTAAACACGTAGTACACAATGTGTTTAGGCTAATATGTCTTTCTTAAGAGTAACGTTCACAAAAATGAGGTATTCCAGTATGTCTAGTATGTTGATGTTTAGTGCGAGCCCACCCCTGGGTGAAGCTTTATCAGTTTGACGTTTTGGAGGGTGTTTTCCAATAGATCAACTACTTGATGATTACTTAGCCAGACACTAACAATCTAAATCCATCTTCCTGGCAGAATCTTGCTTGAGTGATCTTGCTTTCAATAATATTACAAGTCGGAAATTCCTTATGTCTCATAGTTTGAAGTTAATGACGCTTATCGTGTTCTTAATGTACGACAGCTACTGAAAAAAGTTAACAAAATTACGATTTTTCCGTTGTTTAAACGGAAACGAAACAAACAATACCGCGCGCTCTGCATTGGGATTGTGGAGCTTAGTAATAATTGTCTACAGAATCATTCCCACTTTCTTAATTCATAAAAGAACGAGAAATCCCTCGGGCTAGACTTGTTTTAATGAGGCTGGTTGTATCTAATTGTGACTCATTAAAGCATCAGAACTGGAAAGACGGTTTATTTCCTACCTTCACGGTTTTATTAACTAATTTATTAAACAATCACCTTCGAAGTTTTTGATGTGAAGCACTAGAGGGACTCTTTTTTTAATTCACTCTTCAAAATTATGATGTTTGATATTTTAAATGATAAGGAAATATAATAAATTAATTATATTAATATTATACATTAATATAATATATTAATTATATAAACAACTAGAACGAAAAATGTATTGTAGAAAAGTTTGAAAGAAATTAACATGATGTAAACTATTTGAATTTGAAACATTGTTATATTACTTTAATATTGCAATACATAGTATAAATTATACAAGTATTGCAATATGGATTTCTGTACATAGTGGTGAATTTACAACATAATAATAATGCATATTTAGTTATGTCAAGGTTTAACAACAAACAAGGATGGCATAAAACATGCATTGGTCGGTAATTGTACTGAATAAGTCACAATCAAGCTACACATTACTGTTTAATCCAAGCACCGCAGGATAATCTATTTTAATGAGCTTTGCATTCGTGTACAACCATTCATTTTTTATTTTTAACATCAATAACTTGTCTTAAGCTCTTATGAAATTCATTGTAAATAAGTTAAAATATCACCACTTTAAAAATGGTACCCTTGCTGCAAAAACAGATTTTTTAACTTAAATAAGGGTTCAATTTAAATACTGATTTTATAAAGGAAAATAAATGTTCATTGTAAACAAAATGAATTTTTTTAAATAAATAAACACACAACTCTGCCTATCACGCTCCGATCGCAGAGTTTTGTTGGGTTGAGAAGAGAGACAGAATTGCATGACCACACGACGTTACAAGAGAGGTACTGTCGTTTACTTTGACATCCCTTCTATTTTATTTTCTGGCCCTCGCTTTTCTACAGCTTAATCCAAAAACTTGAATCTTTTTTTAAAAAACACTAAATGCTAACTAAAACGAAACTATTTTTCAATTAAATATACGTTAAGGGATTTCAGTCACAGAAAAAATCGATATTTAATTACTTTTTAGAAAATCCAAGTTTGAAAAGTATGAACTAATTAATAACATTCCCGATCCTTACAACGTCAGACAATACAAATTATTCGCAAGTCTTTCACATTCTCTCATTGTTTATTAATCCTATACTTACTTTATTATTTAGCTAATTCAAATTATATTTAAATTTGTTTTTAATATATTAAAAACGTATATGAGTCCTTCGTCTAATACTCTTTGGCACTGAAAACAAAATATGAAAATAATACCGTAACGTCTGTTTAAATCGTGAAGATTATTGTGAAAATCCATACAAATATGATCTTACAATATTAAAGTATCCCGCGCTACTAAAATAACTACTAAGAACGTAATTAATTATTGTAAGTAGACATATTACTAAAAAGGATTGAACTGTTAGGAGGGACTCTGCCCCGTGAAATTTTTCAGAAAAAGAATAATCTTGTCACGGTTAAGGGTGTCATATTAATGGAGTCATAAAACCAAAGGGAACAGTGATCTTATGTAGGATAATTTTTGCATCGTTAACACTACAGAGGCCTGGTGTAGCGCTTTTACATCATGTGGAAAGAACGGCCGGAATTTACAAAATGGGAGCATTGTAAATAATATTACTTACTATATTTACTTTTTGAACATACCATGATCATGCAAAGACAAACTTGCATGACATGATCATACAGTGCACATAACTTTTATCTGACTGTAATAATTTCAACAAACATATAAATCTGTCAAAAAGTCGGTTTAGGTAATGAATAAACAAGGGACAAAATAGTAAACTAGTGATCAACCAGTGAATGTAATAAACACAGATCAATCAAACAGACGGATAATGTTGGCCAGCTACAGGACTTGTCCAGACGATGATATATGACTGTTGTTTCACGTGCGACAATCACTGCTGCAGTAGGGAGTGTATCAACATCAGCCAATGCTGCTCCAGTGAATGTTTGTGACAAAAATAGAATGGTAAAGAATATTTTGTATTAAAAAAAGAATAAGATATATCAATAAAGATGTTCCTACTATATGCCAACTTTGTCTTATAAATTAGAGGACTGATGGGGAAGTAGCAAATTTAGATGTTAAAATAGGTTAGAACGATGACAAAACGTTCATTTCAAAACATTTCAGGTGCAGGATGTGTAAAGTAAACGATGTTCACTCGTGGTTCAAATAGAAGGTAAACCCGTAATGCCGGGGGGAACAATTTGTATATAGGACTGAGTTCTGATACAGTCAGCCACCTATGAAATCGCTTTGAATTATTTTTCCGCCAATGTAACGCGCACGAAGCATCAGTAATACATTTTAATAAGGACGAAAATATCCCTCAACACTACAAAACTAGCGAATATCTTGTTAATAACTAATAATAATAGTTACCGAGGAAAAGGCTAAAAAACTAAACTCAAGACAAAAATGAAACTGAAAACTAGCTTTCAAAATTGACGTAGAAGAATGATTCTGAAGACTGTTAAGCTAAAGTAAATATGAGACTATTCGACTGGCATTGGAAGCGGATCAGAGCAATTTTGAATTACCAAACGTACAGAATATGGCCTTCTGAAAAAAATCATACCAGTCATTTAACATTAAGATCACTCTTTAACGTAAATAAAGGTTTTCAAGACCAAGAATCAAAGAGTTTTACATGGATTATTATGAAAGATTTAGCTTAGTTATTATTTATTAAACTAGTGATGGAATTCCGAATATTACAAATACTTGACGTTTTAATAGCCTTCAATTTAAACTAACAACTTTACGCTATGCATTTATTCATATCCTTAGTTCGTAGTAAAGTTATCGTAGCACTTTCCGTTACTTAATTTATAAAATAATAAAGGGTAGAAAGTTAACATTTGTAAATTACCTTCCCACATTATTTGTATGTATCTCTCAGAAAATTACTTTACAAAACGTTTAACATCAATTCACAGATGTTAAACAATTAAACGTAGCAAATACCAGGGGGGCCTTAATCAATGTTTAGTCAACAGAAAAAGGTTTTTATTGACCAATTTGAAAGTCAGCCGGAAATGGAACACGAGGGTCAGACTAATTACCCACATCAAACAAGGGTTGATTGTCTCTAAATAGTTGATGCGTTCGGAGTTGATCTGCAACTGTGCGGCAGGCCTGGCCAAAGATACAGTCCAAGTTAAATGGCATGGCCCGACCGTCCGTAAATCTAATGGTAAAAATAATATTAGCGTACTGGGCGGACAGGGCTTTGTTATTTGTCTTGACCTCTACATTTGAGCGATTGATCAAACTAACCATCCAAGCTAGTTTACTGTAACTATACTTTCAATGTCAAAGGATAAAAAATTGAACGTAATTTACTTTATTGAGTTGTCAATCTCAAAAGATCTTACACTGACCTTAAAAGTATCCTTGCTTATACCTGTAAACAAAAAAAGTTTAATACAACTCAAATCCATATTAACTATAGTGTTTTTCAATAAATTAATGTTGAATGCATTGCATTAGATTGTTACAATAGTAACACATTTTAAATATTTTTTACGCAACTGCAATTCTCACATGTATATCAATATTTTCTTCTCTTCTACATTGTTAAGTCGCATTTTACCTCTAGTAACGAGTTAGTAAATAATACTTTGTCTCCCACCGGGAGTACAGTGATTAGTTTCCCTCGGGAGACAATCTTGCTCTTTACTCCTCGAATCACAAATAACATACTTTTTTGTAGCATTTTTAACAGAGATGTGCTAAATATTATTTAAATAAAACATTTTGTTAAAATGTACAACATTAACAATTACGACATAAAAATTAACATTAACAAACTCGTTATATTTTCAAAGTTAACCATTTTACGGTAACAAAGACATACACGACAAAAATTGTGATAATGAGGAGCACTTTGAAGGCAACGCATTAATTCACAACGCCCCCGAGGAGACATTGAGCCCTTGCGAAGCGCCATCGCCCCCTCGGGAGCATCATTGTACTGTACCCTACACTCCTGTACAATCCCTGTTTAAGCAAATATTTATTCAAGCAAATATTTAAGCAAATATTTGACCTTGACTCGCATGAATGTTACCAAAAACAGGTCAAAGAAAAAATTAAATTAGAAAAAATTAAATTAATTTAAAAATTAAAAAAATAAAAAAATTAATAAATTAATAAAAAAATAAATAAAAAAAATAAAAAAATTAAATCAATTTAATTTTTTAAATTAAAAAACTCCCTGTTATGTCCTCCTCTCTCTGTTATGTTTTTTAAATTTAATTTTTAATTTTAATTTTTTTTTAATTGGGGAAAAATTAAATTAATTTTAATTTAGTTTTGATTAAATTAAAATTAAATTAATTTAAAAATTAAATTAATTTAAATTAAATTAATTTTTAATTTTTAAATTAATTTAAAAATTAAATTACCTTTGTTTTTTCTCGGTAAGTAATACTCTTAGCTTAATTTATAAAAAGCAATTGATATATTTAAATTTTAATAAGAACTCATTACATTTTTACATTGTTTTACTGTGCCGGCTCACTCCCTGCCTTTGCTTGATAACGTCCACGCACAGATCAATAATCTATGAGCGGGGCAAAGGTAAGGTGAAAAAGAAGCCGCCACCTTCTTTTAAAAAATCGAAAAATATTATCATAATGTTTTTAACATGACATAACTGCTGAACTGCTCTATTATACAGGGTGTTTTTTTTTGTTTTTTTGTTTTTTTTAACGCAACCCAAAGTTTTATTTTATCAGCGAGGGATTATTTCCCCCCAAGATCCCCAGATTTTACCCCACTAAATTATTTACCTGGGGATACATAAAAAGTAAGGCCTACGAAAACAATTCACAGGATATTCAGCAGCTGAAAACAAACATAATAAAGTCAGTGCAAGAAATTCAAAGAGGTACCTAGCAACACGTGTTTGGGAATTTGATGGAGAGAGTATAGCTTTATACAAATGCTAGTGGCAGATTGTTTGAGCCCATAATGTAAACTAAATGTGATCAAACTTAAATAAAAGGTTGTATAAAATGTAAAGATTCATAAAACAATACTCATTTCATATTAATACAGTATGAGCATTATTCAATCTTAAAAATGGGTTGCGTTTAATAAAAAAACACGTTGTATAATAAAGATTATAGAAAGATTACTCACGATATTACGCAAACAACAACTACAATTTACTGTTATCAAAATTAAATGATCAGTCAAATAAATGTTCAAATACTAATATTGTTTTAATGAAAAGTCATGCTGCTAAATACGTATTTTAAAACATTGATATAACGTTTTCTTATAAAACAGGATATGGTTTTCCTATAAAACAGTAATGCATCTTAAATTAGCAGTTTAACCTCAGTTTATTTATGGCTTGGTTCAGTTAGTATTTGTACTGTCGGATTTTTTACTATAGAAGAAAGAAGACAAGTTAAAGCTTCTATTTACTATTGTTTCTAAATAAATATCAGATTCTTATTCATTTGTCAGGAATTATTTGTAGGGTTAGGTTTTTTAAATGAAATTAATAATAATAATGAAGAATTTAAACCTACTTAAATTTAGGTCTACATATTTTCTGCTGTGACACTTTTTGGTCTGATTTAATTTAAGAAGGTTTGGTCATTAATTTAAAGAAAGTTACTTGCAATCAAAACACAAGGAGCTTATTTAAAAAATAGTTTTTAAGCTGAGGATTATAAAATTACAAACAGAAATTTAAAATAACGATTGTGCCTTGTGGAATTTAATTTATGATATTGGCTTGCTTATTAAACTTGCATTCTGGGTTTCCTTGATTTTTAAGGACGTCTCAAAGATGAACCTCCTGAGGTAAATAATCAAAATTTAAAAATAATTACATATGCAGTAGTTTCAAAACAGCAATTACAAATTTAAATATAAAGTAACGCATGATCAAATAGTAACTAATGCAGATTAGCTATACAATAATAAAGAAAAAATAAAGGAGTTTATTATTATAAAATCGGGTGGATCAAAAGCAAAACGAGGCTGACAAGTAAATGATGTACAAGAAATGACAATCCGGTTAAGTGAAATGTATTAAACGTTCCCGGAGACAGCTATTATGACAGACTGCTGAGAAGCTTTATTCAGCTCGGCAGGTTTAAGGAAATTGAATTACTACATTAAAACGAAAAACTACTCAATGTATGAGTTTGCAGCTTAAGAAATTCTCTTTTTTGTTGTTAAAATATTTATCATTACTTCCTCTTCCTCTAAAACAGGTAGAGTTTAGAACTTACATTAATCATAATTTTCACATCATAATCAACCGTTTTATTAACACTAATTATATGATTAGCAATTTTTTTTGTTAGCCTAAATCACAGTCGATTAGATAAAACTTCACAATGGTTTTTAGGAACACAAACTTATTGTTACTTCCTAAAACAGAGAAGAGACAAAAGACTTGTGTGTTGTTTAACATCACAAATGAAAACCATTGTCTTATCCTGATATTGTGCAGGTAACGCCTGCATAGTATGCAAGTACTGTCTACCTGGGGTTGTTTTTCTTAAAACTAGGAATTCCTTAAAATATTGTAAAATGTTATATGTGTTCATTGAAAAACTTAAACAGTTATGTTTATTTGTTATTAATTAGACTTAATTCATATTTTGATTGAAACTAGAAAGAAAATTGCAATTGAACCTGCAGAGTTCGGCAAATTTCCTGGAATTTAATGAGTGTTTTCGTTTTTTACCCTTGCACTGAAGTTATTTGTTCCCTTCACAATATCAGAACTCTTCGATCGATAGTTTATAAAGGAGAGCTCAATCTATTATTAATTACTCGCATGAACTGAAAAAAAAACCATAAGAGAATGACAGTAAAAATGAAAATTATTCGTAAACCATTAACAGAAAAGACAAATACCCAAAATTAATTAAATCAACTCTCCACTTCTATGTCTGTTTGCAACATATTATTCAGTCTAAAACTCCTGAAACCAATCAAACATCGTCCAATCTAAAGCTCTAAACCAATATCACGGTGTGCCGACTACAGCCAAACAGCATAACACTAACTGAAACTCATGTGTCAGGATCTGGACTGCTGCAACCATGTAATCGACAATATCCAATGTCACACTGACGGACACGGCTGTGAGTTATGTGCCTTCATTATCGGTTCATGGCTATTCATTTGAGTTCCGAATAGATTTCCCAAATCCGCAAATTTAACGAGATGAAATTGGGTCCTGATTTTGGCTGATGTTTTTCATAGAGCGTTTCATTGGGCCAGTAATAATCAAAAGTGGCCTAATTTTAAAAAATAAATTTAAGTTAAATCAAATTAAATTATAAAATAAACTTCAATCAAGAACAAATTTTAGTTTATTTCATTTATTTAATAAATTGAAATATAAGTTGGATTAATAATTGAATCAAGAAAATTAAAGTTAAAAAATATTAAAAATCTAAGATGTTTCTTAAAAAAAGTTTAACTATTTGAACATACTACATTGTGACTCTTATACACACCTTCATTTAATTCGATTACAGTTTTAACTATATATTAAGACTTTACCTTAGAGCCATTGATTCAAAGTGTTGTAACACAATAATTTACTTTTCTTAGAAGTATACTCTGTGAAATATATCTTCCAGGTAAACATTATACTACTGTGAAAACGTAATTAAGCTACAACTAAAAATGCAAATAGTTAAGCACTAAATTCCTTCAATACTGTGTCTTATAGTAATAACACATATTTATTATAATAACATTAACAGTATAATAAGTTTCTTACTGTCTTAAACCCTCATTGCCCAGCAGCTGGTAGGAAAACAAATAATTGTAGATCAAGAACAAACGCATCAGCTGTTCAGCCCATTTCTTTTAATTTGTGCTCTTACGAATGCTTTATCCAAAAACTAAAAGTTTTGCTAGGGTTTTCTCACCAAGACTTTTCATTCAAGTATAGGGTTGATGGGTGTCAGATTTATGGTTTTTTCTAACTTTACGGGTACTTTGGGCCTTACATACAGATTTACTCTGCTCCATGTACTGAAAAAAGCTTACCTAAACGCATTAGTCAAATTATCATAAGGTGGCCAATTCGGGATAAGCAAGGTTTGAATTTTAACATGGAGCTTTTGCAACAACCGTCCACTTGGCAATCGCATGTCTTATTTAATTTTAATTATTTAATGGAAAATTCCACTAAAGTAACCAAAGGAACTAAAATATGGAATTAGTAGGAAATTATTTGAATGGTTTCATGTCTAATTGCTTTGCGAAAATGAATCATGGTCCAATTTACCTCGGTAATTAGTTTTCAAATCACCGCAAAGTAAAAAGTATATAGCTCGGGGCAAAATGTGATTTTTGTTAATGAATTAACTAACCAAGTTTAAACAGCAATAAAACAACAGTTTACCAGTTTTGTATTTTAAACATTTTCCCAGAGTATTCCACATTAATTGTATTGTTTTATTGCGATTTTAAATAAAAAGTAATGACAAAGTAATACAAATGTTCACTTTCCTTACATTTGAGCCCACTCGAACAAGCATTGCTTCATTGTACGAGTAAATAAATAATCTTTCCTTCCCAACAATAAATACAATTTTGATCCGTTACAGTTTCAGGGTAATCAGTTTTTTACCATGGTAAAACCTCTAAAACAGATAATTGCTTGAGTTTTTAAATGCAGTAATTATATCTTCTTCTTAACTTCTTTAGGAAACTTGATGAATATGAATAATTAGGAACGATTTACAAACTGCCAACATCAGAATGCTGGGGTGAATAATTTCCACCCTTTTTTCACGTCTAAAAAATGAGACTTTTAAAGCAAAAAAAAGCTCAATAACGAAGTTTGTTACCAAACCTACTATATGTTTGTCAAATACCACTCATCTATAATCGAACAGCCCAAACTACTTGACCTAGAACCTTGAAACTTTGCACGGACGTTTCTCTCAGAGCGTAGGCATCTGCTAAGGATTTTTTAAAATTTCCTCAGGGCTACGCCCATGGTTATAGACGATTGTTTTTATCATTTACACTATAACCACTGAACATCAGCCTGCTGAAAGTGGAGCCTACACTCAGGACTATATGTGGTGATGTTGAATAAATAATATACTGTTAATATTTATAATTATTAACTGCATACGTAGTAAAATATTAAGCGTATACAGTAAAATTGAAAATGAATAAAAAATATTGAATTATCTGGAAGAGTTTCCATGGTTTTGTTGAATTATTTTGTTCCAACAATTATATATGAAATATTCTGTAAAATATCACCTGTTTAATATCAAAGTAATTAATGATTTTTTTGTTTTTTTAGCTCGAGCAGTAATAATTATTACTATAATAAGCTTATTAATATGTCAGGTCATAACACCCGTCGCAAGCACCAACCTTCTGAATATAAGTGAGAGGTGAACCTTGGTTTTCAGAGATAACCTTAGCTACCATCCGTTCTACTGCCTCCTTTAGCCCTGTAGTGCGTCTACGAATCTTTGACGAAACGAGTAAAACATCCAACATTCCACAAAAGAAACCCTGAGTTCTATACAGGGTGTTCAAAAAATGTGGGGCAATGATTTACGTAGTGATTCCTTGGGCCAAAATAAGCAAAAAAAGTTTATATAAACATAGGTCCTAAAGTGCTTCGTTTTCCGTCTGTGTGTCTGTTTATGATTTTTACATATTTAATCATATCTCACGAACCACTCAACTTATAAACTTCAAACTTGGTATATGGGTAACCACTATTAAGAACAATTTTTTTAAGAAGTATCAAATTTCTACTTTGCGCCATTTCAAAATGGCGACTATTTATTTTGTTTTCAAAGCTAAATATCTTAAAAACTGTAAATTTTAGAAAACTTATAATGACAAAAAAGTTGCAGAATTTAATCCAATTAATGCAGATATTAAGATTGTGATAATCGGACCACTTATAACGGAGAAATTTTAACTTTTCTGCATAAAAACATGGTCCCTTACAACATTATGTCTGATATTTTCATGTTTTTATTCGGAAAATTTAAAATTTCTCCATTATTAGTGGTCCGAATGTTATAATCTTCATATCATCGTCAATTAGGTTAAATTTTGCAACTTTTTTGTCTGTTGTATAGTTTTTTTAAAATTAACGGTTTTTAAGATATTTAGCTTTGAAAACAAAAATCAGTCGCCATTTTGAAATGGTACAAAGTAGAAATTTGATACTTCTTACAAAAATAGTTCTTAATAGTGGTTATCATATACCAAGTTTGGAGTTTATACGTTAAGTTGTTCGTGTGAGATATGATTAAATATGTAAAAATCATAAACAGACACATAGACGGAAAACGAAGCACTTTAGGACATATGTTTATATAACCTTTTTTGCTTATTTTGACCCAAGGAATCACTACGTAAATTATTGCCCCACATTTTTTGAACACCCTGTAGATTGGACGGACGAGTTCTGGAGACAGGATGAGAGCAACCGCCTTCGCCCTGTTCGGAAGATAAGAGTGTGGAGGAGTCAGGCAATAAGAAAAATAAACGATAACAGGAAACTGACACATACTTTCTCCCTTAAAGTTATTTAAAATTAGAAAATTTTTATACAATGAAAAATAAAACAAACACATTGACTGCTAATCATTTTTTAATATACTGTCACATAGCTGTAAAAGTTTATTGCTAATCACATAACTTATGGTTATGGAACGTCAGTCTTGCCCAGTAAATGTTTTTTCGGGCCACTTCCGGTTTGTGGGATGTCAAAGATTCGGTCGTATTTAGACGTCTTCAGCCTCACTGGTTGGATTAAAAATATAAAAAATGTTTTTCACGTGGTTTATATGTATGTACTATACAAATATTGGGTTGTTCAGTTTTTCTTGTCAGTTGTAAGTTCGACTATGTCACCATATACCGCATAAAATTGTGAAAAAAAGAAGACGTCTTTAGACGTCATACAGTTTACAGCACACACAAAAACACGAAATCTCAAAATTCATTCTCTTACTTACGCACTATCACATAGGATAAACAAAACACACGCTAACTAACAAAAATCCTCACAGGAGTACGTTAAAATAGGATGGGAGCACGTGCCAAACTGCTTTGTTTACATGGGAAAATTCCCACATGTGCCGCTAGGAGCGCCGCTAACCGGAGAGCGAGAACTGCAAGCGACGGTGATGACGTTAAACTATAGTATGTCCCCCAGTGGCTGACAGAGTTACAATCCCCTACTACCAAAACGGAGACAACAGCAAGTCTGTTTGAGAAACCCTAAATAAGGACGTCTTAGGACGTACTCCGCTATTCATCAATGGATCGAAGACGTCTATAGACGTCCTACGCGGACAAAGTGTTAACAATTAATTATCACACAAATATATACCAAATTTGATCAAAATTGGTTCGTGAATAACGGAATATTTGCCATAAGAATAACAATGGACAACGTACTGCGTTTACCGCCAAACTAAAATATTAATTATTTCCGCAACCAGTTGACGTAGACTAATGATTCAAAATACTAGATTATTTAGATTTTCAAGCCAAATGTTATGGTTTTAAAAGTTACAGATTTTATGAATTTTCAAAAATATGAATTTTTTAACACTTAAACACCTATAACTTCTGAACCTGAATTTTTACAGACATGCGGATGGTGTCACTTTGTTTGTCATCTTTAGGACTATAAACCTTGAAATTTTTATCAAAATCGTTGAAGCCGTTTTTGAGAAATTTTGTTTTTTGTCGTTTTATGGGGTGAATACCCTTAAAATCAAAAATTCTAAAAAATGAAAAAAAACGCCTGGAAATCCCACGGCTTTATACCTACAAAATTAAAGCCGTGCTTTTAAATTAAATTAAATTAAATTTCAATCAAATCGGACCTCTGGTGTCATGTCTAAATTTGTTTACATCCGCACACACACACATACATCCACACACACAGGCAGACACCACTCCGAAAACCACTTTTTTGGATTCAGGGAGCACTAAAATGAATATATCCACTAACAACTCAAATTCGAAAATGTTGACGAAATCAATACTTTCTCCATATACATTGTATAAGGGGGAGAAAGTAAAAGGTGACAATCAAAACCCTGGTGTACACTAGGAACAGGGTGAAGTTACAGTTATAAGTAAATGAAAAAATGTCAAAAACAGTAAATGAAAGCTAATATCTGAAGGGACCACGTCGGTTCAGCAAGCTATCAGTTCCGTTCCGTTGGACAATGTTGTTGACTTGTTCTCTGATCAGCATTGCTACTGGCTATATGACAGTGTCAGAGATATCAATGAAATATACGTATATTCAGTAACAAACATAATTATATGTTTTCTGTAACGGCTGATAACTTTGAGCAACGTATCTGAAGACATAAATGCAAGTTTACTTATTGCTACTAGGAAAGTCATGTTAACTTGTTAAATCCAACCAGTTAGTTGTCTATTTCTCCATTACTGAATTTGAATTGTAGAGTACTTGTATTTTTCTTTTCTCTATTTCTCATTTAATGCTAATTTTTACGTAAGAGTTTACTGTTACTTTTATTTCACAATCACTGTTCGATTTATTGCTAGGATTGTAAATGAATTATTTTTCTAAGCTATGCTAACATACAAACTTCAACACTGTTAAAATCCGTCGACGGCGTCACGGATGAACACTTGAACACCGGTCTGACACTTAAATGGAGCCAAGTGGTAAGCTTATTGGAGCGTACTACTTCGATGCACTTTATTCAGATGGCATTGTAAAAACATGACTTTCTTCTTCTTCACTGATTCAGCCAATCAGAACGACGATAACGATCTGATAACTTCCCGTTCCGTTTCCCTTATTTTCTGTCACGACGCGACGTGTACACAACCATAACGAGTTGGAATTAATTTGAGTGTGGGAAAATACCTAAAGTACGTTTGCAGAAAGTTGTTCTAGTGTAAGTTGTTTCGCGAAATACTGTACTGCGTGAATCATGTTGTGCTTAAAGCTATTGATGGAAAATAAATACGTAGATGTTTACATAAAAGCATTTAATGAAAATTAACTAAGTTAATTTTATTAAGTGCTTTTATGTAAAGATCTACGTATTTATTTTCCATCAATAGCTTTAAGCACAATAAGAATCACTCAGTACAGTATTTCGCGAAACAACTTGCACTAGCGGCAAACGCACTTAATCTAAACAAACCGGTAAAGTCATTAAAATTGAAAGTCTAGCAAACAAAACAAGAAAACGAAAATATAAACAAAGCAGACGACGATGATCGGTATGTCGCATCGACGACCATCGATATATCGCATCGATCTTTTTAGTTCGTTGCACTTTATTCAGATAGCTCTGCTGTTCCCTTACCACCGAGTTAACATGGGAGTGCCATCTCTTTACGAAGTTCATTATTACTCTATGACTTGAACTAGGTCCACATTCAAGTGCGTCAGTGACGCCGTCGACGGCTTTAACAGTGTTGAAATTTGTATGATCGGCACACGGACAACTCCACAACATTCTTCAGATTATGCTAACATACTTGAAAATAATATTTATTTCCTTAAATTATGTCTCCTTTAAACTTTGTCATGGTTTTTGCTTCACGAGTTAAACTAGAAAGCAAATCTATTTAAGCAGTTACAGTTGTATAACTAAAACCTTACCGTTGTAGGGTTGGTGTTTTATTTTATATTTATAATTTCATGAACGCTGTAAATTTTGTATATATAAATAACAATGTCAAATTAATTTTTTCAGGCCGAAAAGATAAGAAAGCCTCGTTTCAGGTTGATCTTAGAGCAATGCTCTTTATATAGCACTTTGTGATTGAGAAAGGCCCATGTCTCCCTGGAAAACATGGGAAATATAAAATAAACCCATCATTGAGTTTTACTAAAACTACATTACATTATGTAAAGGACATATATGGCATTATATTGTATATTATATTACACCAAATTACTTGTTAATGGCTTAGTCAAAGATTATAGTATCAGACACCACCATATGTAACTGTTCATTTAAATATTTTATCGGAATATATTAGACTGTCGATGAGCCAAAGTTACGTGCACGCCTTTTGTTATCAGAGATTACACGCTTCAGCTGAATATTGTCGAGCTTCAAACGAGTCAACAGAAAGTCTTTGAAACCCACGACGCAGCCAAGTGATCGAGTTCAGTAAGAAAGTTTGTATTGACATCTTGACATAAAAACATTCTTTCCCATTCAAGAGCCTTTACCTCGGTCTTCGCCGAAAACTCGAGTTGAAGGAACAAAGTCAAAGGGAACCCTGAGGTGGGTTCGACGTCACACAAAGAGCGTCTCACGTTACTGAAAAGTGAAACTCGGTTCTGAAGCAGGTTGAAGGGAAAATTAAAGTTAGGAGAAGACATTAACTTTTAAAGAACCAATATAAAATAAAAGTCAAGCGAGAGATATATATTGAGAACAGAAATTTATAAGCCAATTGAACAAATTTGAAAAAAATAAAAATTACTTATCGTATTAGTATTATGTTTTGTGTTTTAGATTGAATAACGTATTTCAATTCTAGATATTTAAATCGATTTAAAACCTTTTATACCAACGTTGATATAAACCAACTAGTTTTGTAAATCAATTGATCCAGTAAATTTAATAGCACATCGTAAATATTAGGTATATTTTTTAAGTTTAAGAATTTCTGATATATGGCTGCAACCATTAAAACAAACTTCCATATAAAATCACTTTCAGCCTGTATAGTAAATACCTGCTTGGAGACAACGAGTATGTTAAAGTGCTACAAGCAGCGGTAAGTCCCCAGCTTTGCTAGTTGACAGGCGGATGAATACATAAGGTAAAACCTTTATGTACTCGTTTATGTATATACCTGTATACTTCAAGGGATCACGAAACGTCATAGGTTGGATATTGTATCGACTTGATAAAATATTTCACCGACCATGAAACAGTATATTGCCTACGATGTCTTTTGATTACTCTTCGTTTATTCATTCACAAACGAAAACCCGATCAACTAGCTCACAGAACAAAATTATCAATAAATAAGTTTACTTCTTATTTATTTATTTAAGTAGTAAATAAATAAGTACAATAAATAAGCGGTATTTTCAGAATAAAGATTATTAAAATTAAGTTTGAATAGTAGATTTACGTAATGGTTTATGAAAAAAAATTTTATGATTGAAAATTGTTTTGTCTGAGTAGTACGATGTACAGATTAGGACATAAGACGATATGTTTTTATTCAATATTCTCTAATCCCTTGCCATTACATGTGCTCTAGATTTCATAGTCAATAATTTTATCCTGGGTTTTTTCACTAATTTTAATTATTTGTTTCTTTATCTTTCTTTCTTTAACCATTACAATTTTACCATTTGTCAGCACTTTTGTTTTTGACGGTGCACTCAAGACCACTTAAAAAGTCTACTCTTTGTTTTAAAAAAAATTAGTATATTTCACATTTCATAAAAGTTTTTTAAGAATTTAAATGTGTTAGAAGTACTTTTTCATGTATTTCAACAAAAACATTAATGTAAACAGCTGTTGGCAATAAACAGCTGTTTTGCCATCACTCGAAATAAAATAATAACGCTCTCCCAGGATTATTGCTTAAAAGATGTGTTAAAAAGTAAAAATTATAAAATTGTAGTTGGTATAGTGTTGCCCACTGGTCGATTAGTGGCGCTGCATATTTATCTAATTCGATACAGTTTTTATTTGATGAAATTTTCTGTAAACCTTTTTGTTACGATTTTCATTTAGCTATTCCGTTGAAGTAAGGCCCATAGTTACCTAGTAAACTTCAAAGTTTAGCTGACAGACAAAAAAAAGAAGCATTGGTAATAACTATTGTAAAAGATCTTAAAAATGCGATATAATACGATATAAAATGTATAGATTATAACTAAAAAAAATTATAAAGAACAAAATATCTTACAGTGAATACGTACAATGTTAAATATGTGAGAAACCAGACAAAGACTTGTTACACACATATTCAGTGGTGCGATGTGAAAACGTGACGAGTTTTTAGCTTTGTATGTTTTCCTCGACGTTCAATTTTGGACACTTGACTACAAAAGCATAAAAAAGTCGTACAAACGTTTATACAGAGAGAGAATAGATGGGGCTGACTCCCTCAATATGTAGGTTTGCAGAAACGCAGGTTTTTTACATTAGTTGAATAACATTAATCAGATATTACCGCAAATTAATTTTGTGCATAAATTAGAAGTCACCTAACATTAAACATAAAAACGTGCATACATATATGCAAGTAGAGTAAATAAATTAACCTCTTTTCTTAGTAATCGACAGTTTGTTATTGTTTTTATTTTACTGTCCCACCTTTACACCCCAGGACGCGCATTACTATACATTACTTCAGACTAGGACTAACGCATTGAAAAAACACACACCTTCGTGTCTTTTGGTTACGGTACTATCACACAGCGAAAAGTGGGATTTAAATCCGGGCCGAGACCGAAGTCCCGCGTTCTAAGCAATGTACCAGGCTGCCCCCCTTAATAATACACACCATAATATACTGTAGTACAGTATTATATTGCTAAGGTACCGCTAACAAATACCTTGTTCCATGAATGAATCATACACAATCCTATATAGGCTCCTGTTTTAAATGTATAATAAACAAGCACCGTAACCGTAACTATTCCTTCACATAAGGTCTTCAAATGGGAATAAATCTATATTTGCCGAATAGTATTCGCAAATGGAAAGGATATTTTACGATTTGAAATATTGTTGGTGTAACGTATGTGTTATTCAAATGTGACTGCCATCTGGTATTGCAATATAGCCATTGAACCATCGTAAAGGATATTTTACTCAGAAGGGTAGGTAATATTTCATCTTTCAACAACTGCGTGATTTTTGGTGCAATTCAATTGTACTCAGGGTTTATTGCTTCCTAAACAATAAAACTTTGTAAAACAACTGATAACTAAAAGCTTTTTATGTGGTCGTAATTGTTATAGTCTCAATTTAGATCACGTATCTTTAAATAATTACATTAATTTTTTTTAAGCTAATTACGTTAGAAAATTGGTTACCTCTACGGTCACATTCATAAATGCTGGACCTTTGGAAGTTATGGTTTTCCTTTGTTTACAAAGAAATTTTCTGACTAGTAGCTTGATTGCTTGAAGCCAGATCTAAAACTTTTTGTGGGCCTGATGAATAAAATATATTTTACAAAATCTGGATCATTCATTTATCACTCTTTTCATTAAGACTACATAGTCCAAACAATATATAGAAATTGAAAGTTTAATTTCTTTTTAACTGTTGTAATCAGTATATTGTTTAAAATAGTATCCTACATATTTACTACTGAAAGATATATTTAGATTATCATACTTATAATTTTTTTTCATTATATCCATAGTAAAACTTTAGAGTAATGGTAAGTTTGAAAGTTATCAAGTTAACCACTTTACGGTAACAAAGACATACACGACGAAAATTGTGATAATGAGGAGCACTTTGAAGGCAACGCATTAATTCACAACGCCCCCGAGGAGACATTGAGGCTTGCGAAGCGCCATCGCCCCCTAGGGAGGATCATTGTACTGTACCCTACAATCCTACACAATCCCTGTTTAAGCAAATATTTATTCAAGCAAATATTTAAGCAAATCTTTGACCTTGACCCGCATATATGTTACCAAAAACAGGTCAAAGAAAAAATTAAATTAGATATTACCTCTGGTTTTTCTCGGTAAGTAATACATTTAGCTAAATTTATATAAAAATTAATTTTATATATTTATATTTCAATAAGAACTCATTACATTTTTACATTTTTTTACTGTGCCGGCTCACTCTTTGCCTTTTCTTGATAACGTCCACGCACAGATCAATAATCTATGAGCGGGACAACGGTAAGGTGAAAATAAGCTACCACCTTCTTTTAAAAAAACTAAAAACATAATCATAATGTTTTTAACATGACATAACTGCTGAACTGCTCTATTATACAGGGTTTTTTTTACGCAACCCAAAGTTTTATTTTATCACCGAGGGATTATTTCCCCCCAAGATCCCCAGATTTGACCCCACTATATTATTTTCTTTGGGGATACATAAAAAGTAAGGCCTACGAAAACAATTCACAGGATATTCAGCAGCTGAAAACAAACATAATAAATTCAATGCAAGAAATTCAAAGAGGTACCTAGCAACACGTGTTCGGGAATTTGATGGAGAGAGTATAGCTTTATACAAATGCTAGTGGCAGATTGTTTGAGCCCATAATGTAAACTAAATGTGATCAAACTTAAATAAAAGGTTGTATAAAATGTAAAGATCCATAAAACAATACTCATTTCATATTAATATGAGCACTATTCAATCTTAAAAATGGGTTGGGTTTAAAAAAAAACACCTGCTATAATAAAGATTATAGAAAGATTATTCACAACATTACGCAAACAACAACTACAATTTACTGTTATCAAAATTAAATGATCAGTCGAAAATCTAATTTCCACTGTTATCAAAAACACTTTACAGATATAACCTTCCAACTATTCAGTAACAAGATAGTACGTATTTATTTCCTTGAACACTTTCCAAAATTGTTCAAATACTAATTTTGTTTTAATACGTAGTTTTAGTCATGCTGCTAAATACGTATTTTAAAACATTGATATAACGTTTTCTTATAAAACAGGATATGGTTTTCCTATAAAACAGTAATGCATCTTAAATTAGCAGTTTAACCTCAGTTTATTTATGGCTTGGTTCAGTTAGAATTTGTACTGTCGGATTTTTTACTATAGAAGAAAGAAAACAAGTTAAAGCTTCTATTTACTATTGTTTCTAAATAAATTTCAGATTCTTATTCATTTGTCAAGAATTATTTGTAGGGTAACGTTGTTTTAAATGAAATTAATAATAATAATGAAGAATTTAGACCTACTTAAATTTAGGTCTACATCAATTCTGCTCTGACACTTTTAGGTCTGATTTAATTTAAGAACGTTTGGTCATTAATTTAAAGAAAAATACTTGCAATCAACACACAAGAAGTTTATTGAAATAGTTTTAAAACTGAGGATTATTAAATTACAAACAGAAATTTAAAATAAAGATTGTGCCTCATGGAATTTATGATATTGGCTTGCTTATTAAACTGAAAGCATTCTGGGTTTCCTTGATTGTTAAGGACCTCTCAAAGATAAACCTCCTGAGTAAATAATCAACAATAACAAATGCAAATAGTTTCTCGGGACACTCACAAATGTGTAATAAATATCACAAAATAACCAATGAATTAAGTGTTTAAAAATAATTACACATGCAGTAGTTACAAAAGAGCAATTAATTACAAATTAAAATATCAAGTAACGCCTGATCAAATAGTAACTAATGCAGGTTACCTATATAGTAATAAAGGAGAAATAAAGGAGTTAATCATTATAAAATCCGGTGGATCAAAAGGTAAAACGAGGCTGACAAGTAAATGATGTACAAGAAATGACAATCTGGTTAAGTGAAATGTATTAAACGTTCCCGGAGACAGCTATTATGACAGACTGCTGAGAAGCTTTATTCAGCTCGGCGTTAGCAGATTTATGAAAATTGAATTACTACATTAAAACGAAAAACTTCTCAATGTATGAGTTTGCAGTTTAAGAAATTCTCTTTTTTGTTGTTGAAATATTTATCATTACTTCCTCTTCCTCTAAAACAGGTAGAGTTTAGAATTTACATTAATCATAATTTTCACATCATAATAAACCGTTTTCTTAACACTAATTGTATGATTAGCAATTTTTTTTTTGTTAGCTAAATCACAGTCGATTACATAAAACTTCACGAATTTTTTCAGGAACACAAACTTATTGTTACGTTCCTAAAACAGAGAAGAGACAAAAGACTTGTGTGTTGTTTAACATCACAAATGAAAACCATTGTCTTATCCTGATATTGTGCAGGTATGTAACGCCTGCATAGTATGCAAGTACTGTCTACCTGGGGTTGTTTTTCTTAAAATAAGGAATTCCTTAAAATATTGTAATATGTTATATGTGTTCATTGAAAAACTTAAACAGTTATGTTTATTTGTTATTACTTAGACTTAATTCATATTTTGATTGAAACTAGAAAGAAAATTGCAATTGAACCTGTTTGAATTTTGATTGAACCTGCAGAAGAATTGATTGCAATTAAATTCGGCCAATTTCCTGGAATTTAATGAGTGTTTTCGTTTTTTACCCTTGCACTAAAGTTAATTGTTCCCTTCACAATATCAGAACTCTTCGATCGATAGTTTGTAAAGGAAAGCTCAATCCATTATTAATTACTTGTATGAACTGAAACCATAAGAGAATGACAGTAAAAAATGAAAATCACTCGTAATCCATTGATAGAAAAGACAAATAACCAAAATTAATTAAATCAACTGTCCACTTCTATGTCTGTTTGCAACATATTATTCAGTCTAAAACTCCTGAAACCAATCAAACATCGTCCAATCTAAAGCTCTAAACCAATATCACGGTGTGCCGACTACAGCCAAACAGCATAACACTAACTGAAACTCATGTGTCAGGATCTGGACTGCTGCAACCATGTAATCGACAATATCCAATGTCACACTGACGGACACGGCTGTGAGTTATGTGCCTTCATTATCGGTTCATGGCTGTTAATTTGAGGTCCGAATAGATTTCCCAAATCCGCAAATTTAACGAGATGAAATTGGGTCCTGATTTTGGCTGATGTTTTTTATAGAGCGTTTCATTGGGCCAGTAATAATCAAAAGTGGCCTAATTTTAAAAAATATATTTAAGTTAAATCAAATTAAATTATAAAATAAACTTCAATCAAGAACAAATTTTAGTTTATTTCATTTATTTAATACATTGAAATTTAAGTTGGATTAATAATTGAATCAAGAAAATTAAAGTTAAAAAATATTAAAAATCTAAGATGTTTTTAAAAAAAAGTTTAACTACTTGAACATACTACATTGTGACTCTTATTCACACCTGCATTTAATTCGATTTCAGTTTTAACTATATATTAAGACTTTCCCTTAGAGCCATTGATTCAAATTGTTGTAACACAATAATTTACTTTTCTTAGAAGTATACTCTGTGAAATATATCTTCCAGGTAAACATTATACTACTGTGAAAACGTAATTAAGCTACAACTAAAAAATGCAAATAGTTAAGCACTAAATTCCTTCAATACTGTGTCTTATTACTGCAAACATTAACAGTATAATAAGTTTCTTACTGTCTTAAACCCTCATTGCCCAGCAGCTGGTAGGAAAACAAATAATTGTAGATCAAGAACAAACGCATCAGCTGTTCAGCCCATTTCTTTTAATTTGTGCTCTTGTGAATGCTTTATCCAAAAACTAATAGTTTTGCTAGGATTTTCTCACCAAGACTTTTCATTCAAGTATAGGGTTGATGGGTGTCAGATTTATGGTTTTTTTCTAACTTTACGGGTAGTTTGGGCCTTACATATAGATTTACTCTGCTCCATGTACTGAAAAAAGTTTACCTAAACGCATTAGTCAAATTATCTTAAGGTGGCCAATTCGGGATAAGCAAGGTTTGAATTTTAACATGGAGCTTTTGCAACAACCGTCCACTTGGCAATCGCATGGCTTATTTAATTTTAATTATTTAATGGAAAATTCCACTAAAGTAACCAAAGGAACTAAAATATGGAATTAGTAGGAAATTATTTGAATGGTTTCATGTCTAATTGCTTTGCGGAAATGAATCATGGTCCAATTTATCTCGGTAATTAGTTTTCAAATCACCGCAAAGTAAAAAGTATATAGCTCGGGGCAAAATGTGATTTTTGTTAATGAATTAACTAACCAAGTTTAAACAGCAATTAAACAACAGTTTACCAGTTTTGTATTTTAAACATTTTCCCAGAGTATTCCACATTAATTGTATTGTTTTATTTCGATTTAAAATAAAAAGTAATGACAAAGTAATACAAATGCTCACTTTCCTTACATTTGAGCCCACTCGAACAAGCATTGCTTCATTGTACGAGTAAATAAATAATCTTTCCTTCCCAACAATAAATACAATTTTGATCCGTTACAGTTTCAGGGTAATCAGTTTTTTACCATGGTAAAATCTCTAAAACAGATAATTGTTGGAGTTTTTAAATGCAGTAATTATATCTTCTTCTTAACTTCTTTAGGAAACTTGATGAATATGAATAATTAGGAACGATTTACAAACTGCCAACATCAGAATGCTGGGGTGAATAATTTCCACCCTTTTTTCACGTCTAGAAAATGAGACTTTTAAAGCAAAAAAAGCTCAATAACGAAGTTTGTTACCAAACCTACTATATGTTTGTCAAATACCACTCATCTAATCGAACAGCCCAAACTACTTGACTTAGAACCTTGAAACTTTGCACGGACGTTTCTCTCAGGGCGTAGGCATCTACTAAGGATTTTTAAAAAAATTCCCTCAGGGCTACGCCCATAGTTATAGACGAATTTTTTATCATTTACACTATAACCACTGAACATCAGCCTGCTGAAAGTGGAGCCTACACTCAGGACTATATGTGGTGATGTTGAATAAATAATATACTGTTAATATTTATAATTATTAACTGCATACGTAGTAAAATATTAAGCGTATACAGTAAATTTGAAAATGATTAAAAAATATTGAATTATCTTAAATCTTACGGAGGAGTTTCCATGATTTTGTTGAATTATTTTGTTTCAACAATTATATATGAAAAATTCTCACCTGGTTAATTTCAAAGTTATTAATGATTTTTTTGTTTGTTTTTTTTTTAGCTCGAGCAGTAATAATTATCACTATAATAAGCTTATTAATATGTCAGGTCATAACACCCGTCGCAAGCACCAACCTTCTGAATATAAGTGAGAGGTGAACCTTGGTTTTCAGAGATTACCTTAGCTACCATCCGTTCTACTGCCCATTTAGCCCTGTAGTGCGTCTACGAATCTTTGACGAAACGAGTAAAACATCCAACATTCCACAAAAGAAACCCTGCGTTCTATACAGGGTGTTCAAAAAATGTGGGGCAATAATTTACGTAGTGATTCCTTGGGCCAAAATAAGCAAAAAAAGTTTATATAAACATAGGTCCTAAAGTGCTTCGTTTTCCGTCTGTGTGTCTGTTTATGATTTTTACATATTTAATCATATCTCACGAACCACTTAACTTATAAACTTCAAACTTGGTATATGGGTAACCACTATTAAGAACAATTTTTTAAGAAGTATCAAATTTCTACTTTGCGCCATTTCAAAATGGCGACTGTTTTTCGTTTCAAAGCTAAATATCTTACAAACCGTAAATTTTAGAAAAATTATACAAATGACAAAAAAGTTGCAGAATTTAATCCAATTAATGCAGATATTAAGATTGTGATAATCGGACCACTTATAACGGAGAAATTTTAACTTTTCTGCATAAAAACATGGTCCCTTAGAACATTATGTCTGATATTTGCATGTTTTTATTCGGAAAATTTAAAATTTCTCCATTATTAGTGGTCCGATTGTTATAATCTTCATATCATCGTCAATTAGGTTAAATTTTGCAGCTTTTTTGTCAGTTGTATAGTTTTTCTAAAATTAACGGTTTTTATGATATTTAGCTTTGAAAACAAAAATCAGTCACAATTTTGAAGTGGTACAAAGTAGAAATTTGATACTTGTTACAAAAATAGTTCTTAATAGTGGTTATCATATACCAAGTTTGGAGTTTATACTTAAGTTGTTCGTGTGAGATATGATTAAATATGTAAAAATCATAAACAGACACATAGACGGAAAACGAAGCACTTTAGGACATATGTTTATATAAACTTGTTTGCTTATTTTGACCTAAGGAATCACTACGTAAATTATTGCCCCACATTTTTTGAACACCCTGTAGATTGGACGGACGAGTTCTGGAGACAGGATAAGAGCAACCGCCTGCACCTGTTCAGTAGATAAGAGTGTGGCGGAGTCAGGCAATAAGAAAAATAAACGGTATCAGGAAACTGACACATAGTTTCTCCCTTAAAGAAATTTAAAATTAGAAAATTTTTATACAATGAAAAATAAAACAAACACATTGACTGCTAAACATTTTTTAATATACTGCCACATAGGTGTAAAAGTTTATTGCTAATTTACATAACTTATGGTTATGGAAGGTCAGTCTTGACCAGTAAATGTTTTTTCGGGCCACTTCCGGTTTGTGGGATGACGTCAAAGATTCGGTCGTCTTTAGACGTCTTCAGCCTCATTGGTTGGATTAAAAATATAAAAAATGTTTTTCACGTGGTTTATATGTATGTTTGGATTGTTCAGTTTTTCTAGTCAGTTTTAAGTTCGACTATGTCACCAGATACCGCATAAAATTGTGAAAAAAAAACAAAAAAGAATACGTCTTCAGACGTCATACAGTTTACAGCACACACAAAAACTCGAAATCTCAAAATTCATTCTCTTACTTACGCACTATCACACAGGATAAACAAAACACATGCTAACTAACAAAAATCCTCTCAGGAGTACGTTAAAATAGGATGGGAGCACGTGCCAAACTGCTTTGTTTACATGGGAAAATTCCCACATGTGCCGCTAGGAGCGCCGCTAACCGGAGAGCGGGAACTGCAAGCGACGGTAATGACGTTAAACTATAGTATGTCCCCCAGTGGCTGACAGAGTTACAATCCCCTACTACCAAAACGGAGACAACAGCAAGTCTGTTTGATAAACCCTACATAAGGACGTCTTAGGACGTCCTCCGCTATTCATCAATGGATCGAAGACGTCTAAAGACGTCCTACGCGGACAAAGTGTTAACAATTAATTATCACACAAATACATATATCAAAATTGGTTTGAAAATAACGGAAATATTTGCCATAAGAATAACATTGGACAACGTACTGCGTTTACCGCCAAACTAAAATATTAATTATTTCCGCAACCAGTTGACGTAGACTAATGATTCAAAATACTAGATTATTTAGATTTTCAAGCCAAATGTTATGGTTGCAAGTATATTTTCTTTTAAAAGTTACAGATTTTATGAATTTTAAAAAATATGAATTTTTTACACTTAAACACCTATAACTTCTGAACCTGAATTTTTACAGACATGCGGATGGTGTCATTTTGTTTGTCATCTTTAGGACTATAAACCTTGAAATTTTTATCAAAATCGTTGAAGCCGTTTTTGAGAAATTTTGATTTTTGTCGTTTTATGGGGTGAATACCCTTAAAATCAAAAATTCTAAAAAATGAAAAAAACGCCTGGAGATCCCACGGCTTTATACCTACATCCCAAATTTCAATCAAATCAGTCCTCTGGTGTCGTGTCTAAATTTGTTTACATCCGCACACACACACATACATCCACACACACAGGCAGACACCACTCCGAAAACCACTTTTTTGGATTCAGGGAGCACTAAAATGAATATATCCACTAACAACTCAAATTCGAAAATGTTGACGAAATCAATACTTTCTCCATATACATTGTATAAGGGGGAGAAAGTAAAAGGTGACAATCAAAACCCTGGTGTACACTAGGAACAGGGTGAAGTTACAGTTATAAGTAAATGAAAATATGTCAAAAACAGGAAATGAAAGCTAATATCTGAAGGGACCACGTCGGTTCAGCAAGCTATCAGTTCCGGTCCGTTGGACAATGTTGTTGACTTGTTCTCTGATCAGCATTGCTACTGGCTATATGACAGTGTCCGAGATATAAATGAAATATACGTATATTCAGTAACAAAAATAATTATATGTTTTCTGTAACGGCTGATAACTTTGAGTTACGTATCTGAAGACATAAATGCATGTTTACTTAATGCTACTAGGAAAGTCATGTTAACTTGTTAAATCCAACCAGTTAGTTGTCTATTTCTCCATTACTGAATTTGAATTGTAGAGTGATTGTATTTTTCTTTTCTCTATTTCTAATTTAATGCTAATTTTTACGTGAGAGTTTACTATTACTTTTACTTCACAATCACTGTTTAAATTATTGCTAGGGTTTTAAATGGATTATTTTTCTAAGCTATGAAAACATACAAACTTCAACACTGTTAAAATCCGTCGACGGCGTCACTGTAACACTTGAACTAGGTCCACGTTCAAGTGCGTCAGTGACGCCGGCCGTCGACGGCTTTTAACAGTGTTGAAATTTGTATGATCGGCGCACGGACAACTCCACAACATTCTTCAGATTATGCTAACATACTTGAAAATAATATTTATTTCCCTTAAATTATCTCTCCTTTAAACTTTGTCATGGTTTAAACTTTGTCGAGTTAAACTGGAAAGCAAATAAATTTATGCAGTTACAGTTATACAACTAAAACCTTCTCGTTAAAGGGTTAGTATTTTATTTTATATTTAAAATTTCATGAACGCAGTAAATTTTGGATGTATAAATAACAATGTCAAATTAATTTTTTTCAGGCCGAAAAGATAAGAAAGCCTCGTTTCAGGTTGATCTTAGGGCAAGGCTCTTTATATAGCGCTTTGGGTCACTTTGTGACTGAGAATGGCCCATGTCTCCCTGGAAAACATGGAAAATACCAAATAAACCCATCATTGAATTTTACTAAAAGCAGTACATTACATTTTGTAAAGGACATATGGCATTACATTGTACAGTAAATTACACCAAATCATATACATAATTTCGTAAGACGATTCTTTGCGTCAAAATTGTGGGCGTCTGGCAAGTCGTAGAAAGATGGGAGAGGGCTCAAATTAAAGGTATCTATTCCGAGATAGCGAGAAAAATAATAAATTAGGTTGAAATTCACCAGAAAACGAGAAATAACGTAAAATATCTGCCATTTAAAAAGCATTGGGATCTAAAACGTCTGCTTTGTTTTCATAAAATATGTGATGCTGTTACTTGATTGAAAACCATGTGGGAGTCTGGATATTAATAGAAAGTAGATTCAGTTTTCTATGAAGGTATTTAGTACTAGAATGAATAAGAATTGTTTGAATTTTCCCTCCTTAGGGGCTTTAGCCCCTTCAAGCCACTAGTAACTTGTTAATGGCTTAGTCAAAGATTATGGTATCAGACACCACCCATATGTAACTGTTCATTTAAATATTTTATCGGAATATATTAGACTGTCGATGAGCCAAAGTTACGTGCACGCCTTTTGTTATCAGAGATTACACGCTTCAGCTGAATATTGTCGAGCTTCAAACGAGTCAACAGAAAGTCTTTGAAACCCACGACACAGCCAAGTGATCGAGTTTGGTAAGAAAGTTTTTATTGACATCTTGACATAAAAACATTCTTTCCCATTCAAAAGCCTTTACTTCGGTCTTCGCCGAAAACTCGAGTTGAAGGAACAAAGTCAAAGGCAACCATGAGGTGGGTTCGACGTCACACAAAGAGCGTCTCACGTTACTGAAAAGTGAAACTCGGTTCTGAAGCAGGTTGAAGGGAAAATTAAAGTTAGGGGAAGTCATTATCACTCTTAAGAAACCAATATAAAAGAAAAGTCAAGCGAGAGATAGTTATTAAGAACAGAAATTTATAAACCAACTGAACAAATTTGACAAAATTGAAAATTACTTATCGTATTAGTATTATTTTTGTGTGTTTTTTATATTGAATAACGTATTTCAATTCTAGATGTTTAAATCGATTTAAAACCTTTTATACCAACGTTGGTATAAACCAACTAGTTTTCTGAAACAATTGATTCAGTAAATGTAATTGCACATCACAAATTTCAGGAATGTTTTTAGTTTAACAATTTCTAGCAGATAGGTGCAACCATTAAAACAACCTTCCATATAAAATCATTTTCAGCCTGTATAGTAAATACCTGCTTGGAGACAACGAGTATGTTAAAGTGCTACAAGCAGCGGTAAGTCCCCAGCTTTGCTAGTTGACAGGCGGATGAATACATAAGGTAAAACCTTTATGTACTCGTTTATGTATATACCTGTATACTTCAAGGGATAACGAAACGTCATAGGTTGGATATTGTATCGACTTGATAAAATATTTCACCGACCATGAAACAGTATATTGCCTACGATGTCTTTTGATTACTCTTCGTTTATTCATTCACAAACGAAAACCCGATCAATTAGCTCACAGAACAAAATTATCAATAAATAAGTTTACTTCTTATTTATTTATTTAAGTAGTAAGCAAGTAAGTACAATAAATAAGCGGTATTTTCAGAATAAAGATATTAAAATTAAGTTTGAATAGTAGATTTACGTAATGGTTTATGAAAAAAATGTTATGATTGAAAATTGTTTTGTCTGAGTAGTACGATGTACAGATTAGGACACAAGACGATATGTTTTTATTCAATATTCTCTAATCTCTTGCCATTACATGTGCTCTAGATTTTATAGTCAATAATTTTATCCTGGGTTTTTTCACTACTTTTAATTATTTGTTTCTTTATCTTTCTTTCTTTGACCATTACAATTTTACCATTTGTCAGCACTTTTGTTTTTGACGGTGCACTCAAGACCCTTAAAAAGTCTACTCTTTGTTTAAAAAAAATTAGTAGATTTCACATTTCATTAAAGTTTTTTAAGAATTTAAATGTGTTAGAAGTACTTTTCATGTATTTCAACAAAAACATGGATGTAAACAGCTGTTGGCAATAAACAGCTGTTTTGCCATCACTCGAAATAAAATAATAACGCTCTCCCAGGATTATTGCTTAAAAGATGTGTTAAAAAGTAAAAATTATAAAATTGTAGTTGGTATAGTGTTGCCCACTGGTCGATCAGTGGTGCTGCATATTTATCTAATTCAATACATTTTTTATTTGATGAAATTTTCTGTAAACCTTTTTGTTACGATTTTCATTTAGCTATTCCGTTGATGTACGGCCCATAGTTGCCTAGTAAACTTCAAAGTTTAGCTGACAGACAAAAAAAAGAAGCATTGGTAATAATTATTGTAAAAGATCTTAAAAATGCGATATAATACGATATAAAATGTATAGATTTAAACTAAAAAAATTATAAAGAACAAAATATCTTACAGTGAATACGTACAATGTTAAATATGTGAGAAACCAGACAAAGACTTGTTACACACATATTCAGTGGTGCGATGTGAAAACGTGACGAGTTTTTAGCTTTGTATGTTTTCCTCAACGTTCAATTTTGGACACTTGACTACAAAAGCATAAAAAAGTCGTACAAACGTTTATACAGAGAGAGAATAGATGGGGCTGACTCCCTCAATATGTAGGTTTGCAGAAACGCAGGTTTTTAACATAAGTTGAATAACATTAATCAGATATTACCGCAAATTAATTTTGTGCATAAATTAGAAGTCACCTAACATCAAACATACAAACGTGCATACATATGCATATATGCAAGTAGAGTAAAGAAATTAACCTCTTTTCTTAGTAATCGACAGTTGTTATTGTTTTCATTTTACTGTCCCACCTTCACACCCCAGGACGCGAGACCTAGCCCAGAACTACACATTACTTCAGGCTAGGACTAACGCATTGAAAAAACACACACCTTCGTGTCTTTTGGTCACGGTGTTATCACACAGCGAAAAGTGGGATTTAAATCCGGGGGCCGAGACCGAAGTCCCGCGTTCTAAGCAATATACCAGGCTGCCCCCCTTAATAATACACACCATAATATACTGTAGTACAGTATTATATTACTAAGGTACCGTTAACAAATATCTTGTTCCATGAATGAATCATACACGATTCTATATACTGTTTGAAATGTATAATAAACATGCACCATAACCGTATGTGTCCCGTCACAGAAAGTCTTCGAAAAGGAATAAATATATATTTGCCGAATAGTATTCGCAAATGGAAAGGATATTTTACGATTTGAAATATTGTTGGTGTAACGTATGTGTTATTCAAATTTGACTGCCATCTGGTATTGCAATATAGCCATTGAACCATCGTAAAGGATATTTTACTCAGAAGGGTAGGTAATATTTCATCTTTCAACACCTGCGTGATTTTTGGTGCAATTCAATTGTACTCAGGGTTTATTGCTTCCTAAACAATAAAACTTTGTAAAATAACTAATAAGTAAAAGCTTTTTTTCTTGATCGTAATTGTTATGGTCTCAATTTAGATCACCGTATCTTTAAATAATTACATTGATTTTTTATAAGCTAATTACGTTAGAAAATTGGTTACCTCTACGGTCACATTCATAAATGCTGGACCTTTGGAAGTTATGGTTTTCCTTTGTTTACAAAGAAATTTTCTGACTAGTAGCTTGATTGCTTGAAGCCAGACTCTAAAACGTTTTGTGGGCCTGATGAATAAAATATATTTTACAAAATCTGGATCATTCATTTATCACTCTTTTCATTAAGACTACATAGTCCAAACAATATATAGAAATTTAAGGTTTAATTTCTTTTTAACTGTTGTAATCAGTATATTGTTTAAAATAGTATCCTACATATTTACTACTGAAAGATATATTTAGATTATCATACTTATATTTTTTTTTTCATTATATCCATAGTAAAACTTTAGAGTAATGGTAAGTTTGAAAGTTATCACTGCTACAATGATTTGAAAGGATACATGGCACGTTTCACAATTAACAAATGTAAATTTAATATTTTAAAGCATCCAGATGAGTTTTAAATCAGCATTAGCATTTATAGGCAAGTACAGGTCGATCAATAAAACAGAAATGGTGAATATGCAAGTAAGTTCAATATATAGAAAGTAGTCGAGTCAAGTGATTTCTCTGAACGACTGTCAGTTCCTCCCGAAACTGTTGGAGATCATGCAATCTTCTCCTTAAGGAAAAGTTCATGCAACAACTCTAGTACTGTTATGCTTTGATACTAAAGGAAAGTATGTGACAATTCGGTTTTAACAAATTAGGCACTTATATAATAATCTATTTATTATAGCTTGTGTAAAATTAAGAACCTTCACCCATTAAAGAGTTATTGATTTGATATGCTGCACGTACCGTAATAAGATAAAAAAGTAGCTTGGATTATGATAAGAAAACATCAGGTATCTTGATTATTAAGAGTAGTAAGAAAGTGGAATGATGACTACAGCTATCATATATTTTTGACGACATTTTATACGGGTTTATTTACATGTGAATCAAGTTACCGTTTTGCTTGATTGCCTAATTTTTATTTTGAAAAGTTTTTTTCAGGGTTATTGACAGTGATCAAGTCTATGCTTACTGATTCATTAAAACTTAACGACTGCCTACGGAGCTCTGATAATCCTCCAAGTGGATAACTATAAACTATAATAAAATACAAAAGTACTGGAAATAGAAGAAATAATTTATTTTTAATTTTTCAAAACAAAGGCCAATATTCCGAGAGATCATGTTTAGGAAGCAAACCGTTTGATAGCCTAAGTAATATATACAAAACTGTAAACCATATATAAACAAGCAGTATTCTATTCACTAAATACTTCCACAGATAATATACAATAGATAAAAGTAATAAAAATATTTACTTTTTTCAACAAATTTACCAGTCTTGCAAGAGAGTTTACCGTCGATTAAATGCGCTCTTCAAACAGCTTCAATAGGGAAGTTTGATATTCTTCGGAACTCGTACTTCACTTTTATTGTGCCCTCTCCCAAGAGGGGCACCCAACCACCGATCTACGTAAACTTAGAATATTTGCCCTTCAGAGCTATATTTTCGAAATACGTTACTAATATCTTAAATCAAGTTCAATGCCATCATCCCTGAAAAGGGGTTTTATTTCATAATTACAGTAACGAATGTATAAAGTTATATGTAATCATGAAAATACATGTGTTACCTCTAAATCGAACGTTAAATTATTTCTTTTGTTGATTTTATTCTGAATTTGTGAGAAGAAAAGATCCTCTTAAATGAAATCATCTAACTGAAAATTAAATGGAAAAAGGTGTTTAATTTAACATGCGGCACACTTCACCTGCCGAGGGGCAAAGGTTCATTAGGCTAACCAAAGTTCGCCTAACCGCTCAAATGTGAAGATGCTGGATATAAAAATTTATTTGATTTTAAAATTAAGATACATTCTTAAATAATCTTTTTATTTTATGAAACCTTTTATTGTTAAAATAAAACACACTTTTAATGATTCAACAGCCTCATTTGGCTTTACGTATTTTTAAACAACAACAGATATTTCAACGCGTGGGTTTTCCAACTTTTGGTTGCTGTTTATTAAAGTAACTGAGCACAACCAGCAAGCTATGTTAGAGCTGACCTTTCAACGTTCTTAAAAACCTTACAGCTGACCTCAGGCCAACCACAATATATTTATAAACATGTTTAAGAGAAACAAATGTTTCGTGCAAAAATGTAAAATACGAAATATTTCTAATTTTTTACATATTAAAATCATAAATTTTGTATTTTTCGAAATATAGACCTTCCTCGTTTTGTTAACAAATTTAACTCCATTTTTGGGGATTGTAATTGTCAAATTTGTACTTATTTTTTTTTTTAAGGCTTAGAGGGCCTTAAAAGAGCCATCTAAGCCCAAAATGTAATATTGATATACTTTCGATCAAGGAAATTGAAATTTTAAAAATGTTTGACTTATAGGTAATTTAAGAACTAAAACGGGTTAAATAACCAATTTACAACAAAAAATGTCAATATATAAAGCGCCGTACGTTGCCTTATGGGGAGTACGGTGTAAATTGCCGTCCATTTTTCTTTCAATTTAGCAGATGTATTATTTTCTATGTTTTGATTGGTAGGTGAGTTGGGGGAATAAATGAAAACGCCCTATCCCTTTTTTTTGACATAAAGCCCAAAAGGTATTTCCATCTCTTAAATGGACAATTTAAGCACCGAAATCTATATCCTTACGTTAGTGTGGTTCGTGCTAACTCGTTGACAATTAAGTCAAATGTCTAGCACTTTTTACAGCAAAGATCTTCGAGGTGCAATAAAAATATCAGAGGGCAAAGTCCTCACTAGGCAAACAGCCAAAGGCTCGCCCCCCCAAACTGTTGGCATGGTCTTTTCATTCATTGGGCTAAAGATATTTCACATCGGCTAGTTGCTTCCTTTGAGTTTACGGTAAACAATGACGAGGGTGTTTAAAAAACCAGTGCAGAAAACAGGGTAGGCTTTCAAAAATTTATTAAACTTAAGTGCCGAGACTAATCCTATCCAATTTTAGCGTAATTTAAACAAAAATACATATTGCTCCTCTATAATTTTTTTTTAATCTTTGCAATAGCTGGAGTAATAAAAACGAAATAACAGATTACATTCTTTCGGGGTTTGTGAAATAATTATTATTACTTTTCCACTTCTGAGAGAAAACTTGATAAAACTAATTAGCAACATTCCTCTGTTTGCCGGCTTCAGCCTGCTAGTGAATTCTTCGCATATTTTTCACTCTGTGAGCCACGGGGCTACACACCGCCTGGAAGCTAATTTATCACGGAGAGCTAACATATATAATGAGAAAATAAAACAATAGACAAATAAAAAAATAGGAAAAGTCATGTAATTTTAGCAAAATTTTAAAAATAACTTTTATGACATTGAATTAGTTTTACACTCAATATCAACATTCCTCTCCGAGAATAACAAAAAATCTCGACTAATACAACGTATACTATTTTAAAGGATTTTATTTATTAATTATTGATTGATTCTCAAGTTGGGGTTTGTATTGAAATGATTTAATCCTTTTGCAAGTCATTGTGATAGCTTTCAGAATATACAAATGGTTTTATGAAATACATAATTTAACAAACGTTTGAAACACTCTCACTAAAAAAAAACTAATTCCTTGGAATGTGGAAATGTTTATTTACTAGAATACCACATTGGTATCTAATTCTATTTAGGTATACTCCAACGTTAATTTTTATTTTATATTAATTTTATTTTACTATATAAATTATTGTAACTATACTATTATTTTATTTTATTTACTTTTACTTTTATTTCCTTAAAACGTTCGGTTTGATTTGTTTTACAGCCTCCCTAATTTTAAAGCCTAAGTTAAACTCCACTTCTTTTGACGTCATCTCAAGTTCAGTGACGTGTGCCGGCCGGCGATCTGTGTTAAATGTCAAATGTGTCTAGTACTCTTCGCAACAATGTGTTCTTGTTGTTTTAAAAAACTGACGAAATCATCAATGGATTAATTCAGCGTCCTGTTTTGATAATGACTACGTGCTAGTCGAAACTAGTCAACAGATAAAGTTTTACTAAAGGAATTGCGGACGTCAAGATACATAACCTGTTGTTACGTATTAAAACGATAACTGAAAGAATGCCTTTAAAGCTAAAATGCCTGTCTTTTGAACATTGACCATAATTTTGTCATTTTTTAATCACATTTCATTTGTACGATAACCTGAAACTCCGGGCAAATTAACTTGGTAAATTGAACATTTCCCGAATCGTGAATCGCAATAAAGACGAATATTGGCAACGGAGGCAGCGGACTGCAAACAAGACCTGTGTTTTGCGGCCAGTGTTGTGGTATTAGCTCATGGTAAATTTGGCATCCTATTGGTTAGAGCCTTGGTTTCGGAAAATGACGTCAGTTTTATTAAGTTTTAAATATGCTTTTGAATTTTCAACTGATGGTGGATATTATAACGGTTCACTTTTATCTATATATATAAAAGCCAAAACCCATTGACTGACTGATCACAGTTTCTCAACAACTATAAGGCTTAGGGTAATGAAACTTGGCACAAATATCCTTTACAGGATTTATATAAAATTTATTATTTATATAAATTTTCATACGCATCCTCTAGATGCGTACTAAGAAAGGATTTTTCAATATTTTATCTCAAAAGGCTTGAATATGGTATATTATGAAATTCAAAATGGCGGCCATTTTTAGCTTTCATAGCTTATTTTCTTATAAACTACAAGACTTTGGGCTATGAAAATTGACTCAAATGTTCTTTATAGGCACTCGATGCGAATAAAGAAAGGTCTTTAAAACATTCTCTCTAAGATGGCTGAAATAGAATTTATTATAAAATTCCAAATTGCGGATATTTCAGTTTTTAAAACTATGGATGGAAGGCCTACGCAATATTCTCAGGGGATAGAAAAGGTACGATATCCAATCTACTAAGAGAATAAGATGTACAAATTTATTTCAGCCACCTACTATATTTTTGTAAAATGCCACTTAAGCTACTTGCGTTGTACGAACCGCCCTACGTACAATATTGTATACTCTTAAAATGGTTTATCCGTCTAATAAATAAGATCTTTCTCAAACTAAAATCTTAAAACTCATTATGTGATGAAGATTTCAATTACAAAAATATACCATTTCAAAAATAATTTTGCCTTATCGATAGGTTCGAGACACGATCTTCAATGTGATTGAGAAAGTTTTGGGAAATATGTTTTTGGTCAAGGCACTTAGGCCTTCCGTTTACTTTTTCTTACAATTTTCGGTTTATTTTCAAAAGCGTACTAAATTCATATTGATGTTAAGTCGAAAAGCCGCCCTTAGCATCTTTATTTGCTTTATATCCCGGGTTATGTCTCATTCTCTGTATTGGCAAATGGGAGAAGGCTAATTCATACCATTTGCTAATCATGAGAAAAAAATTTTAGAGGAAACATTACACCTTCCCCTTAAGGGTGTAATTTTACGCCAATGGCCATAACCCAAATCAGTCCATTTGATAACCATACCCAAAAATTGCACATGGTATAATATGAGTTAAATAAAATTAGCGGGCGAAGCTGCGGGTATGTCTGCTAGTTTATTTATATATTTCACTTCGGCATTGATTTATCAGCATCTTTCCATTCCAAGTAAATCCGAATATATTTGTATGTAAAGGTCCAGTTGTAACATTATTTTATTATTTATTTTTAAATGATGCTCGTGACCTCGAATGTACAAATACCTCAAAATTGTAAATTGTAATACTATATACGATTAGACAAAAAACTATTGATTAACTAAGATCCATCGATTGTTCCGTTTTGCGATTTTAACAAATAATTTGTGAATTATTATATTTTCTTGTTTAATTTAATAATCAATATTGGATCAAGATTATCTTGAAATGTTACTTGTAAAGTGGGAGGAAGATGAAGTAACCAGAAATTTTATAATATAACAATTAATTTATTTTATTTGGTTTAACACTGCGAGATATTTAATTTTACAGATTTCGGTCGAAACATGAGAAGTTAAATGAAATATAACAGAACAGTTGAATAACAAAATTTATTTATTTAAATTTTTATGTTCATTACATTTTAAGCAATTACTTAAAATATACTTTTGTAGGAGATTTGCAAGTTTTGGTAACACTGACGAAATTGTCGATATTATATATTAATTATATATTACTTTCGAATATCTTATTCTCTTGTTGGTTTTCTAGAGGGGTCACATAAAATTCTAGATGTTATAAATACATTTTCAGCTTTAATCAATTTGTATCTCTAGCAATATCGTCAATACTAATAGCCATGTCTTAAGCCTCTAAACCGTGATTATGATGTAAAATTAGATTGTAGGCGACTCTATTAAATTTTCGACCGGCAAAGAAACTCCTGTGGCTATTATGATACTGTTAATTAATAAAAATTTATAAAATATCTATTTTAATGTTACAGGCAATGAACCAGGTGTGGTCATTAAGCTTTTTTTATGAATTACGTACAAAAAATAATATAACGGTAAAAGAGCTAAACTAAAACCCGGACTGTTAATTCTTGCTGAAAATAACGAGCCGCGAGCTTCCTAAATAAAGTTTGACGCGAGACTAAATTAAACATCTGCCCTTGTTGCTTCCTTTCAACTTTATATTTGGTCAAACTACCGCTTTCACATGGATTGGCTTTGTGATTTGCTTTCCTCTAATTATTTTACTGTTTTTTTTTAGAAGCCTAACATGTTGACATTTTTAATTTTGCTTTTCCCAATGTACTAAATTGATGTTGAATGTTTTTCAAGTACTGAGGAATCTATATTTTAAGTCTAAATTAGTAAGACAGCTTTTGTCCTTTAAGATAAATATGGGTTTCTGTAAAGACTTTTTACTACGACTTGCATTGTTCTAAAAGAAATTCATTTCTTGTGTAATTCATTGAAGAACCATGAGGTTACTGCTGCGCTAAAACCAAATGCTGTAAAATCAACATGAGGAATATTGGGAATATTGCAAACCGTAATTAATTAAACTAAAAACTGCTTTCGCTACTCGAATGTGAAACCCGTTGGATAATTTGACTCAGCAAAAACATTTAAAGTCACTTCAAAAGATCAATACTCTTTAAAATAGTGTAATAAATCCTTCGTCACTTTATTTCTACTCTGTTACATTGTATTTCTATTCTTTTTTTCTGTCTCAAAGTACAAGGTTGCATATTCAAACATTTTGCAATCGATTCCATCGGCAAATAAACTGGGACGGGGAGACACTGGATGATGGCCAAGTAAACGTTGCCCTGCAATCTCTTTTATAGCTAAAAGTTTAGATTTTTTAACTTGAAATGGTGGATTGAAGTTTCCTTCTGCTTATGCGGTTACGGTAATGATTTACCTTACCTTCGTTTCCATCAATAATGTTCATACTAAAATAAACGGATCTCTGAAACATACTAAAATTGCTTAACATTCTTTCATGAAAACAATGAAGTATTTGCTATGCCAAGTTTAAAGATTTATTTTGGCTGTTGCAATGCATTGAATAATGAGAAAGAATTGTAAGAGAGGTAACTTAAAAGGTTTATATATATATAAGTAAAATCACTTTAAAAAAGGTTTTAGACATGAAAGAAAAAACAGGGAAGAGGAAAAAGACTTTATACTGTATTTACGCAAATGTAAATACGCCATGGGCCTCTTGGGCTTAGAGCGTATCATCTAATCTGATAACGACCTCTTTAAAACACTTTAACTGGGCTTTAACATCAACTGTTTTCTCTATTTCCATTATTATACAACGAAAATCATTAAATATTCTCTAACAAATAAAACAAAGAAATTACAAAAAAAACTTTGATTGCAGCCTTTTACACATTTAATATACTTTTATCGTGCAGGTTAAAATAAAATAACGCGAAAACGTTATTAGCCCGGTATGAATTCTCCTTTCAACCTTCAGTCTGATATGAACGACAGAGATATGATTTACTAGAAATATTGTCGTTAAGTCATGTTTTATTCAAAAGCAACAGCCGACCGAATATTGCAATAACGTAGCCCCGAAAGGCAACTAATATTTCCTCTTGCAAAATCTATTAAATATTGCGATAAAATTGTTATATTTAAGAATTTAAATATAATTTAAATAAATATTCAGATTATATTTAAGAATGTTCCATCTTATTTGAACACACCTAAACCCAGTAATAAAAATAATCTATGTTACACATTTAATTACGATTGTTCTGTAATGTTTTAAAACCAGTGTTTTGCTATTACGTTTTAGCTTTTTTGTTCATTCCATCGTTTAAAACAATTTAAATATAGTTTTGGCTTCACATTCATACTCATAATCAACCAATTATTACCATACAATACAATAGATTACCATTGTATTTATTTGAACTGCCTTTAAATATCTTATTTGAAGATGAAGTAAAGAGCTATGTACATAAACAATTACCAACATGATAACAATTCATACCTGTATAACAGATTAATGACCGTATTAATATTTATGGGGGATAAATATGAGGGATTCATGTTAATTCGATGCAGATTGGGTGTTACGTTTGCTCGCTTGCCCGTCTAATTGCTCGGACCGATCCTGGTAGCCTATGATTGCTCACATACATTTACAAATAAAACAGTATAAAATACATACAGAATCAAATAACGTGGCCCCGGCCGTCCATAAGCCCAGTGCTAAACTTATAATAGTCTTATGGGTGAATCGGACCTTGAAATTTGACTCGGCTTGTACATAGTACACCTTTGTTTGTACATAGTGTACAAAAAGGATGGCTCAGAGTAAATAACTTCCGTTTGGTATTTACAAGTGACTCTAGGCCAGAGAGCACGAATACGAAATATCATTCACCATATCCCGTCAATGCCGACCGACAAATTATTAATGTGTATGTAAAACAAATTTAAGTAAACCATAGTTTTGTAGAGAATATTAATTAAAATTTGCAATCTCATATAGCCATGCTAAGGTCTTAAATTATCATATAAACTTAAACATTCCCCTTTATGAATGAACAATTTCTTACATAAAACCTCAACTCGGAATTAAATTTGTGTAGTTAGCAAAATGGTTAAGCTTAATTATGAACACTTAAGAAAGGATGATTGTAGTGGTAATTGAGGTTTTAGGGCCCAGTTAAGTCCCTTCAATAAGGTGTAATAAGATTAGATAACACTCTAAACCCAAGGCGCCCGTGACGTGGTACATTAGCGTAAATAACGTATAAACTCCCACTTCCCTCGTCTGATTTTAAGTTTTATTTTGTTATTTTAGTACGATTTTGTTAATTAGTTTCTTATTAATGTTGTTATCTTTGATATATATTTTACACCGTCAAGTCTAACACGAATGCGTAATAGTTTATATTAGATTATATTGCAATAATTATAAAACCTGATAAAATACATAAATGAATTATGTGAAATCCACTAAAAATAATTTCTATACTGCAGTCCGGCCACAAAAAAAAACAAATAATTTTTCATATAATGGCATAATCTATCTATATATATAAAGGAGAAGTGGTTTTCTATCGGACAGCAAATCTCCAAAACTATAAGACCTAAAGATTTGAAATTTGGCAAATTTGCTCCCCTTGGGTTTTAGATGCACACTAAGAAACGGTTTTACAAAATTCCAAAAGGGTTTCGGCCTATGGTACTTCAAAGTTTTAATATTAAATTTTAGGGAAGGATATAAGGTTGTCATGGCAACCTTAAAAAGTATGACAGATTAGATCCTAAAAAAGACAAGAGGACGTTTTTATGTTTTTCCACGGGTGAAACCGTATTGATCAGCTAGTTTTAGTATAATTTCAAAAATGTAAACATTGAAATAAGTTATTTAATATCAAAATAAATTAAAAACCAGTATATTAACATTTTTATAAAATATTTGTTTTATAACTGAAAACCACAATAAAAATATCGCAAAGTCCTTCCTTGGTCCACTACCAGTGGTTCACTACCCCTCTCTATTGGCAAAGGTTGTTTTTCATTTACTGGGCTGTCAACATTGGCTGTTTCAATAGGTAGTTTACTCCCTTCAAAGTATAATTGTATTTTAAGAACAAGTTTAAGTACAACTTAATTAATATGTTTTTTCTAGTAGCTCTAAAGCCTGGGTTGTTAAATAATTTTAACTTGAAAATACAAAAAAAATTTATGGTAAATATTTTTAACAAAACATTTACTAAGTACGATGTATTTTAACACGGTGATGTATTAAAAACATAATTCATAATTGCTTTATATAAAAGAGTAGGTACACCAAATACCAAATTTACGGTCTGCAATTGATGTGGCATTATGCACGAGGAAACTCTTGGGTAACCCGAATCGATAAAAGCTGTAAGCATTGCGAGCGGATATCCGTAACCACCACTCTGCATCGAATTACAGTAACATAAATCGTAATATTGATCCCTCCATAAATAGCGGTATCGCCGCAACTCACTGCTCAACAAGGAAATTGTAGTTTCCATTTCGAACAGTTACTGCGGCATTACAGAACGGTTTACTATTAAAGTAATGTACAATCTCCTTAATACACTGAAATCCATTATTGGTATGAATTGTTAAATTTTGAAGCACTGTACAATTTAATATGACTATATATTTTTTATTATGGATTTTCAAAAGGATTTTGGTTAGTTGGATGGATTTTTCGCTTATATTGCTAACGTATGTGGCAGGATTTGTTTTAATGGCCATTACATGTTTGCTTTCCTTCAACTTGACGAGTGAATTTCTTGTACGAAAATACCTTAAATATAGCGTCATGATTGCAAAAACCTGAGTAGGATATTTACTACTTAATTTGAATCGCTACAAGGTACTATTTCAATTTACAAAATCAATTCACGTGCCCAAAAACCATAAATAAAATAGTTTGTTTCGAGTTTTATTACAAAACATGAAACGTCAATAGTTTTTAATTAGTTTTGGTTTTCGTTAAAAATAAAGATGGAGGGATGGAATAAGTTACATACGTTAATTCAGTTCGAAGTTTTTCTACTGTATTTGTTTATTATTTAATGATTCGAATAACTGAATAAATTATCAATCACATAATTTTGGAAAAATGTAATTTCAGACATTTACTGCATTTTTTAAGACTCAATGTTTGAACTTACGTATATCTTCATCTAGATTTCTTTACTACTCATACCCTCAGTAAGGGTAAATAATATAGCAAGATTGGAGGGTTTATATTACGTCGTCAATCTACATTAAAATTATGTGCATATGGCTTACAGAACTCATTATGTATACCTCATGTATTTTGCTGGATGCCTTATCCTTGATTCATATTTTGTTGAAGTTAGAATATAGAAAAGTTGTTGCATGATCAACCCCATTACTGTCATTCCGCTGACTTACTTTAAATTTCGTTCTATAATAATTTTTTGGTGCTCGATCTTCTGCAGATTTTTCAACTAAAGTCTCCATGATTTGAAACCGTTTTTATTTTAAGCAGAAGGTAAAAATAATACTTTCTTGTAGCATGAAACCCTGCAGACATTATCAAGTATTGAAATACAACAATAGCTACAAAAGCTGAAATATTATCATGTTTAAAAAATAAGAAAAGGTGTTTAATATTTTAATATGTTTGATATTAAATGGGCAATGTTCTAATTCTTAGTTTCTTGATGGTTTTGTACATAAACTTATTAATATTAAGTTAGTATTAAAATTTTCACACTAGTAACGTGTTATATAAAATGGATTTTTTTTTGCTTTAAGGCAACTATTTATATACTGCTCTTATTTCCTAGTTCCTACTGCAACTACTCATAACACTGGTTCCGATGAAGATTGCACCTTCATTGCTATTTTTGTTTAGTTCTATTTTCCTTTCATGAAAACTAAAATGAAATTTTCCATAACTCGACGACTCATCTCACGCACGAGATATTCCCATGTGAGATAATTTCGAAGAAATTATAAGTTAAACTTAGCAATTATAACTTATGTTTTAAGTTAATGGGTTATGTAAAATGAGTTTGTATGCTGCATGTTACATTTTTGTCTAATAAAGGCATTTTTGATTAGATTTGATAGTTTTCGATTAGGTCACGTCCGTGATATGGATACGAAGACTCACTTGACGCATAGGTATGGTTTTTATAATAAATATTTTCAACAGAAAAAAACAAAATTCTAAAATATGCTTTGACAAGTAGAGAGAAGGTGATTTAAAGATGGATGATCCTCCTTAACCCACTTTATCCTTAACCTCCTTTATACTAAACTCAAACAACTAGTGAATTTTCCATGTACCTAGCGCATGGGCCCATAAAAAATTACTGAAACCACTGAAAACCGCCTCCACACAAAGCTTTCCAGCCCTCCAAATACTGAATGATAAATAATAATTGAATGCAAATAATTGAAATATTATTATTACGAGGTTTGTTTCATTATAATTTCAATAAGCTTTTTCGTTAGGTAACATTAAAGATTTATAATTTTAAGGATTTTAGTTGCAGTAAGTTCAAATAAAACACGTTTGTTATGGTAACTAGCCTAATGTATATGTAGATACGAAAAACATTATCCACCTATACTATGTTTAAAATTTATTGTTGGTTTTAATTTAATGTGTTTATTTTTATTTTGTGGACATTTCCCAACACCGGTTTTGTTTTCCACTCATCAGTGATGTCCATATAAATCTAAATCGGACAATCCTGCTCTAACTCTTTTTTTCCAAGCCGGAATGGACACCATCCATGGAGTTAGCTTCTATAAACTCTTCTTAAGTCATATAAGTTCAATTTAGTTTTAATCTCTGATCCACGGGCAATTACCTAAAGACTATTTCTATAAAGCTATTTACTTTCTTTTTCTTACTTTTTTTCTGAGAATCGAATGGAAAGTAGTCTCTGGTAGAGACTTCGCTTTTTTTAACAAAACTCATACACATATTGTTCCCGAAATGTGTTGAGACAGCTAGAAATATTTTACAAATAAAATGTTCTTAAGAGATTAAACTTATCTAAGGCCTAAAACTAATCTAAGGAGATATAGCTTTTGTCACATGTATGAATGTGAATAATTCACATTAATATTAATATTAATTATTAGTCCTCATTGTCGGTCAATTTTTATTTTCTTGAATAGCTTACTTTTATTTACCTGAAGTTTAGAATTTAACTGTGCCCAGTGAATTACAAACATAAGTATATATGTTGCTTTTAATTTTTATTTCGCTCAAACTAGCTTGACATGATATAAACATCAAGGGGTTTTGACCCTGGGCAAGTGTTGCATGTTCTCCCTCAGTTAGCAGACAGGCTGTCATTCCAAGAATTGTTACAACTTGGCTTTTCTATTATTGTGTTCTCTGACAATTAAGACAAAAATGTCAGCTTTGAATTAGTCTGTTATCAGCAGTTAATAGTTGGCTGGTTGATATATCTTGTACTTGTCTATGAATGAGAATTTACTTTTAAGTTAGGTATCTGTAACATGTGTAATGTGCTAATTTAATGATATGTGTAGTATTTTCTCGAGGAAAACTTCAATTTACTACCTTTTGGCGTCAAAAGTAGTAGTTTTATCAAGAATTGATAGTTTTTGGAATCAAAACAAATAAAAAGATAAAAATAAACAGCATTTACTATTTGTTTTGATTCCAAAAACTATCAATTCGCATTTTTTTTTCTTGGTCACGTTTAAACCGAAGAAGACATAGTTAAAAATATTAAATTATAGCCATGATATCCTCCCGCTAGATATTTATATTTTATTATTTGTACAATTGGAGCAGTTCCATGGCACTTAAAAAAAAAGTAAACTTTACAACTTTCTACTTTTGTTCCTTAAACAAATTAGATTTTTTATTCTATCATTTTCAAACTTTACTTCAAATCATACGAATTTTTATCCTGTTTATCTTATTCAGTCCCATTGACACCTTACATAAAAGAACAGCCATTTCATTTGTAGAAGGATCGAATGGTGTCACTCGTCGTCCATAAAGTGTAGACTATGAATGATTCACTAATTCACATGACAATACTCCAATCACTAATGGCCAACTTGAAGTGCCTAGTAAACATTCCATAAGCTTGATGTATTGACTATTGTGATATTATGTCATCGAGGTATAGTAAGTAGTAGATTTATGAAGAATTGGAATAAACTAATTATATTGAAAAGTAAATTCATTGGAATCATGTTTATTTTTAAATAATGATTTCCTTTATAACACAAAAGAGAATTAACTTTTATTTGTTTAGTATATCTTCATAAAAATTATTTAATTTAAATAAACGTTACAACCAACTATCAAGGACAAATTAAGTATTATAAATTTCTTTGTTTTGGAACGGTCTTTAGTTTTACTTGATTTCAGTAAAAAAAAAACTCAGAGCCTGTACAGCTTAAATTTATTTTTTAACCTTAAATTGATTAGATGCTACAATTAAACCTAACATGTGAAAAGTTGAGTTCTAATAGTAAAATGGCATCACAGTAATTTTTATGAGAAATACATAAATCCTTAAGTTTAATTTTAAGACCAACTGAATTTACACTATATCCTTCAATAGCCAAATATGTAGTTATGGTAGTTATGTTAGCATAATGTATGTTATTTCAATGTGAAAATTGCTTATGAATGACATACATTTTAAAGCTTTTCTTTCTTTCAACTCCTCTAATTACTACTAATTTTTAAGCCTCGAAAAATTGACTGGCCAAAGCATGAATGCGGACGTGTTTACAAACTCCTACAACAAAGCTTACATCAAGAGTAGAGCTGCACTGGTCAAACATAGATCGATCACAGACAGACCGGCTACACCACTGGAAAACTTGCCTATATGTCTACAGTACATTGATGTATGAACTGTCAGTCCATATGAAGTAATCATTGCTGCAGTCAAAGTGTATAGCATCAACAGTATTTGAAGTACTGCACATCGATCTACGCAAAACCTCTTCGGAAAACCCGGTTGCTTGAATACTTGCCATTATTTATGTTTGTTTATGTTAATTATGTTTTCTTCACAATTAAATCATTTAACAGTAAAACAAAGAGTTCCGTTATAGGCCCCCAAGCGAAGGTAATTAGCAAACAAACATACAAAGGGTTTTACGTATTTTGTCACAGATTCTCCCGCGTAAGAATTTTTCCCACTTGCTGCTCAGCATCTAAGGTAATTTTTAAAAATTCAGAAATATCTGAACACTATGTGTTAACTGTGTTAAGTGCTTTGCTATAAATTGTATTCCTTTTTCGTCTCTTCATAACACTTAGTTGTGCGATTTAACTCAATAACACTTTGTCCATGCACAATCAACACCTGACTTTCTGCTACTAAAATCTTACATACAATCGCTCATTACAACTCCATGCCTTTAAACACAGAGAAAACATAAATGTTTATGTTTGAGGTCGGCGTCGCGACGCAGCGAACGTGGTTATATTTCCTGTGTTCAACCGCTGTTGAAGATCAGCCAAATCCTTATATTGTGCAGTCGGCAGAAACAGTCTGTATTTATGGCCCAAACCACGATCAAACCAGCCACCCGTGAATTTTGGTTTGAAATGTAATCTATGGGGTACATTTCACCGCAGTGATAAAGTTTACAACCAACTGCGCTTTTACACTATTCTCAATTCCACGTTCACCAAGGCTTTTTGAGATATTGCTATTATAACTCCTTGTTGTTGATATTTTCTATTTATGAATCCATACAGAATTAGTTTACGATTATTAGAGTACGAAATTATAATGTTATTACTACTTCCTGTGGCTATAAACTCTCACTCTATCATATAAATTATTTTCTCTAAAAAGAAGAAAATAATTATTATTCATTATTATTATTATGATAATGAACAATAATAACAACAACGACAACAAGACGACGACGACGACGACGACGACGACGACGACAACAAAAATAATTATGAACAATGGTGGCAATGGTGAGCAATAATAATTATTTTTTGTTATTATGTTCATTCATTTTATTATTATTGTTGTTAATTATTATTTTTGGATTATTATGTTTTTTATTATTTAATTTTTTTGTTAATGGACGATTCTTTACTGCATTGTGACTATATATTCTACTACGGAACCTCCTATATGAATTTATTATTATATCATATTGTTTTAAGAAATTCATTTTATTATTTACAATCAACCTTTTTCTTATAATGATGTATGTAATTTGCTTTAATTACATGAAAAATGTGTACTGTGGAAATGGGTAAAGTGTGTGAAAATGTGTGGTTTTCAAAGTGTACTTTTCTCTTAACTTAACAATGCGTTTGTAAGTTAGTGTAAAGTAGCAATATTTTAAGTCCATTTAAGATAGAGAATTTAAGAAAATAATAAGGAAAACACTACATACACTGTCTAGTTTATCAACATCTCGTAAAATAGAAAAATTGAGAATTTCATATTTATCATGTGTAGTGTATCCTTGAAAGCAGCATGAAACACATTTATTTGGTTATCCGAATTGATCTGATAAAAATAATGCGGGGACGGTTTTTAAAATTCTCCTCATTACAAATATTATATTTATATTACTCTGAAAGAATGACGGATTTTGGATTCTTTTCGCCTGTCAGTTTAACGAGTTTGAAAGTTTCATCAATCAAATGCAAGTATGCAAATGTGAAGTCAACTTATTCCGCCAAATTCAGTCTGTGGATGAGTTGGTAAACGCGATTTCCATTTAGAACACATTTTCGTTTTGACTTGTTTTATACAATATTTGAACATAATTTATAATGACTGGCACTTGATATATTAAAAAAGTAAAATATTTATGTTTTCAACAGAAATAAGAGTGCATAAAGTTAATGTCTTAGTACGTCTTTATAAGTTTATTATCCATCTATCAGTATTATTGAACCGCTTTGATGATAATTAAAATCATATTGTTTAGTTTTCCATCAAACACTTTATCCACATACTTTAAATGACAGGAAATCTTGCTTGGAGAAAAAAATAATGATATTTATTGAGTTTTTTATTCGCACTTGACTGCCATATTATTATGGATCTTACTTTAAACGATGTTTAATTACTAGAATATAATTTTATTCATTTATGTGTACAACCGACGTGTTGTATTCAATTGATTATCTCAGTTAAGAAAATAAGGTAGGAAATAAAACGAAAAACTATAGTAGGTAATTATAACAATTTAAATGACTGTTGGAAAACGTCCCATGATATACCTAACGGAAAGGGTCGTTTTTCTTTTTAGCCCCATGTTAGTTTGTTGGATGTTCACATGAACCAAGGCTTCACATTTTATCAGTACTTATTTAGTGCTCCTCAATTAATGCTTTGATGTGCGAGAGAGCAAAAGGTTTGAACACCTAATTTATAAAATTATTAAATGTTTTACATATATTCATATTTTTGATCACTGATTGTTTAATTTGGTTGTTCTTTCTGAGGAATATATGTAAAACAAAACAAGTTAATTAATAAAAAAAAAACATGATTATAACGCTAATCGAGTTGAAATTATACTTTAACTCTTTTACCGTGACACCTCCGTTTAATAAAAGCAACCCAGTATTTCAATAAAGGCAACAAAAAAGTGAGGGAAAATAATACTTACAACGAAACAACGTTAATGGACAAATACGTCATTTGAAAGTCATCCGGGATCAGAAAACAATGGTCAGACTAATTAGCTACATCAAACAAGAGTTGATTGTCTCTAAATAGTTGATAAGTTCGAAGTTTCTCCACCTCTGTGGGTTTGTCTGACCAAAGATTGATAGTGGAACACTATGAAGATTAACTGGTTGGTGATCTATTTAAAAAAATAATTTAGTCTAATTAATTTAAACTTGTTGAGCCTAAAATAAAGTGTGTTTATATTAAGAACCCAAAGTATGTATTTCAAGTGCTGTTTTTTGTTTATACCTACGCTTACAGCAATTGGCAAAAAAGAATCAAAAACACATTAAGGGAAAGTGGTCTAAACCCCTCAAATTTTAGTGGGAACCGGAAATTGAACCCGAGATCTCTCAAACCGAAGTCTGAGACGCTAACCCTTAAGCTTACAGCTCGCCCTTAAGTAAGTATCTTCTTAATAAGTATCCTCACGCCCTTAATTAAGTGGATGATAACTAAGGAAATCAAATTCTGAACAAAACTGCATATATTCACAGCCATCTAGCTCTAGGTCTCTACCTGAATAATATGGGCTGTTTGAATTGAAGTTATTATCTATTGGAACGTCAGCCACATTTTCAATTAGCAAGGGACGGCGAGTTAAATTTAGTTGGATCAGGGAACTGTCCCACCTCTGTACTCTGTGGACTACGATCTCTCTTGTGGGGCACGTTGTTAGGCTGAAGAGCTCCATAAAATTGTTCAAGATATCTACACTTTAAAACTAAGTAAATCATTTCACTGAATAGAAAACATCTTTTATTTTCTGGAGGCAACTAAAAGCTAGACAAGATATAATTTGAGTAAGACCGTAGTTCACGAAATTCTTGCTAAAAGTTTAACTCGTAATATCTTGATTTTCTTAGGAAAATATGAAAATGCCAATTATAAAATTGCTGTTGATTATTTAGTATAGTTTTTAAAATAAAGCTAGGACTTTTTTCACACTCTCTTCTTTGAAAACTCTTACGGACTCTTACGGACTGTTTGTAAAAACAAATTTGAAGCCAGAACGGAAAAATTAAATGGTAAAACATCAATATCGTTTGATTATTATTATAACTGTCCTTAATATTATTTATAATTACCATAATGTCATTTTCATCACTCTGTATACGAAAATCTCCCGTTACCGTACAGCTGAGATCTACGAAAACTCTCGATTTCCTTACGTCAAAACGTAAGGAAATTGACTGCTTTTTCAGTACCCAAACATTTCATTCCCGTACCCAAACAAACCATTTCCGTACCAAAACAAAATTTTACCGTACCCAAACAAACGGTTTTCCTATTTTGACAGTTCAACCAGCTGACTCTAAACTAAAATAGACAGTTCAGCCGATAGTGTTTACATGCTCGGCTTACGCCTCGCAAGTAAAACACCATCTTGCCCCGAAATAGGCTACTTTCGTGACTAGTAGTGAAATATACTCAAATCAAATCAAATTCATTTGATTGATTACTATTCATTTAGTCCTTGTATTGACATACGGTAAAGTTTTGTCACAATCCTATAAGTAGTTTTTTTTAATTATCGGAAACAAATTGACAAAACAAAACAGATTGAGCTGTTTTACATGAGTTTAAAATTACCAAATTTATCATAATAACATAAAAAAGAATAACCTGTATCGTAATAGTTTGCATTTGGTAAAAACGTCCAATACCGATACAACTTCCAATCAGCTATAACCTAACTTATAACATTATCCGACAGAGATAAGCAGTAATTCAACAGAACAAACTAATTACAATAATATCATATTACCTCCATATGGTCAACAATCAACATCAATGTAAGCAAAAGATGCACTGTGATCATTCATGTTGCATACATTGGTCGACTATTTTCTGGTTGAATTCATTCAATTTATTACGCTGTTTAACTAAATAAACTTGTGCTCGTATCAAAAAGTGTCACTTTTTTCTATAGTGATTAAATATCATATTAGTTGCTATTAGTTAATATTAATTCGATGAGCTAAGTTACTCAAATGTTGTTATGAGACTACTACTACTACTACTACTACTACTACTACTAATATTTGATTTTAACTAGCCACATTACTGGTCAAAGTATCTAGTAATTTCTTTTTTAACTAGTAATTTTTTATCTTTTCCTTGGAGAAATAAATTGTTATTTCAATATTTCAGTTCGAGTATCTCAATACATTTAACTTAAAGAAAGATATAAATGTCTGATGAAATTTTAATTTACCATTCGGTTGATATATAATTACGTATCGTATTTGTATGTATCTTAAACAACATATAAAAAGTTGAGGTTTGATTTTTTCGTTAAAAATGTTGAAAACTGACTGCTAGATATGACTATATATTTAACTGCATACAAAAAAAAATTGGTTTCATATACTGTAATTACGTCTGTCACATTTGAACCATGAATACTCATTACGGAAGTTTTAACTATAACTACCCCAAAATATTTAATAGTCTTGCAATGCTTATCTCATTCCACATTTTAAAATCACTTTAATTTCTAGGGAGTAAGCAAATTTTGAACCGTTAAGAGAAACCCAAATTAAAGTAAACAGGTTCATCCATGATTATAAAAAGTTAGTGCATCAGGTTGCGTGAAGCCATTGTCCCACACAACCTCTCTTCCCAAGTCAAACACCCGGGAATGCGCCATCAAACAGAGTTATGACTTCATAAAATAAACTTTTGCGACTTAACTTTCAAAACATACTTGTTTTTCGTTTATTCGTTCAGGGGGTATTCAACCACCACTGAACTCTCAAAAGTCAAAATCAAATCACATCATACTTGGATGGAAAAAAGTGAGGAAAAATTGAACCTCTTTTGTTGTGGGAGGCTGCTGTTCTCTTTCACTCTGAAGATTTTTTAAATTTTCTATATTAGTATTTTTTATGTTCTTAAAATTAGTTTTTATTGCAGCTTGTTTCAATTTACTCTATAATTAACTTTATAGTATAGTATGCTTAAGTTGATGACACTGATTATTTTGTCAATAGGTACTGTCTACTAAAATAAAAGAACCAGATGCCGTTTCAATTTTAGCCAATTAAATTTCGAAAATACAAGAAAAACCTAATATATAATAAATAAAAATAAACTGACAAACCTTACATTCCCGGACTTTCAGGTCCAAATACTGATCAATTTTATAATCTAAAAATTCGTCATTAGGTAGTATTAAGTTCCGTGTTTGGATCGTTCCAGATAGTAACGTATATAAAATTACACAAGCATAGAAACCTATCTACAAACAAAAGATAATACTTTTCGAACAAAGGTCTTTTAAAACACGCTGGATGCTTTATATGTAACAAAGTTAAAAGCAATTATTAGCCTTCAATGTTATAACTAATAACGAGCCTCTAGAAGGGTTGATTGTACCTAAATATTTGATCACGTTGCTAGAACAGTTCCACAATAAGTTAGGCAGTTTACACCGTGGATAGGCCTACACTAATAACTACAAACCTCGCAAATTTCTTTCTTTAAATAATACTAGCTGATAGCCCCGGCTTTGCCCGGGAGATTATTTTTTCTTGTCGTATTCTTGTTGTTTCTTTGTGCAGCATTCTGTTAGTAACCATAGTAGCTATTTCTAGTGGTAACTATAGCAACAATTCTAAGCATTCCTAAAATCCTTGACATAGGTCCCTTTAGGACGATCCTGTGTGTGAGTCCTTGAAGATATCAAAACCAAACCACAATAGTGCACATCACGAGATTCCAAGCTGTAATTTGACACCAAGATCTATGACATGTAGTTTTGGCTGTGGCCCGAAATATACCACCACACAACTCGTTTTTATATATTGATATATTGATTAGGTACTATTTTGGTTCATGGATTTTTTTGAGATAATCAGTGCTGTGAATCCTATATGTACAGTTTATCCATTGTTTAGATAGTAAAATGATATTATATAACATGTGTGTGGACATGCATATCAAATATTTCGGTTTCATTCATTGTGGTTTCTCGATTAGGTAAGATAATCATAAAGTAAAATACAATTTAGTGATACCATACACGTGTTTATTTAAACTGGTTCAGTGTTCTTGTTTGGCTATTCATAGTAAAAACAACATTTTACGTAATTTTTTTAGGCTTTATTTCAACAGTTGAATATTTCATCCTATATAAATTGATGGTAATTTTGAATAAAAAATACTAAAATGCGGAATTTAAATCGATTTACTTCTGTGCTTTAACTTTGTATTGAATCAGAAGGGTACATTGGACTGTCAATAACAGTAAATGAAACCTAATATCTGAAGGAACCCAGCAATTCAGTTCAGCAAACTATCAGTTCCGGTCCGATAGAGAAAGTTGTTGACATGTTCTCTGATCAGCATTGCTTCTGGCTACTTGTCAAAAACATAAACGTAAATTAACAACAGGATGAGGTAAAGCATTCTCTTTAGTATTGTCAAATGTTTAATGAATATATATTTTTAATAACATTAGGCTTAACGTTTGATAATTGCTTTTTTATTTGGAGCCATTGGTATTGAATTTTTATACTTTCAGTTCATTTTGAACACTGTAATATAATTTAATTACAGCCAAAAAATCTATATTTTTGACTATGTGAGATAAATTTTCGCACAGAAATTGAGGGCGTTTGGGAAGTCGCACAATGATAGGAGAGGGCCCAAATTGAAGGTCTTGATCCTAGGGACTCTGGAAAAATACTGATATATCTTTAATATTATTACTAAATGAGAAATAAGGTGAAATATGTGTCATTTATAAACCATTGGGATCTAAAAACGACTGTTCTGTTTTAATGAAATCACGTGCTGCTGTTGCTTTATTCATACCCATGTGCTAGATATTGGCATATGGTTGATCTAAAACCCAATTTACAATGAAGGTATCTTGTACTGTAACAAAGGAGGATTTTCTTAATTTGTACCTTCCCATATTCAGATATTTTGACACTAAAGGATTGTTTTAATTCGTATTTTCCCGTATTATATTTAGGGGCTTTTAACCCCTTCAAGCCTCTAGTGATATTTAAAATAGTAAGCTATTTGCATAAGATCGTTTCTTGATCGTTAAAATCTCAGCATTGTTATTTGTTTTGCGGTAATTAATGTGCATATATTGGTTATTTACTTGACAACGACAATTAATTCAGGAACAACGATATCAAATCGTGTCAGGGCTTTTATACACATCCAACAAGCCTTTGATATTTTATGACAACGTCAGCTACAATATGAGCTTGACATTTAACTGTATTCAAGTTTCATGTAATGCTAAGGTAGTACATCATTTATTTATTTATATAGCCAATCATTAATTCCTTAAACTAAAATTAAATTTTAATAAAGCACATATTCATTATTTATACACTATGTGTTTGCTTATTTGCATATACTATTAATAGTTTATTTATTGTTTATTGAACAAGCAAAATGTTGCAGTGCACCACCACTAAATATTTTTAACGGCTAATGTTTTAAGTCTTCCTGACTGGATTTATACCCATGCATTTTTAACAAGCAATTTTGAACATTGTTGATTTTATTTCGTACCTCAAAAGCAAAAACGAAAATCACAGCATCCTACTTTTACAAATCGTAACCCAATTTTCCATCCAAGCGTGATGTGGTTTAATTTTGATTTTTCAATTTCCTAAAAATGTTATATTAAATACTAACTAGATAAAATCAATCCCAGGTACATTAATAAGTTTTAGTCAGCAATTACCAAGGAAGTCACGTTTCAAGCAGAGCCCCAAGCGAGGCTACACAAAGGGCCGTCCGGGTCTCTTTGTTATTGAGAATGGCCCATAGTTATCCTAATGATAATGATTATAGTAGGTCTGCAATGAAATATAGATAAGGTTTTTCCTTAGCAAACTATTCATGTCCCAAAAGTTCCCTCCTAAAAATATTTTCCAGTTCAAAGGAATAAGTAGAAACAGTTTTTCAATAGTGGTGTTTTCACTGCCACCTTTTACAACCTCCATACGGTTTTAGAAATAAATTATCATAAAAACGACGAAGGAGACGGTCACAGCTTATTAGAAGGAATATTGTTGATAGTGACGTATTAAGATGCTATGACATTCAAAAGACTTTCCTCAAGTCTTCGCTAAAGTTTGAGGAACAAAGTTAAAGGCAACCCTGAGGTAAGACTCACGTTTAAATACAAAAGAGCGGCTCACGTTACTGAAGAGTGAAACTGGACACTGGAAAGAAGGTCGAAGCGAAAATCACAGTGCGGGGAAGTCATAATTTTGTACCCTGTGAATTATGAGGAAATTTTTTTTTAAAGAAACCATATTTTAATAATATATAATCATAAGGACCGTCTTGGAGAAGGAACCCTTTATGATCACTTCAACATATTAATTCAAGTAGATTGCGTAACTGTATTTATTGAATGTTTCACTCATTTATGATCTAATTATTACGTGTAAATATTGTTTTATGATTTTTATAAAATAGAGTATTATTGTTTAATGTACATAATTGTAACTAATACGTAATTCATACAAAGTGCCCTTAAAAATTATTTCGAAATTTACAACACACAAAATAAGCTATCCTAAATCAATATAGCAGCTTGTTTAGAATCGCCAGATGTGCGTTATAGTTTGGTTCAAATGACTTGGCCCTGATTAACGATAAAAGGGTCATGTTAATTTAAGCTTTGGGCCTCCGGACGGTCTGGATCACGATATTTGACTCGGTATATACACGTGCCACTAGCGGCTGAGAGCCTCTCGCTGGTCGACAGGCGGATGAATACCTTTGCGTGAGTTCGGAGTACGTCATGTGAAAGCTCTTGGATGTTGTATCGACTCGGTAAAATACGACATCAACCATGCCAGAATATTGCTTTATTCAGGTTCTGAAATATTTTATTTTACTTCGACTGTGGATAGAAGGTTTGTATAGAGAAAAGTAACAAATGATTGCACCATAATAATATATATTAAAGGTTTGTTTGGTTTTTGAGCGGGTTTGTGTGAATAAATGCGCCTGTAAACGCGTAAATTAAGTAACGCAGCTTAGACTCAAATGTTAATACACTAGGAATTTGTATTGCAAAGTCGCATGTTTTGCCACTGTTACCAAGGTGAATGTTGATGCTAACAGCCGCAGCTTATCTGATATAAATGGAAAAGCGATAGTAAAAAACTGTTTGTTATATAGGTTTATCCAACCCGGAGAACGAATTTCTTGAAAGTTCGTTATTCGGTTTCAACTAAAAAAAACTTTTAAAATGTTTCCCTTCTCAAATCTGTGATTCATTTTTTTCTCTGAGTGTAATGAGGGTTATAAATAGTTTTTGAATATGTCATTACTTTTTGTAATTAAAATTAATTAAATCAGGTTTAATAAAACAGAATAAATGCCATATATTTTTAATGGTAAAAAACCGGTGACGTAAATATTCCAAAATATTAAATGTTAAATTACTTTATGTGTTTCCTAAATATTTATTTTTAGGTTTTAATTCATGTTATTAAAGGTAAATAAAAACGCTCGTAGTAATTAACTAAGGGGATTGTTGATTTGTTTGTGGAGGGACAAAGACATACAACGAGTTTCTGTTATTTCTGGCAGAGAGTCTCTCAGCGTTATTTGTGGAAATGTGATATCAAATATCTGCCGACCTCTAAAGATCAATGCCATCATATGAAACATGTTTTATGTATAAGTATGAGAAAATCATTTCGACACTACTGATACATCATCATCTAAACTTTGATATACTTTTACTTGATAATGTTCACCATCTTTTTTTATTAATATCCCACCAAAATATTACCTAATTTAAAAATACTTTAGGCTTCAGCATAGAAATTTTAAATTAATTTCTTTCCCTGTGGGTTCTTTACAGATTTCTTTATAAGGAAAAAGTTTTGTTTAAGGTGACCTAGCTTTGATTTCTTTCATCCTACTTATTTCAATAAAATATAGAATATAACGAATAATATCACCAATTTTGTTTTTAGGCAATACCCCTATTACCCTAAACGTATTAGAGACCCTGAAGAACTAAGACACTGTTTTATACTAACAAATAGAAATACAATAAAAATTCACATAGTATTTTGAGTAACGTAGTATTTTGAGGGGATAAACCCGCTCAAAAATGGGTTTTTGAGCTTAGACTCAAAAGTTAATGCATTGGGAATTTAAATTGTAAAGTCGCATGTTTTGCCACTGTTACCATGGTGTAGGTTTAAACTAACTGCCGCAGCTTATCTGGTCAGTTTGTAACAATGACACGCATCCAGTCCCACCTCCCTCTGACTTCAGCGATTCATCAAGTATCTTCTTTGTTATGGTCACTAAGTTATATGAATACGGTTGAATGAGTGATTTTACAAGTTATCGCTCACAAACCTAACTTTTTTCAATTGTTAAGAAGTTAAATCTTCTGTAATTAAAAAATGTAAATCAGTGTAATTTTATAAGAAAACTGAGGTCTTTTTTCATTCATATGTTATGAGACAGATTTCAATTGGGAACACAACTCTCTTAAATAAAAGTAAAACCTTTGCTGATTTGAATGTCTATTTGCTTGGTTAATTGGCGCATATTTTTAAGCTACACATCCGTGATATTACTTAACCCTTTCCAGCCCAGTGACTCATTTTTTAATCATGGTTTTGCAACCTTTATGCTTTATTAGTGCCTTTTATTTCCTAATTATTCTAATCCGTTCCAGCGTAAAACTCTCCCACTTTTTTCGTTAAATTAAAAAGTAGCTTCACTTTTCTACTTTTTACGATTGCAAAATATGTATTGTGCAGCATTATATAAAACCTTTGCAAATTTTAATGTCTAATTGTTTAAGTATTTGGCACATATTTTTCAGGTAAATACCCATTATTCCCCATTAAACACCCTGTTACTAGTGTCCATATTGTACTATTTTGCAATATCTACGCAGGTATCAAGCTGCGTTAGATAACTTTCTGCTCCATAAAAATTGAAGTCGAGTGTAATTAAAAGATCACGTTCATTGAATGTTTAAAGATTTATTTATTGAATTCTTTAAACAAGTACTTGAATATTTAAATATATAGCGTTTCCCTGCATACCTAAACTGTAGAAGATCCTTTTAAGTATTTAATTTAACATTATGATAAATATATGTTTATGTACAATACATACACGATAAATATATTTTAAATACATAAATACAGGTTAGAACCGTTGGTATCGGGGAAGCTTGCACGTTCAACCCCCTAGGGACTAGAATAACATGCTTTAGAATGATCTGACGTCTCATGAGTATAAAGGTTTGTCTCATACACAGTCTTTCATTCTACTTGTTTTTTGTTAGAGCTTATTTAAAGTTATCGATATTACATCATAATTTGAGAACGTATCCACCTAATTTTAGGAAGATTAAAAATTAAAATAAATTGTTACATGCTTTTGTGTTATATGATTGAACTGATTGTATAGTGTTTGCATGTTTAAAATTGATATAGAATAAAAATCACCAAATTTTCTTTAACAAACAAGACAAACCAATTACATAGAAAGACTTTCATCTCAGCTTTTTAGACACTGAATATACTTTTATTGCGTAGCTTGGAATGAAACATCGCAAACACGTTATTGGTCCAATATGAATTTGCCTTTTAATTCGCAGTCGTATTATGTGTAACAAAGATATTTCTATTTTGAATATTGCCGTTAAGTCATATGTTATGAAAAGGCGACAGTCGACCGAATATTGCAATAACGCCTTTCAACCTTCGCAAAAGGTCTTTACACCTTAAGGCGACTCATATTCCCTCTAGAAACGTTTATTGAATATCGCGGTGAAATAGTGCAGATACATATGAGAATTTTACTCTTACTCAAGTGCAACATAACTCGGTATAAATTATATCTTTAGGTTTCACTGTTTATTTTTGCGAATACTCTTCATTATATTATAGCCAGTATACATATTTTTACCTTTTTCCTTCAGTTAAATAATTTGAAAGCGATTTTTCCAATTATTGTATTTATTTTTCATTCAATACTACATGATAAGTATACTTTGGCCGTGTTAATCAGGAGTTCGTTTGCCCATGAAGCAAAGAGACGCAAACGTTTAACCGACGGTTGTTACGAGGTTATGTAATAATTGAATTTAATAAATATTCACTTACGTATTTCATTCATCACTTTAACGTTGTAAATTAATGTCGAAAATAAAACAGTAAGTGTTCGGAGGGTATTCGTTTCCGCAGAAGTTTAAGCAATTCAGGTTATATTATAAACAGGTTAACATACCTTGTGACGTCAACAATTCCTATAGTACAACTTTGTTGACTAGTTTCGGCTAACACGTAGCCATTATCAAAACTATAGAACGTTATTTAATTCCATGAATTTCGTCAAGTTGTCTAAAAATTCACATACAACACAATACAATTCAGGTTGTTCAAGCGGTAATAAAACTGAAAAAATAAATCAGAAAAAGACACATGACATTGTACACTTTTTAGGAAAGTCTTAGAATACAAGTACAAGAAAATATCAAACCAGATCAGACAAAGTGATTCCCCAGAACTACAATCAGTCACTCTCATAACTATTGGAGAGCATGCGACATTATATCATGTCCCTCAACTGGAGTAATTCATGCAAAAACTGCAGCCAGATAAATCATTTAGATGTTCAGTTGGATTGGGAATATTCTTTCGTTTATTTAAAAACGTTCAATTCACTTTATGAGTATTTGAAAAATACATTTTTACCACACTACTATAATATTACCTGTTTTCGTGATTTGTTTATCACCTGCGAAAATTCATCATTACATTATTAACTGTGGACAAATAATGTTTACAATGGAACATTAATTTAAACTTTTTTCCGATGTAAACAAATACGAATGATTTAAATGTAGAGGAGTGAACATCATCGTTCAATACACATGTAAAAGTTGTTCGCATATTTTCAACAGTATGAAGAGGTCAATAAAACCTGCACTTCAATACCTTCAACTGTTGTTATGAAATATATACTAATATATTTTGTTTATATCCCTGTAATTATGTCTATAGCTATGCGTTAGTAATTTGAGAACGTAAACTTAAATGAATGGAGATGATTATTTCAGCTTTAGTTGGCAACGATTTTCAAATTAAAAATCAAAATTATTTGGGTCTATAAAAAAAGAAATTACAAAGAAAGACTTTCATCGTAGCATTTTAAACATTTACAAAATAAAAATATAGCAGATTGAAACTTTAAAAATTATTTCTATTTTATAGTTTTTAAATTTATAGTTGATTTGGTATTACTTGTAGTACTCTGTAGTGAATTAAGAGCAATAGGCAAGTAAAATTATAAACTTTTTGTAAAGTAACGAGACTATTATAGATGTCATATAACTTTAGGATTGAATTGCAACCATTATTGATTTTTATAGAATCCCAATGATATATTATCATATCACGTTCCATTATTTCATTTATATCACTTTCTCAAATCCTCAGACTTAAGAAGAATGCTTCTATTAAAAACCACTGTATGTCTTTCAAACGCCCGTTTAAATTTTGATATTTTAACATACTGTGACAGCAAAAACGGCTCATCAATTATTTAATGCACTAAAAAACGTAACCCACCCAATCCAAAACGCGTCTTAATAATTTAGCAAGTTATAAAATGTCCTTTATAATTGTAGTAAAACAATGCTTAGATAAAAATGTATTCAAACCACGCAATAAAACACGTAATATTTTGCACATATTGGACCGTCTCTTCGTTTTATTGGCCGAGGGGTCCCGGTCGTCAAAGGTCATATCGGTGACATTTCGTATTCAGAGTTGGACGTGAGGCATAGAAATGTTTATCTTACCCTAAATGGCCCGGCCCGGCGCTGATGTTTCCAAGAATACTAATCAAAAGGACACTATATTTATATATTGTATAAATCAATCAGTCAAATAAAATCAAATAAAAAGGTATAGACCTATTTACAGACGGACAATGAAGTTTAAAAATTAATTTGATTTTGAAGAATCAATTTTAATGGATGTATGAATACAACCAATAACCAAAACAAAAGTTAGGCAACATAAATTAATCAAATTGCAGATTTATGTGGTTTTGATAATCAAAACTGGGACTAAAACAATCAAATGCGGGAGATCAGATCGGATGAACACTTAGTAATTTTGTTTAATACAGCGTTGACATTTTCGATTTAAAATAATAAGGTCGTGATTCTATATTGTGGTTGAAAGAAATATAATAAATAAACGAAAGCGTTTATGATATTTGGTCATCAGTTTATTATTTTTATTATATCTTGAATCATATTCAAGTGATTTAATCATATTACTTAAACCTGCATGAATATATAATGCAAATATAAAAATATATTGTAACTGTACAAAACAAAAATTTGTACAAAATATCAAGATTAAAATAATAGATAAGGACAATTACGAAAAAAATGGGAATCGCAACAATAATATAATCGGTAGACAGTTCAAGGACACTAATGAATACAGTTTCATTGTTATTGAAAACTTGTTTTCTGATTGCTTTCCATTAAACAGTATACCTATGACGTACCTATTTGCAATTTGGCGTGACTTTGAAACTTCTATTGATTCTAATTTTATATTAGAAAATAAAGTAATAATAAGTAAAAAAAAATAAAATAATTATATAGATATGGCCGTTGAATTTTCAGAACACTGATATAATTTTCATTACCAATCGTATTGTATTGTCCCAACTTTATTCATAACATGCAATTGGCCAATAACAAAAAATTATTATTATCATTAATATGCATTCAGGCAAAACTTAAAAAATTAAAACAGTGGAACCAAGTGAAACACGTGAATCAACATTAACTAACTTGAGCCTGTTCGTAGTCAGAGGGGATTGAATGAGGAGCGGAAGTATTACAGCAGCGGTTGGGAACGGCGGAAATGCTTTGTGCATGCAACCATCGATTCGCTGCCAGACATAAACACTAAACACGACCCTCAGGGAGGTATCTTCGCGCAACGGCTGATGTCGTGGTATCCAAACTGAGTAGGGATGGCAAAAAATATCGATATATCGAAAAAATAGATAATTTAATTCCTATATGTCGGAAAAAGTATATCGATATTTTGGTTCCGATATTATCGATATTTCTTTTCCGATACATATCGCCTTATGAAAAAAGATTTTTGAAGCCAAATTTTAAGGGGTTTAGTTTAGTTTGGTATTTAAAAGTGGCACTAGCCCAAAGAACAATAATACGAAATAAAATTCATCATTTCCCGTCAATGCTGAGAGACAAATTATAATGAAAATGTAAAACAAATTCAAGTAGACAGTTCCTTCAAAAAATTTATATTAAATTAAATAGATTTTTTCTTAATATATTATACTTCAACATCGCACATTTCTCTATATGAACAATTGTTTTACTAACAGTTGAATTAGGATTCAACCTCAATTCGGAATTAAATTAGCGTAGTTAGTAGAATGGATAAACTTAATTATGAACACTTAAGAAGGGATGATTGTAGTGGCAATTGAGGTTTTAGGGCAAAGTTAAGACCCTTAAAGAAGGTGTAATAAGATTAGATAACACTCTAAACCCAAAGAAACCCGTGACGTGGTACATTAGCGTAAATAACGTATAAACTCCCACTTCCCTCGTCTGATTTTAAGTTTTATTTTGTTATTTTAGTTCAATAATGTTCAGTAATTTTGTATTAATATTGTTATCTTTTACACCGCCAAGTCTAACACGGATACATAATAGTTGATATTTCATTATATTGCAATAAAATTATAATTATAAATCCTGATAAAAAATATAAATTGAATTATGTGAAATCCACTAAAAATAATTTCTGGACTGCAGTCCAGCCACCAAAAAAAAATTATTTTTCATATAATGGCATAGTGTTAGCATTCAAAACACTAGTGTTCAAAATAAATTGAAAACCAGTATATTGACATTTTTTATAAAATATTTGTTTTATAACTGAAAAACACAATAAAAATATCGCAAAGTCCTTTTTTGGCCCACTACCAGTGGTTCACACCCCTCTCTATTGGCAAAAGTTGTTTTTCATTTACTGAGCTGACACCATTGGCTATCTCCAATGAGGTAGTTACTTCCTCCAAAGTATAATTGTATTTTAAGAACAAGTCTAAGTATAAATTAATTCATATGCTTTTTCTAGTAGCTCTAAAGCCTGGAATGTTAAATAATTTTAACTTGAAAAGACAAAAAAATTTTTATAGTAAATATTTTTAACAAAACATTTACTAAGTACGTTGTATTTTAACACGGTGATGTATTAAAAACATAATTCATAATTGCTTTATATAAAAGAGTAGGTACACCAAATACTAAACTTACGGTCTGCAATTGATGTGGCATTATGCACGAGGCTACTCTTGGGTAACCCGAATCGATAAAAGCTGTAAGCATTGCGAGCGGATATCCGTAACCACCACTCTGCATCGAATTGCAGTAACATAAATCGTAATATTGATCCCTCCATAAATAGCGGTATCACCACAACTCACTGTTCAACAAGGAAATTGTAGTTTCTATTTCAAACAGTTACTGCGGCATTACAGAACGGTTCAATATTAAGGTATCGATCAAACTCCTTAATAAACTGAAATCCATTATTGGTATACTGTATGATTTGATATCACTATTTTTGTATTATGGATTTTCAAGAGGATTTTAGTTAGTTGGATGGATTTGACGCTTATATTGATAACGTATGTAGCAAGGATTTGTTTTAGTGTCCATTACATGTTTGCTTTCCTTCAACTTGACGAGTGAATTCTTGTACAAAAACCTTAAATGTAGCACTATGATTACAAAAACCTAAGGAGGATATTTACTACTTAATTTGAATCGCTACAAGGTACTATTTCAATTTACAAAATCAATTCACGTGCCCAAAAACCATAAATAAAATAGTTTGTTTCGAGTTTTATTACAAAATATTAAACGTTAAGAGTTTTTAACTAGTTTTGGTTTTCGTTAAAAATAAAGATGGAGGGATGGAATAAGTTACATTCGTTAGTTCAGTTCGCAGTTTTTCTATTTATTTATTGTTATTTAATGATTCGAATAACTGAATACATTATTAACCACATAATATTGAATTAAAATTTAATCTCAGATATTTACTGTATTAAAAAAAACGATGATTGAACTTACCTATATCTTCATCTAGATTTCTATACTACTCATATCCTCAGTAGGGGTAAATAATATAGCAGGAGTGGAGGGTTTATACTATGTCGTCATTCAATAAAAAAATATGTTCTAATAGTTTATAGAACTCATTATTTATCTCATGTATTCGCTGGATGCCTTATCCTTCATTCATATTTTGTTCAGGTTGGAATATAGAAATGGTGTTGCATGACCGACCACGATTACTGTGATTCCGCAGACTTACTTTGATTTTCGTTCTATAATATTTTTTGGGGCTCGATCTTCTTCAGATTTGTCAACTAAAGTTTCCATAATTTGTAACCCGTTTTTATTTTAACCAGAAGGTAAAAATAACACTTTTTTGTAGCATGAAAACCTGCAGACTTTATCAAGTATTGAAATACATTAATAACTACAAAAGCTGAAATATTTTCATGTTTAAAATAATAATTAGAAAGGTTAAGAATTAAATATTAAATGTGCTTCTACTTGTTAGCTTCTTGATGGTTTTGTACATTAACCTACTAATATTCGGTTAATATTTCCATTTTCACAATAGTAACGTGTTATATAAAATGAATTTTTTTGCTTTATGCAACTATTTATATGATGTTCCTATTTCCTAGTTCCTACTACAACTATTTAAACACTGGTTCCGATGAGGATAACAAACCTCGATTGCCATTTTTTTTTAATTCTATTTTCCTTGAATGTAAACTAAAATGAAATTCCCCATAACTAGGCGACACACTCTCACGCATGGGACATTCCCATGTGAGAAAGTTTCGAATAAATTATAAGTTAAACTTAGCAGTTATAAGTTGTGGTTTAAGTTAATGGGTTATGTAAAATGAGTTTGTTTGCTGCATGTTACATTTTTGTCTAATAAAGGCATTTTTGATTTTAATTGATATTTTTTTATTATGTCCCTTCCGTGAAATGAATACCAAGACTCACTTAACGCATATGTATGGTTTTTATAATAAATATTTTCAACAGAAAAAAAACAAAATTCTAAAATATGCTTTGACAAGTAAAGAGAAGGTGACTTAAAGATGGATGATCTTACTTAACCCGCTTTATCCTTAACCTCCTTTATACTAAACTCAAACAACTAGTGAATTTTCCATGCACCTAGCGCATGGGCCCATAAAAAATTACTGAAACCACTGAAAACCACCTCCACACAAAGCTTTCCAGCCCTCCAAATACTGAATGAAACATAATAATTGAATGTAAATAATGGAAATATTATTATTGCGAGGTTTATTTAATTATAATTTTAATAAGCTTTTTCCTTTAAAGATTTATAATTTTAAGGACTTCAGTTGCAGTAAGTTCAAACAAAACACGTTTTTATGGTAACTAGCCTAATGTATATTTCGAAAAAATTATCCACCTATACTATGTTTAAAATTTATTGTTGGTTTTAATTTAATGTGTTTATTTTTATTTTGTGGACATTTCCCAACACCGGTTTTGTTTTACACTCATCAGTGGTGTCCATATAAATTTAAATCGGACAATCCTGCTCTAATTCTTTTTTTTCCAAGCCGGAATGGACACCATCCATGGGGTTAGCTTCTATAAACTCTTCTTAAGTCATATAAGTTCAATTTAGTTTTAATCTCTGATCAACGGGCAATTACCTAAAGACTATTTCTAACAAGCTATTTACTTTTGTTTCTTACTTTTTTTCTGAGAATCGAATGGAAAGTAGTCTCTGGTAGAGACTCCGCTTTTTTTAACAAAACTCATACACATATTGTTCCTGAAATGTGTTGAGACAGCTAGAAATATTTTACAAATAAAATGTTCTTAAGAGATTAAACTTATCTAAGGCCTAAAACTAATCTAAGGATATATAGCTTCTGTCACATGTATGAATGTGAATAATTCACATTAATATTAATTATTAATCCTCATGGTCGTTCAATTTTTATTTTCTTGAACAGTTTACTTTCATTTACCTGAAGTCTAGAATTTAAATGTGCCCAGTTAATTACAAACATAAGTATAAATGTTGTTTTTAATTTTTATTTCGCTCAAACTAGCTTGACGTGATATAAACATCAAGGGGTTTTGACCCTGGGCAAGTGTTGCATGTTCTCCCCCAGTTAGCAGACAGGCTGTCATTTCAAGAATTGTAACAACTTGGCTTTTCTATTATTGTGTTCTCTGAAAATGAAGACAAAAATGTCAGCTTTAAATTAGTCTGTTATCAGCAGTTAATAGTTGGCTGGTTGATATATCTTGTACTTGTCTATGAATGAGAATTTACTGTAAGTTAGGTATCTGTAACATGTGTAACGTGCTAATTTATGATATGTGTAGTATTTTCTCCAGGCAAACTTAAATTTATTACCATTTTGCGTCAAAAGTAGTAATTTTATCAAGAATTGATAGCTTTTGAAATCAAAACAAATAATAAGATAAAAATAATAATCATTTACTATTTGTTTTGATTCCAAAAACTATCAATTCCCATATATTTTGTTCTTGGTCATGTTTAAACCGAAGAAGACGTAGTTAAAAATGTTATATTATAGCCATGATATCCTCCTGCTAGATATTTATATTCTACTATTTGTATAATTGGAGCAGTTCCATGGCACTTTTTAAAGAAGTAAATTTTACAACTTTTTTTTAGAATTTTTATTTCTATCATTTTCAGACTTTACTACAAGTCATACAAATTTTTATCCTGTTTATCTTTTTCAGTCCCATTGACCCCTTACATAAAAGAACAGCCATTTCATTTGCAGAAGGTTCGAATGGTGTCACTCGTCGACCATAAAGAGTAGATTATGAATGATTCACGAATTCACTTGACAATACTCCAATCACTAATGGCCAACTTGAAGTGCCTAGTAAACATTCCATAACCTTGATGTATTGACTATTGTGATATTATGTCATCGAGGTATAGTAAGTAGTGGATTTATGAAGAATTAGAATTAGAATAAACTAATTATATGAAGAGTAAATTCATTGGAATCATATTAGTTAAAAAGATAAGTATTACAAATATTATTTCGCTTTGTTAGGTGCTGAAACTAAAAATAAAATTCTCACACCTGTCAGCTCCAGGCAATAATAGTTATACGCAAGCATCTCTTATTGCATGAATGATTGCTGCGATTGAAAGCCTTAATTGAATCGAGTAATTATCATTTCGCCTTGTAAAATTATTTTTAAATAATGATTTCCTTTATAACACAAAAGAGAATTAACTTTTATTTCTTTACTATATCCTCATAAAAATGATTTAATTTAAGTAAACGTTACAACCAACTGTCAAGGACAAATTAAGTATTATAAATGTATTTGTTTTGGAACGGTCTTTAGTTTTACTGGGTTTCAGTAAAAAAAAAAATTAGAGCCAGTTACACCACTGCAAGACTTGTCTATATGTCTACAGTACATTGATGTATGAACTTTCGGTGAAGTAATTATTGCTGCAGTACTCAGTCTATCAATAGTGTTTCAAGTAATGTACATCAATCTGCGCAAAACCTCTTCAGAAAACGAGGCCGCTTAAATACTTTCCATCATTTATGTTAGTTTGTGTTAATTATGTTTTTTTCACAATTAAGTCACTTAACAGTTAAACAAGAGTTCCGTTGATATTTTATGGGTCCCTAGCGAAGGTAATTAGCAAACAAACGAACTATGGGATTGACGTATTTTGTCACAGTCCCCCACTTAAGTACTTCCTCTTGTAGGTCATCCTTGTACGGTAATTAAAAAAATGCAGTAATGTAGAAATATCTTAACACTGTCAGCTAAATTTGAAGTACTTTGCTTAAACTGATATTGCCTTTTTGTAACTTAATAACGCTTGGTTATGCAATTTAACTCATTACAATTCCATGCCTTTAAACACAGTGGGAACATACATTTTTATGTGTGAGGTCGGCGACACAACGCAGTGTACGAGGTTACATTTCCTGTCTTCAACCGCTGTTGAAGATCAGCCAAATCCTTATACTGTGCAGTCGGCAGAAACAGTCTGTATTTATGGCCCAAACCACAATCAAACCAACCACCCGTGAATTTCGGTTTGAAATGTAATCTATGGGGTACATTTCACCGCAGTGATAAAGTTTACAACCAACTGCGTTACTACACTCTATTCACTTCCACATTCACCAAGAGATATTGCCATCCTGAAACCTTGTTGTGGACTTCTCTGATTATTGAATCCATCCGTCTAAAGTAATCTTTTTGATTTTTGGAATTTCATTTGGCCATCAACTCTCACACTGTCATTTAAATTTATTTCTTGGCTAATGTACGTTTCCATACTGCATGGTGACCCTATGTTCTACTACGGAATGGCTTATAGAAAGTTATTATTATATCATCTTTATTAAAGGACTTTATCTAAATATTTGTCATTTCCCTTTTTCCTTTAATCATGTATGTAATTTGCTTTAAACGAGGTAAAGTATGCAGTTTTAAAGTGTAATTGCTCGAGAATTAACAACACGTCTGTAAGTTAGTGAAAATTAGCAATATTTTGATGCCATTTAAGATAAGAATTTAAGAAAATAATTGTAAAATACAACAAACACTAATAAGTTCATCAATTATCGTAAAAAGGTGGAATTTAAAATTTCTCATCGATAATTTATCATTTGGAGTGAAGCCTTGGAAGTAGCATGAAACTCTTTTATTTGGTTAATTGAATTTATCTAATACTGATATAATTTATGCAAGGACAATTTTAAAAATTTTCCTCTTTACAAATATTATAGGTATATTACACTGAACAAATGAAGAATCATGCATTATTTCGCCTGTCAGTTTAATGAGTTTGAAAGTTTCATTAATGAAATGCAAGTATGCAAATGTGAAGTCAACTTATTCCGCCAAATTCAGTCTGTGGATGAGTTGGTTAACGCGATTTCCATTTAGAACACATTTTCGTTCTGACTTGTTTCATACAATACTTGAACGTAATTTGTAATAACTGGCACTTGATATATTAAAAAAGTAAAATATTTATGTTTTCAACAGAAATAAGAGTGCATAAAGTAAATGTCTTAGTACGTCTTTAAAACTTTATTATCCTTCTATCAGCATTATTGAACCGCTTTGATAATAATCAAAATCATATTGTTTATTTTTCCATCAAACACTTTATCCACATACTTTAAATGACAGGAAATCTTTCTTCGAGGAAAAATATATATTTATTGAGTTTTTTATTCGCACTTGAATGCTATATTATAATGGATCTTACTTTAAAGGCTTTTTAATTACTAGAATATGATTTTATTCATTTATGTGTACAACCGACGTGTTGTATTCAATTGATTATCTCAATTAGAAATTAACGTAGAAAATAAAACTATAAAACTGTCGTAAAACTATATCAATTTAAATGAGTGTTGGAAAACGTGCTATGTTGGTTATACTTAATGTAAGGGAATGGTTCCCATTTTTTTAGGCCTGTGTTAGTTTGTTGGATGATCAAAAGAGCCAGGGTTCCACATTTTATCAATATTTATTTTGTGTTTAGTTAGTGTTTTAATATATGACAGGACAAAAAAGTTTGAATACCTAATTAATGGAATTATATGTTTTACATTTATTCATATTTTGCTCGATGATTTTTTTACTTCAAACTTATTTTTTAGATATATATGTAAAATAAAACATTTTCATTAATAAAAAAAACCCATAAAAATTATATTACTAACCGAGTTTAAATCATATTTTAACTCTTTTATCATCATATCCCCGTTCAATAAAAGTATTTAGCGTTTCAATAAAGGCAACAAAAAGTGAGGGAAAGTAATACTTACAACGAAACAACGTTAATGGATAAATACGTCATTTGAAAGTCATCCGGGATCAGAAAACAACGGTCAGACTAATTAGCAACATCAAACAAGAGTTGATTGTCTCTAAATAGTTGATAAGTTCAGAGTTTCTCCACCTCTGTGGGTGTGTCTGACCAAAGATTGACGGTGGAGCACTATTAAGATTAACTGGGTATTGATCCATTTTTAAAAATCATTTAGTTTAATTAATTTAAGCTTGTTGAGCCAAAAATAAATTGTGTGCAATTTTACGTGCACAAATATATAGATCTACAAATTTACGTTTTTAATAAATATGAAAAACGTAAATTTGTAGATCTATTTCAATTTTAGCTTTACGTTTATTCAGAAGACATTTTTATACGCATTGCGTCTTTCATTATATTAAAAAAACATTTTACAGTTTTCCTTCAACCAATGAATCCCACAATTAAGTATGCATTAATAACTAAAATATTATCATACTTACAAACAGGTGTTAGTAAACCTGATTACCTTTTTTATATGACCAAAGTTGCAATTGACATACAATTTTAAAGGGTACACATTTGTGACATACTTCACAAAATACACTAATTTATACTAATATATTTCAAGTGCTAATTCTTTTGTTTTAGCCTGCTCTAACGGCATTTGATAGAAAAGAATCAAAAATACTTTAAGGGATGGCCTAAACCCCTCAAATTTTAGTGGGAACCGGGAATTGAACCCGAGAACTCTCAAACCGAAGTCCAAGACGCTAACTCTTAAGCTTACAGCTCGCCCTTAAGTAAGTATCTTCTTAAATAAATATCCTCACGCCCTTAATTAAGTAGATAATAATTAAGGAAATCAAATTTCTGAACAAAACTGCATATATTCACAGCCATATAGCTCAAAGTCTCTTCCTGAATAATATGGGCTGTTTGAATTGAAGTTATTATCTATTGGAACGGCAGCCACATATTCAATTAGCAAGGGACGGCGAGTTAAATTTAATTGGATCAGGGTACTCTCCCACCTCTGTACTCTGGTACTACGTGCTCTCTTGTGGGGCAAGTTGTTAGGCTGAAGAGCTCGATAAAATTGTTCAAGATATCTACGCTTTAAAACTAAGTAAATCATTCGACTGAATAGAAAACATGTTTTATTTTCTGGAGGCAACTAAAAGCTTAGACAAGATGTAATTTGAGTAGGACCGTAGTCCACGAAATTCTTGTTAAAATTTAACTCTTAATATCTTGATTTTCATAGAAAAATATGAAAATGCCAATTATAAAATTGTTGTTTGATGATTCAGTATAGCTTTTAAAATAAAGCTAGGACTTTTTTCACACTAACGTTTTAGAAAACTCTTACGGAATGTTCTAATAAAAACAAAATTGAAGCCAGAACGGATAAATTAAATGGTAAAACATCAATATCGTTTGATTATTATTATTATTATTATTATTATTATTATTTTCCTTTATTTTAATTATAATTATCATGTCATTTCATTAAGTCCTTGCATTGACATTCGGTAAAGTTTGAGTCACAATCCTATAAGTAGATGTTGTTATATATCGTAAACAAATTGAGCTGTTTTATATAAATTTGAAATCGCCAAATTTATTATAATAACAATTAGCAGTTGGTAAAAATGTTCCAATACCGATAAAACTTCCAATCAACTATAGCCTAACTTATAACATCATCCGACAGAGATAAGCAGTAATTCAACAGAACAAACGAATTACAGTAAAACCATATTACCTACATGTGGTCAACAATCAACATCAGTGTAAGCGAAAGATGCATTGTGATCATTTTATGCTGCATTCATTCGGTCGACTATTTTCTGGTTGAATTCATTCAATTTATTACGCTGTTTAACTAAATAAACTTGTGCTCGTATCAAAAAGTGTCACTTTTTTCTATAGTGATTAAATATCATATTAGTTGCTATTAGTTAATATTAATTCGATGAGCTAAGTTACTCAAATGTTGTTATGAGACTACTACTACTACTACTACTACTACTAATATTTGATTTTAACTAGCCACATTACTGGTCAAAGTATCTAGTAATTTCTTTTTTAACTAGTAATTTTTTATCTTTTCCTTGGAGAAATAAATTGTTATTTTAATATTTCAGTTCGAGTATCTCAATACATTTAACTTAAAGAAAGATATAAATGTCTGATGAAATTTTAATTTACCATTCGGTTGATATATAATTACGTATCGTATTTGTATGTATCTTAAACAACATATAAAAAGTTGAGGTTTGATTTTTTTCGTTAAAAATGTTGAAAACTGACTGCTAGATATGACTATATATTTAACTGCATACAAAAGAAATTAGGTTTCATATACTGTAATTACGTCTGTCACATGTGAACCATGAATATTCATTACGGTAGTTTTAACTATAACGACCCCAAAATATTTAATAGTCTTGCAATGCATATCTCATTCCACATTTTAAAATCAATTTAATTTCTAGAGAGTAAGCAAATTTTGAATCGTTAAAAGAAACCAAAGTTAAAGTAAACACGTTCATCCAAGATTATAAAAAGTTAAGTGTGCATCAGGTTGTGTGAAGCCATTGTCCCACACAACCTCTCTTCCCAAGTCAAACACCCGAGAATGTTCCATCAAACTGAGTTATGACTTCATAAAATTAACTTTAGCGACTTAACTTTCTAAACATACTTGTTTTTCGTTTATTCGTTCAGGGGGTATTCAACCACCACTGAACTCTCAAAAGTCAAAATTAAATCACATCATGCTTGGATGAGAAAAAGTGAGGAAAAAATGAGGGAAAAGTGGTGGGGGGCTCTTTCACCCTGAAGAAGTTTTTTTTCAACTTAAGTATTTTTTATGTTCTTAAAATTAGTTTTTATTGAAACTTGTTTCAATTTACTCTATAACTAACTTTATAGTATAGTATGCTTAAGTTGATGACACTGATTATTTTGTCAATAGGTATTGTCTACCAAAATAAGAGAACCAGATGCCGTTTCAATTTTAGCCAATTAAATTTCGAAAATACAAGGTAAACCTAATATATAATAAATAAAAATAAACTGACAAACCTTACATTCCCGGACTTTCAGGTCCAAATACTGATCAATTTTATAATCTAAAAATTCGTCATTAGGTAGTATTAAGTTCCGTGTTTGGATCGTTCCAGATAGTAACGTATATAAAATTACACAAGCATAGAAACCTATCTACAAACAAAAGATAATACTTTTCGAACAAAGGTCTTTTAAAACACGATGGATGCTTTATATGTAACAAAGTTAAAAGCAATTATTAGCCTTCAATGTTATAACTAATAACGAGCCTCTAGAAGGGTTGATTGTACCTAAATATTTGATCACGTTGCAAGAACAGTTCCACAGTAAGTTAGGCAGTTTACACCGTGGATAGGCCTACACTAATAACTACAAACCTCGCAAATTTCTTTCTTTAAATAATACTAGCTGATAGCCCCGGCTTTGCCCGGGAGATTATTTTTTCTTGTCGTATTCTTTTCTTTCTTTGCAGCATTCTGTTAGTAACCATAGTAGCTATTTCTAATGGTAACTATAGCAACAATTCCAAGCATTCCTAAAATCCTTGACATAGGTCCCTTTAGGACGATCCTGTGTGTAAGTCCTTGAAGATATCAAAATCAAACCACAATAGTGCACATGACAAGATTCCAAGGTTTAATTTGACACCAAAATCATGTGTCTATGACATGTAGTTTTGGCTGTGGCGCGAAATATACCAACACACAACTCGTTTTTAGCGAATTTCCCCTATAGGGAAGAAGCTATTACCGTAGGTCTCATGGTAAGACCTAAGCCCGAGACCGTGATAACTTTTCGTTTTGGGGCCACCAGAAGCAAAAAACACCATTCGTTCGAATTTATATGTGTGTATGTGTGTGTGTGTGTGTGTGTGTGTGTGTGTGTGTGTGTGTGTGTGTGTGTGTGTGTGTCTGTAAGCACGATAGCGGCCGTAAATATGGTCCGATCTTAATGAAATTTGGCACAGACATGTAAAGTGGTAATCAATTGGACTAGTTCGTAAACCAGCCCGATCGGACCGTCGGAAGGGGGGGTAAAGGGGGATAAACCCCCCAAAAATGGGTTTTTTGAGTTTTTTACATAGAAAAATTGAATTGATCAAATTTTTGTTGGCACCATTGAATTCAGCTCAAAAAAACAAACAATTTAGTATCTTGAATCATTGCTCTATCTCTATTGGTTACCGAGATATTGAAAGTGGTAAACACAGTACGTTGTCCCTATGTTAACCTTATGGGGAATAAGTAAAAGTCTATATCTTGCATATTTCTCAACAAATCTTAATAAAACTTGGTTTGTGGCTTCATCTAGATGAGGTCTAATGTATTTTAGTCTAAAACCCCCGAAATTTCCATTTTTGTGGCAGCAAACCTGCATAATCATTCCCCATGTTATCCTTATGGGAAATAAAAAAATTCGATATCTTCCTTATTTTTTAACATTTCTTGATAAAACTTGGTATATGGCTTCTTTTAGTCAAGATCTATTAAATAATGAATTAAAACCAGCCAGTTTTAACATACCTGTTGCAGCAAACCTGCATACTCATTCCCCATGTTATTCTTATGGAGATTACAAAAACATGTCAAATTTCGCTATGTTGCATTGAATTATGTTCTTTTGCATTTGAAATTCGCTGAGTATGCAGGTCTGCTACAACGGGTGTATTATATATTGATATATTGATTAGGTACTACACTGGTTCATGGATTTTTTTTAGATAATCAGTGCTGTGAATCCTATATGTACAGCTTATCCATTGTTTAGATAGTAAAATGATATTATATAACATGTGTGTGGACATGCGTATCAAATATTTCGGTTTCATTCATTGTGGTTTCTCGGTTAGGTAAGATAATTATAAAGTAAAATAAAATGTAGTGATACCATACACGTGTTTATTTAAACTGGTTCAGTGTTCTTGTTTGGCTATTCATAGTAAAAACAACATTTTATGCAATTTTATTAGGCTTTATTTCAACAGTTGAATATTTCACCCTATATAAATTGATGGAAATTTTGAATAAAAAATACTAAAATGCAGAATTTTAATCTTACTTTTGTGCTTTAACTTTATATTGAATCAGAAGGGTACATTGGACTGTCAATAACAGTAAATGAAACCTAATATCTGAAGGAGCCCAGCAAGTCAGTTCAGCTAACTATCAGTTCCGGGCCGATGGAGAAAGTTGTTGACATGTTCTCTGATCAGCATTGCTTCTGGCTACTTGTCAAAAACATAAACGTAAATTAACAACATGATGAGGTAAAGCATTCTTTTAAGTAATGTCAAATGTTTAATGAGTATATATTTTTAGCGACATAAGGCATTTGGGTATCGTTGAGGATTTTCTTGTTGATTCCGAGTCATTGATATTGTATTTTCATATTTTTAGTAAATTTTTAATAGATTTGTAATATTTTTTAGGTATGTTATTATATTACAGCCACAAAATATAAATATTTAATTACGTTAAAGAGATTTTCGTGCCGAAATTGTGGACGTTTGGAAAATCGCACAATGATGGGAGAGGGCCCAAATTGAATAAGGTCTTGATCCCAGGGATCAGGAAAAACACTGATATTTCTTTAAACTTATTTCTAAATTAGATATAACCACAGAGTAAGGAGTGGATTTAATTGCGAATAGTTAATTTTAGTTTAATATAGTGCTAAGATAGTAAATTATTTATTTATTAAATTATGTAGGTAATCATTCATTCCTCAAAGTAAAACGAAAATCTTTATACAGCACCAAAAGATTTTCATTATTTATACACTATGTGATTGCTTATACTATTGATAGTTTATTTGTTATTTATTGAATAAGCAATATTTTGCAGTAAAGGGTCATTAAATATTTTCTATCCGATAATTTTTAAAGCCTTCCTGACTGGACTGATATACATTTTTAAAAAGTATTATTAAACAAGTTTTATTTTATTCAGTACATCATCAGAAAAAAACAAAGGAAAATACAGCGTCCTACTTTTACAAATCGTAACCCAATTTTCCATCCAAGCGTGATGTGTTTTAATTATTGATTTTTTAAATTTCCTGAATAGGTTATTTTAAATACTAACTAGGTACAATCAATCCCAGGTACATTAATAAGTTTCAGTCAGCACTTACCAAGAAAGTCACGTTTCAAGCAGAGCCCCAAGCGAGGCTACACAAAGGGCCGTCCGGGTCTCTTTGTTATTGAGAACGGCCCATAGTTATCCTAATGATAATGATTATAGTAGGTCTGCAATGAAATATAGATAAGGTTTTTCCTTAGCAAACTATTCATGTCCCAAAAGTTCCCTCCTGAAAATATTTTCCAGTTCAAAGGAATAAGTAGAAACAGTTTTTTAACAGTGGCGTGTTCACTGCCCCCTTTTATAACCTCCATACGGTTTTAGAAATAAATTATCATAAAAACGACGAAGGAGACGGTCACAGCTTATTAGAAGGAATATTGATGATAGTGACGTATTAAGATTCTATGCCATTCAAAATACTTTCCTCAAGTCTTCGGCAAAGTTGAAGGAACGAAGTTAAAGGCAACCATGAGGTGAGATTCACGTTTAAATACAAAGGAGCGTCTCACGTTACTGAAAACTGAAACTGCACTCTGGAGAAGGAAGCGAAAATCACAGTGCGGGCAAGTCGTAATTGTGTACCCTGTGAATTATGAGGAAACATTTTAAAGTAACCATCATTTAATAATATATAATCATAAGGACCGTCTTGCAGAAGGAGCCCTTTGTGATCACTTTAACATTATTAAAATAGATTGCGTAGATTACGTATAAATCTTTTAACGAATTTCTCCTATAGGGAAAAAGCTATTACCGTAGGTCTCATGATAATACCTAAGCCCAGGACCGCTACAACTTTTCGTTTTGGTGCCCCCAGAAGTCAAAAACACCATTAGTTCAAATTTCTAGATATATATATATATATATATATATATATATATATATATATATATATATATGTGTGTGTGTGTGTGTGTGTGTGTGTGTGTGTGTTTGTCTGTAAGCACGATAGCGCTCGCAAAAATGGTCCAACTGGAATTAAATTTGGCACAGACTTGTAAAGCAGTTATTAATCGGACGAGTTCGAAAACCAGCCCGATCGGACCATCAGAAGGGGGGGGTTAGGGGGGATAAACCCAGAAAAAATGGGTTTTTTGAGTTTTTTAGATGGAAAATAGAAATAATCCGATTTTTGTTAGCACCATTGAATTCAGCTCAAAAAACAAACAATTTAGTATCCTAAATCACTGCTCTATATCCATTGGTTACTGAAATATTGAAAATGGTAAACACAGTACGTTGTCTCATTGTTAACCTTATGGGAAATAAGTAAAATTCTACGTTAACCTTATGGGAAATAAGTAAGTTTCTTAACATGCCTTGATAAAACTTGGTAAAAAGCTTCTTCTAGTTCAGATCTACTAAATAATGAATTACAAACACCCCGTTTTAATATACCTGCAGCAGCAAACCTGCATACTCATTCCCCATGTTATTCTTATGGAGCTTACCAAAACATGTCAAATCTCTCTATGTTGGATTGAAATATGCTGTTTTGCACTTGAAAATCGCTGAGTATGCAGGTCTGCTGCAACGGTTTTTTTTGGATTTTATGATTATTATCAAACAGTGTATTATTGCTCCATGTACATGAATGTAACTAATACGTATTCATACAAACTGCCCTTAAAAATTATTACGAAAGTTTACAATACACAAAAGAAGCTATCCTAAATCAAAACAATAGCTTGTTTAGAATCGCCAAATGTGCGTTATAGTTTGGTTCAAATGACTTGGCCCTACCATAAAAGGGTCAATTTAAGCTTTGGGCTTACGGACGGTCTGGACCACGATATTTGACTCGGTATATACACGTGGCACTAGCGGCTGAGTCTCTCGCTGGTCGACAGGCGGATGAATACCTTTGCGTGAGTTCGGAGTACGTCATGTGAAAGCTCTTGGATGTTGTATTGACTCGGTAAAATACGACATCAACCATGCCAGAATATTGCTTTATTCAGGTTCTGAAATATTTTATTTTACTTCGACTGTGGATAGAAGGTTTGTGTGGAGGTTAACTAACAAATTATGGCACCATAAAATATTAAAGGTATTTTTGGTTTTTGAGCGGGTTTGTGTGAATAAATGCGTCAGTAAATGCGTAAATTAAGTAACGCAGCTTAGACTCAAAAGTTAATACACTAGGAATTTGTATTGCAAAGTCGCATGTTTTGGCGCTGTAACCAAGGTGAAGGTTGATACTAACAGCCGTAGCTTATCTGATATAAATGTAAAAGCGATAGTAAAAAACTATTTGTTATATAGTATTATTCAACTCGGAGAACAAACTTCATGAAAGTCCGTTATTCGTTTTCAACTAAAACAACTTTTAAAATTTTTCCCTTCTCAAATCTATGATTTTTTTTTCTCTGAGTGTAATGAGGGTTATAAATAGTTTTTGAATATGTCATTACTTTTTTAAATTAAAATTAATTAAAGCAGGTTTAAGAATTCTACAAAATAAATGTCATGTATGACAAAAAAGCCCGGTGACGTAAAGCTTCCAAAGTATCAAATGTAAAATTCTTTTATGTGTTTCCTAAATATTTATTTTTAGATTTTAATTTGTGTTCGTAAAGGTACATAACAATGCTCGAAGTAATTAATTAAGGGGATTGTTGATTTGTTCGTGGAGAGTAAAGGACATAAAACAAATATCTGTTATTTCTGGCAGAAAGTCTGTCAGCGTTATTTGTGGAAATATGATATCAAATATCTGCCGACCTCAAAAGATCAATGCCATCAGATGAAACATGTTTTATGTATAAGTATGAAAAAATCCTTTCGACGCTACTGCTGATACATCGTCATCTAACCTTTGATATATTTGTACTCGATAATTTTCACCATCTTTTTTTATTAAGATCCCACCAAAATATCATCTAATTTAAAAATACTTAAGGCTTCAGCATAGAAATTTAAAATCAATTTCTTATACTGTGGGTTTATTACAGATTGTTTTACCTGGAAGAAGGTTTGTTTAAGGTGACGTAGCTTTGGTCTCTTTCATCCTACTTCTTTCAATATAATATAGAAAATAATGAATGATATCAACAATTTTGGTTTTACGCAATGCCTCCTATTTTAAAAGGTATGAGAGAGCCTGAAGAGCTAAGACACTGTTTTGTACTAACAAATATAAATACAGTAAAAATTCACTTAGTATTTTGAGTAACACAGCTTATTCTCAAAAGTTAATACATTGGGAATTTAAATTGTAAAGTCGCATGTTTTGCCACTGTTACCATGGTGTAGGTTTAAACTAACTGCCGCAGCTTATCTGGTCAGTTTGTAACAATGACACGCATCCAGTCCCACCTCCCTCTGACTTTAGCGATTCATCAAATATCTTCCTTGTTACGGTCACCAAGTTACATTTGTGATAAATAAGTTAGTTACGGTTAAATAAGTGATTTTACAAGTTATCGCTCACAAACCTAACTTTTTTCAATTGTTAAGAAGTTAAATCTTCTGTAATTAAAAAATGTAAATCAGTGTAATTTTATAAGAAAACTGAGGTATTTTTTTCATTCATATGTTATGAGACAGATTTCAGTTGGGAACACAACTCTCTTAAATAAAAGTAAAACCTTTGCTGATTTGAATGTCTATTTGCTTGGTTAATTGGCGCATATTTTTAAGCTACACATCCGTGATATTACTTATTTTTAAGATAAACATCCGTGATATTACTTATTTTTAAGCTACAAATCCTTGATATTACTTATTTTTAAGCTACACATCCGTGATATTACTTATTTTTAAGCTACACATCCGTGATATTACTTATTTTTAAGCTACACATCCGTGATATTACTTATTTTTAAGGTACACATCCGTGATATTACTTAACCCTTTCCAACCCAGTGACTCATTTTTTAATCATGGTTTTGCAACCTTTATGCTTTGTTAGTGCCTTTTATTTCCCAATTATTCTAATTCGTTCCAGCGTAAAACTCTCCTACTTTTTTCGTTAAATTAAAAAGTAGCTTCACTTTTCTACTTTTACGATTGCAAAATATGTATTGTGCACCATTATATAAAACCTTTGCAAATTTTAATGTCTAATTGTTTAGGTATTTGGCACATCGTTTTTAGGTAAATGCCCATTACTCCCTATTAAACACCCTTTTACTAGTACCCATATTGTACTATTTTGCAATATCTACGCAGGTATCAAGCTGCGTTAGATAACTTTCTGCTCCATAAAAATTGAAGTCGAGTGTAATTAAAAGATCACGTTCATTGAATGTTTAAAGATTTATTTATTGAATTCTTTAAACAAGTACTTGAATATTTAAATATTTCCCTGCATACCTAAACTGTAGAAGATCCTTTTAACTATTTAATTTAACATTATGATAAATATATGTTTGTGTACAATACATACACGATAAATATATTTTAAATACACAAATACAGGTTAGAACCTTTGGTATCGGGGAAGCTAGCATGTTCAACCCCCTAGGGACTAGAATAACAAGCTTTAGAATGATCTGACGTCACATGAGAATAAAGGTTTGTCTCATACATATACTTTCATACTAAATGTTTTTTTGTTAGTGCTTATTTAAAGTTCTTGATATTACATCATAATTTGAGAACGTTTTCGCCTAATTTTAAGAAGATTAAAAATTAAAATAAATTTTTACATGTTTTTGTGTTATATGATTGAACTGATTGTATAGTGTTTGCATGTTTAAAATTGATATAGAATAAAAATCAACAAATTTTCTTTAACAAACAAGACAAACCAATTACATAGAAAGACTTTCATCTCAGCTATTTACACATTTATATGCTTTTATTGCAAGTAGCTTGGAATGAAACGTCGCGAAAACGATATTGGTCCAATATGAATTTGCCTTTTAATTCTTAGTCGTATATGTGTAACAGAGAAATTTCTTATTTTGAATACTGAGGTTAAGTCATGTGATATGAAAAGGAGACAGTCGACCGAATATTGCAATAACGCCTTTCAACCTTCGCAAAAGGTCTTTACACCTTAAGCCGACTCATATTCCCTCTTGCAACGTTAATTGAATATCGTAGTGAAATAGTGGAGATACATTTGAGAATTTTACTCTTATTTAAGTGCAACCTTGCCTGGTATAGAATATAACTTTAAGTTTCACTGTTTATTTTTGCGAATACTCTTCATTATGTCATAGCCAGTATATATATTTTTACCTTTATCCTTCAGTTAAATAATTTGAAAACGATTTTTTCCAGTTATTGCATTTCTTTTCCATTCAATACTAGATGATAAGTATACTTTGGCTATGTTAATCACGTGTTCGTTTGCCCTAGAAGCAAAGAAACGTTTAACCGACGCCGACGGTTGTTACGAGGTCATGTATTTGTCTTTAATAAATATTCACTTACGCATTTCATACATCACTTTAACGCTGTAAATTAATGCTGAAAATACAACAGTAAGTGTTCGGAGGGTATTCGTTTCCGCAGAAGTTTAAGCAATTCAGGTTATATTATAAACAGGTTAACATACCTTGTGACGTCAACAATTCCTATAGTACAACTTTGTTGACTAGTTTCGGCTAACACGTAGCCACTATCAAAACTATAGAACGTTATTTAATTCCATGAATTTCGTCAAGTTGTCTAAAAATTCACATACAACACAATACAATTCAGGTTGTTCAAGTGGTAATAAAACTGAAAAAATAAACCAGAAAACGACACATGACATTGTACATTTTTTAAGGAAGTCTTAGAATCCAAGTACAAGAAAATAACATACCAGATCAGACAAAGTGATTCCCCAGAACTACAATCAGTCACTCTCATAACTATTGGAGAGCATGCGACATTATATCAAGTCCCTCAACTGGAGTAATTCATGCAAAAACTGCAGCCAGATAAATCATTTAGATGTTCAGTTGGATGGGGAATATGCTTTCACTTATTTTAAAACATTCAATGCGCTTTATAAGTATTTGAAAAATATATTTTTACTTCACTATTCTGATATTACTAGTTTTCGTGATTTTTTTATCACCTACGAAAATTCATCATTACATTATTAACTGTGGACAAATAATGTTTACAATGGATAATTAATTTCAAATGTTTTTCCGATGTAAACAAATACGAATGATTTAAATGTAGAGGAGTGAACATCATCGTTCAATACACATGTAAAAGTTGTTCGCCTATTCTCGACAATATGAAGAGCTCTATAAAACCTGCACTTCAATACCTTCAACTCTTATTATGAAATATATACTATAACATATTTTGTTTATATCCCTGTAATTATGTCTATAACTATATGTTAGTAATCTGAGGACGTTAGTTTAAATGAATGGAAATGATTATTTCACCATTAGTTGGCGACTATTTTCAAATTAAAAATCAAAATTATATAAGGAATTACAAAGAAAGACTTTCATCGCAGCTTTTTACACATTTACAAAATAAAAATTATAGCCGTTTAAAACTTTCAAAATTATTATTATTTCATAGTTTTTAAATTTATTGATAATTAATTTTAATTCTGTATATTTTACCACATTATTGGTTCAGCAAATATGGTTCATCAAATACGTGATGCACTAAAAACGTAACCTACCCAATCCAAAATACGTCTCAATATTTTAACGAGCGATAAAATGTCCTTTATAATTGTAGTAAAACAATGCTCAGATAAAAATGTATTCAAACCACGCAATAAAACACGTAATATTTTACACATATTGGACCGTCTCTTCGTTTTATTGGCCGAGGGGTCCCGGTCGTCAAAGGTCATATCGGTGACATTTCGTATTCAGTTGGACGTGAGGCATAGAAATGTATCTCCCACCCTAAACGGCCTGGACCAGCGCTGATGTTTCCAAGAATACTAATCAAAAGGACACTATATTTATATATTGTATAAATCAAACAGTCAAATAAAATCAAATAAAAAGGTTTAGACCTTTTTAAAGGCGAGCAATGAAGTTTGAAAATTAATTTGATTTTGAAGAATCAATGTTAATTGAAGTACGAGTACAACCAATAACCAAAACAAAAATTACAACGTAAATTAATTACATTTCAGTTCCATGTGATTTTGGTAATCAAAACTGGTGACTAAAACAATCAAATGCGGGAGATCAGATCGGAAGAACACTTAGTAATTTTGTATACAGCGTTGATAGAAATATCATAAATAAACACAAACGTTTATCGTATTTGGTCATAAGTTTATTAGTTTCATTACATCTTGAAACATAATCAAGTGATTTAATCATATTACCTCAACCTGCATGAATGTATGATGTAAATAAAAAAGTGGATTGTAATCGTACAAAAGACAAATTTGTAGGGCATAGAAAGATTAAAATAATAGATAAGGTAAATTTCCAAAAAAAATGGGAGCTACAGCAAAAGCAGAATCAACAGACACTTCAAGGACACTAATAAAATACAGTTTCATTAAAACCTTGTTTTCTGAAAGTTTTCTTTTATTTACCTATGACGCACTTGAAATTTAGTGTGACTTTGAAACTTCTAATGACCCCAATTTTATATTGGAGAAAAAAGTAAAAATAAGTAAAAAAATATAAGTTTTTAAAGATATGGCCGTTGAATTTTCAGACCACTATTCAAATTTTCATTACCAATCGTATCGCATTGTCCCAACTTTATTCATAACATGCAATTGGCCAATAACAAAAACGTATTATCATTAATATGCATTCAGGCAAAACTTTAAAAATTAAAAGAGTGGAAGCAAGTGATTCACGGGGAATTAACTTTAACTAACTTGAGCTTGTTCGTAGTCAGAGGGGATTGAAAGAGGAGCGGAAGTATTACAGCAGCGGTTGGGAACGGCGGAAATGCTTTGTGCATGCAACCATCGATTCAACTGCCTGGCATAAACACGACCCTCGGGGAGACATCTTCGCGCAACGGCTGATGTCGTGATGCACAAACAAAGTAGGGATGGCAAACTATCGATATATCGTAAAAATCGATATTTTAATTCCGATATATCGGGAAAAGTATATCGATATTTTGGTTTCGATACTATCGGTATATCGTTATTTTCCCAATAGGCCTACATATCGCCTTATAAAAAAAAATTTTTTGAAGACAAATTTTAAGGGGTTCAGTATTATTAAGACTGTTTTTGGACAGTAAAAATGTGTACGGCATAATATTTTGCGTTTTAAAAGCAAAGAAATCTCCCCTAGTAAGATTTTGAAAAATCTCTGACTTTCGTGGTGGCAAAACATTTTTCTGATTCCTCATTCCTGTAATCCAGCTGCTTGGAAGTCGCGAATTGTGAAGAGTATAAGCGATTGCTTATGGGAGCGATATTCCCTGGTGGTGATTAACGTCGCACCGTGAATACTGCGCCCAACCATCAGACGTCGGGTAAGACCAACCAATTAGACCAGTTCGTAAGTGAAGTTAGCGAAATTATGGTTCGGATCCCTCGTTAAGTAGTAGATCCTTTAGTGTCCGTTGGCTGTACGGCTGTAGGATAGGAACAGGTCAGGCTTAGTAACAAGACTACCAGATCGCGCCACTCATCTTACACTCATCCCTAATTCATTCTTAGCTTAAAATACCTTGTAGGTCGCCATTTTAACTGAAAGTATTAAAGTATATAAACCTCTATTAAAATGTACGTTTTTTACTACTTCGAAAAACCAACATGGAAATGCAACCACTCCGCAAGCTGATGCTAAATTAAAACCTATTAAAACCCCTATTACCTCGAAACTTTGTCCAAAAGATTAGTGTAGTTTTTAACTTATTGCAGACTAGGCAATTATTGTAAGGGTATAAAATCTATATTTTTCTACTGAATCTTCCAATTATATATTATATTGTAACGGAAACCTTTACTATCACTATTACGCATGAAGTCAAGTGAGTACTTCACTAACAACTTTACGGGCTTTAACAACTAGCTTAAAGCTTCAGTAGTAAGCCGTTTAAATGGTTTCCTAGGCACATTTGTTTCTTAACATTCTAGTTAGTTACCTTTGTTGGAAGCATTGGCAACGTTCTTGATTTCATTTAATGGTTAATTTTTTTACCCAAGGGCTACCCTTTACCCATTCTAAAGATACTAACGAACTATATTTTCTTAGTGATACTGCTGCAACCATCAACTCCCTTTTACTTTTGAGGCGCATGTTGTCCAAAAAAGCATGACCAAAAAGCATGAAAATATACAAATTCAAATAAAACTTTTTAGATTGACAATTCACACTTTAAGTGTTTTTGAACTCATTTTTGCATTCAAATCGCTAGGAAAATTATGAATCTATAAAAGCTATCAAACGAAAAGCCTTTATACATTATCACAATTAAAGAAATGAAAGCCTCTTCAATTCAATTATCTATCTCAAAACAAAAGGAGGAACGATGTTTTATTCAATGTGCGGCCACACTTCAACTGACCCAAGGGCAAAGGTTCATTAGTTCAACCGGAGTTTATTTTAACGAACCACATAAATTCAGTTAAATGTACAAAATGTTTCTTAAAAATATACACCTTTAAAAATACCTGACAGTTACAGTTATTAATATCGCAAACCTGCAAACACTATTATGTGGACACTTTAAGCAAAATATCCAATAAAAAAACTTGATTACTTCACAAGTGTTTTTCACTTCCTCCTATAGGCTTGTGTAATATTTTAAGGAATGAAAGCCACAGCATTGCCTCCCTTGTCCCACTATTTTTTGATATTCCCCTTCAGGTTACGGGAGGAGAGAATTAAAGGAAAAGGAAAAGTAAGGCACCTCCTAGTTAGCCCTGTCCCTGATGACTATTTTAGATGTCAATTAAAATTATTTTGAAACTATTCTAATGCTCTGGGTATTAAACAGAAATAACTAATTCAACTTTTTAAGAGTTCCTGAGGCCTTCGTGTTGCTTAAGAGTAAAGAAATCAGGACGCATCGCCCTCCTTACCAACAAACAATACCAGTTAAACTTTTACCAGGAAGAAATAAAATATGAAGAATGCTACCACAAAATCATATTGCATTAGCAGTTATCAGCAGTTAAAATTTGTATTCCTAAGAGTAACATTTTTTAGGCTCCCTATGTAAAACATTTAAAACTGTATTATATTGATTGAAGTGAAATTAAAACATTACCAGTATCAGTTCAGTTTGAGAAACAATATTTGTATGTTTGCTGAACCAATTATCAAGCAAATAAACCCTAGCCAATTAGCAGAGTTGGTGAATTTGTTGACTGAATAAATGTTTGAAAGCTAAATAACATTTTGAAATTTTACCATTGTAACTGTGGTCTTATTCAGTTTTTTTATAAGGAGTTGTATATGTTTGGATTCTAATGTAATACTAACATTATTCGAACAAAAAAACTCAGTGTAAAGAAATACATACATTACACGCTACAATACTTTTGATCGGAAACAAATTAAATAAAAATGACTATTTAAAAAAAGTGATTTAATATTTGGCAGGGGTTTTTCCGCATGCTACAATCCGTTAATTAGTATAACTATGAACCGTCCTTACAAACAACTATTACAGCATCAAATTTATTACATTAGCAAAAAATATTCACCACTAGTAAGCACTAGATATAATAGAAGAATTAAGGCCACATTACATTTTAGTCCTATTTTTTATAAGAAGTATTCAGTAAGAATTTTGTATTTTGGTAATCCGGTTTTCGTGGCATTGAAGATTCTTCCAACGTTTCAGTGCGTGAACATATTTAAACAGAGTAACTTAAGCAACATAATTAAAATCAGAATAAATAAACTAATGAGTTATTGTTCTGCAAGCACAAATCACATTTACCGAAGTCAGATGCACAATGGCCGTCAACGATACATGGCTTTGCACATAGGCCTAAGCCCAACTAGTTTGGCCTGTCTGTAGAGGCCATACAACTCAGATTTATAGAGCAAATCAGGTTATTGCTTTGTGAGATTCAATCTGCAAATGTGCTTTTGTATTCAGTGAGAGATATAAACTATGTTTCTTACAGGTTTAAATATTTGTATGTATTTTCATTCGTAGGATATACATAAAACAGTAACACACTAATTGTATGTATCGTAACATAATAATATAATTATTATAATCCGTCAAAATTACTAAAAGAATATTCAAGATATCGTGTCAGAATTAAGTGTCTAAATACTAGTTTCGAGTTATACGCATGAAAAAAATTAGCCTAGTTCGATATATAAGTAACGTGAATATAAATTTATTGTAAAAATACCCCCGTTGCAGCAGACCTGCATACTCAGCGAATTTCAAATGCAACACAACAAACGGTATTTCAATCCAACTTAGCGAGATTTTACATGTTTTGTAATCTCCATAAGAATAACATGGGGAATGATTATGCAGGTTTGCTGCAACAGGTATGTTAAAACTGGTTGGTTTTAATTCATTATTTAGTAGATCTTAACTAGAAGAAGCCATATACCAAGTTTTGTCAAGAAATGTTAAAAAATAAGTAAGATATAGAATTTTTTATTTCCCATAAGGATAACATGGGGAATGATTATGCAGGTTTGCTGCCTCAAAAATTGAAATGTCGGGGATTTTAGACTAAAATACATTAGATCTCATCTAGATGAAGCCACAAACCAAGTTTTATCCAGATATGTTGAGAAATAAGCGAGATATAGAATTTTACTTATTCCCCATAAGGTTAACATTGGGACAACGTACTGTGTTTACCACTTTCAATATCTCAATAACCAATGGACATAGAACAATGATTGAAAACACTAAATTGTTTGTTTTTTTGAGCTGAATTCAATGGTGCCAACAAAGATTCGTTAAATTTTATTTTTATATGTAAAAAACTCAAAAAACCCATTTTTGGGGGTGTTTATCCCCCTGTACCCCCCCTTCCGGTGGTCCGATCGGGCTGATTCACGAACTCGTCCATTCGATTACCACTTTACATGTCTGTTCCAAATTTCATTAAGATCGGACCATATTTACGGCCGCTATCGTGCTGACAGACACATATATATATATATATATATATATAGATAGATAGATAGATAGATAGATAGATATATAAAAATTCGAACGAATGGTGTTTTTTGCTTCTGGTGGCCCTAAAACGAAAAGTTATCATGGTCTCGGGCTTAGGTCTTACCATGAGACCTACGGTAATAGCTTCTTCCCTATAGGGGAAATTCGCTAAAATAGTTGTTTGATTATAACTGTTGATTTTAATTTGTAATCGGTAACCGTTACGGAGCATATAGCCTAACAGAAAGCAAAATCCTGATTAATAAAGTTCAATGCATGTAGAACTTAGATAATTAGAAAAAACTGACTTAGTCTAAATAAACACATAAATATGTATATAAAAAGTCAAGTTTAAAGTACGTTTTCTTTCACTTATACTCCAGGAAAACTAAATTAAAATAATGGCTAAGTATTTTCTGAAAACTTAATGCGAACAATCTAATAATTTTTCCATCTAGATACATATGTTTCGTGGAAAAAAGATTAAATACTGAAATGAATAAGGGTAGTTTGCGATGAAATACACCTAAACAAGGAAAAGACGGTGAAGGAGGTGCAAAAGCCCAGTTAAAGTGTTAAGGAGTTTGAAACCTGATTAGATAAAACACTGCTCCCAAGAAGTCCCCAAGTGCTGTGCATTAGCTTAAATAATTTATATCACTCTCCTGTTCAACAGGTCTGTATTTTTCAGCTGCTTATTTGGCTTATATTTTTCTATCTTCTTCTATATATTAATCGACAAGCATGTTTTGTAATTTGGTTTTCATAATCGCTTTCTCTCAGCGTCTGTGCAACTTAGCGAAAATCTAGGCACACCGATAGAATTGTATTTTACTGTAGATGTGCACAATCCCATTAAAATTTATATAGGTCATTTAGACAGGTGGAAAATTTAATTTAAAATTTCAAAAAAAATAATATTGGATTATGAGTTGCTATGTTGGTGATGTTTCAACCTAACAATAAAATGTAAACATATGTCATCAGCTGTAATCACAAGTTACTTTTCGTAGAGTAAAGAATAGACGTAGAAACACATGTGAGTGCAAAGAGTGGGTAAAAATAGACGTTTTTCTGTCATCTGACGAAATATAACACGAAAACAATAATTAAGGAAAGGTCATTTCTTACCATCACCATTAATTTAAGTATGTGCGTTATGACTAACTAATCATTTTTTATTTTTTAGTGTTTTCAGTAATATGTTTTTTTTTATTTCGTGGATGTGAAATGTCTGTCCAACAAGTGAATTTTTTTGGTGTCTACAACTGAATGTTAAATATCGCATCAGTGTCTGCAAAGACCATTTGCAAAATTAGCTATCCCTATTTCTCGATTTAAAAATTGCTCGAATTTTTAGCCACTGTCAATCTCTAGTTAAAGTTATAATGTATTTCCTCATCACTTAATATGGCTTTTCTGATTTTTTTTAAGGTCTTCTTACCGTACTGCAAGCTCATTAATACATTTTATTAAAATTTATGACTGTACAGTATTTAAACAACACATATTTACTGGTAATTTGACTTACAAAAATAATTTGCTTCTGTAGTACGTTTTACTGGATTAAATTTAATTTTTTCAACTTAAATTAACTTTAATGGAAATATTATCTACACAGATTGTCATTACAAATAATATTTAAGCTTGTAATATCATGCCCAGGTAAGGTAACTACGCCAGTTAAAGAAATTTGTAATTCATTTCCGTCAATGTTACTTCAATTTATTCATCTGTATCGCAATAAACACAATGGAAATCTGGAGGTATTGTTGTATTTATGAGGAGTATCATTACAGTAATAAGGAGTAGTACTGGTAGCATAGTGTTAGATAGTGCCGATTATTTCTTTGATGAGATAAATATTTTCAATTCGAATGAAAGACAAGTATAGGCTTTTATAAACTTAAGGATTGTAAAAAGAATTTGACCTTTGAATTATAACACTACTTCATGTCACTTTATCATACTGAAATTTTGATGTGTCCATAAAAGACATTAATATTGACATATTAAGCAAAGGACATGTTTTACATAACTATTTAACTACCTATAATACTTTAGCCAATTTTTCATACCGCTATAAGAATTTCACAGAAGTCTATAATTACTTACATGTAAGGATAAAAGGCAGGACGCAATTGAAAATCGAGACATTACGAACGTTTAGGTATCACTGATCACAATAAGACTGACAATGGCGCAGGTTAGAACAGGTCAATCAGATGTGCCGAGTCGCAGTTGCGAGCGTCTGGTCGGTCAACAATGATCAGCTGATCAACAATATCAGCTGATACGCACCGAGGCAATTATAGGCCGCATCAAGGAGGTTATATTGTTATACTGGAGACAATACTGTACAGTAAAACAGCGTGCCGGTTGTTTAGAACAAAATATCAAAAACGGTACATCAGTTAGTACACCGACTTCCCAAAATGAACGAGTCAATCTAATGATTCAATCGAATCACGACTCAGTTTTGAGGTTTATTACGTAACCGGAAGTCAATAATATTTCACACAACGAATTAAGCGCTCATAATAATACACTGCTAACGAATACTTATTAGGTGATATTCTTTTGAAATAACTTTAATGAATTTATTAAGTAATTTATTTTTGCGTACAAGTTTAATTGCGAGGTAAATTAAAAATAACAAAAAAGAAACCTAGGCCTAGTTAGAAAACTGCTTCTAAACCATTTATAATTGATACCATGGTAATTGTGAGATTCAGACCTTTAATTTGATACTATATATTTATATTTTTGTAGCAAACTTTATTTTTGTAAACAGCAGTTAAGGATTGAATTTGTTTTTATGCAGGCGCCGCACACATAAACTCTCCCACAAAAAATAAGTTATGGACCAAACTAAGGCAGCTATTTTCTTTAAAAAATATTATTTTGAAAATTCAACTCTTTAGCAACAATTTTCAACTTTGTTTTATTTTACCTGACAAAAAAATATAAAAAAAGTAGCGGCTGACTACTTTTCCATGTCAAGTTTTAAAGTTGAATAAAAAACTCATGAACTCATGACTTTTTCATTTTTCCAAATAGAAAAATACATTTTTGGAACATGATTGATAATATTTCCGCTTAAAACGAAAGGACTCTTCACATGCAAAATTTAAACCTTAAGCCTCAGTGCTAAATGGTACTAACTACGAGTTATTTGAAAAGTGAGCACTGTCAGATTACGCGGTTTTAAACGCAGTTTTGTGTTTCTATACCTAGACAATATGGTGGCCCAGACTTCATTTGCTGTAATGCAAGTAAGTCTATTTGTACTATGTGGTCGCTGTCCAAAAATGAGTTCTGAAATATCAGTATTGTAATCGAGAGCAAACAATTTGCTTATAACAACATCAGTTTGACAAATGACAAATGTAATTTACATGTTTGAATAAAAAATTTCATGTTAAAAAGCAATTAGCGATAATGGAATAAAAACATGACTATAAACCCACTGTCACAACTGATTATTCAACAATGCAGTTTTAATGAGTTGTTTCATTATGCGCGAGTGACAGAATACATTTACCGCAAATTCAACTGGATCTGATTTAATTAATACAAATTAAACCAAACAAAACCATTAATCATTTATGCAAAATACATTGACGGAATTGATGGGAATTCATTGTTTGTTAGCTTTGATAAGTTATTTTAAAATAAAAGGTTAATTGTTATTTGTTGTTTGAAATAATTTATTTCTTTAGAAAGTTTATAGTTGCGAATTATTATTGTTTGGTTATAGATTTATTTTACATATATTTGTGTATATGTATCCCTGTGTATCTATAATGTAGGTAACGTGTAAGAAAAGGTCATGTGGTCCTAACCTTCCTTAAACATTCTCAAAATATTTCATTCCATGAAATTCCTCAAAGGTTTTTAATTGCAAAAAATAAATTTGACGTTTCTTAACCATGTGCACGTAATAAACGTTCTTTCCTGGATACAAGCCCATATACCCAGGGAAATAGATTATATCGCTTACTGTCATAATTTATTTTTTATAATGAGTATATTCTTATTCATTTAAGGACTTAATAACTAATTCCTTTGTGTCCTCCGTTTTCTTTTGGGCATATGAATAGATTTTCAAGTAAACACGAAGAAAATGAAAATCAAGATCCCAAAAATAACGCCAACCTGTTTACAACTTTGAATATTTTAGACACTCAAAACCAAAGTATATGTTTTTCCAAAAAGTGTGTATGTAACACATATTTAGTTAATATTTTTTTCTTTTAAGAGCTATATTATTTAAGAACACATTCAAACTAATTCCCTAGAGAATATATAACAGGCTTTGGTAACAACTAAAATATATAAATATTTCCAAAAGAGTTAACTATAATCCTCACATTGGTCTCGCACTTTGTGCTATATTCCATCTGTCTTCTTTGGAAAAGAATTAATATCTTAATTCTAATTTAAAAATGATTCCCATTGAGCCTTAAAAGTTTTATTACTTCATATGAATACAGTTATGGAAACTATGCAGTAGTTTAATCCAGAGTACATTCTTAGGGGTTGAGACAAATTCAAATACCTAGCCGTTTTTCATAAGTATGAGGTTTGAATCGCAATAAAAGTATCAGAGGGTTGACCTCACCGGGCAAGTAGCCAGGGGCTCCCCTTCCATACTGTTATAGGCTTTTCATTCACTGCGCTGCCAACTTATTACAGCGGCTGGATGCTTCCGCTTGGATGGAGGTAAAAAATGCTAAGGTCAAATTCGTTATAGCCAGTAAATATTAAGACAACATTTTTTATCAGTAAGCTACAACCCTGTGTATCCTATTTTATTTTCCTTACGATCAAGATTCTGATGAAATACTTTTTTGCTTAAGCGTATAATATTCAACTTTTAAGAATTAGGATTTTGTTTAACAGTTTTTTATTTGTCTATCAAAAATTTATTTATTAACTAATTTACTGACAAAAGTTATAGTAACAGTCAACGGTGTCCAAATATATTAGCTATGGGACCGGTTTCGAATCTTTACAATTCATCAACAGCCACTAATACCCTACATTTAGATTTCACACATTTTCGGTCGTCTTGAAGTTAAAAAATAACTTTTTTATGAGTGAAATATATATGTAGGGTACTAGTGGCTAATGGTGAATTGTAAAGATTCTAAACGGGATCCATAGTTGGTATATTTGGGCATCGTTGGCTGTAAGTTAATTAATTTATAAATATAAGGTGTAAAGGCTTTAAAAATATAAATGATTCAGAAATAAAATAAAAATATAAATCATTTTATTATATTTTTTTCTTAAACAATTTGTTGTTGAATCTTTACAATCCTTGGTCCTGAGACAAACTATGTAATAAACAAGGACACATCTTTCTGTATTGATGGGTTTAACTTAACTAGATGTCCGTTAGGTACAGTATGTTTTATTGTTGATCTACCATAAAAAATTATAATGAGTAATTTGTAAATCTTTCAAATATTACTTACTCCAAGATTCAAAAGCAAGAGAGATGAGAAAACAAACCTCAAGTCGAGGTTAATTAAAATGCCATCACAATCCTCATTTGACGAAAGTAAAAGGAGACAAAAAGAAGGATGTTGAATACAGTCAGTGTCAAGCTTTATTCAAGAAGCTTGAAGCTCGTTATTTTCAGCAACGATTAACAACCTAGGTCTTCCACTCTTATTCTTACTGATTACATATTTGAAATCTGTCCTGATAATCAGAATCCGGACATAAATTAAAAATGCAAAACAATCAGTTTTGACTGCAGTGTATTAATGCGTAAAAGGGGGAGAAGGTTCTATTATTTATTGTTATTCATTAATTAAAAAACATATAGGGGTGCATTGTAATTTTATTAAAGTGGACAGTAAAGTAATAATTTTTGTGATTAATAATTTTAATCATCTGAATTTGGTTCTTGACTTACCTTATCTCTTGTACAGCTACCACATAATCCACTTATTTAAATCCAATCAGGCATTAAAAACTTTTAATTCCTTCTTTTAATTTAAAAAGAGGCTGAAAGTTAGTGAAGAGGCTAAGATAAAAAATCAAAAAGATTATCTAATAGGCCTATTTCAAAAATGTATCTAATACGATGTAATATTACGTAAAACAGCATCGTTAAATGAAATTTACAGCATAACTTTTAACTCATCTTGGATAACGACGGGAACTCGCATAAACACGTTATTGTGGCTGTTTTACGTTACCTTTATTGTTTTACTGAGGAAATAAATTTTCTCCCTTGAAATTAAATGTCAGAAGGAACTATTAGGTAGTCATGTCAAGTTTTTTTATTGGGTTCTAAGCTAACCCATTAGAGCTACAAAAAAATTTAAAAATACATCTCACACATTAATTTGGTTGAAAGATATTATTTTTAAACAAAAATCAGTAGTCAATTACCAAGCCTGTTAAATAGATATAGGGAATAGAAATATAGAGAGTCTACAAAAGCATTTGCTATCAGAATCTATTACTAAGGCTAACCATTAGAATGTCGGTTATGTATTCAATTAACAAGGGACGGCGAGTTAACTTTAATTGGATCAGGGTTGCCGCCATCATCGCTATACCCTGGAGGTTGTTGGGCTCTGTTCAATCGTCTTGGGCCTAATTCTATTAGATTCTATCTATAAAATATATCCGACACTAAACTTACAATTTGAAGGGATATGATCAAAGCGATTCATGTTCTACTGGGCTCTTGAGAAGCAGGTGATTCAACAAAAATAGTAAAAAATTACTAGCAAAAAAAGTTTTTAATCATAAAAACAAATTTGAAAAACAAATAACAAAAAATACTTTAACTTATCAATGTACTGGATAAACTAATTTATTTTCCCTGCAAATGTTACTGGATAGAGAAAATCATGGATGAAAATTAGGTAATACTTTTTACAATAAGCAATGACGTCTCTATCGGTTAGCTGTTTTTTTTAATTTGTGAAATATTGAAATTGATTCAAAATAATTAACAAAACTCAATCATCTGTTTTGACATTTGTCAATTATTACTTGACTCTCCGCAAAGTCTGCTAATTTAATTTACAGATTCTGATTAACTTTAAAAAATAGATCTATTACTAAATTTTTATATAAATTCAAGGATTATCTTTAAGGATTGAGGAACAAAAAGTAATATATTTCTTGAGATAAAATTTAAATAGCGCAAAATAATTACATTTCCCTAGTTTCCCCATATACACAGATAATTTTTAATATATATCTCAGGGTTAACAAACTATAGATAAAATACAAATTACATTTCTTGAAAACGAAAAGACGTACATGTCACTGGATGAATTATTCCCTGAAATATATCAAATTAAGGATTTAAACAATACCTATCACCTTTAAATATAAAACCATAATTATTTAGGTCTTGCTATTTAAATTAATACAAAATTATCAAAACAATGTTCTTATTTTGGATAACCCTTTTGGGAGTTTAGGATGAAAATTTACCAAGCATATCTGCAACATCGTGGATATTCCTTTTTCATAAACATAAAAAGTATTGGATAGGTCATAAATTGTTGCGGTTCTGTTTTCCTGTAACAAAATGTCAGAGTTCAAGATCAATAATTGAATTCCAAACTGGGAACCACTGCTTAACCGAAAGCTTATAACCAATTACCCAACATGATTAGCCAATAGTGTCATAACCGAGGTTGTAGGGCTTGATGGGAAACCTCAAGTAATCACGGTTATTGGTTATTGATACTCCGATCTACCGCAAGTGCATGCATCAACCACTGAGAAACCATTAGGGTTAATGATGAGAATTTTAATTTGATAAATGGCAAACACTTTGAGAATATGGCCATTAAAAAGGCGAATTAAATAAAAATTTAAACATTCATACTTTTTATAGGGTTTTTATTAGCTCATACTGAAGCTTTTCCATTAATCTCAAACGATTTATAGTTGTTTCATACAAAACATGGTACAGATAAAAATGATTTATAAACAAAGGATGTATTCAGTTTTTACACTGACTGATTTATTTAATTTTCATTAGTGGGTGTTTGTGAGATAAGTACAGTATCAAGTATTGTCCGATCATAGAAAAATCTTGCACTGAGTGATTTGTAGATTCGTAAATACCGTCTCTCAAAAACATAGACATTGTTTCAAGAATCAAAAGCATGAGTAAGGTTAACAAAACAAACCTCAAGTCGAGGTTAATTAAATACCAACACAATCCTCATTTGAAAAGGGTAAAAGAAGACAAAAGAAGGTTGTTGAACAGTCAGTGTCAAATTTTGTTCCGGAAACTGGAGACTCGTTATTTTCAGCAACGATTAACAACCTAGGTCTTCCACTCCTCTTACCGATTTTTTATATCTCTCTTTATTATTAAAACTAATGTATTTATTGCAAGTGCTAAATCTAATGAAAATTTATTCATCAACTATACGAGCAACTTCGAAGATTTTTCTTATTATATAAAAAGAATAATAATATGGATATTTATCTCATAAATCGCAGTAGTTATGTTTCAATGTCAGAAAATTACCGTGTTCATCATCAGTAATAATACCACATTAAGACCCAATGCTTAACCGAAAGCTTATAACCAATCACCAAAAACATGATTGGCTTCCACAACCAACAGGGTCAAAACCAAGGTTACAAGGTTTGATGGGAACCTTAAGTAATTACTGTTATTGGTAAGTGATACTCTGCTCTACCGCAAGTCTGTGCTTTAGGCATCACTCGTACTAATAAACATTCAAGGGTGCCCAGATTGGGGGATATGGCACTCTGAGCGCCGTCAAATAAAATTTTTGGGAGGATTTTTTAAATATGAAAATGTAATTATTATTAATTTTTTGGACTTTTCCTTTGGTTTTTAAAACACTAGAAGTGAAAGAAAAAGTCCTAAAAATAAAAAATAATTACAAAATAAATATAAAAATTATGCGACTTTGTTATCATAGTAATTTAAATTTCGGGTCTGTTCGAAGGATGACTATTACTGATAATATAGACAATTTATTGTTATTTGACCATCATTAACTGAGCAATCACGCAGAGTATTATATCTACCGAATGCGAAAAACAGCAAAAATAACTTTGCAAACGCCAAGAAGAGCGACAATCACCCATAATATTGGTCACGATGGTCGGCTCCAAAATGGTTCGGCCATTGATTCCATCAATACAAATAATGAGAACTTTATAAAGACGCAGAAATGCTTTTAACAAACAAACTTAGGCTAACAGTTTCAAAAAATTTTCAAGAAATAAACAGGCTTTTACACAGTTGAAAAATGTGATAGTCAGAACTGATTTTTGTTTACTTTCTAACTGTATACTGAAATTTAAATTATGTAATTTAAATCTTATTAAGGATCAGAAAAATGTATTTAGTGAGGTCAATATTAATATTTAATGTTAGGCATTCAAAACAACTTAGTGTTTTAGAAATTAAAATTTGAAATTTAGTATATATATTATTTTCATTCAAGTGATAGCCACAAAAACTGTGTATTACAAAATTAAATAACACTATTGCTGCAGACCTGCACACTCAGTTTCATTTCATTGCTGATAACAAAGGGGAGGGGGTTTAACCAAATTGGGGAGGGTTAGCCAAATTTGGGGGGGAGAGCGCTAAATTTGGGGGAAGGCCCCATGAGGCTTGGGGGGATGGGAACCACTGTACCTATTAGTGTTCATTATTTAGTTTTTTGAACACTAAATCACTAATTTTATTAATATGATTTTTGTACAGCATTCGAAGGATGGATTTTTAAAAACTCAAATATTTTAGAAGAGTTTTTTAGCTTTTATACAGCATGATTGGAAAAAATTTTGATAATTTAGAATCTGAATGTAAAAAAGAAAAAAATACCCCCGTTGCAGCAGACCTGCATACTCAGCAAATTTAAAATGCAAAACAACATATTTCAATCCAAAATAGCGAGATTTTACATGTTTTTGTAAGCTCCATAAGAATGACATGGGGAATGAGTATGCAGGTCTGCTGCTACAGGTATATTAAAACTGGGTGGTTTTTAATTTAATATTTAGTAGATCTGAACTAGAAGAAGCTATTTACCAAGTTTTATTGAGATATGTTGAGAAATAAGCGAGATATAGAATTTTACTTATTTCCCATAAGGTTAACATTGGGACAAAGTACTCTGTTTACCACTTTCAATATCTCGGTAACCAATGGACATAGAGCAGTGTTTCAAAATACTAAATTGTTTGTTTTTTTGAGGTGAATTCAATGGTGGTAACAAAAATTAGATAAATTTTATTTGTCTATGTAAAAAACTCAAAAAACCCATTTTTGGGGGGGTTTACTCCCTTTACCCCCCCCCTTCCGGTAGTCAGATCGGGCTGGTTCACGAACTCGTCCAATTGAATACCACTTTACATGTCTGTACCAAATTTCATAAAGATCGGACCATTTTTGCAGCCGCTATCGTGCTAACAGACACACATATATATATATATATATATATATATATATATATATATATATAAATTCGAACGAATAGTGTTTTTTGCTTCTGGGGGACCCAAAACGAAAAGTTATAGTGGTCCCGAGCTTAGGTCTTACCATGTACCATGAGACCTACGGTAATAGCTTCTTCCCTATAGGGAAATTCGCTAAAACATCTTAATCCTCAGGCCCACACTCATGAGCTCACTGCAGTAGTTGATTAAACATTCTATCTATATGAGTTATTCACATAATAACAGATAACATTCAAATCATTCCACGTAAAGTGAATTCTTCCCACTCATCCCATATTCATCCTTCATTAATATTCCGGCTGAAAACCACAGCTTAAAACCACTGTTTTGGTCTTAAAACAGGCATTGAATAGCTATCTTTTACAAGTGATTGTATTTTTGTTCTGGTTCAGTAGTTACTTAAAAAACGTATTATTGGTATTGGAGCTAACTAATTAAAATAAACTCTTCAAAATATAAGATTAAAGTAAATATTAGTTTTGTCTTACTCTGAATTATTCATAAATGATAGTTGAAAATGAAGGAGTATCAACATAAATAAAAGGATTCTCTCCCTTAACCTTTCCTTTAAACTCAACCCACCTGCAAATATTACTTCAAACCAAGTACTTCACAAGACAAACTTTGGCAACTTCTCTCTTACCATATTCAGTTTTAATTGCCATTGCAACTTAAAATAATCATGATTACATATAATTTGTTTATAACTTGGCTTTTTAATGTATTTTAATTTTTGCTTAAGATACTTTTTTACTCCAATCAATCAATCAATCAATAATATCTTTATTCATCAAGTACACAAAGTACAAAGAATGGCGTCACTGGTTAAATTATTTACTAATCTAAAAATAGTAATAATTAATAATTGTTGATAAATAACATATAATAAATGAACATAATTCTTTTCTACTTTTTTTTTTTTAATGTACATACATAACGCCCAAAACCCTCCAGTCATTGTGTTTGATCAACAAATTCCTCAAAAGAATATAACACTTTAGATGTCAACAGTTTTTTCACTTTGTTTCTGAAAATTTCAAATTTGTGAATATTTTTAATTTCCTGGGGCAGTGAATTATAAAACTTAATTCCTCTATTAGTCGGAGTTTTTTTACAAAGTTCAGTTCTGTTTTTACTAATTACCAAATCCTCCTTATTCCTTGTGTTATAACTGTGAATTTTGCTATGGATTAAAAATTTATCTAAGTTTTTCTTTACATGAGAAATGGTCTCCAGTATATATAAACCATACACCGTGATTATTCCTAGTTCAGCAAAATAATTTCGGCAAGAAGTCTGAGGATTTAAATTTAAAATTATACGAATTGCTAGTTTTTGAATTTTTAATATTCTATCTAGATTGGATTTAGATGTTGCTCCATAAAGTGCAATACCATAAGCAATGTGGGAATGAATGTTGGCATAATATATCATTTTCATTGTGTCAATACTTACTAAATTTCTCATTTTTCGTAAAGAAAAAATTCCCGAAGCTATTTTTTGACAAACTTGATCAGTATGTATATCCCAATTCAAATGTTTATCTAAATGCACTCCCAAAAATTTTGTGTCATTTAATACTTTAAGAGGTTTTTCCATTACAATCAGACTATCAAATTTAGGTTGACTCTGTGGGCAGAAAAATTCCATCAAGACAGTTTTTGAACCATTTAATAAAAGATTGTTTTTAGCTAAATAATTGTTGATGTTTGTTATAATTGAGTTTGTTGAACGTTCTATTGTATTTAGACTTTTGCTGGATATGGAGAAACTTATATCATCAGCATACATACAAAATTTAGATTTTATGTCATTGTTACTATGAGATTCTGGAAGACCAACCAGGTAACACAGGAAAAGAAAAGGACCCAATACTGAGCCTTGCGGAACAGAGTCAACCTCCTTTTATATTTCACTAGTATTTTTATTGCATGGGACGCCTTTAAATTGTGTTTCGTTTAAGATTTTTGCAAGTTGTGATCTCATGTTGAAGTAAATTAATTAATACTAACAAATTAATAACGTATAGATAAGTTGATGGACACTTTCAACCTCAGAAACCAGTTCTTACTTTAGGCCCTTATTCCTGATAACCTTAGGATTTCACTAACTCAGCAACACCCTTCTGGCCCACTTTATTGCAGGTTTGTGAGACTTGACTGCACCACAGAAGTTACTACCCATACTACAAGTTTATAATTTAAAATTCATTCTATTGCTATTTCAGCATGATATAAAAACTTAGAAGCAATGTAATTTTTTCAATAATTTTGAATTAATTTCATTGCGTAAAAAAATCTAAAAGTAAAATGGAAACAACCTAGTTTTATCCTATACTAGCTGATCAAAACGGTTTTACCCGTGGAAAACCAGAAAAACTTTCTTGGACTCATGATTTAATGTTAAGGTTGCCATGACAACTACATGAGCTTCCCTATACTTTAACATTGAAACTTTTTGATGTATCATAGGGCGTAGCCCTGAGGGAATTTTTTAAAATCCGTTCTTAGTGGATGTCTCTACCCTGAGAGGAACGTTCATGAAAAGTTTCAAGGTTCTAGGTCAAGTAGTTTGGGCCGTGCGATGATGGGTGAGTGGTATTTGACAAATATATAGTTGATAGGATAGGATACATATTGAATTTTTTCCATTAAATTATTATGTCACTATAACTTTTGATAATGGTCTGTAGATTCGTTATCACTTTAATAAGCATTAGATATTAAAAATTCGTTTGACTTATTTTTGAAAAATTTTTAATTTTTTCATTTCCTATAATATGTGATAGAAGATTGTTTACCTCCAATATAATATGGTAGTTTTTTTTTTTTTTTAATATTTAGTATATGTTGCATAGGCCTGAAGTTATGATTAAATCAAGTAATATAACTATGCATCTCTTCCTTTTATTTTAATTTATATTTAGAATGAAGAATAATAAATTGTAGAATAAATTTTAATCCATACAATGTAAATTAATTGAAGGAAGTTAGTCAACCTTTTGAAGATGTTTCTACAGGTCTAACTAAAACCACGAAAAGTTTTTAATAATTAATAAGTAATCAAAAATTTGTTTACTGAGCATTAATAACGTGACATTGTTTTTTTCATCTAAAGCAAATTGACAGTTAGGGTACTGGTACATGAAATTACGAAATGTTTTAACTGAACAGGCAGTGTTAAGAGTCTTTTTGTCTTTTTTTTAAGTAGATTGTTATTTAACTTGCAGAACTTTTTTCCTGTTCAATTAAAACTCCTATTGTTTTATAATTGGGATATTTACTGTCTAAAATGGGTCATATATGTAATAAAATGACGGAGACTGGTGCTTTTTAAAACTTTTTTTGACAAAAGATTTAAGCAGGGTTGAATGTACTAAATATTCCAACAAATGTAAATGGTACAGATATTGTTATCCACTCAGACATGGCAACAGCCGGCTAGCATTTTCCAGCTTTCATTGGAACATGTATAATGATTCTAAGAACTTTTATTGAAGGTAGTTCACAATCATAAATCAAGCAAGAAAGATACATATATAAATACTATCCAACCTCAAAGAAACAAAAAATGTTTTCGGGGAAATTTCATACAGAGATTGAATTTGTTTACATTAGTGAACAAATCTACAGTTTCAAAGTTGTTTTTGAAAGTCTGCTATAGGACAGTTTTCATAACCCTTTAGCGCCCAGTTGCCTTTTGGCAACACCATGTTTCTGACGATTTTTCTCTAAAATTATTTTGTTTGAACCTCAAAAGCCCACAGTTGCTTTTTGTCAACACCCTTTAGTTCAGAAAACAGCCACTAGATGGGAGTTTAGTCCAGTTGTCTTTGCATTAGAGAATTTTCTTTAGAGTGACCACATAGTTTGGAGGTTAGTGGTAAGTTGTGCTTTTTCAAGTGATCTTTTACTATAGTTCTAGACATTTCGTATTGTGGGAAAAAATATCTTATCAATCCTCAGTTATTCTAGTTTATGTTTCTAATAAGTTTTAGTAATTTAAGCGAATATTTCAATAATTTATATGATAAAATCGCCGTGTTGCCAAAAAGCAACTATGGGCGGATGTGACATTAAATTTCACTATTTTAATTCAGTTTCTCCATATAACCAACCCCATGCTAATATTAAATTCATTTACAGCTAATAATTTTGTATTAATTATATGTTTTTTGGCCATTTTGTATAGGACATGATTTAAACTTCACATTGGTCCAAGAATATTTGGACGAAAAGGAAATAGAACGGTTTTTATTAACACTTGATGACAACGTGTCCGAAGTAGGGGACATAGGGGACATTGGCATTAGGGTCTAGCCCGATGTAACCACAAGGGCCCGTAGTTGCTTTTAAGCAACAAAATTTTTTTTTAAACCTGTGAGGGAAAATTTTAAAAAACAGTTTTAATGTCTTTTTTAGACCCTAAACAAAAGAAAAATAGGAAAAAAAATTTTTTCTCGGTGCATCATAATTTGGGTTTTAATAAAAACTTGTAATCCCCCGGTTTTATTCAAATCAATACAGATGTCATCTTAGGTGATAAAAAAAGCTCTCCTGAATCTGGTAAAATCGTTAACCATCCAGGACGAACAACTTTCGATGCACAGAGGTTTTTCTTTGTCTGTTTGGGCATGACACAATCTCAACTCAGGGAGCTTTGCCTGGTCCATACCAATAGAAGAGAGTCTCTACTGTTGCTTCATTCAACAAGAGAAGAAAATAATTATTTTTGTATATTAAAGATTATGTATTGATTTATTAACTTATTAATTTACTTTTCAATTTTCTTGTATTGAAGAATCACTCTAATTCATATTAAGAAAATAAATCTTAAATAATAAATCTTCTAATTTCAAATGAATTTAAATAGGATAACCACAACAACACTTAATAAAATTATTTCACCAAACCACTAAACCTTTTTCGACAGAGGTCTTAAAAACAAAACACACAAGTATCATAAAATGTTGGTTTATTGATTTTATATAAAACTAGAGCGTAAAAGTCACGCATTACAGACACATACAAGGTAGGTATCGGTAGGAAATTATAACACAAGAGCATCAGAAATAGGCAACTAACATAGTTGGGTTAAGGCGTAATAGACAAAGACCAAGCGGATAATTGGCTTCACTATGGCACATAGGAGATGGCATTTACGTCAAACAAATTGTTTCGACACTTTCAAATAATTTATTACAGTTTTTATTACAACAGGAACCTCTATTAGCCATAGTGTTCATAGTGAATGCAGGCATGGCACACAGAATCGCGAATAACAAAAATAAAACGTATCTATTGACAGCGTTACAAGTAGTTTTTTAAGTTGAAACAAAAGTTACAACAAACAAGAATTATTGCTCTTTCAAGTTTAAATTTATTGCAAGTTTGCAATTTGCATGTTGATAAATCGTAAATAAAACTACTAATTGCATCACCTTATAGAGAATTAGTATTTATATGAAGATTAATAAAACAAGCAATAAACATAACTGGATTACTAAAAACTTATTGGTTACCATAAATAAACATTTTTATGGCACTAATATGTCTGTCTTGTCATTCAATACAATCACTGAGTATTATAAAAATGTCATGATGAGTAGGTTCTAACATAAACTAAAACCTGATTTTTTTCCATTATGACAATAAGCACCAAAATTCAATGTATAGCACAAACAGGTACAAAAATAGCTTTCATTTTTTGAACATTTTCTTTAACAAGAAGCAAATCAGTGAGCTTAAATTATTTAATAACAAATAACAAGAATAAGGAATGCCTTAAAATTAATAACTCAACAAATTGTTTTAAAATAAAAAAATAAATGCAAAGTGTGGTAACAGTACCAACTAAAAAAATAGAATTTGTTCAATAAAATAAGTATTATGTGATATAACAAAATCTTATTCGTTATAGAAATATAATAGTTATTTTTTTTGCTTTAGATACAGTCTATAGAGGAATAGCAACAATATGAGAAAATACCTATAGTACTTCAAGCTAAGGCCCCATAGAGTATAAAATATATTATGTATGATGATGTTCTAGATAAAGAAGAGTCTCTCTGCATTCTGATTAAAAGTACACAATATTTTCTTTATTTCTTCAATGGTTCTGGACTGTAAGCTTAATTTTCAGTAAATTTTTTACATTGGCAGTGATTCAAAACTTACCCACTCATTCATATAAGTCATGAATTATTTGACAAAAACTTGTTATTATTGTGTTACCAAGAATTCTATTTTTCTGCATGTTTTTAATGGAAAGGGTCAAAGTTTTGTTAAGACATTAAATCTTTGTTACTGATTATGTTAGGTACAATAAATTAGTGATACAGTACAATTAATTATTCATTCACACCAATGAAAGTCAAACATCCATAACACCATTCCCTGAATGAAACATTTTTAATCAGAGAGCACAGGTTTATAAATCAAACTAAGTTATTGCATACATGGAAAACCAAACACGAAAGCATTTCAACCGAGAGTTTCTTTTCATAAACGGAACTCCTATATTTATGTTCTTTACAACATTCATATTTCAGATACATCGCTTGAAATACAAAGCGTACAAAATGTTAACGTTGTATGAAATCACTTCTCAGAAATTTTTCCAAATGGATGAACAGCTGAGGGGAGAGGGGTTGGGGAGGAATGGGGGAAGAAGGGGATGAGAGCGAAAGGTGGGGGAAAGGGGAGGGGGGTACAAAGGGATTGTTAATATTCTTGATGGAGTGACGGTCAGGATTCTTTGGGAAAAAGAGATCAAATATCACCGACCTCAAAGGATCAATGCCATCACATGGAACATGTTTTATGTAACGGAATGAACCCCCTCCCTTCCAACTGCTGCTTGCTTAGTTGAGATACATTTGTTCAAAATATACATATTTATAACAGTTAATTTGTTACTTACATTACAAGAATATTATTGATCAAGTTAATCTAACTTATTAATAACAAAACTCATCATTACTGAGAAACTTAAACGTAAATAAGTTATAAAGCTTATGTTTACAACCTAAACATGGAATAAAATTTTAAGAGTGAGCCTTAACATATCAGAATAGTGTTTATTTGAATGTAATCGGTACACTCTATGAACTCTTTTATTAAAGGTATAGAGTTGAAAAGTAAAAATCAATATTATCTAGGCCCCTAGACTGAATGATAGATCAAAGGTTTCTCTACGAATAAGTTTGTTCAAAGACATTGATTCTTTCAGCTTACAATTCCATCAAAGATACAAGAGGCCATTGTATAGGCATCAGTCATACGAAAATATACACCCATTAAGCAGAAAGCTTTCCAACAGGGCCTCGGAAGATAAGATTATCGGGATTCATAAAAAAATATAAACTAAAAAGTACAAATATTTACAATCTCAAACTTAAAGCTACAAGTAATTCGCTGAAGGCTTTATAAACGTTAAGTACAAAATTCCCGTATTTCTTGGACACTGGCGTGTTTTACTCTAGTCCGATCGACCTCGGATCTTCCGTTTGGTCCGCTGCCTCCGTGACTACGAGGGTCATTCGTCCCACAGGCAGAGCTGTTTCTGCCGAACGTAGTAGAGGAAGAGGCTGCACTTACGGCATGTACGAATCCCGCACCTGTGTGGGAATTGAAAATAAGATTAATCGAAAAAACTAGGAATCAGTTATTCTCGCTTCTAAAGCGAAATCGGATCTTATATTGGAGAAAAACATGACAGAAGCACATTGTAAATTTATTAAGAGGCACAAAAATGTATAACATTCCTACACTAAATCTAAACTTATTTTATGGTAAAATATCAAAAAATTCTATAATTCATTTAATTATTTCTAGAGCAATGCAAAAGTCTTTTTAATTGTTGCCATACGGTTCAAAATTAAACTTACCTTTCAAAAAGTTTCGGTTTACAATTTGTTCAATTCATTACGTAATACATCACTTTAAATTACATGACATGTGAGGAAGATTTCATGTGTGTGCCAAAAAAATAGAGAGGACTAACAATAGGGAGGACTAATGTTTTTTCCCAACTATATAAACACTGAAAACACAAAAACAAGAAACAGTAAAGAAATATAATTAATTAAATAAATCAGCAATTTTCTAAATCAAAAATCGTAGATTGCATGACACAAAGAATACTGTAGAGAATTAAGAAATACAGTAAATTTGATACTGTAATTGCAAAAACTTTACAATATGATGGAGTGCAACTAAGCTGCATGCAATAAACGAGGGGAAGAAAAAAAATTATAAAACTGAAGAAATAAAGAGATAACTCAAATGACACTTTCTCTCGCACCTGTAATTTGTTGCCCTGGCGTTGGCGCCCTTGCAGTACTTGAGGCCGCAGGGGTACCACCCTATACACAGCTGCAGGTGGCAGGTGCAGGGTTGCCAAGGCGCGTGAGTCTCGAGGCAGCGCGCCGGCGACGGCACCAGTGCCGCGTACTCCCTCACTGCCGCTAGGAGAGATGCTTTCGACGCTCCTGCAAACAAGTGTGACGGTTAACATTGAAATATCAATATGTATCATTGAATCAGAGTCTGCTTATACAGCTAAACAGAATAAAATTTTAAAAATTGTTTTGTTTTGTGGTTAACCAAATCTTAACTAGTTCTGCTTCTCTAAACCTCAAGTTGAAGGGCTAGAGCATGAAGTTGGGTTGCTGACCCTGAACTTAAAGTAACTCCGTATCTACTACAATGAGCTCGTTGTCACTGAGATAAGTTTGTAAGCTATTGTTAAAGTTGTAAGATCCCGTAAATTAGTAGGCTGCTTTGATAAGTTCATAAGTTATGAACTTATTGGTTAGCCCGGTGGTAGCTGATAGACGTTTGTAGGCTTCTGTCATTTGTTGCTGCAATGATAATTTAGCAGCCATAGTTTTAAGTCCACTAGTCAATATTCAATATGGCTGATAAGCCACTGTGATAAGTTCTCAAAATGTCATGATGAATTTGTAAGCTGCTATGATAGGTGTAAGCCACTGTGATAATTACTCAAGATGTCATGATGAATTTGTAAGCTCCTGCTATGATAGGTGCATAAGCTGCTGTTATAAGTAAGCCACTGAGTTAAGTTTTGTAAGCTATTGTGATAAGCCGATAAGCTGCTCTGATAAGTCCCTAAACTACTGTGAATAGTCCACTACCTGCTGTGATAAGTGCATGCACTACTGTGATAAGACTGTAAACTTCTGTGATAAGTTCTTAAGATGCTGTTATTAGGTATGTAAGCAACTGTGATAAGTTCGCAAGCCTCTGAGTTTAGTTTTGTAAGCTACTCTGGTAAGTCTGTATGCTGCTGTGATATGCCCCTTAGCTAATGTGAATAGCCCCCAAGCTGATGTGATTAGTCCATATACTACTGTGATAAAACTGTAAGCTACTTTGATAAGTTTGCAAACCTTCTGAGTTAAGATTTATAAGCTAATGTGAAAAGTCTGTAAGCTGCTGTGATAAGTCCCTAAACTACTGTGAAAAGTCCGTAAGCTGCTGTGATAAGTCCATAAACCACTGTGATAAGACCGTAATCTATTGCTAGAACTCCATAAACAACTGTGATAAGTTCATCAGCTGCTGTGACAAGTTCATACGCTCCTCTCAAGCATTGCCTAGCCACTCCAGTAAACTCGTACCCGGGAGCTGGCTCCACATGTCGATGTCGACGCGGCGCGTGTATGTCGCGTCGCTAGCCTCACCGCACAGCGCGGGCACGTGGCCGGAGATGACGCCGGCGCGCGCGACGTCCACAAACAGCTCCATTGTCAGGTTCTCCCGGCCCCGGTCCTCCTCTGCCGTCCGCACAGTCCCGGGGTTTTTCTGTCAACAAAAACACGTTTACGTTAAATCTCACTGGACTAAGGTAAACGCACCAGTAGCCAACACTGCTCCAATGCCTGACACTCCATATTTATTCGGCTTATAAATTGGTTCCCTTATAGTATTATGTAAAAGATTGGATTTCTAGAGAAAATTAAAAAAAAAATTTTCTCATACTAAAAAATTATAGTTGTTTGAGGTCTTCCCTATCAGATACCATCGCTTTTGGAGTTCTCCTTATCAGAATTGTTCAGGGGGTAGGTTCCTTATAAAAAGTCAGCAATATTCATAAGAAGAGTATTATCACTGATTAAGTACAATATTTCATAAAAACACCCTTATGTGCTAAAAATTATAATTTTATTCATGATGGGTTTAAAATTGTATTAGTGTAAGGCATTGGAATATGGACAAGGGTTGAGCTAATTTGAAAAATGTAACTAAAAAGATATTTTAAAACCCTTTACTAAGAAGATTTAGGAAACCAAAAAAAATTTAGAATGATTAATAATATGGATTAAATTCCTATATTTACGAAACCACAGGTTAATAATGTGTACGGTTTCATAAACTGCATGGCACTGGTGTGTTTCCTTTGAACATGTAGACTACTTACTAAAGAGACTTCGGCCCATTGCTATCTAGAGGTTACCTTTAAAACCGTTTATTATTCATTCTAGAGACTCAAAATGTGCAGAATATTGATAAAAATGGCCCTCTTACTCAGGGAGCCGTTTCTTAAAAGTTTCTTTTTTATTTTGACTTTTAAGAATAACATCAACCAAAATTTGTTATTTTTAAAGTAATTTTATTAAAAGTACTTTATAATATGTCAGTCAAAAGAATATAGAGTTCAGGTAAAATTTAACAAGTGTTAAATTTCACCTGATTCTCATCAGGTCTCATGCAGTAAATACTTCACAAAATATTAGGAAGATTCAAAGTCACTGTTGTTTGACAACAGTGTACTTCCACCTTACATCTAGCAGATAACTCAGTCAGTTCGTCGACTTCTAATTTTGAGTCAAATCAGAAATCTAGATTATCATGGAGTACAGAATTTGTACCATAAAATATCACTTTGAATGTTAGTTTTAAATTATTAACACAAATAAATGAATAAACTAATCATGTAAATCAATTGTTAACACCTCATTTATTATGTTCCGACTGAAAACGAAAATGTAAATTTTTCAGCTAAGAACCACCTCGGATAACCTGGAGTCTCGGATAACCGGGGCTCGGTTAGTCGGGAGTGTATTACAAATCAAAATATCGTAGGTGAAAAAACAATACCGCCTAAATGACAAATCCCAAACTTTGCAGGAGAGAATAAAAACTGTTTTAGCAACACCGCCTATCTGCTTAGTCACATCAAAAACGTATACTAATAACAAAGCAGATAGGTGGTTTTTTCCATTCCTATCTCTTGGGCCGAGTTTGTAGTAACGCTATCCCTCGGATTTTTGGTGAACTACGACCACTATTATGTGCGGAACCACACTACGGTTGCTAGGATACCAAATACTCAATTTTCCAAGATTAGTCAAATAGGTGGCATTGTTTCTCCACCATCGATATGTAATCTATGTCTCATTTACGTATCCGATACCTGTCGCAGCTTGGCCATGGCGTCGGGGGAGATGAACTCGGTCTTGTCGATGTGGTTGACGAAGCACATGACCTGGTACTGACTCTGCCCCCGCTCCTCCTCCCCCAGGATCAGCGCCTTTAGGATCTGAACCTCCTGCCAGACAACACGGACATAGGGTAACCACGCATAGTCGACTCAAGCTAACTCAAAATATCACGGGAATACCATATAGTTCGACTTGAGCAAAATTCGAGTTATAGAGGTAATTCTCAGTTAATTTCTATTTACAGAGGTAACTAAGCTAAATTTTAGACATACAGAGGTATTTTATGAGGTACAGTCAAAAAGTTCCCGAAATGAATTTTTGTAGACTTTTAGCATGATCGCCAGCGGGGAATTTGTCTTGCAGTAGTTGGGATGACTCCTGGGGAGGGCATATCAGTAGTGGGGGTATAGCTGACTTGTCGTAGTACAGCATTGGAAATCGCTTTCCATGTACCTGCAAGCCTAAGTTGTCGATGTTGTTTGTTGAGTGAACAATTGTGATGCAGTTCAAATGATCATGAAGGATGGTGTGAACACTTCCATGTGCTAAATTTACCTGAAATGCCCTCCCCAGGAGTTGTACCAACTACTGCAGTACGAGTTTCCCGCTGGCGATCACGCTAAAAGTCTACAAAAATTCATCCCGGGAACTTTTTGACTATACCTTGTATTCATATTAAAATTGCCTCCAAAGCTGATAATGACAAATAAAAAATAGGTTTATGTTACCTCAGTCAACAACAGCTTTTGTAAATCCAAATATGGACTACAGGTTTCGGAACATTATTCCATCCTCAGGTCGATTTCAATCATCCGAACTTGAACATGAGTCCATTGTCACACTCAAGTTAAAAAACATACAACACATTTCACACAAACAAAAATACATTTAGTTAAATAGTGCACTTTAATTTGATGTGTACCGTGTTTATTGGGTAATGTTCCGAAACCAGTAATCCATATTTGGATTTACAAAAGCTGTTGACTGAGGTAACATAAACCTGTTTTTTATCATACAGAGGTGTACATTAAATGAAAATTTGAGTTGTAAAGATAAAGAATAGTGAAGTTGGACCGTATATGACTCAGTCACTTTGGGACCCATATGCCAGAGGTTTTGACTTAGAGACATCCGTTGAGTAAACTTCAAGATAGAGAGGTAAACTTAGACTTTCAGAGGTTAAGTAAAAATTTCTTTCGACTTATTCACTTAACTTCAAGTTTTCGTGGTAACTTTTATGTTCATTCGACTTACATAGGTAAAGTACAACCATAAAATTGTTTCGAATCACGTATGGTTCTTATTTTGACTTAAAAAGGTTTATCCTAGGTGGGTTGAAAGTAATTTGAGTTATTGAGGTTCGAATTATCAAGAGTCAATTATGTAATATCGCATTCGTTAATTTATGTATTAATTGCATTCGGTTATCAAAATTTCAGATTGAGAAGTAGCTTTCAGATAATGACCAAAAACTGGGCCAAAATAATTGAAATAAAATTACATTTTAAAAGGCTAATATAAGATAGACAATTAATAAATTTGCATTATCTTAACTACATCATTTAGTAAATTGTAAACGGGGTTTAAACACCAAAACTTTTTCTGGGAATAAAACTTTTTCTAATAAAATATGTAGGCATATTGAAGTTAGAATCAATCTGTTTGAGCCAAGAAAAGTCAAATGGTAATTTTATTCATGTATTTCTACCTCAGTCTCGTCTATTTCATCCCTGAATATTTCTACCTTCATTGGTCTGCAAAACTGCTATTTTCACAACTACTCAACACTAAGAAAAAATAACTGCACTATTTTGTGAAATCTGTTAAAAGTTAAAATAAAAGGTTAAATGATCATTATAAGGAGTAAATTGAATAGTTTTAGCAATCATTTACAAATAATTAATTTATTGATGCAATAATTAAGCTGCACAGAAACAACCCGTCCTGGGCATTTTTATTGTTTAGTGTAAAATGATTGTTCCATTTTTAAGCAAACAAGGGGTTTACAATTCATCATCTAACTAAACAGACAATGCCGTTGTTTCAAACTTTGTATTCATATAAAAATACACTTAAATTATATGAAATGAAACTTTATTCCTTTAAAGAAATTTATTGTACATTGGTCTTAAAAATTTTAACACTAGAATGATTTGTTTTTGTTTTGCACATATGATGGTTCACTTGTTTCTCTAGTCATATAAATTAGACAGGTAGTTAGGAGATAGGGTACTGACTTATTAATATACATATTGTTTTGATTTGGATTTTTGCGAACATTTGCCATCACTGATTATTAAAAAACAATTTTCTTGACCTTTCGGGATCTGGTATCTGATCCCGTCTTCAGGTGGAAGAAAACCTAGAACATAACAAGATTTAACACATAGCCAGGAAAACCTGAACAAAAACAAGCTAAAACAGAGAACTGTAAAAGCAGACAAAAACACTATGCTGAAGACGGGATCAGATTCCAGATCCCGAAACGTCGTGAAACTTGTTTTTTACTAATCAGTGATGGCAAATGTCTGCAAAAACTAAAATCAAAATATAAAATCACCATCATCAACAATGAATTTCAAAGAAAGAATACACATTGTTTTCCTGAAGTTGCAATAAAACATTAAAATTCCAAATAGAAGCTATCACAAAATGTTTTACAAAAATGTACCACTATGATCGTAAACAAAAGTTTGAAAACTAAACGTTACTCGTTACAACTAATAATAAAACCATAAGGACGATAAAGTGTTTCATGTTAAGACCATTGCGAGAGGCCCGTCTACCGACATCATCACGTGAGGGAACAAATTGTTAATCACCCGACATGCAACTGTTCAACTGTTATTTTAACAACCTGTCTATTAACTCCGACAAACTTTCATTCGGTCATGTCGGAAACTTTGTATTCTGTCAAAGTTGATATTCTACAACACGAGCCGTAACCCTATTTATCTCCTGGCAGGATTTACAAATAACTAAGTGATGTGTATCATCATCCTTGTTTTTTATTTAAAGTTTTGTGCACACGAGTAAACAAATATTTTATTTAAACTTTTTTTGATATTGTAGTAAATCAAAATCATACAATTAAGAGACACAAAAACATGAAAACTATTCTGATATTTTCAACAGTCTTAAAGCTGTAATATCAACAAAGGGATAGTATTACCCTGGCATTTTCACTGAGAGGTGATAAACCAAAAATTGAAAGTTCGGCGTTGCATGTTTTGCCCCCATTACCCGGTGTGGGGCAGCGCTAACTGCCGGCTTATCTGCCCAATTTGTAACAATACCACGCATCCATTCCCACCTCCCGGGGCCGTTCCGTCTAAAGCCTCGTTTTAAAGTTACTGCTCTCACTTTTATGTGACCGCGCTAATTGTGGAAGTAAAAAAGGAGCATTAAATGTTCTCACTCAGTTCTCCTTTCTCCTAAAACTGGCTTTTTAGTACTAAGTACTAAAATACCCCCGTTGCAGCAGACCTGCATACTCAGCGAATTTCAAATGCAAAACAATATATTTTAATCTGACATAGCGAGATTTGACATGTTTTTGTAAGCTCCATAAGATTGGAATGAGTATGCAGGTTTGTTGCTACAGGTATGTTTAAACTGGTTGGTTTTAATTCAATATTTAGTAGATCTGAACTAGAAGAAGCCATTTACCAAGTTTTATCAAGATATGTTGAAAATAAACGAGATATAGAATTTTACTTATTTCCCATAAGGTTAACATTGGGACAACATACTGTGTTTACCACTTTCAATATCTCGGTAACTAATGGACATAGAGCAGTGATTTAAAATACTAAATTGTTTGTTTTTTTTTTTGAGCTGGATTCAATGGTGCCAACAAAAATTCGATAAATTTTATTTTTCTATGTAAAAAGCTCAAGAAAACCATTTTTGAGGGGGTTTATCCCCCTTTACCCCCCCTTCCGGTGGTCCGATCGGGCTGGTTCACGAACTCGTCCAATCGATTACCACTTTACATGTCTGTACCAAATTTCATCAAGATCGGACCATTTTTACGGCCGCTATCGTGCTAACAGACACATATATATCTAAAAATTCGAACGAATGGTGTTTTTTGCTTCTGGGGGCAAAACGAATAGTTATCATGGTCGGGGGCTTAGGTCTTACCATGAGACCTACGGTAATAGCTTCTTCCCTATAGGGGAAATTCGCTAATTCCCTATAGGGGAAATTCGCTAATTCCCTATAGGGGAAATTCGCTAATAGACGAAAACAACAATATAGCACGATTCAACTATCCTCGTTTATTAAGAACTTTAATGATGCTCATTTAAAGAAAATGCCATTGATAAGATAATCAATAATGTTTACTTTTTTTATTAGTCATCTAAGCAATGAACAGAAATCTATTGCAGTACTAAAATTTAATTACATGCTCAATCTACTCAAATAATGTTGTAAATACAAAATAAGTAAAGAGTTTTGTGTTCAGAGTCATCCTATATACAACAAAAATTCTTAAGTAATCCTCTGAGAAAACCTTTCCTATAAAAATTACCTGCTTCTCTCAAATAGTCTGGACAGTCATGGATTAAGAATTTGCTTCTAAGAAAAACCAATACCACTTCTTTCTTACTAAATTAGTTAAATTTTCATGATCGAGAAGTTAACCCATCCCATGCTTTTATCGAATTTATTAGTCTCCAATTCTTTTCCTCTCCATTAACTGACACATCCATTTCCAACAGAATTTCCCAGGATAAAGACAGATATAGGTCCACCCATTAACACTACGAAATCAAAAACATATTGCTTTAAGAAGGGTATTTCAGTTATTGCAGTTGGCGATAGCTCTTACTCTCCTTTTTTAGGTAGCACTTATTATATTTAGTAGACAAAAGAGGGCTTTATCCATCAACCCTATTTTTTACAGGCTACAGACGGATATATCTGTTTTCTTGTAACATAGTTTTATTCGGGAATAATGATTTTAATGATCTGTAAGATATTTTAAATAAAATATTTTATAGGTTTGAAATGTGTTAAAACTTTATAAGTGTATGCTACATATTTGAGGTTTATATTTATTACATATAAACTAAAAAATTTTAAACCGGTACTTCAAATTTTTACCTCAAACAACTAAACTTTAGGCTACCATTTAATTTTACAGTCTTACGTATATAAACCTTTCGATCCAAGAAACTATTGACTTAATCCTAAATGCAATTTATTTTTTGGTAAAATACCAAAATTAATTGTGGCATTACAAAAAAAATGCTGAATTGAAACTTACATGTCTGAAATCGATGAGTTGAGTGACCAAAGTTCCGTCGGACCTTTGGAACTCCAACGTGACAGTGTCGTCGCTGACGTTCGCGGATATCGTCTCTTGGAGTACATCTCGTCCCTGCAACCAGACAATAAATGTCTTCTTATGTTCCATTTTTGATTTATCATCTTATAACTAGCTGAACCCCGGCTTTGCTCAGGAGGTTATTTTCTTAAGCTGGTGTAGGCTGTGCTGCAGTCTGTTGTAAACCCTTGAAACTATTCTTAAACTATGACCATATGTTTTGATAAAAATCTTACCTATAGCCTACTAGGTTCCGTGTTCACCTTTCCGTACAGGCCTTATGGGAGGTTGCTATTCTATTAACTCGTTCGCGGCGGCACGATTTTCTGTGTTCCTTGCTGCCATCCTGGTGCTCTGACTTATAATTACTGTAACTGCCAAGCTTATCGTGGGAGCAGCACAGTCCAGTGCACAGAATGCAATATTCTATTGAGCAGTGCTGTTAAAGTTTCAGATTTCAAGCTCAGATCCTGGTTTTAAAATAAATCATACTGTAGCAGCTTGGGAGCGATCGCTCTCACCAGGATGGCATTAGAGTTCTGCATGGGAGCAATCGCAGAACTCTTTTTTTTTGGGGGGGTATCAACAAATTATCAAATGATTATTACATAATTTGGATAGTACAATTTAAATTGTCATTAGAAATATAAAATCGATGCAGAAAGGTGAACGTGGAACTGAGTATAGAATATTTCCTGAAACCATGACATGGGCCCTTTAAAACAGTCCTACGAAACCAAGGTTTGATTTGACACCAAGATCAAGGGTCTACGACACGTAGTTTTGGCTGTAGCGTGTGCTATACAAACTCACGTGCATAAATAACCTATTCAAAACAATTCCATAATTTTAATTCACAGGCTTTAATCATTTTCAACTGGCTTTAGCAGCAATTTCAACAGATCACAAAACAATATTTATTTGCATATTCACGTACAAAACAATTAAATAAAAATGTTCTCTTTTATTTTATTTATCTTTGTATAACTCTTCCCTGCTAAAGCCGAGACTCCCTAGATCCACATTTTGTACGTAGAAATCTTACCGTAACAATTCTTACTGCAGAGAACGTCAACAAAATGGGATCATTATTAATATGGATAAAAGAAAAATTTTATTATTATGAGTGCTTTTTTATAATTAAGTTTGTTGGATATGCCTATTTCAAGTTTAAATTATAAATTGCAGAGTCCTATTTATACAAGATAAGGAAACCCTATCCCTGCCTTAAAAATACCAAAACTATATTTTTTTAGGTTTTACAAAACAATTACACATAATTACATATTAACATAGGGTGAAAATAACCATGCAGACATAACCCTGTGAAACAGAAAAAACAATCCGATCGTAACCAAGATATTTTTAAACATAACTTTTATGATAGGTAGACCCTACTATAATGTATGTGACCTTATCTTGACTAAATTTTCTACATAAAACAATTTGATTTAATAAAGTACTCATTAATATTTCTCTTTTAATATTTAATCTTGATTTATCGTGACAAAACCTCTCCGGTATCAATATTCAGATTGACAATAGGAAGATCTATTGACAGCAATCTCTTAGTGTTGTCAATTCATGTATTATTCACTGTCATCACTTTGCCTGAATATTGACGAGTGGCACGTCGAGCCTTCTGCAAACAGATTTGCCGATGACATTTCTTAATATGTAAAAAGATGTCAAGAGGAAAAGGACTCTCTTTAACACGAATCGAAACTTTTATACTAATGAAAAAGCAGCCTTACATTATTGAAAGAATGTGCTGTTCTTGGAGAGAAAGTTTTAATGATACTTTCCTGAACAGCGTGTTTGACAAGTTCGCCCCACAAACTTTTAAATATGGTTGAAAGAAGAAAGAAGTTCCCATGAATAAATATCATCAGGCCCTTTGTTTTTCAGCTACGTATTTTTAAAACTAAAATATTACAACTCAGAATTCGTTTTAGACTTAAGATTTTTAATTTACAGTCTGTCTACTGTCTTTAAAAATCACAGGATCCTAGGAGGTCTTTGACACAAACAAACTGAATTAGTGTATTTTTAATGAATAAGGATATGTTTTCAATGTGAACTAACCCTAAAAATTAAATGCTCTAAAATAATGTTCATTTTAACAGAAAAAAATGGTAGAGAGTAGTCAACTCTAAAACAAGGGGATTTATTAGATTAGTAAATTGTCTCAAAGTAAATGTTAATATATATTTACAAAAAGAAACACTATTTTAATCATCAATGTTATGATCAGCTATTTCTTAGTTTTGAACCAAATGAAAAAAAAAGTGTTTCCTGTAGATTTATTTCTGTGAAACTCTTCCGCAGGTGGATTTCCAGAAATGGCTCATAGAATAAGCTGTCGAAGAAGACATCTAATTGGATGGATCTAATTTGACCGGTGGTCAATTTTGGTATATTAATATGGCAGAATGAAAATGATTGAAATTCATTTTAATAGACTTACTTTCTTAAGGATAAAATTTACCCTAGCATCTCATACTTTAACCACAAACCTTCATTTTAATTTCTCCAAAATTGTTTGATGAATTTAAATTATATTTTTATTAGTCTATAAATAATTCATTCAACAGGAGGAAGGAAGAGATAATAAATTCCAGCTTTTCCCAGAATCCCCCGTGTCCAGAGCAACAAGGCTGGAATGCCTCCGTTGCGCTGCCTCTAAACACTTTTTTAATTCACAGGTTTTCTCTTCCAACCTAAATTATGCAGCACTCTGTACCTTTTGTTAGCTCCATAGAGAATGACAGTAAGGAAAGGGCCCTCTTACTAGATTTTAAAATTACTAGGATTGTATGTGCAATTAAGCTTAGTTAAATTACTGGAGATGGGCCATTTGGCAGATAAATCAAGAGTTCATAAAATATTAAAAAATGTACTAAAAATACTGGCGAGGAACTAAAATTAAGTTGTATGGAATGCAAACAATTCATTAGTACACTGAAAAAAATAAAGATAACCTTTTTTCATAATATTGAGATATATATACTTGGCTATTACCATAATCAAAACCAAAAGTATTACAAGAATAGCATTAAGCTTCTCCTTTCATCCTTCTTTCATCGGATAGTGTTCGCTTAAAATATCTATTGGAGCCTATAAAGATACATAATACATACATAAGATACATAATACATATATATAATAATGACTATAGGCTATTTTAGCAAAAGAAAAAATCTCCAACTAGAAAAATTATAAGGTACTGCCATACAAAGATGAAGATACATTAATCTTCTTGGTTTGAAATTCATTGTTGGTGATGGTGAGTTTATATTTAGATTTTGATTTTTTTGGACATTTGCCATCACTGATTCATTTCATTTATCAGTGATGTCAAATGTCAGCAAAAATTAAAACACATTTATCTTTCTCTATTTTTCCCCATGTAACAACATTTTTCGAATTAGATTTTTAAAATAAACTTGGATTATTTAAAATCAGCCTCAAAGCAGTTGAATAAGACCTTTTTGATGCTGGTATTGCTTATCTATATCTAATTAAAAACTAAATAAAAGTCAGTTGATGAATAGAATCACTAGAATTAATTAAATCAAAATTAATTTATCAGATATAATAAATCCAATTTGTCTTGGGAATTGAAATCCTAATAACACAATATATGATTTATTTACTTCAATGGTAGAACACAAATTCAACAGCATTCCAAGAAAAACTGAGGTTGCTAAAAACCAAGGATATGAATACATTACTGGTTATTTTAGGATATTTACACAACAGATTCGGATATTCAAATCGGGCCGAATGCAAATGATCCGTAGCATGTTTGCTATTTTATATTGGGACAGAGGAAATTGGTGATTCGAAATATTGTCGGTGTTAACTCATGTATTATTCAAATAGGCCAGCTCGCCGTGACAGTATTGGCAAATAACACCATTCATACCTCGATAGAAAGTTTGTATACTGAACAAATGTATGAAATTGAACTGTTTTATCACATTATCAAGCTGCATGGTTTAAATGGGGAAGCTATCTAAAGCCCATATAACACTATACAATAATTTATAACAGGTTTTGCTTCAATCTCTCTAGATTATGATTTGAAATGTTTTATGCAATATTTGACACTGTAATACATCCTTAATCATGAAAATGATGTCATTATACTTATATGTGGATCTTATGCATGTATTTAATAACGCTAATATCTGATAAACATTAGAAAGAACTTGAAATTAAATTAAATGAACAAGTATGTTTTAAAATTAGAATGCTTGGCTGTAGATCCCCCCCCCCCCCCGGAACTCATTCTTATGTCCGCCCTGATTACCCTGTGGGCATTGCTGTAATTCTATTGACTTGACCTTTACCAATGAACCTTTATCCAATAAAGGAAGGAGCTTGACCCAAATAGCATACAAAACATTTCCCTCTACCTTCGCTGAAGAATTTTTTATTCCTTTCAAGTTGCAGAATTAGAATTAGTCATTACAAAAATTTGTAGGCTACTAAATAATGTATATGATTAGGATGATATTGATAAGTGTTGCTTCATTTATTGGACATTGAGGCAAAATGAACATAACCTTATAAAGCTTAATAACAGCTTTATAAGCTTTATAAGCTTTAACATACAAAAAAGTTAGTAAATTAAAAATTACTAACTTCTGTAATTAAATTCAGTTTTCCATTAAGTTATAAAATTAACTGTAATTTACACAAGGGTGGAAAATGACCATCAATTTTAAAAGGGTAAACAAGACATCATCAGGTTCAATATTAACTATTATCTTATTATTATCCGAGATTAACTATTAACCATTATTCTCCGGTCTACAGTAATTAAGACTAATTAACAATGAGTCTTCATTACTCACCTCCGGTTTGTTGTATGAGAAAACAATGTATTATTATTAATTGAATACTATAATTTATCTTAAGGTAGTGAGTTAAATGATTATGCTAAATAATTTTTCCATAAAAAAGCACACAGTACTGAAAAGCAGTTGTTCTGTTTTAAATAAATCTACAGCAAAACTAAAATATCAAGCTTTGTGTAGAATGGAACAGTGCCAAAGCTCATCGCCACAAAAGGTCTTTAACCCCGCTTAACTTTTAAAAAGAGGTGGGCTTAGCTGCTGTATTCTTTAAGTCTACATTGTAAAAAGTTTTAAAATCAACCGTGATTTTTTATCTTAATCGGAATTAGGTCAAAATATTTAATTACTTAAAAGGTTTTTAAAAACAAATTAATACTGCAGAAACAAAGGAATACTAGATAACCAATTCATGGTTACCAGTAAGCAAAGTTCTTCATCTGAATTTTCTTTAAAGATTTTCAAATATAACAATTATCTCGCTTGTTAATTATAAATTATTATAAATTTATATACTTAAATTTATTTCCATTAAATTAAATAAGCCTTAACCTGACAACTAGATCCTCTTAAGTAGATTTTTTCACACAATTATTGAAATCAAACAGTTATAATTAATTATATAATTACTGCATTATTTTTTTAATTATCGGAACGTAGATAACAAAATTAATTGCTCTATTCACCAAAACTGCATGTAATCCTTCATTAAAAAAACAAGGTTATATGTAACAGAACTACATATTTGTTCGAAACATTTTATAAAAATCAATTCCCACCCTTTACAAGCAACATTTTCTTGTGAGAGGCTTACAAAACACAGACACTCCAAAAAACAAAGAAAATTCTAAGAGAGCGGAACCGCGTACCATGAACATCTCTGGTGAGTAAACTCGAGTACGAGCAAGTTCAGAGGAAATTTAACACGAGCGGAAGTATTAGAGCAAAGGTTGGGAACGGAGGAAATGCTTTGTGCATGCAACCATTGATTCTCCCGCCAGACATAAACACGGCTCCTAGGGGAGACGGCGGATATATTTGGCACAGCGGCTGATACAGTGGTTTCAACGGCATTATGTACAACTTATGCTTGCTTAGAGTACCAAACGAGGAATACCATTATCAAGATTTAAACCGTCCAATTTTATGCTCAACTGCTCTTAATCTGGTTGCAAAGTAGAGGTTCATAAACTTGGCTGAACTAAAATGTAACATCTAACATGAAATTTAGGACCGAGAGTAACATGTTTTCTTAACGTCCACTGTCCTTTTAAAATTATGAAATTAGTCTTTTTCTTAATATATTTTTTTTAACGTAGCAAAGTGTTCATGAAGTTACACTTGGTGAGGTGAAAAATAACATTCAAAAGTAAAATGCATACTGAAAAAGAACTTATATTTTTCCTAGGTTATTGACACTTGTACGAACCGTATATTTTATTGTGAAGCAACACATTGTTTTTATTATTAGATGTTTATATTGTTGTGAACTTGAATGAATGAATGAGTAAATGAACATCGTTACTCCATAAATAACTGGAAGTAAATTATGCAAAACTTCAAAAAGTAACATCTAAAAAAGCAAAATGGCATATAAAGTTTTAAAAGGAAAAATAGCAATTATGAAAACCCATTGACAGCCACATCCTTACAGTAGGGGCAAATGTTTCAGTGGGAGGATGTGTGTGTGTGAATTTGAGTATGTGCCAAATAAAATTAAAAGGAAAAAATAATTAAATGATTTTGAAAAATTAGTGTACAATGGAAAATCAGTGGGGAATGCTATTCTCTTGCATTCTGACAGAATTTATAATTTTGGTAAGGTTTATATTTGTTTTGTAAAGCATATTACATGGGAGATGCCAGCAGGAAATTCAATTTAATTTTTAGAAAATTGTTCTTATAATTTAGAAAATACAAATTTGACGTCTTGTTTTTTTGTCTTTCCACGCCAGTGGCATTTTTTAACGTTTTGATCAGGAACGGTCCAAACCCGGGACTTGTTACTATCTAATGACAATCTTTTGTTAGAGTTAGCATCTGGACCCGGTTTCGATCCTAATCAGGAATCGAACCGGTGACCCTCCGGTAATGATATGAGCGCGTTATCCACTCGGCTAATCAGTCAATCAATATGTTTTGGTTAACCCAGGAAAGATAAAACAAAATGATTGGTAACCAAAAAATATCCAAATGCTAATGAGAAAAAATATTTAAAAAGAAAACTCCAAGTGCTAAGTGGTGTCAGCCATTTTGGATCCCAGCAGAGCACTAAACAACTTTACAGACTTAATTAAATTTACTGCACGAATTCAAACCAGTGACACAATGGGGACTCATTTAATGAATAAAGGCGCACAGAACCCTGACACCAGTATTGTTGTGTGATGGTGAACAAAAGTTGTATTCGTAATTTTCATTATTCACTCATAAAATGCAGGCGGAGGAATATACATTTCTTTACATTAACAGAGTTAAGTCTGCTTTTAACCCTTAAAGAAAATAATAAAACAATTTTTTAAATATGTGTTTAAGCTCTTTGAAAAATTCAATCAGATGTGTTTTTGAATCGATCAAATCAAAAAAGTTATACAGTACTGGGTAAATAATGCATCAGGCTACTAAATAAAAAAATTCTTAATGAAATATTCAAGAGAATATGATAATCACTATAATACTTCAATTTTATTTAGAATAGTTAGTTGTGAGTTTGACAACAAGGTTACGATACCTTAGGTTTAAGTTCAATTGTTTAAAGTTATTAAAGACTCAAATTTCAATAGCTTAATTTTTTTGGAGGACCTGAATTGAAATTATTGTATGGCCAGTTTATCCAGTAGTAATTATTAAAATTTTTATTATTAAGGATTTTTTTATCAATGGAAAAATCAATTTATAAAATTCAGTGAGTTAATCCAAAACCAATCACCGATCAAATAACATTCCAAAATGGTATATGCTAGAATTCATCTATTTAAAAGTAGAAACTATTAAAAAACTTTAATTTAAAGTGAAGAGAGGAGGAGCACTAACCAGCTTTGCTGAAAATTATTTAATTTGGCGAGTGAACAAATAAAACAGCTCAACATTCAGACCTTACTCGACTAATTTGAGAAATAATACAGTGCCCGGTGAATCGGAGTGTAGAGTTTGCACAACAAATGATCAAGCAATAAACAAACTCTGGGCCATTAACCCTGTTTGTGGATTTGTTCGGTGAATTAATGTTTCAAAGCTAAACTGTTGAAACTTTTTTGTATCTGGGGTTTATCAACCATTAAACGGATCCGTTCCAAGGGGAAAATTAAATTTAGCAAGTTTTAGTGTACCGTATAGTACAGTTTATAAGTTTAAGATACTTTAAACAATTTTAAAAAGGTTAATCATATAAACAAAAAGCTACATGTAAATAAATTAATTAAAATTCAGGTGTTTTTGGTTTTATATTTTACATCAGTATTAAGACAATCCTGAATGTAAAGCTCTGTAAACATTTACATGAGACTTGATTTTAATTGACTACAAAAAAATTTGAAGAATGTACAATACTTTATAACCGTAATAGTGTTTAGTAAAATTGGAATAGTTATTGCTTAAACCTATTGCTTATCACTCAATTTTACTGATGATACGGCAATATACCTGAGGAAATACCAAAAGATTATTTGGCCTAAATGGAAAACACTTGACTGCATATAATAAAAAGGCCTTGTTCACTTGATAATCAATTATATATTATTAAAGATTTACTTAAGAAAACTTGATCCATAACTAATAAATCTAAGTAAAATAATTTTAATTGCAGTTATTTTGATATGTTGTTTTATATACAATCGATACAGTGTCTTTTCTCTGGGAATGCAACCTGATAGAGTTACGGTTTGGTGGCCCTAAGTAAAAAAAATCTATCTCGATAGGATCCCAAAGTATGATCTGAACGCAAGGTCCCGGGTTCAAATCCTGCCAATCACCAATGGCAATTTCTATGGCATAATGCTGAAACCTTGAGGGTGCATTATAAACTGGATATATAGCTGCAGGAAACTACTAAAGCCTGGCCCTCATCAAGAATTTTTTAATCATCTTTTTGTCACTATTAACATTGTAAGCCTACTAATAAAAAATTCAGAACTGAAGATTTCAGGTTAAGTGAAACCAAAATACGAAATGAGGCATTTCTGTTGTTAAAACTGTTCCAAATATACTGTGTATAATATGGACATTATTTTTCTCAAATTAATTTCAATGTCCACCAAAAAACTGTTTGATTAAATAATTTTGATTATTGAGTAACCTTTTACGTTGTTTTTCATAAAAATCATTACATTGTTATCTATAAAATTCAAGGGCAATTTATATTGTTTAGTTAATACTGATCATATTAAATCAAGACATTTAAAGCAAAACTGTAATAATACAATCTTTGCAAGAACAAATTAAAAATGTCCATTAATACATAACAAGTAGGGCTGGGCCCACTGATTAGTATTAAAATCCCTAGCTTAATACATTATTCAAAGAAATGTTAAAACGCAGAAATTATTGTTCGAGCTTAGGGATTAAGAGGTTGTCACAATTCTAGTGCTTTTTATAACCTATGGTAGTTTGCCATGGATATATAAGTACATATAAAACACTAATTATTAAGAAATTTTAAGATTTTGAAAATCCTCACAGAATTATAGCCATCCCAAGTAACTTTATATTACTGATTGTACCAGTACTCTACAATTATTCTTAATTGTTTTTAACAAGTTGTTACACCTAGACATAAAAATGTTACCCAACCTCCTATAAAACATTATAACAGTGGTTTCAATTCATACACCGCAGACTAAAATTATGAATCAAGCATTCCTTTAATGGGGAATTTCCAGCTAAGTTAAAATATGCAGAAATCAAACCACTACACAAAAAGGGGGGTAAGGAAAATGTAGACAAACTATCGTCACATATCAATCTTGCCATCTTTTTCAAAACTTTTTGAGAGAAATGCTTTTAATCAGATGTTAAATTTTTTTGAAAATATAATTTATTTTCTCAGGAACAATTTGGTTTTCGACCGCAGGTCATAGTACAATTTCTGCTGTTTCTTATTTTGTTGACCAGGTTGCTAGTGCTTTGGATGGATCACAGAACACAATGGGAGTGTTCTGTAATCTATCCAAGGCATTTGATTGTGTTGAACATAATATACTTTGTGATGTTCGTTGTCTAAAAATAATTTAGAAAACTCAGTACAGATATCTTTATGGAAGAAGATTTCAAACAAATTTCCAGTATCCAAGATATCGTCTGACTTTATCTGAAGACACCATAATATATGGGAATGAAATTTTTTTACACACCGCCCAACTGGTTAAAACAAGAAATTAAGGAAAACAGTTTTAGAAACACCGGCTTAATAGATTTTTTGATTAAAAAAATGTATTATTCGGTCGATTCTTTTTTAAATGAAAAGTTTGAAAATAAAATGTAGGTAGCCTAAATAGTTTGTTTTATCGTTTTTAAATAACTATTTTAACATTTAATTTCTTTTCTCTTTGTTTTTATTTTAATTGTTTCAGGCTAGATAAAGGTACTGACAATGTCATCTGTTCTATACTAGCTTTGCTAGTTGTATAAGAATGTTTTATGACAATAAAGATTATTATTCTTATTCTTATTCTTAAACATGAATGTCCTAACAAAAAAATCGAGGCTTACTACTTTAGTACACTCGTGAACCTAGCTGTGTGGATTTACTTAAACTGTTTACCAGCTTCTGACCAAATTAAACTCAGAATTCAATTTTGGTAGATATTTTTGAAGAGAAGCTTTGCAGGGACTGAGCCAGCTTCGGAAGATTTGTTGAAATGACTTCTAGTCACAGCACGGCGGCTGTTACCAGACTTAATTTTGTCTGAGGCAATAACTTTATGCAGAATGCCTGCGTTATACAGCATAACTAGGAATTCTGCCTCGCTATAAACATGAAACTGCTGAATAATTCACCGATGTTTGAAACTGAGCAATTTCTGATCTAATAAAGCGAGAGTAAACATCAGTTGGTTACAGGGAGGGGATTAATCGAAGATCACACATGGATTAAGCTGTTGTGGGCTATTTTTAATTTAAATGCGGTCTACGGTACTTGAAATTTTTTAATTTTTCAGAAATGAGCATGAATTTTAAACACCACTTAATCATCACGGAGATGTTCAAAATAATATTTTTGATTTACTGAATTGAACATTATGGATTTGCGGTTTTCCCTCCTAAAAAATATCATTTTACGCATGAACATTCAAGGTGCCGTTTTATTAAACCATTTGAGCCATAAGTCTGTGGCAATTTTATGAGCAAACTAAACTTATACTTAGCTAAAAGACTTTTTAGAAAATTACGTTTCAACCAGAATAAATTGTATTGCTCAAATTACAAGCGATAACTCTTTAGGTAACTTAAGCAGAAACTATTAAAAAACTGCTCTTTTGCAAATTTTAATAAGGTGATATGAAAAATTTAGGGCTAATCATAGATAATTATGAAAGATTGTGAAATAAATAGCTTTCTAGATGAAATGTTGAAATGTAATTTTCGATAGACTTACAGAATAATTAATACAACTATGAAACGGGAGAGGAGGAAAATTTCACTTATCATTCACCCTAAACAGGCATATCCTTCAGTAAACAAAAGAAAACCAATGAGTATTTAATTCGCTTTTTACATCCTGCTAAATATATCATTGGCAGGAATTTTTTTTTGTCACAACGTTGTTTCTGTTGAATCAATAATTTGTGTAGTGATTGTTTTTATCTTATCCAAAAAGTTTATTGATTATCCTCTAGATAGTGACACTTTAACGTGAACACGGAAAATTTCGGTGATTTCAGAATTCCTTATGTTTTCGTCTGCCTTCAAGGGGTTGGGCTGTAGCTGGCAAATAATAAATATATAAATTACTTTCCCTCTCCTGCTACATAGCTATGAATGTTATAACATATCAAATGGAACGAACTGTAATATTATTTACGATCATCTTATCAAAATCTAGAGATTTTATTCACTCTCAAAACAAATACTGGAGTGTTTTGTTTAAACTTTTTATTTAGAACTACAATAAAATTGAATGATAATTGATAATTATATTTCATGATTTACTCGTTGCACCTAAGCGTCTGAATAACCTCAAGACAAATATAACAAATCTCAACACATACAAAGTTAAATGCAAGACACCAAATGACGATATATGGCTTTGCATGTTAAGCCCCTATATACTGGTTTTCATTGTCTTGAGAAACCATACAACACAGATTTACAGCTAAAACTAGGTTATTGTTTAGAGAGACGCACAATGCATTCAACTAGTTCATTACTTTTGAATTATTAATTTCTAAATATTTCAGTAATAAATTTTTTAGAGTCGATCGTGTTTTACATTGTACTTTTTTATATTGTATTATCACTGATAAATCCAGTTTATGCGATACTGAAACAGCAACAATACTAAATTGAGTTATTAGTTATCGGTTAATCGTCAACTTTTTCTAGGCTGACGACATACAACTAAGTATTGAAAACAATTACTAAAACCTCACAGGTCCAAGAATTGTTAATGGATACGCAGGGGATAACTTCAGCTATCAAGCGCACAAAGAGAATGAATTTCTCAAGGCTATTATTGAGGTTAATTAACTATTAGAGTATCTGGTACGTATTTAATTAACAAGGGGCGACGAGTTAACTTTAATTGGATCAGGGTTGCTATCATCCGCACACCGTAGCCTGTGCCCCCCGGGAGTGGTTGTAAGATTCTATTTAGAGCATCCTGTAAATTCAGATAGAGCTTTAATATTAGCAGCAATTTATGTTACGAACTCTTAAACTTTCCTTGTAACTCAGACGTCCCTCTAAAATTATTGCCAGTTTACAGTAAACCAGCTAATTAATATTAAATGTTTGTTTCAATTTCAGTTGATATTAAATTTATATTAGACCTACTTTAGTTTTTGTCCCACTTCAGCGAACGTCAGATAATGATATCGATAGGCCTACTAGCTGCTAAATCAAATGTGGCTAGCAGTGAGACTCAGCAGGGCCCATCCCTTGGGTCTAGCTTGTTCAATGATTTTAATAAATGATTTGGATGTAGACTGCAAAGATGTCCTTTTGAATGCAGATGACATTGTCAATAGTAGTACAGTATAAATATGGCCACTTTAAATATTTGAGGTCCAACCTTTGCCTGTAAGAAGTTAAATAATTGTTCAGGCTTAACGGCCTGCCGTTCTATGGTACAAAATTTGGCAGCTGCTCCGCAGCTGAGACTTGCCCTGGGGCCAGTTGGATAATGTTGTGAAGGTAGTAAAATTTTCAGGTAAAGCCATTGATGAAAAGCTAACACAAAACCTGCACATTGATGAATTGAGCAAACAGCTATAGTCTACTGAAGCTGTAGAAAAAAAAATCACTACTGGTCACCTATTGTAATTTACAATTTAGAAAAAAAAATAAAATTGTCGATTAGTCGTTTATTTATTTACATTTATGGACTGTTCAAACAAGTATAAAAAATACAATGTCAATTCACACCAATAAAAACTTAATTTATAGATCTCAAACGATTACATAATGAAGCTTATTTTGACCTGTTAGTAAACAAATGAAAAATAAATATTAACTTCCAAGTTGAACTTTAAACACAAAAGGAATAGGATTTTGACTAACTTTTAACCTCTTGAAGTCCACGCCCGCACATATGCGGGATGACCCACAGCCCGCCGCTCCACGCCCGCCTATAAGCGGGATCAGACGTAGTTCGGTTTCAGCGGTCCTTGACTTCACAGACTGACAAAGTTTCTGTCACAAGTTATATGTATTTCTTCGTCAGAAAACGAGCTTTCTAATGGTATATTTGGTTTTGTTATTTTCCCAGGTGGGAACACTGGGAAACGAAATGAACTGCATATTTTTAGTTGCGTCGTCAGCTGTTGCTCAGTTCCTAAACAAAACAAATGGCTTCAAGTGACCGTCGTTTTCTTCGTGATTGTGAAATAGCGGAATTTATAACTAATTATAGATTTAGTGACAAATTTGAGTGTGGTGAAAGTGATAATGAATATGAAGTGCTGTTTTTACCGATTGACAATCTCCAACAATCTCCAAAATAACCCGGACCGGGCATGTATATGGTAGTAAAAATACCCGCACTTTAAGAGGTTAAAATTGTAAGATTAGGATTTCAGTTCTGCGGGTATTTTATTAATAAAATATACCTGGTTCTCTAATACAGTACACCTCGGATTATCCAGATTAATGTGGTGGAACACCGATCCGGATGACAAAAATCCAGATAATCCGAGGTCATAACAATATCGCCTAAATAGCGATCTTAACCCTGCTAAATTGATGCTGCAAACGGCGTATCAAGACTGAACAGCATGTTAGTCTGTCAAATTTTACGGGGGTTTAATTTTGGAAGAAATTTAAAAGCTAAATTTCATTACTAGTCATACGAATAAAATGTTAACGTTTACCGTACTTACGCTTTATGTTTGGAATAAAACGCCAGATTAAAATATTTAATTTATTAAGATTAAATTAATGATAACTCAAAATAACTCAAATTTGAAATAATCATGACGAAACTTAAAGTAACTCATAACTTAATACTGTAACTCTTCTTAAGTAATAACGTAGCACATCAAATGACAAATAAACGTACTCGCTAAATTGCCATAGGCTACACTTTACTGCTGATTACTGCTTGCGCCCAAGCAATCCAGAAAGCTACGTCCACGAAAATGCTGTAACGTACTGTTTAGGCAATGTGATTCATTCAACTATTGTGATTCCAAATGTGTACAGTAGCTAATGTATTATATTTGCATTTAACTATTAGAAGGCGCACTTCACCCGAAAACTCGATAAAATCGTGATTTTGCCGTGTTTTAATTTTTTTATTTATTGGATAGCCCGGTCCGGATAATCCGGGATAGGGATAATGTGGGGTCTGGATAATCCGAGACTGTATTGTACTGTAATAAAATAGACTTTCGTGAGCTGATATTCAGTGAAGAGGATACAGGCAATGTCATTGCCAAATCTTATCCTTTGATGATGAAAAACTCTATCATTTATAAAATTATCCCATTTTTTCTGCAAGAAAGAGGACTTCTTGAATATACAAGGACAGAACTCCATATAAATACCAGATTTATGGAAATTTCCTTAAATCTATTTCCAGAGCCTTGAAATATATTTTTCAGTACCGTAAAAGGAGTAAAATAACCTGTAAATCTGAAAGGCTAAGGTATTTAATTTAAAGTGGACAAAAGTTATTATCACCATCTACAAAAAATGAACATATATTTTATTAGAGGCTTCATCAGGAACAAGGAGTAGCAAATTCAGCTTTGCTCCTCTTCCAAATCTAAAATACCCCCGTTGCAGCAGACCTGCATACTCGGTGAATTTCAAATGCAAAAAACAGCCATTCCATGACAAAATGAGCGTCAGTGTCAAAATTATTTTTGCTAATTTAACAGAAATGTTTTTAAAGTGAAATATCTTAAGTTTCATTAGGCTAACTGGAAGAGTTACTTTGATATTTTATTTCTTTCTTCGGTTTCTTCTTTTTTCTTTTCTTTTTTTCGGTTTTTTTTAGGATAGGGCCTCCCAAGGCTTTTACAGTAACTCCGCAAATGCTCCCCTTAAGTTATATTTTTTGTAAGTTAATTTAAGTTTTTTGATGTAACGAAAATTTCTATGCAAAATAGAAGTGTTAACAAATCATGTTGTTATATTTTTTATCTCCAAAACTCATTATCTTGGGAAATATACATGGTTTTTTCACTCACGTAACACCCGTTGCTATTACTGTAACACCCGTTACCAGAAATATTTGCTCATAAATCTGAGACTAATGTTTGAATTAAATATTTTTATACATCAATTTAAAGCCTGGAATTTAAAATTGTTATTTAATTTTTTCCAAAATTCTACCTTATTTCAATTCACAGAGTTTTGAAGAGAATCACTGACACCTCAAATAGCAGGGTCATTTACTGTAACACCCATTACCCTATTTTTTGTACTATTTTTCATGGTTAGTTTGCTAGTAACAATCTTACTCTATGATACTCTTAAGAGTTAGATATTAAGTATCCTCAGGCGTGATTGATACATAAAAAAAAATTTCTTGATTTTTACTTGAATTTGTTGTTGTCTGGTGTAACACCCGTTACTCGTGGAATGGCTGAACAACATATTTCAATCCAACATAGTGAGATTTGACATGTTTTTATGAGTGTTTCCATAAGAATAACATGGGGAATGAGTATGCAGGTATGCTGCTACAGGTATATTAAAGCTTGGTGGTTTTAACTCAATATTTAGGCCTAGTAGATATGAACAAGAAGAAGCTATTTACCAAGTTTTATCAAGATATGTTGAGAAATAACCGAGATAGGCCTATAGAATTTTACTTATTTCCCATAAGGTTAACACTGGGACGTCTGTGTCTACCAAGCTTTCAATATCTCAGTAACTGATGGACAAAGAGCAGTGATTCAAAATACTAAATTGCTTGTTTTTTTAGCTGAATTCAATGGTACCAACAAAGATTCGATAAATTTTATTTTTCTCTGTAAAAACACAAAAAACCCATTTTTGGGGGGTTTATCCCCTTAACCTCTCTTCCGGTTGCCCAATCACGCTGGTTCACGAACTCGTTTGAGTGATTACCACTTTACACGTCTGTACCAATTTTTATTAAGATTGGACCATTTTTACAGCCGCTATCGGGCTAACAGGTACATACACATATATGTATAGGCTAGATATATAGATATATATATAAATAACAATTCAAACGAATGGTGTTTTTTGCTTCTGGGGGCCCCAAAAGAAAAGTTATCATGGTCTCGGGCTTAGGCCTTACCATGAGACCTGCGGTAACAGCTTCTTCCTTTTAGGGGAAATTTGCTAAAGGTGAAATGTTAAAGTATTGATAGTGAAGTAAAGGTACGTAGAAACTATAAAGTAAAACAGATAGACGTACAATAATAGTAGCCTATACATTAAACTTAAGATATTAGATTAAATAAGATACCCCCTTTCAACATGCACAGGGACAGTCTCAAATATGTAATAACCTAAAATGTTTAATGGCAGACCCTGTGTGTTCACCCTCTACAATAAGAATAAAGTCGTTTGGCAGGTAGAGGGATTAGTACTGCCCCTTTACCTTTTGAGGGGGATGCTATGTCCAAATTTACATTAGTTTACAACATAACTTTAATAAATAAAAGCAACACACCACACTCACATGAATTAAATAGTTTTAAAAATAGTAAGTTTTAGTAGGCTAGTAATAAATGAATGGATATCCACAAAATCTACTTGAAAATGGTGGAAAGTAAAAACACAGCAAATAGTAAGATGTTCGGTTTTGAAGTAGGCCTAGGTAAGGAACTTTTGAGTGCAATAATGGGTATTTAAGAATGGCTGCCAGAAGGTGATTGTTACATTTACTAACCCAGTTTAAATCAGCTGATTAAATAACCAGATAATGTTGTTTAATTCAAGCTCTTTACCTACAAGAAATATGTCTGTAGGCACTAGATTGTAGCCTATGTTTTTTCATGGAGGATATTAATAGGAAAGTTGTTTCCTTCTTGAGAAATCCAAATGGGCCGTTTTTCTCAGGAAAATGTACAGGAAAATTATACACCCTAGATGTATTATCAATTTTAAAAGGCCTGAAAATTGCACTAGAAGCTTCATTGTTTTTTAATTGGGATTTGTTTGGAATAATGTTCAAGTTATAGGCTATTCAAATCTTGGTAAACATGAATGAAGATAAACTACGTAAATGCGGCATTGTAAGAATAGAGCATTGAGAGTTACCTGACTCTATACTGAGGACAAGTTGTTCCTCTATATTGAAGTTAGTCGAATAGCCTACAGTTGAATATTTGATTGTTGAATGATTGAATATTGAACATTCAGCCATCGATTCCTGATTCTAGTTTGAATATTGAGTGTTCGCCTGTGTTTCAGCCATCGTTCCCAAATTTCCATCATTATTCAGAATGATTTATTTCACAGGCCCATTTGCAGCACCCCAAGAGTTGTAGTTTTTTTACCTTCAAGGCCTTGGGTTTCAAATCTCACTTTGGTAACCCTTGAAAATTACAACTTCGACTAGTAGCCTAGCAAGAAGGCCTTGTGAAAAGAACACCAACAGTGGCATAGCTAACCTTGTTGAGAGTAAGAATCACAGAACCTCTGCTCCAACTTAAAATAGGCCTACTGAGCCTAAGTTTGACCAATCATGCCTGATCAGAGACAAAATAGCCTCAAAACAGACTCATTATCATAAAATCTTGTTAATGTATACAAAATCAAAGAAGATAAATATTTGATTCACATCAATGCCTACCTGGTTTTTGACGTTTATCAACAACTGAGTATTTCCCAAATTCGCCGAAAAGAACACAACAACGAAAACTAACCAATAAACATCGTTGGCGACACAAAACCCAAATGCCATTTTCGAAATATTGAGTAATTACGACACGCAATGGGTAAAGTCAAAGCACCGATAACGTTACATCTCGATGTCGGTTCACAGACTGAAGTAAACACCGTCTAGACACTGGACCTTATAAAATTCGACGGCGACGCACTGTAGTTGGAGTTTGCTCAGTTGGGCGACAGCAGCCATTTTCGGATCAGCTGTGAGTAAAATCAACGTTCCCTCGCGCATGCGCACGTCGCCACAGACAGTTCTGCTCCTGCCGGCAGTTGTCAATACTTCTCGTCCATTTCCATTTCCACCCCTACCACTTCCACTTCAAAATACTATAACTTGTACATTACATTTCAGAACTAACTTTGCTGTTATCGCCATGGGAATACAGCCTTTTGTGATTTAGAGTGACAAAAATTACTCGAAAGGCTCTTTTACTAATTCTTAAAACACCTCAAGTTGTTCGTTATTTGAAATTCAATTTGGTTGTTTTCGTTTATTTTTAAGAATTAATTAATCTTAGTCAGTTTTTTTTAAAAAATACGTTATAAAAGTATAAAAATTTATTAAAATTATCATCTTTAGCATTAAAATTGTATAGCTCAGAAAAAAGCAGCTACTAGCTCAGTAAAAGTTGTTTTTAGCAAAATATATATTTATTCATATATTAATTTTTTATTCCTTACTTATTTATGGTGTAATAACATCCTAAGCCTTAAAATGTTTCAATTTTTTGGGTATTTTACCTATGCAGTTAGAAAACGACATTTTCTGCGTGTCATTAACTGGCTGGTTATATTGGAATTCGGTAGGCCTACACAACTCAGGGTAAAACTGCGAACTAATTTACAGATAGTATTATTCTAATATATTATTTTATCATCACTAAAAATATATAAAAATAATAATAATAATAATAAATATTATTAGTACATTTTTTGTGAGCATGGTTTGCTCCAGTATACTTCTAATACATTGATCCTTGACATTTGTTTACGGACACATTTTCTTTTCCTTTGAGAGTCAAGAGTAATTATTTTCGAATGTTAGGTGTTAGTTAGTTATAGTGGCTTGCCCATTGCGCAAACTCAGTAAATTTTGTTCAGTAAAATTTTGAACCTAAGTTTTGAGTTTTAATTTTAGTTTTTATCTCTACTTCTTTTTATCCATGATCGAATAATACACTGCTAAAAAGATTTTCTTCAGCACTAAATAAAATAAAAAAATTCAAGAACAAATTAGTTACAAATATTTTTCATCGGATTTAAAAATTTAAACATAAAGTTGTCATTGTTCTAAACGTCCACCATGCAGAAACTCTAAATAAAACTTTCCTTTTAACGGTACATGACAGTTGTGCGTGATACTCCCTCCCCTTGAGCCTTCAGCTCTTCCAACTGACGACAATGCGATAAAACTAAACAGGTTTTTACCAGACTTGTCTACTTTTATTTCCGTTGGCAACATGGTAATGTAATTAGCTTTTAGTTGTTTGTTGTCAACTCAGATTTTTACCTCGAGATAACATTTTACAGGTTTGTTTTTACTCAATAATATTGCTGCATGAATTAAACATTTCAACATTAATGTTTTATTAAGCGTGATTTTATGCTTTATAGCGCAGTAGAATTAAGTGAAAAAATGGGTTGAGGTAGAAATAATTGGAAAAAAATTATTCTTGTTGTAAATGGTAGGTAATATGCTCCTAATTGGCATATTAAAAATGTACATCCGTAAAGTCGCTGGAAACCCCTCAATATCACGTTATTTTAAGACCAAAACGTGCAGCATAAAAACGGGTATAAACGGTCTTATTTAAAACCGGAGATATAAGATAAATAATCCAAAATAATATTCAAAACACGGAATGTCGATTATAAATGCATAGGGCTGAATTGTTATTTGAGCACAGCTTTTTAACGAATCGAGATTTTTTCAAACGGATTTCAGAATTGAGTTCAGGGTAAAAATCTAGTCTATAATGATGTGTCACAACACAAACTTTACATTTGAAAAAAATGATATCCATATGGCAGATCCAAGATGGCGGCCAAAAATGAGTATCTTGTCAAAATTAAGAACCAATTCCCCAACAATAGTTAGTTGGTGGTGGTCCAAAGTCAATATCTTGAAAAAAAATTGATAGAAAATACAGTCGAGAGACTATTTTCAAGAATTTTTTTATGGTGGGAAAAGCCGCCATCTTTTAACGTGAGGACCATATTGCCTACCATTTACAACAAGAATCATTTTTGTTCCATTTTTTTTCTACCTCTACCACTATTTCTACTATATACTATTAGTCAATACTAGGTCTCAAGTAGTGAAGAATAAAAAACAGAAGTATAAATAATGTTTAAGGCACTGTATTAAAAAGATAATACATTCAAATAATGCTTGTATTTAATCGATCCTCCAAGATCCCACAGTAGGCCTATATTAAAAATACCCCCGTCGCAGCAAACCTGCGAACTCAGGGAATTTTCAGTAAAAAACAATAATTAATCAATTATTACAAAAGCATATATAAAAAGTGATATAATTATATATTAAAATAAAATGCCGTCGTTCGTTTTGCATAGTCTCTGTAAAAAAACTGATAAATAAGTTTAATTTATTAAATATATATTTAATTTAAATAAATAGGCTAGATTGTTATTTTTTTTAGTAAAAATAGAAAATCCTAAATACTTTTAATATACTCGTGAAATACTCAACAGGTTTCGTTAAACAACGTTCTGCTGCCCTGATACTAAAAAAGATGACAAAAAAATGAAGCTGAAAAACCATGGAGTCCAATGGACAAAACAGGGACAAAAAGGAGCCTTCCAGTGGTATTTTCGCTAAAAACTCGGAGACCAATGGACTTAGAGCAACGATTCAAGATACCAAATTGTTTGTTTTTTCAAGCTGAATCCAATTGTGCAAACAATAATTTGATTACTTTAATTTTTCAATTTGAAAAAGCCAAAAAAACCCATCAGCCCCCAAATCAGCCTTTACCCCACTTTGGATATGTCAATCTCGCCGGTTTACGAACTCATCCAAGAGAACCTAGTTTTACAATGTATAATTACATGTGTGTACTAAATTTTGTTACAATCGGGCGATTTTTACGAGAGTCATCGTGCTTACAGACACTCAAAAAAAATGAAAATTCTATTCCCCATATAAGCCCATGTTAAATTTTGAAACAAATCGTGATTTTTGCAGTTAAAAATGCATTCCGGCGATAAACTCACTTTATATCCAGAAAGTAGACATAAAAAGCTATCCATTGGTATAAAAATTATTATGATTGCTGAGGTTACTCAGAACGGATATTTTTGTCCACTCCGTTAAAACGACCGTAATAGCTTATTTCTAAGGAAATTCGCTAACAACACGGTCATTTAAAGACTCACGGACAAAACGCAAATAATAGTACATTACATATTAAGCACTAAAAAATGTAAGTTATTTTAATAACTTTTCAGTTTTAATCCCATTCTATGAGAACCTACAGTAAATTTGTAAAAGAACAGGGTCAAAAAGTACGAAAAATTTATCAGTACAGAAATCAGAAAATTGAATTTAGTACTCTCACAATGTTTTTATTAATATCTTAGTTTAATATTTTATTATACTGGACAGCAAATAAAAAACATCCGTGAAGTGTAAAAAAGATACAGTATTAGACTTTATGCATGCGAATGGCATTCCAATTTCACCGACCAGTAAAGGGTGCCGCAATTAAATGTATAAATTACAGTGACTATCGGCAGTGGAAACTTTTACATTCCTTTCTGAATTGTCCAATAAATTGATTCTAAATCACACCGTCGCTCCCTATACCTTTCCCACATACCGATGAGCTTCAACTATTTATCAGCTTTTCTCAAGTATAAATTTAATTAGTTGTGAATCAAGTTTTAAGCTCCAGGAACTTTTATAATATTAAAGCTAGCATAACCCTTTATTACCTAGACTTTAACAGACTTTTCGCTAAAATCAATAGAATTAAATTGTATGGTTTATAAATTAAAATTAATGACACAACTATTATTTGTGTTATTGTTATTTTAAAGACTTTCTAACATTTGCTTGTTCCATGCAGTAACTTTAGCACCATGAAAGGTAATATCTATAAGACGAGTGCTTTAAAAAAAACTTTTAATCAATATTTGCAACCCATAATTCTCGCAAGAACTTTTTGAACAAAAATCTATAATCTTTTGTAGAACGGAATCGATGGAATATTTATAAAAAGTTTGTGGAACCAATATAATAATAATTCATTCGTTAATATACTAACTCGTTTAACCCTTTAACGTCCACCGGGACTTTAAAGTCCCATTATATAAAACTCTGTTTATTTTAAAATGAGAAGGAAACACCATTCCGTTGACCACTGGGACTGACTAGTCCCATGTTTGTTGGAATTTTAGAGTCGATTTTTCGTGCATTTGGCTGCACTGATAACCCCACCATCTGTTTTATTGTCATGGTAACAGTGTGACCAATACATGTGTTGTTGCGTCTTATTATCTGCTTGTAGTAATGGGAAATACACAAGAAAAATGCATATTTTAGATATATTAATTGTTCAAAAACATTAAATTCATGTTTTTATTGCTTTGCAATGTCATTGTTGTCATACAAAATAAAATATTTGTATTTTAAAGTTATTTTATATAATATTTATACATATAATTTGTATATTTAAGAATTATCATACATTATTTATAAATACTGTATTATCATTATTATTATTATATATTATTTATGTGTATATGTTTAATCTGTGTTTATATATTTTATGTGTAATTATTTTTATATAATTATTTTTATTTTTAAATTTTTATTCCATTTTGTATTATGATTTTTAATATCATAAAATATAAAAAATTATTGAAAAGTTGCTCAATAGCAACTTGGTAGGGTGGGTTATTTTACCCTTATAATATTCATCTAATGGAAAGACATTTTTCAAATTACTGCCCAACGGCCACTTAAAAGTTTTACTTTCTCCCCCCTATTCAATGTATATGGAGAAAGTATTGTTTTCATCAATATTTTCGAATTTGAGTTGTTAGTGGATATATTCGTTGTAGTGCTCCCTGAATCCAAAAAAGTGGTTTTTGGCGTGGTGTATGTCTGTCTGTGTGTGTGGATGTATGTGTGTGTGTATGTGTGGATGTAAAACAAAGCTAGAGACGACACCAGTGGACCGATTTTCATGAAATTTGGCATGTAGGTATAAAGCCGTGGTATCTCCAGGCTTATTTTTCATTTTTTTGGAATTTTTGATTTTTAAGGGTATTTACTCCATAAAACCCATAAAAAATGACAAAAATCCAAATTTCTCAAAAACGGCTCCAACGATTTTGAAAAAAATTTCACGGTTTTTAGTGCTTAAGATGAAAAACAAAATGACACCACCCGAATGTCTGTAAAAATTCAAGTTCAGAAGTTATGGGGGTTTAAGTGTTAAAAAATTCATATTTTTCAAATTTCACAAAATATGTAACCTCTAAGGGAAATATACTTACAACCATTAAATTCGACTTGAAAAACTAAATAATCCAGTATTTTGAATCATTAGTTTACGTCAACTGGTTGCGGAGATAATTGATATTTTAGTTCGGCGGTAAACGCAGTACGTTGTCCAATGTTATTCTTATGGTAAATATTTAAAAACCGATATCTCCGTTATTTACTAACCAATTTCGATAAAATTTGGTATATATTTGTGTGATTAATTAATTGTTAATTTGTTTTATTACACTGAATAGGTTTTCTGGTTTTAAATGACTTGAAGGGAGAAAGTATGTGTCAGTTTCCTGATACCGTTATTTTTTGTAGGGGACATAATGCCCAATGGGACCACAAGGTCCCGTTAACATTTTTTACGATAAAATGTTTATTTATTATTTTTCATCACATGTCATCTGAAAATTTTTGTTTGTTTTGATATTATCTACCAAAAAAACATACATTTTGTTAAATATAAAAAAAAGTTTTGCTGGGCGATAAAGGGTTAACCTAACAATCTAAATGTATCACGAACTAATTGTTTATTCTAACCATCCAAATGTTTTACAAAAGGTTTAGGTTGAATAATTTTGCAAGATACTACCCTATAAGACTTTGTGAGGCCGAATGAAAGCGAATAAAGTGATAGTTTGAAATGTTGTAAAAGAAAATGTAATGAAATTTACATTTAGACTTCATAGAAGTAAATAAATGAAAATGGAAAGATAATTATTTTTTAAGTCGAACAATAAATGATTTTCTGTAAACTTACATTTAATGAAAATTTGAAACTTTTGTCCTATTTTATTAAGCTGTAATAATTAGTAATCTCACAAAGAATTGTATTAAGAACAATAAAGTAGAATAGCTTCTTGAGATCAAAGGAGTTTAAATTACCAAGGCCTCGGGATTCTTTCGCTTTTCTTCGCAGTTTATTGCAATCTCCAGATAAGAATTCGAAGATTCTGCTATTTGATATTGAACTTTTATCAAAATATCTCTTTGCTTGTTCAAAGTTGTTCTAAAGTCATATTTAAAATAGTACAGAGACAACGACGATCTGTGTTTTTACAGATTGCCTACTGGGCGAAATTCAATAAGAAAATCGGGTTTAGCTTTTTAAATCATTATTGCTTTAATAAATCATGTGTCTTGTTGACATTTTGTTCTTATTCCGTAACCAAAGTAGCAACCATTTAATAAGCTCATGTCATTTTTTAATAATTTCAAGTCAAGATGATACGCCTCCTTCTATAGGCTGTTTTTTTTCAAAAATTTGATATTTTTCAAAAGTGACATTTTTTATTCCAAATTTAGTTCTGAACATGTATTCAAAGTTTCATTTGATTCTGAAAATTATTTCAGGTATTTTTGAAGTAAAATTGAAAACTGCGCTCGGCGATTTCAAGTGATTTTAATTGTTTGTGGAGTGTAGTGAAAACTTTAAACTGCGTTTCCTCAAAACTATGTTTTTCATCGACTGCATTTACGGAAGTTTGAATACCGTAACTCTGTAACTACTTATTATTTTCTAATGATATTTTAACCAGATGTTCTTGATTGTATTTAGAAGATTTGTGTGTATAGAGGACATTGTGCAATTATTTTTTCTTTTTAATTTCACCGTTTTACATTGAAAATATGCTTTTTTCGTCAAATTTTTCATCATATTGAAAAAATTTTATTAACAATGCATTTTTTGTGTTACCATATTTTTAATACACAGAAATATTCATTGTTATATGGGGAAGTAAAATATATTTACTTTTTTACATTATATTGTTAGCAAAAATTGAAAATATTAATATTCAAAATTGAAAATATTAAAAAATATTCTTAAAATCTTCAAAATTACCCCAAAGTCACCCAAAATGTATTTAGATAACATTTTTTTTATATAAATCCTCTAATTTGGTCAAGTAAAAACAGAATAAACCCAAAAAACCATTAAAAATAAAAAATAAAAAAGTCTTAGAAGGAGGCGTATATCTTAATTTTTCTCCAATTCCCAAAACCTATGGTAAAATAATGGGGATTGTGCCCACCTACAGGAAAATATAATTCTATGTGCCTAAAATTGCCCTCCATTGAACACACCTAGAAAAAAAAAGGATCACAAAAATCATGCTTGCCTGTTAATAATATAGATATGACACTCAAGCTGATTGCGGGGAGACTGATAAAAAAAACGCAATAACAAAATTAATGAAGCATATCTTGATCAAACATAATTTTACAATAACCAATTTTTTTTAATACCATATAGTAATGACTATATGACATAAACAGTCTTTTTTATTTTATACAGAACTCTCCTAAAATAGTAATGACAGTTTTTTTGACACATACTAATTTTTTAAAGTTAGACCCCTATCATTTTAGAGCCTAGAAAATTTAAATTGTTCAGGTACTTTTCAATTCATATACAATTTCAATGCATCTATAAAAAAAACTTAAGAAAAAGTATGATTCAGTGAAGTCACAAAACAGAGAAGACAATTTCGTTTACGTCGACACATAAAATATTCTAAGAAATCGTCTTTAAAGACCTATAAAGCCTATAAAATTATGGAAATCCATTCAGCCGATTTACACTAATTTTTTCATCTATGTAAGAAAAACAATAATAGGCGAGTAGGCCTAACCAAACAGGTAACTAATATCAGTACCTCTTCAAGATTACTTAGATATTTAAAGATAAATTATAGATTTGTTATTGCTGACTATCAGCCGTGGATTTTTCAACATCAATTATAACCAATGTTTGGGAATAGTTATGAGAGAAAACGAGACAAAAAATAAAATGAAAAAATATCGTTTGAGTATTGTGTTACTAACATTAAATACCCCCGTTTCAGCAGACCTGCATACTCAGCGAATTTCAAATGTAAAACAACATATTTCAATCCAACACAGCAATATTCGACATGTTTTTGTAAGCTCCATAAGAATAACATGGGGAATGAGTATGCAGGTTTGCTGCTACAGGTATATAAAAAGTGGGTGGTTTTAATTCAATATTTAGTAGATCTGAACTAGAAGAAGCCATTTACCAAGTTTTATCAAGATATGTTGAGAAACAAGCGAGATATAGAATTTTACTTATTTCCCTTAAGGTTAACCTTGGGTTAAGGTTAACATTGGGACAACGTACTGTGTTTACCACTTTCAATATCTCGGCAACCAATGGACATAGAGCAGTGATACTAAATTGTTTGTTTTTTTGAGCTGAATTTAATGGTGCAAACAAAAACTTGATAATTTTTATTTTTATATGTAATAAACTCAAAAAACCCATTTTTTGGGGGGTTTACCACCCTTTACCCTCCCTTCCAGTAGTCCGATCGGGCTGGTTTACGAACTCGTCCGAATAATTACTACTTTACACGTCCATGCCAAATTTAATTAAGATCGGACCATTTTTACGTGAGTTATCCTGCTTAAAGACGCATAGTTATACATATATTTATGTAAATGAATGAATAGTGTTGTTTGCTTCTGGGGGCCCCAAAACGAGAAGTTATCATGGTCTCGGCCATAGGTCTTACCATGAGTACTACAGTAACAGCTTCTTTCCTATAGGGGAAATTCGCTAAAATGTAAACAATCAAACAGGTAATTTGTTTTAAATTTTATGACTATTTAATTATCGAGCAGGCATCTATTTGGTGGCATAAAACTCCCAATATTTCATGTAGTCCGGCATTCAGATTCATATACAGAGAAATTGGACATCGACTAAAACCGGAAATACGACGTTTCACGTTGAACCGTAAGCCCTCGTGTTTCCAATAAAATATTAATTGGGGAAATAGATACTTATTGATTTTCCAAGTTGATAACGATTATAAAGGTTCGACGTGACGATAGTATCTGTTAAATCTTGAGAGGCTACACATCACAAATGTATAAATGAACTAAATATAATATTGTATAATATAGATTTCAAGGCGAAACTTTAGAATTCGTCTCCATAGTTAAAATCTATGTTAAAAATCGATGTTATTCGATATTTACAATAGCGATTATGTAATCACAATAAAGTTTCGATATCGTAACCGATACATCACTATAATCAGTAGTTCATAATCCAACTATAATTTCAATAAACGTGATGAAACCTAACAGTCACACAATGTGAATAAAACTTATTATGGTATATTACATAATGTTATCAACATATCATAACCCAACTACACTTTTCATCACAATTTCTAATATGAAACCAAACCAGTTAGCAAACAAAATCTTCCCATTTTTTTAATGTACTATAGGGTTGTCAGTTTCTCTAATTCTAATAGAACATTACTAAAATCGACGTTTTAAAAATAGTCACATACATTGTTTATTTACAATAATTTATACAATAATAACAAGAATAAAACACATGTTTATTAAAGTATTCGATAAAATTACATCAAATCAGAAAACATCGATTTTACCAGAGGTGATGGACTCTAAAGTTTAGCCGATTTCGATCCTACATCGAGAATCATCATTGTTCGTTTCCTCTTCATGTGGGTTTACTTATATGATACAACTTTCACTGCGGCGATGACTTTGCCAAAGTAATAGGCTGCAAGTCAAAAAAATAAATGACGAAAACAATACTTATAGTTAAATTTTTTTAATATGAGTAATTAACCTTTTTAAGAATCTAAGGTATTTGTCAGTAAAATAGGCCTTTTTTAAACTTTTAAGAATTTTTTACGAACATAATTCTAATTTAACGGTATATTAAAATATTATTATGGGGACTTATAATTTATAAAACGTTTTATGGTTTTTCACTTCGTAACAGAAAAGGATTAGAGCTTTGAAAGTGGATATTAAAACGCTTCTTATCACATGCGCCAGGCTCTCAGGTATTGTAACACAAACATCAACATTTCCTTCCACAATCATGATGTCTTATATAGCCTTTTCCATATGCACATTATTTTATGTTCTCAAGTTGCCTTCAGAGTGATCTTTAAATACCGCTAAATATGATAAAACTAGTATGTTGTTTGCTATTGAGTATCGAAAAAGGAAGAAAAGAAAGCACCTCATCGGTTTACTAGTGAAAGTATTTTTTCCAATTTTAAAATATGGTATGGTTATTTTAAGCACGCATATTGTGCGTTAGTCTAAGGAAAATCTAAACCAGAGTAGATTTAATTCTCTGTGGATAGATGTCAAAGTAATGTTATAATTTATATGTCCTTGCATAGGCGTCGCGCCGGGGAGGCACGGGGGGCAAGTGCCCCCACAACATAAAAAAAGTTTATTTTGTAGCCGCCAAACAACATTAAAAATCCAAATAAAAATTATTTTCTGCTATTCTCTAAAGTCGTTTCTATACTCATAAGTAATTTAAACCAATCAGTTAGATGTTAATTTTACCATATTAATCGTCCACGTTCATTTTATTTTTATATTTAATCATTATTACAATCAATTGATATGAGTTTAATTATCTAAACAAAGTGGTTGGATGAAGAGTTATACATTCCTTGAGTAAGCCCGTTATTTGACTGGGCGAGGGTTGGTCACTCTGCGCTGTGCACATACTGCCATTCTGTCATCCTTTAACGTGGCGTTTTTAACCTGCAAGCTACAGACGAGAATGCCACGAGAATGACATAAACGGAAATAAAACGGCCAATAAAGTAGAGGAATTGTGAGTAAGAGTCATTTTTCGACCGCCTAATTTCTAAACATAGAAAAAGATAACTCTAGTGGTTTTTGGGTAAACATTCTTCAACAATCACGTGTTAAAAATCTAAGTAGTATGTAGTGGAACTTTTCCCGCAAATTTACTTTGAAAATCTTAAATAAACTAAGCTTTTTAGTGCTGTATATTTCGCAGTTTTTATGGCTTAAAACCCCACTTCTGAGTACGAAAAACCAAAATTTTACGGGAGGGGACCCCCGTACCCCCCTTTTCTGGGGGGTATTCAATACCCCCAGGCCCCTTGGTCAGTTGTGCCCCCCCCAAAAGTTTGGTTTACGCTACGCCAATGTGTCCTTGCATTAAGTCAAGGAAATTATTGTATAGTCTTTAAACTCTTAGGCCATGTCGGTAAGATATAACAAAGATGTATAAAATAAAATGAACTGCACTTTATTTTCAGTCACAGCAGCGAAAAAACTAGCTGATATTATTTTCATTTTATCGCCAATTATGTGGCAATGCAAGCTAAATGAGTTCTGCTTTATTTTTTAATAACCTGCAGCAAAAAAAACTACATACCCCTCGACCAGTACGCCTTCAATGCGGAAATTTGTTAATTGAAAAGCGTAGATATTCTATCTAGAAAAATTAAACTTGAACCCCCTATACCGACAGGATTGTTATCACATTTCACCCTGAAACACCCATGTATTTTCAATATAACACTGGAATACATATTTACATAAATGCATTATGCAAATCCAAAAACAATCATATAAATGCAATCGAAATTAAATTTATTTTTAAGCAGGAGAAAATATGGGAATCACTGTTTCTTCCTTTTTACTCTCCCGGGATAAGAAGCCGTCTGAGACAATGAATATACTAACGATTGTTGACACTGCGTCATTGACTTTCTGCTTCCGTGCCTCCGCAAATCTCGAGGATTGTCATCATTTGATGTCGACTATCATTAAACCAAACTGTTGGTCGGTAGTATTCTCATTGGATGTGCTAAAATCATAAAGCATCCAATGCGATTTTAAGCTGGAAATGAAACTGAAATTAAAACTTTACATACTTCATTTCTCGAGAAAAAAATATTTTTTTCTTATCATGATAGGTACAAATGAAAATAGGATTGACAACTGCGATTAAGAAGCGAGGAAGTTATTTCAGATAAAGTATTATTGCTTTGAAAAAAATGGGACGAAAAATTGCTTTTATTTTCTGAAATATACGTTCATTCCAGAAGAAAATTCATAGATACATTTTCTCATTGTAAAGTCTTACTCAATTAACAAGGCCCAGCCTTCCGTAAGCCTGATGCTAAAATTAACATTATTCTGTGGGAGGCCTCGGCCACATTATCCAACTCGGTCTGTAGTTCGGTAGTCGATTTCTTCAAAATGAAATTATCTCTATTATTTTTTCAACAGTCGTTTAATTTGCAGCCATTACAAAGTACTTTTCCTTCCGTGGCGTTTGAAAAATTAACTCTAATATGCCTTAAATTGATTTTTAGTAATGGTTATTTTAGTATATAGCCTATTATATATATATATATATATATATATATATATATATATATATATATATTTATATTATTTTTAACATTTCAGAACACAGTACCCTGTTTTAAAATTATTTAATTAGACCAACATGTTTCGGAACTTTAGCCCATGGTCACGGTCTTTAAATTAATCTAACCTTATATAAAAATATTTATATAGAGTTTTTATAAACACATTGCCAAATAAATTCGTCAGCTGTTTTCAGATAGACTTCATTATTTTATCTTTGGGTTCTGGATGTTATAATTTTTTCATATATTGAATTCTTCTTGTTTACTTGCATTTTGTTGATTATATTCTTTGGATCTTTTTTATTATGATGGTATATTTCATCATATATATATATCATCATCATATATATATTAATATTCATCAGTATATTATCATCATATATATATCAATTGGCTATACATGACGTACATTAATAGGGACACTTAATATAAGCCCAGCTTAAAAGTATATACCCTAGTCACAGTAACCCTACGTACTCAGCGACTTGCCAATACAAAGATAAACAGAAATTATCAATTAATACCAAAAAATATAATTAGTTTAAATATAAAATATATAAAATTAGTTTAATCGTGTTCCCGTACGTCAATTTAAGAAAATACTCAACAGATGATTGACTTCAATCAATGTTTTAGCGTTTATGACATATGTTTAAGAACTGATTACAATTTTTGGTCATTCTTATAAGATTCGAATCGTGTTTTATTGTCATTACAGGTAAGTACGGTTCTCATTACAAAAACACTGAATTACTCCCCCTCATTATTACCAACTCATTATTAAATGAAAGGACCGTTTTTTAAACAACCGAAGCATGTGGTACCTCCAGTATAGACTCTAACCTCCTTGAAAACATATTGTTTATTTCCATTGATGATGACAAACTCACATACTTTCACACTCATAATATTATTATAATTTTTGCTTACATATTTTTAAAATATGTAGAGGTAAGTAGTGTTAACTTATTTTTTCATAAGAAACCTAAAAAGAATCATAAATTGTGAAATTCTTTGATGGCTCTTAACAGTTTTATCAGTGCACATTGGTACCCCTTGATTTAAAGTGCCTAGGGTACCAGTTGTAAGCGAGCAGAGTGCAGTTGAGAGGCCCAGACTCACGTCGTGTTGTTAAAACACAATATGGTAAAAGTATTTAGTTATAGAGCACTAACAAATGCTGTTGTTATAAAATGGTTAGCATATTGAGTTAGTTCTAGAACACTAATAAAATAATTTCATCGCCGGTCGGTAGCGAAGTTGCGCTTCAATTCGTTGTTTGTCCTGTAACTTGGCCATAACACTGAACGCTCCTTATCGGCGCCGCCAAGCCTCTCTTCTTCTAACATAAACATAAACAAGCCTTTCTGGTGTTGTAAAGTCTTGCAGAGCTGCCATTACATATTATGTACCCTACAAGGTTTATTCTTGACACATACAAGGTTCCCTAAGTCTATTTCTTACAGTACCCTCTTTATTATTACCTTTTTAATCTTAATTTTTAATAAAATACTTATTCATCCATAAAAAAAGTAAACATTTTGCAGTAAAAATAAGTTTTGTAAGTAAAAATTACTTGTATATACAAGAGTAAATACCAACATCGCAGCAGACCTGCATACTTAGCGAATTTCTAAATGCGTTAAAACATATATAAAGCTAAGAGGGCGATATATGACATGTTTTTATAATCTCCACAAGAATATCATGGGAATGAGTTTGCAAATTTTCTGCAAAGATGATGTTAGAATGGGTGGCTTTGAAAAAATACTGACACTGGAAAATCTTGAAACAACTTATGAGTTAGATATCTTATATAAATTGTGAACAACTTATATGAATCAGAGTTTAAATCCTAAAGTATTAGCTTTTAGATAATTAATTAACAGGTATAAAGACTAATACCCCGTTGCAGCAGACCTGCATACTCAGCGAATTTCAAATGCAAAAGAGCATATTTCAATCCAACATAGCAAGATTTGACATGTTTTTGTAATCTCCATAAGAATAACATGGGGAATGAGTATGCAGGTTTGCCGCAACAAGTATGTTAATTCAAGTTTATTGACTGCAATTTACAATGTTAAGAAAACCTACTTCATAATTTGATTTAATTGGAGGTAGTTCCTAGAATTTGGGATACTTTGTCCTAGGTAGAATTTCATTTTGAGTTTTCTTTTATTATAATTAAGGCATAACAATTGTACGCATATTTATATCTTATGAACTGGTTATTATTACAAGTTAAGCTACTACCAAAAGAATGAAGCATTGAATTAATAATTTACTTTTAATAGTTAAATCAATCACTTTATTATTGATATTCTTAAGTAAACAAGATCTGTCAAATAAAAGTCTTTCTCCTTTTATGTCTCAATGGCAATAATTGCAGTTCTCTCTTGATGTATTTCGTGTACGTTTAGTAGTTAAATAATGTAAACTGTATAATTTGATATAGGCTACTTTTTTGAAAAAACATATACCAGATTTACTATCTTTTTCCTCAACTATAAAGCTTTATAAAATTTACTTCATTTAGTAACCAAAAAACGCCTTATAAAATGTACCTTAATAATTAATATATAGTTACTTCTAGTTTGTATTGATTATTTCAGATCAGATAACCCCAGTTCTTTGAGCCGATTCTTCCAGACTATTTTATTATCCAGGCAGTTGCCAAAGACAATGCGAAGTGAGAAACGTGTTCAACTTAAAGTTTACAAAATCAAACTCTGAGTGTTTGTGTTTATAAACTGTTGTCACCCTTTGTCTGTACTGTAATCTTCTCTCGTTGGGTTGCGATATTAAACTGTATTTCATTGACATGTCTAACATTTGTTGAGTGAAGATTAAACTGTTTAAATTCACTAGAATCCATGAGCCGAAGTAGAACGTTTATAAATATTTTGGGAAATTTAGATGTACTCAATGATATTGTCAGTTAAATACTTCAATAACCTTCAATTACTTAATGTAAGGCAAAAATTTCTTCCAAAAGTTTAAAATTAGTAAAATTATTTTTCGGACTTTAAAACAACACTAACCTACCTACCCTCGAAGTAATCAATTCCTAAACTGAAAGTATGTGAAATTGTTTGTTGTTTCATCATGTCTAAGTTACTGAACTAATATACCTGTTATTTTTTAGATAATTCACACAAGTAATTCATAGGTCAACACCTCATTATCTTGTTTCTCTTTTATGTTATATTAGGAAGTAATTAGACGAAAAAGATGCGTGGACACCTAAAGATATTCTATCTAAATTGGGACCTTGTTCAGAAGGCACTCGATAATAGAAAACCCTCTATAATAATGACACTTTTTAAGTTCCATTGAAATTGTAGTTATATTTAATATTTTTATTACAAAACTAACATCAATAACAAGAGTATCTTGATAACTATACTGTTTTACAATCCCCTGTTTTAGACTCTCCTCATCAAGATTCTAACTAACTGTACCAGAAAAAGTTATTTTATTTACATTATACTACGCAGAAACCTTTCTGAAAACTAACGTTTAATGTATGTTTTGATAGGTTGCATTAGAGGAATGTAGTGAAGACAGTGGCAGCACTGGTAATAGTATCAATTTTTTTTTAATTGGACGCTAGGTTTGAAGAATAGAGAAACGTAGTGGTTTATGCAAAAATACATACGATTAAATATGTTTTTTCTGAGTAGTATGATACTCTGTAGTATGATACCGGGCTTGTATCGTACGTTACAAGCCCGGTAAGTTTTACCGAACTCGTATGAAAATCCCGCACTCGCCTCTGGCTCGCGCGGGAACTATCATGCTCGTCCGGTAAAAGAGTACTTACCGGTCCAGTAAAGTAATATAATATTAAGCAGTTCAAATGTTAATTGCTCGATTACATCTACTAAGCTAGCGAAGAACGAGTATAGCACCTGGTAGATTGTACAACTGATATTCCATGAGTCTGATTCAGAAAAATAAATTTGATGTATAAATAGATACTAGTGGCTTGAAGGGGTTAAAAGCCCCTAATGAGGGAAAATTCAAACAATCCTTATTTATTATAGTACAGAATAGGCCTACCATCATAGCAAACTCTACCTTAATTTGATATCTAGCCTACCACATGGTTTTCAATCAAATATCAGCATCATATGTTTTATGTTAACAAAGCTGACGTTTTTAGATCCCAATGCTTTTTAAATAGCAGATATTTTACGTTAATTCTCGTTTTCTGGTAAATTTCAAGCAATTTCATTATTTTTCCCGCAATCACGGAACAGATACCTTTAATTTGAGCCCTATGCCATCTTTCTACGACTTGCCAGACGCCCACAATTTCGACGCAAAGAATCGCCTTACGAAATTAAATATATGATTGAATATTTATATGACGAAACATAAAAAACATTTTTCTCTATTATCCTCTAAATACTGACTATTGCAAATGTTTGGTCAGACTATAAAATTTGCAATTTTCCGTTTGTTGTAAAAAAAAATACATTTTATCTTTCATCAAATAATAAAATTCATACCTCTGAAAGTTATCGTATCGCTTGATCACGTGCCAGTTTCAATTATAGAAGAGTGTCGATTTTAATTGGATACTTGTAACTGTGGAGTTTCATTAACCGTGGCTTAATTGAATTGAACATTCATGCCTCTATTGTAGTCTCTCGTTTTATATTTATTATTTTAGGATAAGAAATTATGTTATTATTACGTTTTTGTTGATATTATGAATTGTAGAATAATGTCATTCGCATATAGTACGTTTAATTACGATAATTAAAGCCTTGGTTTTCAAAATGAAGTCCAGTGATTTCATAACATAAGTGAAATTGTCTTAATTGCAAAATATGTATGTGATCATTAGGCTTAATAGTTCGAAACCAATACATATTCCTGTCTTGCGAATAAAAAGAAAAAATGGCTTTCATTGAAATCATGAAATTAAGCCTTAAACGTTTTAAATGAAAATTACTAGAGATCGCTTTACGGTCTTGACGCAGTTTTATAAGTTGTATAAGTTATAAGAAGTTGTCAGTTATAAGAACGGGTATAAGTTATAAGAACGGGTGTTAAATCGATGTTCATGGTCGAGATTCAATAAGAAATATTAGTTTATTTGTTTACTCCTCACTGTATGCAATTTTTAAAATTTTTACATTTATTATATCACTATAATGAAAATAAAAACCCCTATGTTAATTTACAAATTGAAGATTTATTTTCTGCAAGCCTCAAAGAATAATGTGAATTTTAATGGGATCTCGCACAAATACGAAGGAAAATTCCTTTCAAACGACGTCCTTGAATCTTTCCTATAATGGCAAAGAATTACAGGAAAAAACCACACGATTTATAATCAGTCTCAGTCAGACAATTCAACACTACAGTGTATTGAACCATTGCACCAGAGTGCAATAACTAACCGTCACTTAAAACTGTATATGTAAATGCTTTATTTTGATTGACGAAATCCTTAAGAAGTTATATTGTTTACAAGAGTGACTCTACTTCTACGTCTTATATTCTACATCGCATTCTTATTAGCCGCTACTAAAAGATACTTGTGGTAACTCTAGGAGAAAGACAAGGCAATATATTTAAGAAAGCTCGTATGTGTCAAGAGTGAACAAAATAGAGAGAGAAAAACAAGAGTATTATACAAAATACTTAATGGCAACTGTTCAAGACTTTATGTAACAGAAATCATGTTTATGTTCAGGTTCAAGTTTATGTTCATGTTTGTGTTGAGAGGCTTGGTGCCCCCGATAAGACCAGTTCACTGTTATGGCTGAACGCATACACCCTACGCAGCTAACTTAGCTCCCGGCTTGAATATATTACATTTATTTTAGTTTCAAAAGACATATGTGATATGTAACATTTATTTTACACTTGTTCATCTAGGAGTCTACTATTTTACTTCAGTCAGTGTTACAAAAACACACAGGTTTTCATCAAATGTGTATTGCATAAAAAATGTTATATAAAGTTTTATGATCCTTTAATAAGGGGGGTTATTGTGAATAATATATAAATCATAAATTAAATTTGAAATAAATTATTATCTTTGTCAGAGTCTTAAAGGCCATGTCTAATAAATATAAGATTTATTAAATTGAGTAATTCAGCTAAAAACGAGGTTTAAATTATGACAAAGAAAAAGTTTACTTAGAAAATCTTCAAAGAAAATTCACTTTCAAGAAATTTACCAGTACAAAGCGGATTATACAAAGAAATCCGCGAGTTTCTTCAAAACGTGGCGAGAATAAAAATAATCAACGATGTTGACTGACTTTGTTAAGCCTTGAAAAGCGACTTAAAAAGCCGATGAAATAAAAATTCCACAAATTGGCATTAAATATTTTGATAAATAACATGAGGTGTAAAATCTACCTTGTCCCATTTATTATCGTATTAAAAATAAATTTACAGTTAATTTCATACAGCGTCGAGCGGAAAGTTGTAATATTTTAAAACAGATGTGGGAGGATCAACTTTTCATTTCCTGACTGTGCCCAAATTTCTTAAAATTTCAACATGACGAGCTACTTCCTACTCCGTTTGAATATACAACATCTCAAACTATAATTACTTTTGTGAGAGGCTCTCCTTTCGGGAGGAGGTCTATTAACGCAAACAAACCCCTAGTATAGTATTAAAGTTGCAATGCTGTTCTGTTTTAATAAAAGGTTTCTTACTTGCTTGTGACGGCAGTAATTCTAAAAATCAGCTCTGCACTGGGAAACGCTTGATTTATAAAGAGACTTTTATTTATTTATTATTAATAAATAAATAAATAAAATAGAAATGTATGTCTTTTTGTAGAAATGTATTATGTATTACACAGCTCAATAATTTTTGAAACCACATGTCAATTTATTATTTTACAATTATTTATGGTGTTTAAAATGTAATACGCTCTAAGACGTAACATAAAAGAAAGTGGGGCCGGCGCGCGGCGACATAAGACCGAGTGAGATGTACCAGAACGCCGTGTTGAGTTTGTGATATACAGTAACACTTAATCCCCTAGACTCTGTGCCGACCAGAACGCCGTGTTGAGTTTGTGATATACAGTAACACTTAATCCCCTAGACTCTGTGCCGACCAGAACGCCGTGTTGTGTTTGTGATATACAGTAACACTTAATCCCCTAGACTCTGTGCCGACCAGAACGCCGTGTTGAGTTTGTGATATACAGTAACACTTAATCCCCTAGACTCTGTGCCGACCAGAACACCGTGTTGTGTTCGAGATATACAGCAACACTTAATCCCCTAGACTCTGTGCCGACCAGAACGCCGTGCTGTGTTCGTGATATACAGCAACACTTAATCCCCTAGACTCTGTGCCGACCAGAACGCCGTGTTGAGTTCGTGATATACAGCAACACTTAATCCCCTAGACTCTGTGCCGACCAGAACGCCGTGTTGAGTTTGTGATATACAGCAACACTTAATCCCCTAGCCTCTGTGCCGACCAGAACGCCGTGTTGAGTTTGTGATATAAAGCAACACTTAATCCCCTAGACTCAGTGCCGACCAGAACGCCGTGTTGTGTTTGTGATATACAGTAACACTTAATCCCCTAGACTCTGTGCCGACCAGAACGCCGTGTTGAGTTTGTGATATACAGTAACACTTAATCCCCTAGACTCTGTGCCGACCAGAACGCCGTGTTGTGTTTGTGATATACAGTAACACTTAATCCCCTAGACTCTGTGCCGACCAGAACGCCGTGTTGAGTTTGTGATATACAGTAACACTTAATCCCCTAGACTCTGTGCCGACCAGAACGCCGTGTTGAGGTTGTGATATACAGTAACACTTAATCCCCTAGACTCTGTGCCGACCAGAACTCCGTGTTGTGTTTGTGATATACAGTAACACTTAATCCCCTAGACTCTGTGCCGACCAGAACGCCGTGTTGAGTTTGTGATATACAGTAACACTTAATCCCCTAGACTCTGTGCCGACCAGAATGCCGTGTTGAGTTTGTGATATACAGTAACACTTAATCCCCTAGACTCTGTGCCGACCAGAACGCCGTGTTGTGTTTGTGATATACAGTAACACTTAATCCCCTAGACTCTGTGCCGACCAGAACGCCGTGTTGAGGTTGTGATATACAGTAACACTTAATCCCCTAGACTCTGTGCCGACCAGAACTCCGTGTTGTGTTTGTGATATACAGTAACACTTAATCCCCTAGACTCTGTGCCGACCAGAACGCCGTGTTGTGTTCGTGATATACAGTAACACTTAATCCCCTAGACTCTGTGCCGACCAGAACGCCGTGTTGTGTTCGTGATATACAGTAACACTTAATCCCCTAGACTCTGTGCCGACCAGAACGCCGTGTTGTGTTCGTGATATACAGTAACACTTAATCCCCTAGACTCTGTGCCGACCAGAACGCCGTGTTGTGTTTGTGATATACAGTAACACTTAATCCCCTAGACTCTGTGCCGACCAGAACGCCGTGTTGAGGTTGTGATATACAGTAACACTTAATCCCCTAGACTCTGTGCCGACCAGAACTCCGTGTTGTGTTTGTGATATACAGTAACACTTAATCCCCTAGACTCTGTGCCGACCAGAACTCCGTGTTGTGTTTGTGATATACAGTAACACTTAATCCCCTAGACTCTGTGCCGACCAGAACGCCGTGTTGTGTTTGTGATATACAGTAACACTTAATCCCCTAGACTCTGTGCCGACCAGAACGCCGTGTTGAGTTTGTGATATACAGTAACACTTAATCCCCTAGACTCTGTGCCGACCAGAACGCCGTGTTGAGTTTGTGATATACAGTAACACTTAATCCCCTAGACTCTGTGCCGACCAGAACGCCGTGTTGTGTTTGTGATATACAGTAACACTTAATCCCCTAGACTCTGTGCCGACCAGAACGCCGTGTTGTGTTTGTGATATACAGTAACACTTAATCCCCTAGACTCTGTGCCGACCAGAACGCCGTGTTGTGTTTGTGATATACAGTAACACTTAATCCCCTAGACTCTGTGCCGACCAGAACGCCGTGTTGAGTTTGTCATATACAGTAACACTTAATCCCCTAGACTCTGTGCCGACCAGAACGCCGTGTTGAGTTTGTGATATACAGTAACACTTAATCCCCTAGACTCTGTGCCGACCAGAACTCCGTGTTGTGTTTGTGATATACAGTAACACTTAATCCCCTAGACTCTGTGCCGACCAGAACGCCGTGTTGTGTTTGTGATATACAGTAACACTTAATCCCCTAGACTCTGTGCCGACCAGAACGCCGTGTTGTGTTTGTGATATACAGTAACACTTAATCCCCTAGACTCTGTGCCGACCAGAACGCCGTGTTGTGTTTGTGATATACAGTAACACTTAATCCCCTAGACTCTGTGCCGACCAGAACGCCGTGTTGTGTTTGTGATATACAGTAACACTTAATCCCCTAGACTCTGTGCCGACCAGAACGCCGTGTTGAGTTTGTGATATACAGTAACACTTAATCCCCTAGACTCTGTGCCGACCAGAACGCCGTGTTGTGTTTGTGATATACAGTAACACTTAATCCCCTAGACTCTGTGCCGACCAGAACGCCGTGTTGTGTTTGTGATATACAGTAACACTTAATCCCCTAGACTCTGTGCCGACCAGAACTCCGTGTTGTGTTTGTGATATACAGTAACACTTAATCCCCTAGACTCTGTGCCGGGAAGCGTTCAATGTTTAAACTGAGTTGTGCAACAAACATCACGCAACTTATAAATTCGTTGTTTGAAATTGATTCATTATTGGTAAAATGACTTCTATTAAATATGCGCTTCACATCCTTAGGTATTCCACTAAAACTTCATTATCTCTTTAGGGACTATAAATTACGTTCTTTAAAAGGTTTTCAAAAACTGCAATGAATTGGATCAAGTAGTTTATAATATCTTCTTTCGTATACTTCAATATTAATTGCAACTTTAATACACATAAATTACATCGGCAATTTTGTTAAAGAATTATGAGAAAAAAGCGTTTCAATTTGCCTTTTTATATAAATTTAAATCTGTCGCGGGGACCACCATTTTGTGCAAATGGTTAAAACGTTATGTTTTCTGCAGCATTTAAAATACTGACCAATATCATCTATCATTTTACGGCGACCAACTATCATCTAACAGGCACCCAGTATCTAACAGTAAAAATAGGCCTACTCTCAACTGTCACTAGGCTGTTTGACAGTTGAAAAGAAAAATATATATTTAACAATTAAAGTACCTAGTGGACCGAGCCTTGCTTGGTGTTATTTCATGTTTACCAGTTCATCCAGTTACTAAAAAATATTTCAATGTCATAAAATTGATTAATAGAAACCTTTTTTATTGCTCCATGGACTCTTCATCCCACTTGCTGTATTTGCCCTTGATGGCTGTAGATTCCAAACAGCTGTTATGATTACTTCATTTGTTTATACTTTCCTTGTTTATTTTCGTTGCTATCACGGCGACAAAATAAGGCCAATGTTAAAACTTTACAACTTTAAAATTCGATTTACTACGTTATTAGATTTTCTCAGGCCAAGTAATCTGCATAAAAGACGTTTTTGAGTCATAAATTACTTATTTCCAGACTTTGAAGGAAATCCTCGGAGCCGTTTTAGAGATAATTGTGCAAGCACGCAAGCATACAAGCACGATAACATTACTCATATAAGAGTATAGGAGATTACAAGAAAGTACGGTAGCTCATTACAAAAGCACTGAATTACCCCCCCTCATTATTGCCAACCTGGCTAAATGAAAGGACCGTTTTTTCAACAACGAAGCATTGTGGTACCTTTAGCATAGACTCTAACCTCCTTGAAAATACATAGTTTATTTAAATCGACGATGACAAACTCACATACTTTCACACTCATAATATTATTATAATTTTTGCTTACATACTTTTAAAATATGTAGAGGTAGAGGTGGAGGTAAGTAGTGTTAACTTATTTTTCAAAAGAAACAAACCTAAAAAAGAATCATAAATTGTGAAATTCTTTGATGGCTCTTAACCGTTTTATCAGTGCCACATTGGTACCTCTTGATTCAAAGTGCCTAGGGTACCAGTTGAAGCGAGCAGAGTGCAGTTAAGAGGCCCAGACTCACGTGGTGTTGTTAAAACACAATATGGTAAAAGTATTTAGTTATGGAGCACTAACAAGTGCTGTTGTTATAAAATGGTTAGCAAATTAAATTAGTTCTGGAACACTAATAAAATAATTTCATCGCCGGTCGGTAGCGAAGTTTCGCTTCAATTCGTTGTTTGCCCTGTAACTTGGCCATAACACTGAACGCTCCTTATCGGCGCCGCCAAGCCTCTCGTCTTCTAACATAAACATAAACAAGCCTTTCTGCTGTTATAAAGTCTTGCAGAGCTGCCATTACATATTATGTACCCTACAAGGTTTATTCTTAACACATGCAAGGTTCCCTAAGTCTATTTCTTACAGTACCCTCTTTGTTATTATCTTTTTAATCTTCATTTTTAATAAAATACTTATTTGTCCATCACTTTTTGTCAGTAAAAATTACTTGTATATACAAGAGGAAATACCAACATCGCAGCAGACCTGCATACTTAGCGAACTTCTAAATGCGTTAAAACATATTTAAAGATAACAGGGCGAGATATGACATGTTTTTGTAATCTCCACAAGGATATCATGGGAAGGAGCTTGAAGCATTGAATAAATAATTTACTTTTAATAGTCAAATCGATCACCTTATTAATGATATTCTTAAGTAAACAAGATCTGTCAAATAAAAGTCTTTCTCCCTTTATGTCTCAATGGCAATAATTGTAGTTCTCTCTTGATGTAATTCGTGTACGTTTAGTGGTTAAATAATGTAAACTGTATAATTTGATATACTTGTTTGAAAAAACATATACCAGATTTACTATCTTTTTCCTCTACTATTAAGCTTTATAAAATTTATTTCATTTAGTAACCAAAAACGCCTTATAAAATGTACCTTAATAATTAATATTAAATTACTTCTAGTTTGTATTGATTATTTCAGATCAGATAACCCCAGTTCTTTGAGCCGATTCTTCCAGACTATTTTATTATCCAGGCAATTGCCAAAGACAATGCGAAGTGAGAAACGTGTTAAACTTAAAGTTTACAAAATCAAACTTTGAGTGTTTGTGTTTATAAACTGTTGTCTCCCTCTGTCTGTACTGTAATCTTCTCTCGTTGGGTTGCGATATTAAACTGTATTTCATTGACATGTCTAACATTTGTTGAGTGAAGATTAAACTGTTTAAATTCACTAGAATCCATGAGCCGAAGTAGAACGTTTATAAATATTTTGGGAAATTTAGTCTACTCAATGATATTGTTAGTTAAATACTTCAGTAACCTTCAATTATTTAATGTAAGGCAACAACTTCTTCCAAACGTTTAAAATTAGTAAAATTATTTTTCGGACTTTACAACATCACTACCCTACCTACCCTCGCTGTAATCAATTCCTAATAAACTGAAAGTTTGTGAAATTATTTGTTGTTTCATCATGTCTAAGTTACTGAACGAATACACCTGTTATTTTTTAGATAATTCACACAAGTAATTCATAGGTCAACATACCTATTCAGATTAATTAGGGCTCCAACCTCATTATCTTGTTTCTCTTTTATGTTATATTAGGAAGTAATTAGACGAAAAAGATGTGTGGACAGCTAAAGATATTGTATCTAGATTGGAACCTTGTTCAGAAGGCACTCGATAATAGAAAACCCTCTATAAATGACACTTTTTAAGTTCCGTTGAAGTTGTAGTTACATTTTATTTTTATTACGAAACCAACTTCAACAACAAGAGTCTCTTGATAACTAGACTGTTTTACAATTCCCTGTTTTAGACTCTCCTCATCAAGGTTCTAACTAACTGTACCAGAAAAAGTTATTTTATTTACATTATACTACGCGGAAACATTTCTGAAAACTAACGTTTAATGTACGTTTCGATATGTTGCATTAGAGGAATGTAGTGAAGACAGTGGCAGCACTGGTAATAGTATCAAATGTTTGTTAATTGTAGGCTAGGTTTTAAGAATAGAGAAACGTAGTAGTTTATGCAAAAATACATACGATTAAATATGTTTTTTTCTGAGTAGTATGATGTAAAGTATCGTACGTTACAAGCCCGGTAAGTTTTACCGAACTCGTATGAAAATCCCGCACTCGCCTCTGGCTCGCGCGGGAACTATCATGCTCGTCCGGTAAAAGAGAACTTACCGGTCTGGTAAAGTAATATTAAGCAGTTCAAATGTTAATTGCTCGATTACATCTACTAAGCCAGCGAAGAACGAGTATAGCACCCGGTAGATTGTACAACTGATATTCCATGAGTCTAATTCAGAAAAATAAATTTGATATATAAATAGATACTAGTGGCTTGAAGGGATTAAAAGCCCCTAATGAGGGAAAATTCAAACAATCCTTATTTATTATAGTACAGAATACCTTCATAGCAAACTAAATCTACCTTAAATTGATATCTAGCCTACCACATGGTTTTCAATCAAATATCAGCATCATATGTTTTATGTTAACAAAGCTGACGTTTTTAGATCCCAAATCTTTTTAAATGGCAGATATTTTACGTTACTTCTCGTTTTCTGGTAAATTTCAAGCAATTTCATTATTTTTTCCAACATCACGGAACAGATACCTTTAATTTGAGCCCTATGCCATCTTTCTACGACTTGCCAGACGCCCACAATTTTGACGCAAAGAATCGCCTTACGAAATTAAATATATGATTGAATATTTATATGACGAAACATAAATAACATTTTTCTCTTTTCTCTATTATCCTCTAAATACTGATTATTGCAAATGTTTGGTCAGACTATAAAATTTGCAATTTTCCGTTTGTTGTAAAAAAAATACATTTTATCTTTCATCAAAACGTAATCAAATAATAAAATTCATACCTCTAAAAGTTAGCGTATCGCTTGATCACGTGCCAGTTTCAATTATAGAAGAGTGTCGATTTTAATTGGATACTTGTTACTGTGGAGTTTCATTAACCGTGGCTTAATTGAATTGAACATTCATGCCTCTATTATAGTCTCTCGTTTTATATTTTATTTTAGGATAAGAAATTATGTTATTATTACGTTTTTGTGGATATTATGAATTGTAGAATAATGTCATTCGCATATAGTACGTTTAATTACGATAACTAAAGCCTTGGTTTTCAAAATGAAGTCCAGTGATTTCATAACATAAGTGAAATTGTCTTAATCGCAAAATATGTATGTGATCATTAGGCTTAATAGTTCGAAACCAATACATATTCCTGTCTTGCGAATAAAAAGAAAAAATGGCTTTCATTGAAGTCATGAAATTAAGCCTTAAACGTTTTAAATGAAAATTACTAGAGACCGCTTTACGGTCTTGACGCAGTTTTATAAGTTGTATAAGTTATAAGAAGTTGTCAGTTATAAGAACGGGTATAAGTATAAGTTGTAAGAAGGTGTCAGTTATAAGTGTAAGTTGTAAGAAGTTTTCAGTTATAAGAATGGGTATAAGTATTAGTTGTCAGTTATAAGAACGGGTATAAGTATAAGTTGTAAGAAGAGTTCAGTTATTAGAACGGGTATAAGTATAAGTTGTAAGATGTTGTCAGTTATAAGAACGGGTATAAGTATAAGTTGTAAGAAGTTGTCAGTTATTAGAACGGGTATAAGTTGTAAGAAGTTGTCAGTTATTAGAACGGGTATAAGTAAAAGTTGTAATAAGTTGTCAGTTATAAGAACGGGTATAATTTATAAGAGCGGGTGTTGAATCGATGTTCATGGTCGAGATTCAATAAGAAATATTACTTTATTTGTTTACTCCTCAATGTTTGCAATTTTTAAAATTTTTACATTTATTATATCACTAAAATAAAATTAAAACCCCTATGTTAATTTACAAATCGAAGATTTACTTTCTGCAAGCCTCAAAGAATACTGTGAATTTTAATGGGATCTCGCACAAATACGTAGGAAAATACCTTTCAAAGGGCGTCATTGAATCTTTCCTTGAATCTTTAAATTCTTTCTTGCAAAGAATGACAGGAAAAAACCACACGATTTATAATCAGTCTCAGTCAGACAATACACTATAGTTTATTGAACCATTGAACCAGAATGCAATAGCTAATTGTGACTTAAAACTGTAAATGTTGTAAATGCTTTATTTAATTGACAAAATCCTTAAGAAGTTACATTGTTTACAAGAGTGACTCTACCTCTACATCTTATATTCTACATCGTATTCTTATTATCCGCTACTAAAAGATACTTGTGGTAACTCTAGGAGAAAGACTAGGCAATGTATTTGAGAAAGCTCGTATGTGTCAAGAGTGAACTTTGCATTATACCAAATATTTAATGGCAACTGTTCAAGACTTTATGTAACAGAAATCATGTTTATGTTCAGGTTCAAGTTTATGTTCATGTTTGTGTTGAGAGGCTTGGTGCCCCCGATAAGACCAGTTCACTGTTATGGCCAAGTTGAACGCATACACCCTACGCAGCTAACTTAGCTCCCGGCTTGAATATATTACATTTATTTTAGTTTCAAAAGACATATGTGATATGTAACATTTATTTCACACTTATTCATCGAGGCGTTTACTATTGTACTTCAGTTAGTGTTACAGAAGCACACAGGTTTTCATCAAACATGTATTGCATAAAAAATGTTAAATGTAAAGTTTTATGATCCTTTAAAAAGGGGATTATTGTGAATAACATATAAATTATAAATAAAATTCGTCATAAATTATTATCTTTATCAGACTTTTAAAGGCCATATCTAATAAATATAAGATTTATTAAATTGAGTAATTCAGCTAAAAACGAGGTTTAAATTATGACAAAGAAAAAGTTTACTTAGAAAATCTTCAAAGAAAATTCACTTTCAAGAAATTTACCAGTGCAAAGCGGATTATACAAAGAAATCCGCGAGTTTCTTCAAAACGTGGCGAGAATAAAAATAATCAACGATGTTGACTGACTTTGAAAAGCCTTGAAAAGCGGCTTAAAAAGCCGATGAAATAAAAACTCCACAAATTGGCATTAAATATTTTGATAAATAATATGAGGTGTAAAATCTACCTTGTCCCATTTATTATCGTATTAGAAATAAATTTACAGTTAATTTCATACAGCGTCGAGCGGAATGTTGTAATACTTTAAAACAGATCTGGGAGGATCAACTTTTCATTTTCTAACTGCGCCCAAATTTCTTAAAATTTCAACATGACGAGCTACTTCCTACTCCGTTTGAATATACAACATTTCAAACTATCATTACCTTTGCGAGAGCCTCTCCTTTCGGGAGGAGGTCTCTTAAAGCAGAGGCTCCCGCTATGGCAAAATTTCCATTTTCCTAAAGTTTGGCTTGAGGCCGGTAGGAAACGTTTCTTCTACTTCGGCCCACAACTTGTTTTGATAAATTGTTTCTTGCTTGCTTGTGACGACAGTTATTCTAAAAATCAGCTCTGCACTGGGAAACGCTTGATTTATAAAGGGACTTTTATTTATCTATTTATTTATTATTAATAAATAAATACTGTAAAATAGAAATGTGTGTCTTTCAGTAGAAATGTATTATGTATTACACAGCTCAATAATTTTTGAAATCACATGTCAATTTATTATTTTACAACTATTTATGGTGTTTAAAATGTAATACGCTCTATGAAGTAACATAAAAGAAAGTGGGGCCGGCGCGCGGCGACAAAAGAGTTGATCTACCAGAACGCCGTGTTGTGTTCGTGATATACAGTAACACTTAATCCCCTAGACTCTATGCCGACAAGCGTTCAATGTTTAAACTGAGTTGTGCAACAGACACCACGAAACTTATAAATTCGTTGTTTGAAATTAATTCATTATTGGTAAAATGACTTCTATTAAATATGCGCTTCACATCCTTAGGTATTCCACTAAAACGTCATTGGCTCTTAAAGAACTATAAATTACGTTCTTTAAAAGGTCTTCAAAACTGCACTGAATTGGATCATTAAGTAGTTTATAATATCTTCTTTCGTATGCTTCAATATTAATTGCAACTTTAATACATATAAATTAGAACGGCAATTTTATTAAGGAATTATGAGAAAAAAGCGTTTCAATTAGCCTTTTTACATAAATTTAAATCCGTCGCGGGGACCACCATTTTGCGCAAATGGTTAAAACGTTATGTTTTCTGCAGCATTTAAAATACTGACCAACTATCATCTATCATTTTACGGCGACCAACTATCATCTAACAGGCACCCAGTATCTAACAGTAAAAATAGGCCTACTCTCAACTGTCACTAGGCTGTTTGACAGTTGAAAAGAAAAATATATATTTAACAATTAAAGTACCTGGTGGACCGAGCCTTGCTTGATTATTTCATGTTTACCAGTTCATCCAGTTACTATACAATATATCAATGTCATAAAATTGATTAATGGAAACCTTTTTTATTGCTACATGGACTCCTCATCCCACTTGCCGTATTTGCCCTTGAAGGCTGTAGATTCCAAACAGCTGTTATGATTACTTCATATGTTTACACTTTCCTTGTTTATTTTCGTTGCTATCACGGCGACCCATAAGGCCAATGTTAAAATTTTACAACTTTAAAATTCGATTTATTACGTTATTAGATTTTCCCTGACCAAGTAATCTGCATAAAAGACGTTTTTGAGTCATAAATTACTTATTTACAGACTTTGAAGGAAATCCCGTTTTTGAGATCGTTGTGCAAACATACATACAACCAAGCAAGATAACATTGCTCATATAAGAGTATAGGATAAAGCGAAAACAAAAATATAGGCTACATTTAAGTTATGTTTTTAACGTTTTTGGATACTTATAAGCTCATTAGGGTCTGAAAGTGTCCGTCGGACGACGCCGACGCGGGAATGCGATGAAGTTTCAATTGCCTATTGTCACACTAATTTATACATTTAATTGCGGCACCCTTTACTGTTGGTGAAATTGGATTTTCATCCGCTAGAGAGAGATGAAATTTACATAAAAAACTGACGTTATTTTCCACATAAGTTTCTGTCCACCAATTGAAGACGAATAAGATTTTATTGTTTTTTGCAGCCTCAATTTTTTCATTGCCACGGATTTTAATATTTTGCACCTATAAAATATTAGTTTCGAGGATAATTAAAATAGTTTCGACGAAATTTCAATATTTAAAACTAAATTTTGTAGAATATTCTAGGATTACTCGATAGCGGAAACTCCACAGTAAACCCTGAGTTTGGTTTTGTACATTTTCCTCTAAATTTTAGGTAAGATATATAAAATTACAAGCAAGATAACAACACATAATTAATCAGCTTTTTGGTATTGGGTTAATTGCAATTTGTCTAAATACTGTATAACAAAAACTCTCCCCCCCCCCAACTCCCCCAGTATTTTATCTGTTGGGGGTTGAACAACCTTTTTTGGGGGGAGGGGCTGAAATCTAATTATTAAAAGAATTTCTGGGATTTTGTACATAGCATATCGACCTCTAGAAATTAATGTTTCTACACATATTTGGTATCAAATTAAAGCTATTACTCTCTAGGTATGCCTTTTGCGGGTTTGGAAAATATTCCATGAAAAGCCTTCACACAGGAGATTATTGAAATTCCAGTAAAAGTGCTACTATCATTGTTAGAACCTGTGAACTTTTTCAAATCCACATTTGTTTGTAATAAAACAGATGATCAAGATTTGAAATAGTTCCAGAAATATGCCACAGAATGCAGGGCAAGCAAATGTCACTATCATTTACTGTATTTCTTTTCTTAAAAGGCAACTGTAAAAAGGAACATAATTAAATAGGAGGTGCTCTGGAGATAGGATTTTATAACAAACTATTGACAGTGAAGGCACACTGATACATGTTTCAACACATTGATGCATGTTTCAACATTTCGAGCTTTAAAGTATCAATATTAGTTTAATGTTAACCTAAAAAATTCAAGTTTTAAAACAAATTATAAATTTAAAACCTGTATTTTGTAAATGGACTTTGAATAGGAAGATACTGAAGTGTTAACGTTTAGCCTACCTATTTTACTCGATTTTGAAATGTACCAATAACAATATGCCTAAATTAAAGAAGACTTTTCATAGAAAGTTATGTTTATTTGCTTTGGTAAAAATTTGCCAATTATGTATCTAAGATGCGAAACAAAAAGCGGGTCTGTTTGAAAATCTAATTCTTTGGCCGTTATGTGTGTTGAATAATTTGTTTCTAGGGCGAATAGCTATTTTATAAATGTTATTTAGAGACTAGTTCATCAGTAAATCAGTGGTTTTCCATCTTCTTACCGATTTTTGTTAAGACCTAACAAAGATGAATGCAAGAAACTGACGCGTAGATGTTGTGTAGAATGAACTCTAAACAAACATGAAGATGCGCTAAGCAATGAAGAACCATATAAACTAACCCCCATTTAATGTGAAATGAATGCTGACGCACTGTCGAAATTTCAAAGTGTAGAATGTACAAAAGTGTACGTCCATTCCAAATTCGGAAATTTGGACGAAACAAATACTTTCTCCATATAGTATGTATAGGGGGGAGAAAGTAAAAAGTGACAGCTGACTGCTGCAAAGTTGGACCTTGGCTCACCATTTATATTGAAGCCGATCGTCGGACTCTCAATTTATATGCATTGCACTGTTAAGTATCAACGTGAAATTTTATATCAAGGAATAAATCATTTAAAATAAAAATAAAACAGGAATTCTTTGTCATATAAACACAAAGCTAAGACCTCTAATCATTAAATATGTTAATAGGATTTATAATCTTCAAAATGAACACGGTAAATGTCTGGAAACACGTATTATATTCCGCTTAATCCAAAGCTTTAGCAGATTCCCTTAAGCCTTCTATGAATATGGCTAATTAGGTTAATTAGGTTGTGTTGGAAACAGAAGCCCTTAGAATGTTACCGAGAATACGATATCGCTCACATGAGATTATGATATTTGACAGCAACAGCTGGTTCGAAACAATTTATATTTTTTTATCAGACAAATATTTTTTGGCTTTCAAAACTTTACTAGTGTAACTAAAACATTCTCCGATTTTATTTTTCAAAATTATGACATTACCGTCAATAAAAGGAAGACAATTTAAAAGGGCTTATTTAAACTTTTTGAAGTCTCACCACTGTTTCTTATCCTCACTTAGAGGCAATTAGACAACACGAATGTAATATTGAAAGCTTCTGCGATGGACTCTGCCTTTGATGGTATGCACTAATCCATTCATGTACACTTTTTGCCATAAATGCACTTATGGAAAGAGCCCTACATCCATTATCGCTGCATGAGTTTTCTGTATAAATCTAAAAAATATATTTCCCCCATCTGCTATGTTTAGACGGATATTACTTTTTGTTTTGAAGGATTACCGTAATACTTTGCTCTCTAGAGTTTATGTTATATTTATAAACCGGAAGCAATGGTTGCAGCTTCGTGTAGAGCTAAAATCACGCTAAAATAATATGAAGAAGTTTGCTGTTTAGTTTAGTTTATTATAGTTTAATGAAATATCTTTAGGTTATGCAAACAATTAACCATAAGTAAGTAATGACAATTGCCTTAGGGTCAGCAGTAAGAAAATAGCTTGAAAGAATAGGCTCAAGTAACTGAGTCTATCTGACCTGAAACAAGCTACATAAACTGGTAGTCAGGTAGTTAATTATGACGATATATTTTATCAAGCATTTTTGGTTACTTAATGAAGTAAGTTTTATAAAGCTGTATGCCAGAGGAAAAGATGTGTTTATTCAAAAAAGTATATTAAGTAAGTAATAGTTTCTTAAATAAGTAATAGTTTTAAAGTAAGTAGTAGTTGGTTTCATGTAGTATATACTACAGGCTCCTGTAGTATACTACAGGACCTAAAACATTTAGTAAATGAAGACCAAGCGTTATTCGGTATTATTTAATGTTTCCCAGTTTATTCTATACCTATTGTTAAGTGTAATAAAATTGATAAACAAACTTTTTCTATTATTCCATACGTTATTTACCCCAGAAGCTGTATTTTTCCTTGACGGATGTAGTTTGCAAGACACAGTTATCATTACTTAGAGTTATCATCATTACTTAGTACTTAGTATCATTACTTAGTACTTAGTACTTACTTAGTTAGTAGTTACTTAAGCACTTAGTTAGTACTTAGTTAGTTAGTACTTACTTAGTACTTAGTACTTACTCTTAGTATCATTACTTAGTACTTAGTTATCATTACTATTGAACTCTTAATACGTGTGTAAGTGTTTCATTGAGGGACTAAAAACATATAAATATAGTATTTAACTTTACTTATTTGGGCTTGTATCGTAAGACAAATTTACAACTTTTGCCTTTTTTTTAACATTTTTTCAATAAAAATATTTTTTTAATGAAGCCATTTAAAATCGGTTACACTGAAATTGAAGTGTTTTTATTTTATTGCAGCAAAAAAATAATTCTTTGAAAAGTCCATATAAAATCCTAAGTGTTACTAAAGGGTTTTTGTTTCCAGCTCTAATTAGCATAACTTGATGAGCCTTATCAAAGGGTAAACGGATAAGAGAAAAGCTGTCTAAGCTTTTGACTCAGTATTAACAAGATTGCTGTCTTACAGAAAATATGGATTTGCTAAACTATAACTTCACATATTCATATTTACACCGCTTTATTTTTTATGTAATTAATTTTAAAATATTCACCAGTTTTACAGGACTTTGAATAATGTGGCATTGCTTTTCCCCCCTAAAAACATTATTGATTATAAAACAAGTCATTTTTTAATGATAAAATACCTTAATTAAAAATAAGGGGTCATTCAAATCCTGGGTATAAAAATGAAAGTCTTTTCATAGCAACAATCCACTTTTATAATTAGAAAATGTTTTATTATTTCCCTCTGTTTTGTTAATTATCTACCAATTAAAATTAAAACTCCATTTATCCTTCCATATATAGCGATATGATGACTTAGTAAAATTTCATTACAAATAAAGATTTAATTTTAATTTGAAATCTTACAAACATTAATTGGTGATTTCAGTTTTAGATTTGCCTTCCCCTCCACCATTTAATTGGATTATTGGTTTGAACTGCGTTTATTTAAGTGATTCCAGCAAAAAATAGTCCAGGATATTGAGAGATAAAAATATTCCATTAACGGGAAACGGGAGCGCTTCAAATTCATCAGCATAAAACCAATATCGACTATGCTCTCCTTCTGGAATGTATGTAATTTATCATCATTTCACATTAATTTTCAAGCTATTTTTTAATTACCCTTTTTATTATTTATAATTCATTCAGTCCATTTTTATTTACGTGTACGATATTAGTAAGTAATTTGTTTAAAAATGATGATGATGATGATGATGATGATGATGATGATATTGATGTTGTTAAATCTAATAATTTTATAAAATTTAGTTTGAACAATTTTTTTCTCTTAAGATGTTGAGGTATGATTTTACGGTAGTACAGATCTTTAATTTTAGCTGTAATTGTTCTATTCATATTACTAATGTAGTATGACAAACATTTGTAACGACAACAAACATACATAAGATTTGTATTAACATAGTATTTGTGTTCATGTTTGCATTTACATTTACATATATGCTAAGTGTATACTATCTTTAAAAGTAACTTTAAAAGATTATAAATCAACTTAAAAGATTATATCTTAAGTGGTTAAGTATGCACCATTTTATGATCTTAATGTATAAGAAAACTTTGTTTAAATAAAAAATTGTGAACAAAACTCACATTCTTGTACAATGCTGTTTAAAACAATCAATACTCAACTATTTTAGTAAATTTCTTTCATAAGGATAGATTGTTGTAAATGTCAACCAAAATCGAAATAAGATACAATTTTTTCTTGTGGAATTTAAAAATGTGAAACACTACTTCTTTGTGTCATTGACAATCCATCCTATGATTATTGAACATAAAATTTCGTCCAACTGACCATTAACATCTTAATTAAATCATCACCGAACGAAATTACTTAAGCACACACGACGACTCTCAGTTGCTGTGGCCACATAATTTATAGACAAACTTTACATCCTCTTCGCTACAATGCTTCAGCTAAACCGTCGAATAGGTAGTTTGAAAGAGGCTTTATATCATTGATGCCATCTGTTGTGCCAAAAGCGAGACTGGTTATCAATAGCAAATAACTCTGTCAAAGGTACAAACACAGCTCTGAAAAGGTTTGCTGGCGAGCAGATGGTATTGAAAGGACCATTCAATGCTTGTGTGCGCGGGTTGTTTGACGGTTTGAAGCCAACTTTGGGACTGAAATGAGACCATGTGGGCTGTTCGAATGCTAAATTATACTCCATGCTACATCCATTGTTACAATACATGGATAATGTTGGGTAAAACATTGAACTGAGAATGACTGTAGCACTAATCAACCGTAATTAAATTTAACTTAAATTCTTGCTGGACCTAAATTATGTTAAGGTTATGATAACGTACTACCTGTTGTACCCTTTCTTCATCCGGCAAGATAAATAACTTGAAAATTAACAATGGTTCCTATAAAAACCAATAAAAACAAGCAAAGTTCCAAAAGTTAGCCCACAATACGAACATAATATATTTAAGCAGCGAAGCCCGAGGAGATTTTAAGGGCCAAAATAGGCCTAATTTCGGTACCTTTGTGCAAAATTTCAGTGCAACCAGTTCAATATTTTTCTGTTTATCCTTTACATAGTACAAACAAATAGAAACCACATACCCTTTATAATATAGGTATAATATAAATAGATTATTTACTCAAAGACTAGTTAATAATATTGACTACCATTTTATTAACTATAGTATGTCTCAGTTGAAGTAGCGTAATAGTCACAAAACTAATGTGAATGAATACTAAACAACATTATACTAAAACTGAAATATGTTAACAGTCCAATAAAATCCCAGTAAGAGGAAAATGGCCGTGTACAGACCTAAAAATACCGTCCAGGGACAGTTTATTTCCTCGGTTGACATCAAACCACGCTCTCGTAGTAACCGTGTTGTTATGGTTGTGATATGGCATATTGCGGTATTACCATGTTCAAGCGAAATGGCCTTGTAAGCCTCTTTCCCAAACTCAAAAGATTTGCTCTGTGCAAAGAATTTTTAATAAGATTTACAAGAAAAAGGCATACTTTGGACTAATTACTTTTCATGTTATGTTTTCATTTTTTTGTGTTCTGTGATTGATAAAGTTTTTTTGTCTTCAATATAATATATTCATCTTGAACATCATTTTTTATGTTGTAAAAGGCGACAGTTGTTTTGTCATTATCGATGACAATGATAAATAGCATTGAATTCTGCTTCCCCACATATTTGTTTTCAAAATAAACTTTTAAAAGACTAGTGTAACCTAAGGTAGGTTATCATGAATTATGAAAATAACAAAGATTTTACAAATAATGGATTTGTCTCTTTAGAATCAAGAATAGTATATTACGCAACTAGTGCGGGAAGTAGGTGTTTACGTGCGAGCATGAAATTCCCGCGCTCCGCAAGCGTCGCGCGTGAACTATCATGCTCGCACGTAAACACCTTCCCGGATGAGTTGCGTACGATAGTTTTCGCAACACTACCAGCAACAAATATACAGGGTAAGTAAAAAACAACACATCTATAAAAGTTAAAAGATTTAAAAAATATTAATTAAATTGTAGAAAGAAAATACGAACAAAACTATATTTATCTAAGGGGGGGAGATAACGAAAAGCGTTATCTCTGCTGTTCAGCGACCGAGTAGGCCTTTCTAGGAATACGTCTTATCGTCACACAGACGGCAACAATTGATTAAATAACACTGCTCTTTATTAACTTATCGCTATTAACTGTAAGTAGTCGTAACCTGGGAAACCAGTTTAGTTACAATTGAGATATGGTCGTCATAGTTAAAATGTTTATGTTGTGTTTATGTATAATGTATGTAAATTGTGTGATGTAATATTTTTTTTCTTGAGTTGGCAACATTGAGCATTTACCGCACTCGTGCGGTAAATGCTCAGTTCAAACTCTTTACCGCACTCCAGCTGATTTGTTACCTCACTACAGCTGATATTTGCCGTACTCTTTTGTAAACGGCGACTTCCCACACTGAAACGGAAGCGGAAACCGGCTACTTACTAGTGTAGTGTTGCGAAAAAGCTATTTATATCAGAGGAATTTTTCTCTTCTTTTTTTGTTACACCAGTAACTGTTCAAAAGGTTTAGTTTTACGGATGAATTTGTTTGTGTGTTTTTTTTGTCGCTCCTGTCTTAAATATGTATTCATGTTTTTAAGCTATATACTTGTTTAAATTGTTTAAAAAGTTTTGGTTGCTTTTGTATTTAATAAGTTAAAAGAATATGACATTTCATGAAGAACACTTTTAATACAAATTCTATAATAATAATGTTCATTTTTCATAAATTTTGCAATGTAGTCTTAAGTTTTCTTTACGCTTTCATGGAACCCTGTTAGCAGGCTTGATACTTGGACAAACATTGTCAGTTAAAGTGTATTACCTTAAACCTACAATCATTTATTGCCTACAAACCCTCATGTCATGAATAAGTGCCGGTGGAATCGTTTAATTATTTATCCACACATTTATTTGACATTTTAGCGAATTTCCCCTTTAGGGAAGAAGCTATTACCGTAAGTCTCATGGTAAGACCTAAGCCCCAGACTATGATAACTTTTCGTTTTGCAACCCCTAGAAGTAAAAAACACCATTCGTTCGAATTTTTAGATATATATGTCTGTTAGCACGATAGCGGCCGTAAAAATGGTCCGATCTTGATGAAATTTGGTAGAGACATGTAAGTTGGTAATCGACTGGACGAGTTCGTGAATCAACCCGATCGGACCACCGGAAGGGGGGGTAAAGGGGGATGAACCCCCTCAAAAATGGGTTTTTTAAGCTTTTTACGTAGAAAAATAAATTTTATCAAATTTCTGTTGGCATTATTGAATTCAGCTCAAAAAAAACAAACAATTTAGTGTTTTGAATCACTGCTCTATGCCCATTGGTTACCGAGATATTGAAAGTGGTAAACACAGTACGTTGTCCCAATGTTAACCTTATGGGAAATAAGTTAAATTCTATATCTCGCTTATTTCTAAACACATCTTGATAAAACTTGGTAAATGGCTTCTTCTAGTTCAGATCTGCTAAATATTGAATTAAAACCAACCAGTTTAAACATACCTGTAGCAGCAAACCTGCATACTCATTCCCCATGTTAATCTTATGGAGCTTACAAAAGCATGTCAAATCTCGCTATGTTAAATTAAAATATATTGTTTTGCATTTGAAATTCGCTGAGTATGCAGGTCTGCTGCAACGGGGGTATTAAATAATCCTACTGAATTCCATATGTGTTTGTGATGATGATGATTTAATGTATTTCTCTCTTCCTGATATGAAGAAGCTGTACAATGTGGGAAAACATTGACCACATGATGTGCTGTCATAAAATTTTATCATAATTACGCAATAAGAACGTCGAGAACGGTTCTTGTGGAGGAATTTAATTTCCCGAGTGACTTGAACAGAGAGGATTGCAATGACAAGAAATATATGAGTATCTTGGAACGGACTTCAATAAATGGCTGAAGGATTTTGCGTAGTTTGACAAACAAAAAGATTACAGTAGACCAAGCAATTTAATTATTCAGTCTTCAAAATATAATATGAAATCTGTTTCACCCCCCGCCCCATGTTCGTAGAGGATGGTTAGAGCCTCTATTAAATTTTAAAGTTTGAGCTCTATTTAATAATTTGTGGATTGATAAGTTAATTTTATATGTTAGATGGTAGGCATTAGGGAATTAAAGGACCTAATTGACGGATCAACAGCAGCGTTATCAATATTTTTAATTTGTAAAAAAACAGTTAATTTTACGTTTGGTAAAGGTAGTGGAAAGCAAAGAGGGAATTCTTCTGACATATCTTTTTTCTTCATTTAGGTTTAGATTACCTTTCAAAAGAGCGAATTCTATTTGTGAATTGGTTATCATGTTATAGGCCTAAAGCTCGTAGCTTTATTCTCAGTTTCCCTTTGATGAAGCATGTCAAGTTAAGCTAATTACGACTAGAACGGAAACGCTTGTACATTATCTTGGAATTACAATTTTCAGAGGCTGGGTTTTCATTGCATGAAATAATTGTTGAAATTGTCTCTATTATTTTTGTTCCATTTAATTTTAGAAATATTTACGTAGCGATTTTATTATTTTGGTGCTGTTCTTAAGGTAAATAACGCATTAAAAATATTACAGTTTGTCATTGAAGTGGTACAAAGCCAAGCAGATATTATTTTCTCCCTAAATAGCTATCATTTATAGTACTTACAAAATGCGTGTTGTTACAAATTTTAGTATACATTTTGACACATTAAATAAAAATTCTTTTTATAATTAGTTTTAGAATAATTATTCAAACAGTTTAGATTGAATTATAATAATTAAATTACCTGAGGTATGTAAATTAAGCCCAAAATGTCCATCGAGTTCACCGAAGGTGATCGTGAAAAGAATCATTGACTTAAGTCATGATTCTTTTTATGATAAGACAAGATAAGTCATGATAAGACTTACTTATCATTGAAGTCTCCAGCCCGAGATGACAGTGGAAGTCACCTGCAGTTTCCATCTACAGTCCGTCTCAAATAACATGGCCCATTCGCCCCCTGACTAGTGTTAATTTAAGCGGTTTTTCGGACGGCCTGGGTCACATCATCTGACTCGGACTATACTCGCAACAAGAGTGTGAGGGCAAGTATAGTCCGAGTTAAATAACGTGGCCCACGCAGTCCATAAGCCTACTGCTAAATTTACATAAGTCTTATGAACGGACAGCGCCTTGGTACCTGAATCGGCCTATACTGTATGCATATGAAAAGGATATATTCGCTCGATAGAAGCATGCAGATCCGAACCTGTGAGAAAGTAATCAGTTTTAGAAATTTGTTCCTAAAAACTCTAATACAGATTAAAGCAATAATAATATCGGTAATTAAATTATTGCAAGAGCATGAAAGAACATCGTCACTCTAAATTGCTACAAAAACTATTTTAAACTAAGGACGTTTCCTAGAAACAAATCTTTCAACAATGGTTTTAAAAACTGGTAAAGTATAGTAAACATAAACTATGCATACCTAAAAAAGTAATCAGCTTTTTCTAAGTTAACTGCCCATCTCCCTATTTTTTAAACCAAGTGCATAGCGTTGAACTTGTATTTGGTGAGCATATTTAGACCGTTAGGACCTTTTTTAGGGAATGTCAAGTGTATACTTTGTCCGTATCATAATGGCGACCATTATTTAGTTTTCGAAGCGTAATATCTCAAGATTATAAATTTAACAACAGCTAACAAGTAAAAAAAGATGCTACATTGCATTTTCTTTCCAAAAATGTTTAGTTTTATAACACGAATAACTGAAAATTGTTTAAGTAATAAACGTATTTCAACACTTATATACAAATTTATCAACAACACAGACAGATTGGAGGAAAACTCAGCACGGGATGCCCATGGTTGTAATAGAAAACCTATTCGTTGTTCAGGGATACCTCGTATTTTATTTTTCTTGTGGGTCTTCTTTACTAGATCTAATAAATATTTTTCATAAGTTTTACCTTAAACCAATGAACCAACGAATATCCACGTTAAAACAGACCAATAAAACTAAATGGGTAATCCTGGAATTCCTGCAGGGGGGTTTCAGCGCCCATTATAGTAATTTTAAATCGCACCAGCATGCGGAAATTTCAGCTAACGGTTGCACGCAGAATTCAAGTAAATCACACATTCATGTAATTTTAAATACACTAAGCATGTTTAACAATAAATTTATTATTCTAAAGTTTTCCGAGCTTTTTTGGATTCCTGTTAATTTTAAATTAGGGACAATATCCCCAAATGAATGAATGCATTGACATTGATATATTTACACTCAAATTATGGTTAAAATCAAATTATCATGACGAAGCCTAAAACCTTGCATACATTTCAAAACTAATAGCGTATTGAAGAGCTCGGTACCTCCGCATTTTATTTTCAGTTACAATTTCATCTACTGTATGAAGTTTGCAAGCAGATTTGCAGAGTTAATTTCACGGAAATACATTATGTTCGCGCTTAAATATAACACAATATGATCAAGCTTATTTCATTAGCAGGCACTCGAACTGTGGGAGGAGTTGAAGATCAAAGGATTTGCGACTATGGTTTAAACCTGCTTGTGGGGGGCATGCGAGAATACCAGACCTGAAGAGGAACCATGCTAATTTAACTCCATACTCATGAAAATCAAAGCAATAAGTTAAATTTGTCATTAAGATTAGAACTACCAGGCTGACATATTATCTACTCCTCACTGGTAGTCGGTGTCATGAAACCGCAATAAAATAGGTAATAGGAAATAATAAGAGACTTGGTCATAAGTTTCGAAATGTATCTGTACAAGAATGAATCAAATAACATATGCAACATTTTAGAACCAGAACAAATTTAAAAGTGAAAATTCAAATTGCATCAGTTCAAAAAAAAGATTAACTATAAATACGTTTGATACCCAAATCAAAGACATTTGTTATAAAATGAGTTTTAAATAATTAAGGTATCATTGGGTCCTAAAAATCCTAAATCTATAAACAGAACAAAAACCCCCTTCTTATGACCAGTGCAGGGTTCGCATGTAAGAATCCCCGGACGAGTCACCTGCTGAATAACTTTTTTACAACAATATCTTTAACAAGAACAATGCAACAAGTCCTGCATTTTTGTGAAAACCTTTTTTATCAATAACTAGCTGATACCCCCGGCTTTGCGCGGGAGATTATTCTATTTCTTGTCGAATTCTTGCTTTAAACTTAGTTTTGTATTCTGATAGTAACCATTGTAGCTATTTCTGATGGTAACCATAGCAACTATTTAAAGAACTTCCAAAATCCTTGACATGGTTCCCTTTCCGTCGACCCTGTGCCTAAGTCCTTAAAGATATCAAAACCAAACCATCATAGTGCACATCATGAGATTCCAAGCTTTCATTTGACACCAAGATCAAGTATCTACGACATTTAGTTTAGGCTGTAGCCCGAAATATACCAACACACAACTCTCTTTATGTATATATATATATATATATATATATATTGATTTCTTTTTATATCAAGAGATCAGAACGATTTTGTATTTACCTAAAAACATTACCTTTGATCTATTTATTTATTTATTACACGGATTTCTCCATTTTACAACATATTCATTATGACAATCAGATGGATTCATGAAGGACTTAAATTACGACTGAAACTGCACAAGCAGAAAACAAGCAAATATCAATAACATGCAAAACATTCCAGCAAACTCAATATCAACTACACTATATGATCAAGCAAATACAAATTTTTGTTACAAGGCAAAATCGAGATCATGCTACTAATGCTATAAAAAAATTCATGACAATAACAATTCGAGCAAGCAACATAATAACTAACAATTCATTCATAACAGTTCAAAACAAGCAAATATCAATATCGTGCAAAACATTCCAGCAAACTCAATACCAACTACACTATGATCAAGCAAATACAATTTAAATCTATTAAAGTGGATGCCGCGGGTTGTTGACTTAAGTATTGTCAGCTTACAAATATATCGGAAAACCTAATTAGACAGAGTTTCTTAAATTCTTAAATCATATTGTAGGTACACAAAATAAGATGAGAATTCCTTAGCAATGAATATATTTATAGTTGCAAATGTTTCGGGCATTTATTAATTAACTAAATTGAACTTTTTAGATTTGATGATTTACTGATATTGATATTTTTTTGAGGTGTAGTGATAATGGTACTTCGAATTTCAGAATAAATTTAATAATGTAGTGGTTACTATGGATACATAATAAAACCCTGGGAACTCGCAATGGCAAAGCATAAGCAAATTAACAAATTTTAATAATATTATTTCAAAGTATGTTAAATATCAGAAAAAAACTCCAACCAACTGATGATGTGAACCTCTGCTGGTAATGGGGTGAGTTCCAAGGCAATAGTTAACAATATAACATAATAACAACAAAATCAACGATAAACATTTATCAAACCGTTTTCTTATTTTTAAAATGGGCCGATTACTGCTACCGGCTACACTCGATGTGATCAACATTCATTTCAGTAGATAACTTGTATGAGGTTAGCTCGCAACAATATATTTTCTCTTAAGATTTTATGATCCTATGCAATTTAGAAAGTTTCGTCGCCTTCACAGAGTTTATGTTCAATCTGGTCTTAAATAAATATATTCTACATAAAGCGACTCTAGAAAGTTTAGAATTCCTTTGTGAATCGTCATCAGTATGAGACATGTCAATACTGAACAAGCGTTTCGGCTTCGTATATGTGCCGAACGATGGTCAATAACGAGTGTATATCTTTACACTTTAGTGTTATTTATAGAACTTAAACCAAAATAATATTAAGTCAACTTCGGTGATCTCTGTAAAACAATTTGTAAACAGGTCTTTCATTTTGTGTTTCACTATCCGATCAAATGTTTTCTAAGAATTACCTAAGAGATTGTTCGGTACGTTTAAGGTACTATATGACTTTAATACTAGGTTAGTAAAGTTTTAGGCTTAAAAAACCTTACTTGACTTTAATGAAATTTGTCCATGTGGGCTGACCAAATGTTCCTTGCAGTTATGTACTTTAAAATCCTGAATTTCACGATTTTTAAATTTTTAATTTCTTGAGCCATTTCATTACCAATATATTATGGTTTTATTAAGAGTTCACTTCGAAAGAAAACCCTCAGTCGAAAAGTATTTCTTAATTAAATGTCAAACCTAGAATCAGTAAACCGAATCATGGTGTTTAATTTTTTGTCGAAATAGAAAAAAAACACGTTCCATAAAAAACTACAGTTTCTAAATTTCAAATTGAAAGTTTCCTGCCAACAAAAGTAAATTGAAAGTTTTAAAGTTTTTCATGTTTATTTTTTTTTAAATCACAGGTTGAAATGCAAACCCTCCCAACTTTTCATCTCCGTACTAGAAATTCCCCTCGTGTAAGGTGTGGGTTTTCCAAAAAGCAAGATAGGGAAAATACTCTTGTACTACTATTGTAACATTTTTATGATGAGTGCAAAAAAGGTCATATAGTAAAAATCAAATATTAATACAGTAACGACATAAATGCTCTATTAATGCTTTACCATGACTAATTAAATGAGGATCTTTAGGCTGTAGGTATGCACTCAATGGTTCCCCCACCACACTTGGCATTGTTCTCTCATTCTATCTCGGATGTTTTGATCATGGAGTGCTATATAAGCCGCAGTAAATGCTTTGATCATTTATTGAAGCTCGTTTTCTAGAAACTCACAATCATCCTCTCATCACAATCCTCTTTGTTCCAGCCACTCGGGAAATTAAATTCCTCCACAAGAATTTTTTTCCGAGTAATCTTTCATCGTGTTATTTACCTCTCTAAACCTTGTTTTCATTGGTTACACAAACACAATTACATATTCTTCTCATTTAGTGATTGTCTCATTTGTGTTGAAATGTTGGGGCCAACATACATTTTGTTCTTAAGCCGCCTTTATTATCTTACATTGTATAAGAAGTGTACAGTATTTAATTATAATTATAAAATTGTAATAGAAGTAAAAAATAAGTATGATATTGGGAATGTTTAAATTTATCTGTCCATAACTGTCCCTGATCTTCAAAGAATTTCTTGTTCAGATAAAAAATTATTTTTGAAACTCTCTTACGAGATGGAACTGATATTTTGAAGATGTAATTCAAAATTTACAACAGGTTTTAAAGTTTTCGAGTTATTCATGACCGATTATGTTTTTTAACCGAACTTTTGATTGTACGATCTTGTTGAGGACGGTTAAGGACGATCTAATGCAGATGTAGTTCAACAATAGTTCTCCTTCTCGATTACTTCAATTTAAGACAAGAAGATGGTGTGAACCATCAGATGAAATTAAAAGTCCCCCTTCCAATATCACCTGATCGCCAGGAAACCTTTGGAGAAATGTTTGTGTCTTTGATAGAGCTATTTACCATCAACAACTCCTTACTTTTTGGCACAAAATATAGCACCACCAATGCAAAATAACTATGATGATACATTACAAGGAAAACGGAGATTATTTAATTACAAAGTTTAGTTAAGGTTAAGTTATATTGTTACAAAGTTTATATTATATAGGCCTAAGGCTTGGTTATATTATTCATTAAAGAAGCGGAATTACTCACTTTCCGGAAAGAACGCCGATATTTGTTTAATGCTAATGAAATTAAATCATTCCTGTTTTCTATTAAAGTTTTCAGTAGTTCTTGATGTATTAAACCGTTATGAACTATAATCAAGGGGATCAAGAGATACTAGGTTGAAAAGAATACTAGGTTGAAAAACCTAATCTAATACCTCTACGAAATGCAAATTTTTGCTGATGTTTTGGGAAATAATTATATGAGAATGATAATTTGTAATTTATACTTTATAAAGAGGGAATAAAATTCTAGTGTTTAGTCTCACACAAATTATTTTATCTGAATAGATACAGTTGTTATTGTAAATTCGTCACCCTTTTACAACATAAAGTAATACTGCCTGAAAATTCTGAATTTTCATTAATTTTGGGATTTCTGCAAAACTTATCTTTTTTTAACTAAAGAAAACCAAACTATTCTAATTGTAGAACTTACTGTTGATATTAACAAGTATAACAGTTCATCATATATAAAGAGTGAGAGATTAAACTAATTGTTGCATTTCGTAGTCCCAAGACGCTGAAACATATTTTTAGTCCTGAAAATAGTTTGCTACATTCATGTACCATAATCCTAAAATATATCAGACAAAATAATTCACAAAACATAGAAGTGTGTTTTTTTCTTATTTTCAATGCTTCAAGACCAAACCCATTGTTCTCAGCAATAAAATTATGTTAAACGATCGTCTGGATTTTATGTTCTTGTCTGAATAAACAGAACATAAATATTATGTATATGTTATGTTTATAACAGCCTTTATAATGTGCTTCCTCACAAACTGCTTAAACGATTTTGCAAATGCCACATTTGGTTGATGCCATGAAAATTAACTTTTCTAATCCTGTAAAATCTACAACTGTACATTTGCCAAATACCGATGACGTAACATCCCTCTACTACTTGAACTAGAAACATGTAACTTTGCATGGACAGAATTAGTGTGCAGACATCCACTGAGAATGGACTATTAAAAAGGTCCTCAGCGTTACGCCCTGTGGTACTTCAAAGTTTCAAAGTTAAACTATAGGGAAGCTTATGGAGTTGTCATAAGATCATAATAAAGTATTACAAATTAAATCAAACATTAATTCCTGAATCCAAGGAGGGTTTTCTGTTTTTTTTCACGGCCAAAACCAAGTCAAGCAGCCAGAAAATAAAAAAAATAGAGTAAGGAAATTTTAAACTTTCAAAACGAATTCAGATTTTTCTTAAGTAATCAAAGGGTGATTCGGTCAGAACTGTGGCTGCGACATCGCTGGTTCGAGTCTCGACAGTGTCGCATACTTGTAGCAGTTCTGTTCACTCTAGTACTGTACCGGCTTACTCCTTGCTTTGCCTCATAACTTCCACGCACAAGCCTGAGTTGAACGCAGAGGCCTCCACTGCTGTATAATGTTGTTGTATTTTATATTTCTTACCTTTACCATTAAGTTTACACAGTCAATGGTTCTTTGTTGTTAGCTGATTTTTTTTAATGCTTGTGTGTACTTTTTTTACAACTTCCGAATAGGTAAACCTCCAGAATTTAGATTTAGGTCTCCCATAGACGTAAAAATCTTGTAGGGAATAATTTTTAACTCCACTTTATTTTTGTTTGTATTAAACGGATTTAATTTTTTTTCCAAAAACGTTACGACACTATTTAGTGAAATTCATCATACACTTACATGGAAAGGGCAACTTTATTTCATATTTTGTTTTAATCTGTTCAGGCAATTTTCGTATGAAATTTTGTACATGAGATCTTCACCTAATGTCTTCTCCACAGGTTGGTGCTTAAGAAAAACTGGTGAAATAGTACGATTTTCCTCTCAATTTAGTTGCACACACAAGGTAGGTGCGCCTAAATTGAGAGTGCGATTCGGCTACTGGCTGCAAATTATGGACCAGAGATTATACTCCAGTTATACTGGAATGGAACGATAATTCTACTTGGGTCCTACATAGATATCACATCTTCCGTGCTGGATAAAACCACTTCTGCCAGGTAAAACTAAACTTAATTAACTGGATAATTAACTGAGCTGATGAAAAAGATCTACGTAAACTTGTCTCTAGCAATAAACTTTTAAATAAATCTTTCAGATAATTTATATACGAAGTTAATCTTAAAAAAGAGTGCTTTTAATAGTGAATTGCTGAACTCGTTGATGTTTTGGGTGGGTTATCTCCGATCATTTTACTATTTTGTAGATTGATTGATCTTTGATAGAGGAGTCGATTAACTAAAAAACGTGAGCGTTTGTAATTTTGCTTTTGGTAAAATACTCAAGTGATTACATACGTATCATTTGGTTGACTTTACATTTCCATTTCTATTACCATCAGATTTAAATTTGTGATTTCGATTCTCAAGTATTTATTTGGATGAATTATTAAATATAATCATACATCAAATAAATTTAAGTTACATAACTAGAAACCTTTACCCAAAAATAATCATTATGTGTCTAAATTGTTTAGTTATTACCCTGCAATTTTAAAAGCACAAAATAAAGCATTAAAATAAGCTAAGCTTTAATCAGGATAATGTCAATCCCAGCACTACAATTAATCTATACTTAATAGATTAATAGAGGCTAGAGGTTTTTTTGTGGTCATTACTCCTCCTAAATTACTGGGTCGATTTTAATAATTAAGGTGTCATTGGAAAGTGCTTGGCGTGTAGTTTTGCAGGAAATAAAATTGACAAAGATGAGACTAAAGGGAAGGGAACGGCCCTAGAGCCCCTTAAAGGTTTGTATTCGTGCATAGGATTTAAAATGGGAATAGAAATTTCAAATAAAGCAGCTGAATGGAGAAAACAAAATTTTCTAGCAAAGCCATTTGTTATTACTGGAGTTGAAACCATTGATTGAATATTCTGTAGCAGACTTTAAGCGTTCATTTATGAGTTAGTATCGTATGACGTATTTAGTGAGTCATGTTAGTTCAGGTTAAGATTAAGAAGGGTTGTAATTTAGTAAGAGAAACTGAATTACAGAAATGTTTGCAAAAATTATAACGTAAAATCCTCAAACTTAACTGTTATTTCTCAAAAATATAAGTTACTTCTTCATTATTTATTTAAAAGCAATACATTTAAAGTCGATTTCCAAATAACTGTTAGGTGCTTATATTATGTAGCCTGTAATAATTATGTAAATATATAATTTAAGAAGTATGACTAAGGCGCCTTGGTAAACTGGATTGAGTATAAAATTTTATTAGAGTTTATGGTGATTGTTAATATGAAGTTTGTTTGTGAACAATGATCTATGAATGACAATTTATTAGCCGTATTAAGACGCTCAATAAAGTTGATTAAACATTAAAAATAGTGTTCTCACTAACTATTTTAATTCTTTCAAATTTGTGTTATTTATAACTGTGTAAAAACTCTAGATTTTAAAAAAAAATATCATTTTAACAATTATTTTGGTATTAAGTGTGTTTTTTGACTGTAGTAAGGACGTTCCACAAGTAAAGAAAAAAACTTGAACCACACTTGAATAAACTTAGACTATCTATAATTTTACCTGAATCATATCGTTTCCTGAAAGATAATAAGAGTATCCACAAGAAATATTTTTTGTAAGGAACTTTTGTAAATAGTCTCAGGATTACCAGAAGCGACTTCGAAGTTTAACCATATCATTAATAAAATAGTTGTAGACTCCTGTTAATTTATTTTTATTTACTTGTATTGACTACATGACAATTGCTCGATTCCGAGCAACGGGTTTACTAGTTAAATTTAATTGACGCCATTACAAGAACATGTTTTTCATGACGTTCTTTGTTGCATGAAGCAATATTTCAATGTTGAGAAAAATATTTTTAGTGGTAACTATACCGACACTATTTTTTTAATTATTTGTTATGGATAAAACTTAAAAAAGAAACACGAATCAAGCGTTTGATTATTTTTTAGTGGAAGTAGGTAGAAATCGAAGTATAATTCAAAACATAACGCCATACATTTATTATTTTATCAATTACTTTCACTCCCACTTACTCAAACGTATTTAAATTATTTCCTCAACCTTTACTGAATCATATGTAAATTAACTAAATCTCATAAGGTGAAAGTATATTTTAAAATAAAGTACGGTTTAATATTATTTTTCCTTGATGGTAAAACATGTTCAGTTTTTATTATGCATGCAAGGGTTTTAAGCTCTTCACATAAGTGCACTTTCAGAAAGAGTGTGTGGGAATAGTTAAAACCAGACCCGCAAAGGCTTAAAACGTCAAATGGAAGCTTTTAATTTTAGATTTATACTTTATCTGTTCAATGTGTAGTTTTCTAAAATAATTTTAATCGTTGCCTTTCCCTATCAAAATACGTATTACAGAAATACGAGGTACGTTCGCTAAGTAAGTTCCGTTTGGTAGTAAAAAAATGCTCAATACATTTAGAACATTTTTTTATCATATATAGTTCTTAAAGAGCGTTCCTTAAACTACTTTTCTACATAGTTCCCACAATATTTAGGCACGTCATATCTAGGGAGAAGCTTTTTAATTTGTGCTGAAAAGAATTCTGCCACCAGTGCACGCAGCCACCCGCTGACGCCATCTGTAAGTTCATCGTCAGTCACAAACCGACAAAGGTTACAATGGTGTACAGAAGAGTTCGTAAAATATGTGGGAAACACTCAGAGAGATCAGTAATTTTCAATTTCCTTTTATCCCTAACTGTAAAGATGGTCGCACTAATATCCAGGATGAAGAGAGGAGTGGCCAACCATCTGTTCTGGAAAAAAGGAAATTATCAGTTTTATAACTATATCAGTTTTTTCATAAAATTTTGATCAATTTTTTTTTGTTTATATTTGTTTTGATATTCTTAAACCTTTAATACCAGCTTCATCAACTTCGTTGATCGGTGCCTGATTGACAGGATATCACGTTTTACGTAAAGTTTTACGGATATCAGTTTTGAATATTAATTAGCTTAATTGGTTGCCTCATCAATGGCAATTTCAAGGAAAGCCGCTTTAGCTTCTAATGCAGCTCTAAGTATTGCTGGTTTCAGAAATGTTCCTGCTCTCCATTAAAATTTAGAATTTTCAGGAAACAAGATGGTTTTTACTGATTAGTAAAAACTTTCACAACATTTCGGGATCTAGAGTGCTGTGTCTTTGTGTCTTTGGTTGAAATCTAGAATAATAGTAATATAAGTCGCACTAACCCAGAAAATTCACGTAAAAAAGGTTTTGATAAGGAACTGTAAAAAGAGGAAAAATACTACTTAGCAACTACAAACTAAAAATAAACAAAACAACAGAAATAACAAATCCATCAATCAAATCATAGGGACACGTCCACGCACCCATTCAGAGCGGAGATTTGTAGTTTCTGAGTATTCTTGTGTTTTATTTTGTTTTCAGTCTTTATTTGTTCACGGCACTCACAGTTTTCTGTTTTAGCCATGTTTTTTGATCAGGTCTGATAAGTCTTCGAGTTCATTGTAACGTTCTAGATTTTTTTTCGGTCGAGATCAGATTCCAAATCCCGAAACGCTATGAAACTTGTTTTTACTACAGTGATGGAAAATGTACCCTAAAATCGACTTCAAAACATAAGATAAATTAATCAATTAGTTGATTAGCTTCAATAAAACATTTTTAATATTTGTGGTTAAAGTTATTCCTTCACTAAACAAACAGTCACTCTTGCCAACCGAACAGTTAGTGTGGGCTTCACTCTCATACTTGAGATCTCGAGAATTCCGCTTTTAACAAAAGAGCAAGAATAGCATTCAAATGTATGTGGTGTAAAGTGTTCTTTATGAGGACCGTTTCGCCTTTCACCATTCGTTTTGTTTGTGGTTCATGCCACAATCTTCATCAATTATTTTATCAGAAAGTATATCATGCTGGAAAGGTTTAAAAGGGAATAAAATTAGTAAGGAGAATTGAACAAACCTAACACAAAAGCACGTTGTGAAAAGAGAAACTTTCAGGAGGGAGAATATTCGCAAGTTGTTGAACAACAATAATTGTGAATTTTCTCAAGGACTCGTGAGTCGACAGTGGAAAACGTTGATGGCTTTACAAGTCATTAGGTATTGTCATGTTTGCAGACGAACCTTGTTAAGATTTTAAAGGTTACGAGCAATTTAAAAGTACATTCATAGTTTTATCGTTCTTATTCTCATTAAACTCGTCAAAATAATCGGCTTGAAGCTTGAAACTGTTTTTGAAATTTTACATATAAGACAGATTCAAATATACACATATACGTACTTGCGGGTTTTTCCAGGTCATTGGTTAGTCCGACCAAACAAGAACAATAATTATTGAGTAATCTTTGTTTATTAATGGGACTCGTGCTACCTAGCGATTTCAGGGCTGATTAAAACTACTAACTTTAGACTGGTTAGTTACTTACCTTAGATTAGTTAGGAACTTACCTTAGTATAGTTAAACTTACTTACCTTATACTGGTAGTTAATTACCTTATACTAGTAGTCACTTACCTTAGCTACTTAGAGGAGTTAGACTAGTAGTCTTTTACCTTTGACTAGTACTTACCTTAGACTAGTTGTCTTAAGACTAATAGCTACTTAGAGTAGTCACTGACCTTAGACTTGTGGTCACTTACTTAAGACTAGTACTTAATTACCTTAGACTAGCAGCCTTAACTTAGACTAGTACTTACTAACCTTAGACTAGTAGCTACTTCTAATTTTAAATGACATTATTTTTGTAGGTGAGGTAGAATTGTCAAACCTATTCTATTTTGGGCTTCTCTCACCTTGGTAAATTTGCTGCAGAGCTGTATGTTCAATTTTCTGTTGAAACGGTGATATTTCAACGCCGTCAATAATTGTTCCTAACACTTAACACATAAAACACACATATTTACACACATAACAGTCTCTTGCTACCCGATATTTCGCGGAACCAAAACAAACGTACCGCGTCTTCAGGGGGGATTTTCCCTAATTTTTGAAGTTGCCCGCACTTCCCGATCACGCACACGCTGCGAGCGCCTGACAACTGACCCAAACCCCCCCTGAAGACGCGGAACGTTTGTTTTGGTTCCGCGAAATATCGGGTAGCAAGAGACTGTTATGTGTGTAAATATGTGTGTTTTATGTATTAAGTGTTAGGAACAATTATTGACGGCGTTGAAATACCACCGTTTCAACAGAAAATTGAACATACAGCTCTGCAGCAAATTTACCAAGGTGAGAGAAGCCCAAAATAGAATTGTAGCTACTTACCACGGACTAATACCTATCTATTTATCTTAGAGTTTTCGTTACGACTTCCTTTAGACTAGTCAGTTATCTACCTTATACTAGTAGTTCTGTCCTTAGACTAGTAGTCACAGTAGTCACTTACCTTAGAATATTAGTTAATTGCCTTATACTAGTTATAAATTACCTTAAACTAGTAGTCACTCACTTAGAGCGGTAGAGTGGTCCCTAGACTAATACTAATTAGAGTGGTTACTAACCTTAGACTAGTAGTCCCTTACCTTATACTAGTAGTCACGTACCTTGGACTGGTTTATTTTACCTTGGACTAGTTAGTTATTTACCTTACACTATTGAACTTACTTACCTTGACTATTGCTTACTTACCTTAGTCTAGTAGTCCTTACATTAGTAGTTTCTTAGCCTAGTCAAACCCCTCGTAGGCCCTAAGCCTAGTAAGCCTAGGTGGTGGCCTTAGTAGTTAGCTTAGACTAGTAGTTATTATATTTAGTTTTATACCTAAGACTAGCTGTTACTTGCCTTAGATTTTTACTTTCCTTGACTAGTTAGTTACTTACCTTACATTAGTTACCTACCTTAGCCTTGTATTTACTTACCTTAGACCACCAGTTACTCACCTCAGTGCAGTAAGTGTACCAAAACTTACAATTAAGTATACTCAGCGTTATTCACAACGACTTAAAACATATTTCCTGTGTACATAAATAGTGAGTATATTTAACTGAATTTACCAAGGCCTTTAAAAGTAAGTTTGTTTGAAAGTCTCAGTCAATAATACAATATACATTTCTACGCATATATTATTTGAATGTGTTCTAACTTACTCCAAAATAGACATGATGGATATGTAAGCTTAAATAGGACGGGTGTAGATTAGAATTTTTCATCTTGCCCTAATCGATCGATTGGAAAGATTTCAGCCCGAGTCAAGTAGCACGGCAGGTCAGCCCATAACTCTAATGTTAATTTTATCATTGGGATTCCAGGCAGCCTGAGCCAAGTTATTTGCTTGAGACTACAATCCTGGTTAAGAAAACAAAAACATCAGGCAGTTTAAAATGTATTTTTCGAAAAGCAAAAATTATTTTGAGACTAAACTTGTTTCCTAGCAACATTTATGAGATTCAGATCCTTTAAAAGATTATGTTTCCTTAATGCAAACATATTATTTGTTGAACTTCATGAGTATATGCTTCAATGTCATTTCACTGAACTGCTTAAGAGCGCTTGAATGGAAAGTAGTAAACATTAAGAAAAATATTTCTGGCACATTTCTTCATATCATTAAGATGTTAAGATGTTAAGATGATCATCAACTAGCCCATCTTTTGACTTGGATACTTACCCAGACTGGGTAAAAATCCAATCCTCCGAGCTTGAATAACCAAAAGCACATTTTAATTTTAACGTATAAAAACCTGTTTTTTTTTTAATAAAGAAGTATAATTATCACAATTTTAACTAATACATTTCCTATATTATATTCTTTGCTTTATTTATTGAATCAATGTTTTCAGGAATAGATTCCTTTAAAAATTCATTCCTGTAACGTAAGAATTGCATAAATTTTATTGAATAAAAACGCACAATACGATTTATTTTTCTTATTTACAGGCAATTGTCAGAAAAATAATGCACTAATTAATTTATATACAATGAAACCATAGTATGATTTGTTGGCGTGGGGAACCCAAAAATACATTTAACGTTAGTTTTGAACTGAACAATGCAGGGTGTGTGAGGTCATTCAATTTCCTTGCCCCAAAACTCGTTACTTCTGACGCCTCCCCTTCCCGTCGATCTTTTTTCCTTCTCTATTTCTTTTTTTAACAGGTGACGTATTTGTACCTATTATACAATGGGTTATTAAACTAGGTCACTTTTGCTATTTTGTTTCGTTATTAGCTTTTTAAGTTTGTAAATGGAATAAATTAGCAATGACTTTAAAGGTTTGAGTAACATCACGTTGTGATCTGTAAGCTTTCAAAACGAAACCGTATGAGCTTGCTACCAGCGAAATGTTGCTTCTAGATGCAGTACTATATAATAGGGATTTCAAAATATTTCAATCCATTCAAAATCTGTAATAGAGAAAGCCATGGAAATAAGCCCCTTGGCCTACCTCATCAAAATTCTATTGGAGGAATTCTCGGATCTGGGAAATAAACTAACCTACATTCAAACTTAAGGTTTACCATTCCTTAATTGCAGTTGCATCTGTTGGTAGAACTGTCTCGTACCATGACTCATCAGGGACCTTGGCCTGTAAAAGAAAATCCATATAAAATATATTGTGATCATAGAAAAATAATAATTTATAATATAAGTTCGGGTTGTTTATAAGTGCAAATTAAATTACCGTACCTGAAATAGTTAAATAGAAGTGTAAGCTTAGCATAATCAGAGGTCCTCCAAAATAAAACGCCTTAAAAAATATCAAACTAAATTTTCCTTTCCTAGAATTGCTAAAACATTATCTGTTTAATATCATATACCAATGAAAATATTCTAGAAATTATTGCCTTGGAACAATATTTTGTCAATGGTGTTAAAGCAAACGCCTCAGTGTAGCCCCAAAACTCTTGACTGCAAACATAAATTGACCAAACCCAAAGTGAGGGATTTTATAACGTTGTAGGCAAGCTGTTAATATTTTACGAAAGCATGTTTTGTAATCTCTTATGAACACAAAAATGGTGAACAACCTTAAGCATGATCAAATAAATTGCAAAAAATTAAATTTTAGGAATTGAAAAATAAAATATTACTATTTAAAAACCTACTTATAGTTCTCTTAATCTCTTCCCATCAAACTAGTCACCCTTGACGTCGTCATTTTCTGTATATTTAGACTTTTTCCCTATAATTTACCAATGTCCTCTTCACGGTATTATTGATATTAGATATTACAAAAATAAGCCTTAAAATCATTTCAGTTGGGAATATATACTTCGATCTATGAGTGGATATAAAATAAAATCCATAAATCGTATATTCAAATAAATCCGTTTACAATTATTTTCCTGTAATATAGCTAGAAATAGTTTTAAGAGGACGATATTAGGTTTTGTATTATTTCCATAATCTTTAATTTTGACTTTATTATTTTATTTAGATTATATGCCTAACTTGACAGGCTTAATATGCCTAACGTGACAAGACGACAATTTTTTCGAAAGTAGAGAAAATTACGAGTAGAAAGTCGATAAATGAGCATCAATGTTTTCTCATTGTTAGTTTGCTCATTGTTAGCTCATTGTTAGTTTGCTCATTGTCTTTGACATGCTTGCTTCTCATCCCGGAAGAAATAAGTTGCTTGCAAAAGGAAGAAATAAGTGGTTTATCCCAGTTAAATTTCTACTTTTTATTTTTTTTACTCAAAAAGTTACGTTTTTAACAATTAAACTTTCCAACCAATTAAAACTATTACAAACGGCAAATTTTTTGGTGTGTAAGGTTCGATGTTTGGTGTTTATTTAGCTTGGCTTATTTTTTAAGGTGTTTTTATTACCACCTTAGAAAAAAACCATTATCCAGAGAATACTTTTATGTCGACTAACAGGTTTCTGAGGCTTATATAAAATCTATTACTTTTTATTAATAACATTTTATAGCGAAAAATCGCAAAAGTCTGAAAAGTTTTGTAACCTTATAAAAATCCAACAGTGTGAAAATTCAATAATCAGGAAGATTTCTAACAACAGTCTCACTCAATACAAATAAAATTATTGTTAATCAAACTTTTGCGCTGCAATGTTAAACACGAAACCAAACTAAATCATTAAAAACATGCAAAATTATCCGACATATATAGAAATCCCAATCCACATAACCAAAACTTCTTAATTGTTGCAATGCCCTAACGAAAGGGCTTAAATATATTTTAAGATATCGATATATAAGAAGTAATCTATTAAAGCTTATAAAACTTTACTCGTATGAAGCTTTTTGTGGCTATAAAATTAATAATTTTAATAAATGTATCAGAATATTCACAAGTTTTAAGCTGAGAGATCTGTAAATGGTTTATTTGCCAGGAAGTTTTAAAACGCTGAAAAGAAAACTAAAATGCTCGAAATTTGACTACAGCTTCCCTGCCGCAGCGTTGAGCTGTGTCGCAGGCCATAACAGTAACACAAACAGACATTTACCCAAATGGCAGCGTACTCGAATACACTGCAACACTCTGTCCATGCCTTATGTGCCTAACATAAAGCCATGTATTGTGTACTTTGTGCAATATGCATAATACGATGTCATACATTGTGCACAGTGTGCAATGCCCACACAATAAATGCACTGTGCACAAAGTGAAATGGTATAACGCAATGTCACTCGACGGACAATGTTGGAGTGAAGAAGTGAATTATATACTGAGATTTAGCTTACGAAACCAACTGCGACTGAAAGAACACAAAATCAATGAAACATTCATATAATATAACTCAATTTTTTTATGTTTATTTGTTAGGTTGAGTTTTTAGAGCTTAAAAATGTCCAAAAAATTAAAACATGCATAGAAAGTTAAAAAGTGTACTCAGTTTTTGATATTGCTAAATATATCAAATTTATTTATTATCATAAGCTTAAGAAAATCTTAATATAATATTTTTGTTAGGTTATATATTTTGTAGTTTGAATTCTTGGCTGGCACCTACCAAATAACGCCTGTAGGAAATCAAAGTTTTAAACAAAAAAAAATAAGAAATTGATAGAAGAACTTAATTGTACTTTAATAATTTGAATGAATGCTGTAATTGTAATTAATGATTATTGTTTTTAAGTGTTTTTTATGTTTATTTTAAATGCTTCGAACTTTTATTAGCCAAACAATTTTTCAGAACTGAACAAATAACTTTGTAAAAATAAAAATTTATTTTAATACATTTTTCTATACAATTCAATGTTTTAATCGACCTAATAATAATAAATTGTGTATAGCCGTAGTTTGTAAGTTTTGTTTGAGCCAAGTTGCAAGGTCAAATTTGAAATAAGGCAAACATTTCACAACAATAAAGCTAGACCGTTTTATGTTACATTGTACACAAACATACTTTGGCATAGGATAAAATTAATTGATAAAGCTATTGTGATCCAAATCTGAGGGATGTAATTAGGAATGATTATTTCGAACTATGGATATGTTGAATTCAGAGCACGACGTGTTTCTTAATTTAAGTCTCCTGTAGCTATCAATTTAAATGGGTCCATCTTCCAAAGTCACTTACAAATTGGACCCTAATCGACCCCCTTGGTTACTGTTTAACTATATTTATTTCCTGAATTTCAGAAACTCGTAACCAGACTGAATATGGCTACACTATGGCACCTAAGGGAACGTCAGTACTTTGTCCTAGCACATAATACAAAAACGTGTTATCTCAGAAGGATTCAAATCACACGTTAGGTTTGTTTTTGCTAAGGGAAGTTTCCTTTGCTACGATACACTGTGACCATTGTGATTTGATTTAATTCTTCCAAATTGAACAACTAATAATTGCCTTGACAGTAACAACAGTAGTAATGGAGTCAAACTGACGTACAATGCTACCCTTGACATATTGTAATCGATCCTATGTAGTAGGCAAACTCTAGCATTGAATCAGGCCTTCCCCGTACCACCGAATAAGAGGTACTTTGAAATGTTGTCAAAGTTCAAAAATATAGTTTTTTACTATCAATTTGGAGTTCTATAAATCAAATCGAATTTTTCCAATTGAAAAGTTGTGAGACGACAAGGTTATAATGGTTTATATTTCTTATCGCAATGTAGCTCTTTCTAGATATTTTAAATATTCTGTTGTAGTTAGTTAATTGGTGTCAAAATTAAAAAAAAAAATACACGAACCTACTTAACAATATACTTGATAAATAAATTAATAATCTTACGAAACTGAAATTAAACGATTGCGTTTCAGCCTCAAACATCAACTATTTAATTAAGCCCAGTTCTACAACTTTTCTTTAAAACAAAACTTTTCTTCTATAGATTGGTATTTTCATCATTTTTAACAGGTTATTAAAAAAGTAGTGCGCAGTAAACGATTCTGAGTGGTTGAATTGGGACCATTGAGACCAATATGAGATAACTCGTGTCATGCTCATAGCAAGTTGACAACAATGTTCAATATTGAAACTGTTCTCTATGAAACTTTCTTAATTCTAGAAAGTTTGATAGTTTGCCAGTAGTAGCGGATTCAGTCTGAAAACAAGACTGTATCAAGTAGGATAGTTGCTTTTTTTCCTAACTTTATCACAAAAGAACGTTTTCATATAAATTAATCGGTGGTGAAATTGCAACAGTATAAAAATACCTCTACAGTTTTAAGTTTGAATTACATAAAACATACGGATTTTTAGGTCCTGCCACTTTAAAATATTTTTTTAAAGTTGATATTCCTTTCATTAGGATAAATAAACTACAAAATGAAAGGATGAAATACTTAAATACTCTTACATACTTTGGGCAAGTAATTCAGAATGATTTGTTGTTCACAGGAATTAACCGAATAACTAAAAACACTGTGCATTTGATAACGTGCATGTAGGCTAGTGTATTTGAATATTTCTCAAACAGGAAATATTTTTGCTGAATCATTTTTACAATAGCATGGGAGTAAAATTAATTGAAATTGCAGTTCGGAATTTTAAACTTACCAATTCTTTTTCTCGATCAAAACAGATGAAAATTGATACATCCAAACTTATTGTATGGTGCTCTCCAGTTTTATTTAACAATCATTCTAATACAAACAAAGGAGATTCTAACATAAATCTAATAGATGTAGATGATGAGAAATACATGTAATTAAAACTTGTCTAGGAGAAGGTTAATGAAGGAGTTTAATTTCCAAAGTGACCTAACAAAGAGAGCAAAGAGTGATAAGATACTCAATATAAGATTCTTGGAAACCGATCCTCAAACAAGGATTTAGCTGTGTGTAACAAGGGAAAAGGATTGCCGCTATATCAGTCCAAGCGCCTGGACGTTTTTTGTTACATTAAATGAAGACAAATTGTTCTAACATGTAATCATTTTTAAGTATTTTTAGTTAGTTTAATGTTGTAACGAATTTTGTACTATTCTTAATATCTCCCGTATCTGTAGGGGTCCTTAAAATGCTTTTCAAATTATGTACTTTCTATTTTATCCCAAGTAGGTTACATTTAAAAAGTATTGTGTAAATTCACATTTGATTTCGTTTTGACACTGGGTCAAAATAACACCTAGGCTTATATTTAAAACAATTTTTTAATTTTAATTTTGCATGATTTATTCCATAGATGTCTTTAATCTGATCTTAACGTTGGTTAAAGAATTTAGATCTAAAAAATATTAAAAACGAATTTAGATCAAATATTAAAACACTATGAAATTGAAATATAAAAACACTACTAGAAATAGAGCCCGTTGTGGTTAAATACAACGGTCTCTAGAAAAATAGTACATATATGCTCAATTTCCTGTTAAATACCTGAAAAATAATTTGATTCACATTCATAAACAAAATTGATGACAAAACTTTTTCTAATAGAGCAAGACAATAAAAACAAAATGTCAAATGCAACATATTTATTACAGTATTTCTTTATAAACGACATTTTTTGTGAATACTTCATCTAAGTTTTTCAACAATCTCCCTTGATCTTTGCTAGGGATAATTTTAATTTTAATGTCTTCAAACCTTTTCACCCTAGAGAGTGCAACGTACAATTGTCCATGGCTAAATACTGGTGCTGGAAGGTAAACACCAACTTTCTCCAATGTCTGACCTTGTGCCTTATTTATTGTTATAGCGAATGCTAATTTTAAAGGAAATTGCCGCCTTTTCAATACAAATGGCAAGTCTGTATCTGTCTGTGATAAATCAATCCTTGGAACAAACACAATTTCACCTACTGACGATCCAGTTAAAACCTCTGCAATTATTAAATTGGGCTTTAGTTCTTTAACAATCAATCGTGTGCCGTTACATAGTCCCCGTTTTGTATTAAGATTTCTTAGCAACATTATCACAGCCCCAATCTTTAAATTTAATTTATGTATTGGCATTCCCGATGGTGAAAGCTGATTTAAAAATTCTATTGGATAATGAATATCTGCTTGTGAAACATCATCCGCTTCAATACAATCCGTACTTAAATAGGTTACTGATGCTCCTTTCAGTAAGTCATGAACCGTTTCGTTGAGGAAATCCACATCTGAATTTTTTGAGCATAAAATAGCCTTTTGGGTGAACTCATGAGACTGAGCTACGTCCAACTTGTCTCCAAATATATCGGTGGCTATGTTACCGTGGCTTAAAATATTTGCTGGTATTGCTATAAGGTCTTCCGATAAATTATGTGTTTTATCAGTCAGACCATTCCCTACGCTTAACAGCCACTTGCTAAATAAATCATCCACTGATCGTACATTTTTAGTCAGTCGTAGGATCTTAAAAGTTTCCCACAGTGGATGGAATTTTATACTCGTTTCTATTATTTTGGTTCTGTTTCCATGTCTGACAACTGGCAGAGTTTGCCTGAAATCACCGCCCAATAGCATGACTTTTCCGCCGAAAGGATTATGGTTGTTCATTATTTCCTTAAGTATTCTGTCAATAGCAGTCAGAGCAATTCCTGGTGCCATAGTTGCTTCATCCCAGATTATGATTTTAGCTGATCTGATTGTATTTGCTTCGAGAGAATTTAATCTTATATTTGATACGGATGTTTCGTTCAAAGGAGGTACTAATTTGAATTGGTTGAAATATGTTTTACCTCCATCCAATAAGTTTGCAGCAATTCCAGTAGACGCGATAGGCAATGCAATGTTTTTTTCTCCACGCACTGTACACAGAATAGTTTTATACAAATAGGTTTTTCCTGTGCCTCCTGGCCCGTCCAGAAAAAAACATGTTTCTGGGACTTCATTATTTATTGCTGCAATTATATTGTCAAAGCATTGTGTTTGCTCATAATTCAAATTATTGATCATTTCTTTGCTTTTTTCTTTTTCTAAGTCAAAGTCATAGATAGCTGTGTTGTTGATTTGTAGGTCATCGTGTACTGGCATCGGGAGGTCGTATTTAAGGCAGGAACTATGGTTTGCTTCTAAAGTTTTGTTAATTTCTCTCAAAGTCAAATTTTTACATTGCTCACAGTTATTTGCATGACCTACTTTGTGGCTGTGTGCAAAGTCTTCTGAAAGATGAGGCTGGTATTTTTCAAATAATTCTTTTGCATTAGACGGGGAAGCAAATATAAGAATATATGAGAATAAGTCTCTTAAATGTTGAGGCATGCTGAAATTGACTGCTTCGGCTAAAGTTTTGTCCCAAATTCCATCATTTTTCATCAGCCCTTTTTGCACTGCTGCTTCATAAAAAGTATCATATTTAGTCCCATCAATGGTTTTTAAATCATCATAAGCTACAGCACCAGGTGCATGAAGCAGAAGAAGTCTTAAACAATACCTTTCAGGATCAGAACCAAGATTTACAAAGTACATTCTACCAATTACGTTGTGCCTTTCTTGTTGTCTGCGAATCCATTTCCTACTTTTTTTATTGAAAACATAATGTTTAGGTACATTACTGTAATTAATTAATCTTGCATTTTCATCTTCCACGTTTAACTTAAACCACGCTGTCAACATTGTATCTTTCTCAGCAGTTTGTAGCAGATTGTCTATATTTCTGTTTATCGAATTTACATGGAAGACAATGCTTTGACTATCAGGAAGGTGAACAGGCAATCGAATTATTGTATGCGATTGTTTGTGCATGTCATTTCCAAGTATTCGCCACATTGCCTCTGGTGCACTGACATACCTACTATCTATGTGCTTTTTTATTTCATCAAAATTTGAGTTTCTCTCTACGATACGAACATTTGCACAATCATGCCCTTTGTATACATATTTAAAGAGATATTTAACACTTTTGATCGTGGCGCAAACTTCCACATTGATATGACAGTTGTATTTTAATAGGAGAAATGGGTTATAAGGGACCACCCATGTGTTGTCAATTACTTTATTTCTCACAGATACATTATTACCATTATTTCTTCGGCGGTAAAGAGGGTATCCATCTTTGTTAGCTAAGGTTTCATTTTGAAAGGATTTAGGATAATTTTTAGTACACTTATTTTCCTTCATACACGGTGAGTTTAAATTACACTCGCCACAGGGTCCATGAATCATGTGTTTTGTAACTGCTGCGTGTAAAGTTGGAAATTTGTCTTTATCTGGTAATTCAGCCGATACTATTTGGTCTATATGTTCTGGTAACTTAGGAGAATCTTGTTCTTTCAAAATCAGTAAGATGTGAGCATGGGGTAGCCCTCTTTTTTGAAACTCAATTACATGTATATTGCCTACTGGGATGCCAAAAATATGTTTTTTGTTTATGTCATCCATAAGTTCTGTTAACTTCAATCGGAAAACTCTAGAAACTAAATCAGGACGATTTTCCACCGACTGTCCATTTAAATTTTGTGTTATTTCTTCCCATTTTGGATTACAGGTCATTGTAATAAAAAGATCGGGTTTACCGTAATTCCTCACTATTGACATAGCGTCTTGATAATTTTGCATCATATTTCTTGGACTCCCTTGAAATGTTGATGGCAAAATGAAAGGCTTTCCAGGGGGAAACAATTCATTTTCTCCTGATAACCGAATCTGGTCCATTAAACCTTTGTACTGTTCAATTCTAAGTTGAGATTGATTTTGTCGGATGAAATTTAGTCTATTTGCCTCAATTTTGGTGTAGGCATCAACAATATATTGTTGTGTGAGTTTTTCTCCGCACAATAAAGGATTGAATTCATCACGTACTGAAAGACGATATTGATAATATTGCATCTGAGTGACTCTTGATCTTGGATTTGAAGCTTTATTTTTAATATTTTGGAGACATAATGGCTTATCATTCAGTGGAATATTAATCCCCCAACTTTGATCACCATATGGGAAGAAGAGAGGATATACCATTGGTTCCAAATTTGGGTCCAAAATGCTAATTCTCTGAGTCTTTCTCTTATTCATCATGTTGTTAGCGCGACAATGAATCAGTAAATCACGGTGCAGAGGTGGTTCACCATCCATATTCTCAAAAATAACAGCAACCTCATTACATCTTGCAGAGTTATATCTTCTTTCATCATATTTTCGGTCCTGAATTATAGCCATTGTCACATCAGATGAAACAGCATTATTCATTAATGTGTCTTGCATGCATTCTTGCTCTACTTCATACATCATTTTGCAGGCTTCTGCAAATGGATTATACTTTGACATGAATGACCCTAATATTTGTAATAAATGTTCATTGCATCCAGAGTTTTCTTTAATTTTCATTCTTTGAGTTGTAGCCTCCTCAGGATCAAGTATGTACAACTGAGCATATTTACGCTGTTCTCCATTTTCAGGATGTAATGTACCAGCACGATGATAGATAGAGCCATTTATTCTAAAACAATAAGGACCATAACTTGAAGGTGGAACTATTTGCGCTCCCATAGAAGCGAAAGAGAGGGAACTGTTGATTGAACGAATATTGGACATAAAGTTATCTGAATAAATATGGTTATTAGTCATAAGCTGCTCAAGTAATAATGCAGTTTGAATCCGTTCTAATGAAACTTTTCCTTTTGAGCAGCATTTAGAAAACATTTTATCAACAGGTCTTTCTCCGACAAAGTGTTTAGCACCACAAAATTCACAAACTTCATTAAAACTGCCACATGAGTGTAATTTTATTTCATTTTCATCGTTTATATGTCTTAAGGCTTCAGGCAAAAAAGTGATGGGTGGTTGTAACACATGATTTACATCACTATCCTTTTTCCCCCTTATTACTACGCGATGAGCAGTGGATTCACGTTTTCCAGAACATGTTTTTCTTTTTCTATTCTTTGCTGGACGGCCAGATTTGCAGGTTGAGGAAGTTGCATCTTCTTTGAGTGAAGTGTTAGTCACACTATCTTTTTTTGTTTCTTTTTCATTTTTTGTCCCTCCATCCTTGTTGCTTACGCTTGTTAAACACTTATTTCCCCCTTGGATTAAATCATTATTCATACTATGATTTTGTTTCTTTAATTTATTTTTATGCACTATTGATTCACGCCTTCCAGAGCATGTTTTTCTTTTTCTATTTTTTTCTGGACGGCCACGTTTGCAGGTTGAGGAAGTAGTATCCTCTTTGAGTGAAGGGATAGTCACACTATGTTGTTTTGTTTTTTTTCCATTTGGCGTGTCTCCATCCTTGTGATTGCTTGATAAAAACTTTGTTCCCCTTTTTATTAAATCATTACTCATACCATTATTTTGCGTCTTTAATTTATTTTTATGATCTGCTGATTCATGTCTTCCAGAAAATGTTATTCTTTTTTTATTCTTTGCTGGACGGCCACGTTTGCAGGTTGAGGAAGTAGTATCCTCTTTGAGTGAAGTGTTAGACAAAATATTTTGTTTTGTTTCTTTTTCATTTTGTGTGTCTGCATTCTTACGATCGCTTGTTAAAGACTTTTTTACCCCTTGGAGTAAATCATTATTCATATTATAATTTTGCGTCTTTAATTTATTTTTATGATCTCTTGATTCCCGTCTGCCAGAGCATGTTTTTCTTTTTCTATTCATTGCTGGATGGCCACATTCGGATTTTGGTAAGGTTACATCCTCTTTATTTTCAGAATTCGTATTTTCCATTAAAACATCGTAATGCCCAGCGTCCATACTACCTGAGAAACGTAGTTTATATATTGACGTGCCTTCACCAACCGTTAAAAAAGAATCCAAGTTCTCAGCATATATTTGGAATTGACAGTTGAAAAGCCTTGCTGTAGCCTCAATTTCAACGTTACCAGCGTATTCTCCATTTGTAATCATCAGATTTCTATATTCTGTTGCATTTTGTACCGGTAGTCTATATGTGTTATCCCCTATGATAAAAGGGCAATAGTAGTCCCAGTTATTTACGACTTCATCAACTACTTTGGATCGTATATCACTGTATCTAGATTGAGATGCATGGCATAAAAATGAGATACTCCTAAAGAAACAGTTTCCGTCACCAACGATATAATGAATAGTAAAATTATTCATTTTCAAACTAAAAAATCAAAAAAGTTCAAAATGAAAATTTATGGTGGTGAAATCTCGACACCACTTTACTCACCAGTCCCCACTAACAGTTATTGGTACAGATTAAGCACACACCATAAAAAGCACACACAAAACGTAAGGATGCACTTTAACCACAAATCCAAATTGTAAACAACAAAATGTAAACAAAGAGAGATCAATGAAATAACAATACAACGGTCATAGGAAGCACACACAAAACCTAAGGAACGCACTTTAACCACAAATCTAAATTGTAAGCAACAAAATGTAAACAAAGAAAAATCAATGAAATAATAATACAACGGTCAGCTGTTAAGTTATTGACACATGTTCCATATGATCACAAAAAATCAGCTTTTAATATATTTCTTATGAAAACATAACTTTTGAATTTTTTAAACTCATGGATCTTATTCCCATAATTATTAGCAAATATACAGTGAGAAAGCTTTTCGTTTTCAATGACCCATCAATTATTAAAATATGTCAGGTCGAATTATTAAAATATGTCAGGTAGAACTCTAGATTTAGTTGTACAAAGTTTGAAAAAAATGTCTGTATTCGTTATTTTCTTGCCTTTATAAATTCGGAGTTTGCTTTACTTTTAAATAACTTTTAAACGGTGAGGAAATCGACCAAAGTGGAAGATGATATTCTGAAAGAGAATAAAATTTCCTACAACTTCATATTATGCATTTTTTGAAAATACTGATTACGGGCAGACAAAACTTGGCTACAAAAATAAAAACTAAAAATGCTGATTTGAAAGTATTTTTTATAGAAAATATGTATTTTTTCTTTTTCACTTTGAATCTTTAAAAAAATCCAACTTTTAATAATTATTTGCAAATCTACAGCAAGAAAGCTTTCCATCGACTCGTTATTTATTAAAATCTGACTGGTAGAACTCTAGATTTAGTTGTACAAAGTTTAACAAACATGTCTCTAATTCAATATTTCCTCACCGCTTTAAATTCGGAGGTTGCTTAGCTTTTTTGCAAATAACTTTTAAATGGTGCAGAAATCGGCTAAAGTGGAAAGTAATATTCTGAAAGAGAATTAAATTTCCTACAATTTGGTACTATGCATTGTTTGAAAATACTGATAATAGGCAGCCAAAACCTGGCTACAAAAAGAAACTTTAAAAGAGCTGTTTTTTAAATCTATTTCTTATAGAAAATCTGTGTTGTTACGTTTCCACCATAAATCTTTAAAAAAATCTAACTGTCATAATTATTTGCAAATCTACATGGATGGAGATTTCCAACGACCTGTTAAGTATTAAAATCTGCCCAGTAGAACTCTAGATTTAGTTGTACAAAGTTTAACAAACATATCTCTAATTCAGTATTTTCTCACCACTAAAAATTCGGAGGCTGCTTAGGTGTTTTGCAAATAACTTTTAAATGGTGCAGAAAACGGCTAAAGTGGAAGGTGATATTCTGAAAGAGAATTAAATTTCCTACAATTTGGTACTATGCATTGTTTGAAAATACTAATAATAGGCAGCCAAAACCTGGCTACAAAAAGAAACTTTAAAAGAGCTGTTTTTTTAATCTATTTCTTATAGAAAATCTGTGTTGTTACGTTTCTACCATAAATCTTTAAAAAAATCTAACTTTCATAATTATTTGCAAATCTACATGGATGGAGCTTGCCAACGACCTGTTAAGTATTAAAATCTGCCCAGTAGAACTCTAGATTTAGTTGTACAAAGTTTAACAAACATATCTCTAATTCAGTATTTTCTCACCACTAAAAATTCGGAGGCTGCTTAGGTATTTTGCAAATAACTTTTAAATGGTGCAGAAATCGGCTAAAGTGGAAGGTGATATTCTGAAAGAGAATTAAATTTCCTACAATTTGGTACTATGCATTGTTTGAAAATACTAATAATAGGCAGCCAAAACCTGGCTACAAAGAGAAACTTTAAAAGAGCTGTTTTTTTAATCTATTTCTTATAGAAAATTTGTGTTGTTACGTTTCCACCATAAATCTTTAAAAAAATCTAACTTTCATAATTATTTGCATATCTACATGGATGGAGCTTTCCAACGACCTGTTAATTATTAAAATCTGCCCAGTAGAACTCTAGATTTAGTTGTACAAAGTTTAACAAACATATCTCTAATTCAGTATTTTCTCACCACTAAAAATTCGGAGGCTGCTTAGGTATTTTGCAAATAACTTTTAAATGGTGCAGAAATCGGCTAAAGTGGAAGGTGATATTCTGAAAGAGAATTAAATTTCCTACAATTTGGTACTATGCATTGTTTGAAAATACTAATAATAGGCAGCCAAAACCTGGCTACAAAGAGAAACTTTAAAAGAGCTGTTTTTTTAATCTATTTCTTATAGAAAATTTGTGTTGTTACGTTTCCACCATAAATCTTTAAAAAAATCTAACTTTCATAATTATTTGCATATCTACATGGATGGAGCTTTCCATCGACTCGTTATTTATTAAAATCTGCCCAGTAGAACTCTAGATTTAGTTGTACAAAGTTTAACAAACATATCTCTAATTCAGTATTTTCTCACCACTAAAAATTTGGAGGTTGCTTAGGTTTTTTGCAAATAACTTTTAAATGGTGCAGAAATCGGCTAAAGTGGAAGGTGATATTCTGAAAGAGAATTAAATTTCCTACAAATTGCTGATAGGCATTTCTTGAAAATACTCAATAAAGACAGCCAAAATTTGCCTCGAAATAAAAAATGTGAAAAAAGCCGTTTTCAATGTATTTCTTATGGAAAACATGTTTTTTTTATTTCTTCACCATAAATCTCAACAAAAACAAACTTTCATAATTATTTGACAATCTACGGGGAGAGAGCTTTCCAATGACACATTAATTAATAAAATCGGCCCGGTAGAACTGGAGATTTAGTTGTCTGAAGATTGGACTAAACTGAATTATTATAAGAGTAGATGTTTTTGACGGGTTTTAGTACTTATGATATAATTACCCTACCAGGCATATTTTCAGGCTAATACCTGAAATTATGCGGTTAAAAGTCGGATCAAATAACGAGGTGCAGGCCGTCCATAATCCCAATGATAAAATTAAAACTAGTCTTACAGCCGAAATGGATGGGCCACGCGGTTTGGCACTACCCATATTCGAGTTCTATACGGGAAAACTAGCAGATGTCCCGCAGCTTCGCCCGCTGAAAAAAATGACTTATTTTAACTAACTCAGATTATGCCATGTGCAATTTTTAGGAATAGTTATCAAATGTTTCTGATTTGGGTTGTAGGCCATTGGCGTACAATTACACCGTTGAGGTGTAGCTAGTAATTCCACCCTAGATTGAAGTGTAACGAATGTGTAACGTTTCCTCTAAAATTTTTCCCTCATGATTGGCAAATGGTATGACTTAGCTTTCTCCCACTCGCCAATAAAGAGAATGACACATAACCCGGGATATAAAACAAAATAAGACGCTAAGGGCGGCTTTTCGACTTAACATCAACATGAATTTAGTACGTTTTTGAAAATAGACCGAAAACTGTTAGAAAAAGTAGACGGTAAGCCTAAGTGTCTTGGCCGCGAGCGGCTTAAGTGGCATATTTGACAAAAATACAGTAGGTGGCTGAAATAAATTTGAACATTTCATTCTCTTAGTAGATTGGATATCGTACCTTTTCTATCCCCTGAAAATACTGTATAGGCCTTCCATCCATAGTTTTAAAAACTGAAATAGCCGCGTCATTTTGAATTTTATAATAAACTCTATTTTAGCCATCTGAGAGAGAATATTTTAAAAACCTTTCTTTACTCGCATATAGTGCCTATAAAGAACACTTGTGTCACGTTTCATGGCCCAAAGACTTGTTGTTTATGAGAAAATAAGCCATTAAAGCTAAAAATGTCCGCCATCTTGAATTTCATAATATACCATATTCAAGCCTTTTGAGAGAAAATATTGCGAAATCCTTTCTTAGTACGCATCTAGAGCCTGTAAAGAATATTTGTGCCAAGTTTCATCGCTCTAAGCCTTATAGTTTTTGAGAAACTGTAATCAGTCAGTCAATGGGTTTTGGCTTCTATATATATATATATATATATATATTATCCAAACAACTTAGCTTAATCGCTCAATCAAAATTATTGCTATTGTAGCGATATAGTTGAAAAATCGTATTAATTGTTTAAACATAAAAGACTACCATGAATCTTAATTTAATTCCGTACTGTATAATTACTCTATTTTAATCTGAATTTAGGAATTTTTTTGAAATATTAAACTTTTCGATACTCAATGTAAAGTCACGGGGAACTGCATTTATAAAACTGCCTTCAATAAATTACTTAAATACTTGGGTTCATAATCTCGTTGATGTTTAGTCAAAAGCCTATACAGCTTTTTCACTCGTATCCGTTTACCCTTTGATGAGGCAAGACAAGTTAAGCCAATTAGAGCTGGGACCAAAACCCTTGTATTACATCTCTGGCAGTAATATGCAGTTTACCAACGGTGTTTTATATCTGTTTTTTGGAATTAGCACTCGAAATTTAAGAACAAACATGTATAAATAGCTCTTACGTTTTGTTGTTTTAGTTTATTTTATAGATGGAAAAACGTGCATTTGTAAGTAGTTTTTTAATGTAGTATATTTCTTTCTTTAGATTAGTTTTCCAAATAATATAAATAATGTGTAACTCAAGAACATCTTAGTAAAAGTAATTTTTACTTAATTTCAATTTATTTAATCTAGTCATACTAACTGAACCCTGCTGACCATGTCATGCCTTTGACTATTTACCAAATCATCTGTTCAAGTAAACAACAGCTCTCATTAAAAAAATATCTTTGCTTAAGCATGATATGGTTACTTTGAAGGCATGTGAGGCGTAGACCCAACTAGATACCAGCTTCAAAACTGCTTATTTGTCCTATTCAATCCTTCCTTTATATTAATAGACAACATGTAACCCTGAGATCTCAGTGACTGCTGAACTGATGTTCAAGGTTGATGGGTCAAAATAAAGAAGAAGGCGTGTAGTTTTCCGAATTTTCTTCGAATTTCGGTTTTTCCTTTGGTTGAAAACTTAAAGGCATTTTATATATCTAATCAATAATTATTTTCGAAGAACAGAATTTGATTACATTAACAGCTGTTGATTCGGTAACAAAATACAATATGGCAGCAAGGGTAGATTTACCCGCAAGAAAATATAATTGCCCAAATTTACGAAAGAAATTATATTTCCACTATTACCTCACCATCCTCAAAGTAATTTTACTTCACAGCACATGTGGGGTGCGGGAAAACATTTGTTCAAAGGCATTTTTTGAAAAATACGATCAATGCTAAAACCATGTACTCCCTGCGCTAAATTAATAAATACATTTAAAATAATTTATATGCCTGTATGACTGTAGTAAAATACTGTCAATATTATTATAATAAAACTTATCGAATAACGTTGAGGAGGATTCTGAAAACGTCGAGGCGAGGTTTGTAATCTAAAATTCTTCCTATTTTCAACCAAATTCAAAAACTTGAACATGTTTGTAGTGAAAAATTATTCTTGAATTCAAACTCATTCCCTGGCAACAATAAAATCAACAATGGAGTTGAAAATTAATAGTTTCCATAGTAAAAACTCAACAAAGTGCCTTTAAGCCCTTGTGGGTTGACTTGTTTTTCAATGTTGCCTTAACAACAAAACTGTAAAACATCTTAAATTCTACTCTGTTTAATGAACCCCTGGATTAATTTCCCTCCTTTCATTTATTGCAAGTAAATTCTTAAAACCATCCGTTGTTCTTTGCAATCCTCTTTGTCGTCAATTCGGAAATTAAATCTTATTCAATCCGGGCTTCCAAAAGGTTATACCGTATACAAATAGAAAATATCATTTTATGTTATTTAGATAATTGATAACATAATGGGGTCACATAACATCACTTAGCTTCTTTAATGTTTAATATTCAACCACTTTAAAAACTCTTTTAATCAGCGCATTAGTCATAAAGATCCACAGTTAAAAAATGCAGATATAACAGAAACTAAACCAATAATAAGGTTCTTTTAATTCCAATTAATTCTAATTGAATCGTTTAGTTCAGAAACAGCATAACCAACTTTTTTTAAATTTGACTTTTTAGTATTTTCAGTATCTACAACATGAAACACATAGTTTAGTGCAGAAACATCACAATTTATGACTAACCGTAGGGCTTCAAACTGGGCATCGAATTAGTCGTTTAGTGCAGAAACTACTCAAGTGACTGCCAGTTGTGTTGTTTCTGCAACAAACTCGGGGTAAATCTATTTTTTGAGTAGAGCGATGTTGGCAACCCTGGCAGTCATCGTGCCCATGTGCTCTTAACTTCCTTTCTGTAGGTCAGTGAAGTACGTTTGTTTACAAAATAATAGTTAATGTAAACAAATATGAACATTTTTTCACTTATGTTGTTTCTGCAATAAATGCTGTATTCAAAACAAATTAAGTTGGTTTACTAATTTTCTGACGTTTGTTAATAATTTATATCATTAAATAAAGTATTCCATTTATATTTTTGTTTTTTAATAAGTCCAAACCTGCAATCTCTCAGACAATTAGTAAACCAATGTAATTTGTTTTGAAAACAGCAGAAACAACATAAGTTAAAAAATTTAATATTTTTTGATTCAGTGGTTTGTCAACATTGATGATTAAGACCAACATCCAGGACTTTGTCCGTCCAAGGAGTGGTCCGTCTGTCTAATTTTCGGATTTCCTGTATTTTCAAGATATTAAAGAAAACTCTCGATCTGAGAACTATATACTTTTAGTTTGGCATTGGGATGTTAGACCTAAATCCAGAAACTTTTGGGATAACATTCAACAACTGTTGCTGAAGATGCAACTGTTGCTGTTGTTGCAGGATTTAGCAGAGCGCAATCTGTTGCCGGTATAAAAAATATACATTTCAGAAACAAGAGAAGAAGGGCAAATTAAGGAAACCGAACAAGAGATCACAACAAAAAATATCGTTTAGCGGGAACTGCTATGGTAAATCAAATAAAGTTTAAAATTTTCAGTAAGTCAGCCAGAATGTTGTTATTAATTTTGTCCCTTTATTTACACTTTAAGTGTTTAAGTGAATTGTTCATTCTTTAATCTTTTACGATATTATTTTTATTTTGCTCTATTTCGAGCAAGAGGTTATCTAATTATTGTAATTATAGGGAAGGAAGTTTTTGGTCCTTTAAATATTTACTCCCTTCCACCGAAAAGTTAAAGAAAACACTTTAAACTGCAATACTGCGTGATACAAGAAGAAGCGTGGTGAAAGCTAGAGAACTAGAAGAACTTGACATGGTGATGCTACGAGGAGTAGGGCAAACAGAAGTTTAAAAGTTTTTTGTCGTTCAGGAAAGAATAATTGGACTTAACAAACGTTAACCTCAGGCTGCTACACTTTTAATAAAAAAATCCAAAAGTGTTTGCAAGCAAAGCTGCAACAGAGTAAAGGTTGACATCCAGTAAAGGTTAAAACAGAAACAAGCTAAGTTAAATAATTACAAGCCTCGTTTTGTACTCGCACATATGTCAGTGAAGCACGAATGACATGTCTCTTCCTTCGACACAATAACGGGGAAGAAACATAGACGTGACCGGAAATGAGGGCGTCTGGGGTGACGAGTTTTGGCGGGAAATCGAATGACCTTAGACACCCCTGACCTTTTAGCTATAACTTTGTTTGATTCTCATCAATTCCGTCCTTATCATATCGCACATCTTTTTGCATCTGAACAGGATGATGAAATAATAGGATTTTTTAGTGAAGAACACACTGTCCACTCCGGAGGATTATTGTTGTAGTCGTATCAAAGTTTTGTTCTATAGGTATTCTTTCTCAGTTTTTCCCCAATACAGTAGACTCTCTCTTACCTGGAGACCTTGGGACCTAAACGCTTTCCGGATAAACCCAAGGCCGTAGTCAATGGGGGGGGGGGTCAGGGGGTCAAAATCCCCCCCGAAAATGTTGAAATTGCATTTAAATGGAAGGTTATAAAGTTATTTTTTCACTTCCTGTAACCGCGGAGCCCAAACCCCCCCCACAAAAAAATTTTCCTGGCTACGGCTTTGGATATGCCGGATCCTCCGGTTAAACCGACATCCCTTAAAACACGTTAAATTATAACTCTAATACATACTGAATAAGCCAACGCTCAAATTTAGACATGTGTTTACTGGTCTACAATCTTTCCCACGAGAATCAGCGATACAGTATTGTCCTATCACGTCCGATTAAACCGATGTGCTGATAAAAATTGTCCGATTAAAAAGATGTCAGTTCCGTGGAACGTTGTCCGGTTAAACCGATGTCCGGTTAAAAGTTGTCCGGATAAGAAGGAGCCTACTGTAAAAAATTATCGCCACACTTGACCGATGAGTATTTTCATATTCTCTACGTTTCCACATGTCCATAGACGGATATAGTTAGAAGGGTGTTCTCAGAGAGCACAACAATTTAGCTAACGCGAACCTTTGTTTTAAGTAGTATTAGTGTCAATTTTTGGGTTACATCATTTATGATCGAGTTGTGCTACAGTGTGAATACTTGTGTGCATCTTAAAGCCTCAACATAGATCTTTCTACTGCCTTGGTTCATTCCAATCACTTATTTAATATCTGGGAATAAATGTGTAACAATATCCATTTATGTACCTGCCAAGCTTTAGGAAAAATAAAATACATTAATTCGGGTGTACTGAGCGAAAAAAGTATTTGGGAACGAAAAATTTGAGCACCTAAGACTACGTGGAAATGTATTTGATTATTGATATGTCAACGGTCATAGGCTGGCAGTACAGAAATAACAGCTTGAATATTGCCGGGTAAAACCTGGAGAAATGCCTGCAAACTGTACCTTGCTAAGAACTAAGCTGGGACATCTACCCTAAGTTAATTTCTTGCCTCGAACATGGATGAGCTAAGAAACATGATCTGTACTCCGTGTTTGCTACTTCAAAGCAACAACCTATCTACAAATAGGATACAGTCTCATTTATATTGTGTAATTTATAAATTTCATAACTTTAAAATACTGATAGGCTATGTAAAAGTAGAGTGGTTTTAACATACAACAATACATGTTTTATGTACGAAAAATTTATGAACAAACTCCTTTCATTTAGTCTCTTCAGTTACATAAAAAAATTCAGTTATGTTAGGTGAACAAAGGTTCATTTTATAAAACCATTATAATCAGTGATTTGTAAAACCACTTAGTTTCTCTTTTATCGTTAGCAAAGAACAAAATAAAACTGTAAGCAGCACCAACCATCCCTTCATAAATATCAGTACTTATATTTTATCCCGAATTGTAAAAACTTTGGAGCAAATAACTTTGATGCATACTAAGAATGATTTATTTTGTATGTAAATTAGGAAGGAGTTAACATACAGTACAATCATACAGTTACATATGCAGAGTGTTTTTTTTTTAAACGCAACCCATTTTTAAGATTGAATAATGCATATAAATATGAAAAGAGTATTGTTTTGTTCATCTTTTACATTTTATACAGCCTATTATTTAAGTTTGATCACATTTAGTTTACATTATGGTACTCAAACAGTCCACCAATTGGCATTTGTATAGGGTTATGCTCTTTCCATCAAATTCCCGAATACGTGTTGCAAGGTACCTCTTTGAATTTCTTGCATTAAATTTGTTCTGTTTGTTTTGAGGTGCTGTATATCCTATGAATTGATTTCTTAGGCCTTACTTTTTATGTATCTCCAGATAAAATAATATAGTGGGGTAATATCCAGGGATCTTGGGGGGAAATAATCCTTCACCGATAAAATCAAGTCTTGGTTGCGTTTTTAATGTTTGTGTCTTTAAGCACGATAACTCGCGTAAAAATAGTCCGACCTGAATGAAATTTGCCACAGACATGTAAAATAGTTATTAATCTACGAAAAAATTCACAAGATATTCAGCGCCTCAAAACAAACATAACAAATTTAATGCAAGAAATTTAAAGAGGTACCTTGCAACACGCATTCGGGAATTTGATGGAGAGAGCATAACTTTTTACAAATGCCAATGGCGGACCGTTTGAGCACATAATGTAAACTAAGTGTGATCAATCTTAAATAATAAATTGTAAACAATAAATAAAAATAAAAATAAAAATAAATAATAGATTGTAAAAAATGTAAAGATCAATAAAACAATACTCATTAACACATTTATATGTGCATTATTCAATCTTAAAAATAGGTTGCGTTTAAAAAAAACACCCTGTACTATTAACTTTTTAAAAATTGTATAGGAAAATATTATGGTTCATGAAAATCACTTATACTCTATTTTAATTTTTACAACAAATGAATAGGGACGAAATGAATTATTCATACAGGGTGTTTTTAAAATATTTAAAGCGGGACTAAATAAAACTCTCCTGTGGTTCGCTTGGTTCAGAAGCAAATAGAGAGCGCTAATTGACATTGGAAAGCCATGGATTAAAGAGAAATGAGTTAATATCCGGAGCAAAGTGCTTTTTGATGTTATATTTTTCATTTTTTAACTTTTTTTAACGAAAAGAACAAAAACGTGTTGGTGAATTTCTCCTATAAGGAAGAAGCTATCACTGATGTAAGTGGTACGGTTAGACCAGTGCCCGGGACCATCAAAACTATTCGTTTTGCGCCCCAGGTGCAACAAATACTATTCGTTCTCGCGCTATCGTACCTTGTCAGGTATAACATAATAAACTGCCATTTTTATGTTATTTTTATATGCCATTTTTATCTTATCTGCCACAGGATAATCTGGTCTTTACATAATACGGCTTAACACGATAGCGCTGCAAAATAATCTAATGTTAATCAAACTTACGCAGACATGTTAAGTAGTAATTAATTATTTACTAGTTAGAGCTAGAAAAACAACCCAATTGGGCCATAAAAAAAATAAATGCAATAATAATCTGATTACCTGAAACAAGACATTAACAAGTTGTAAAATCTTGACTTGGGGTCATATGGGTTGCTAAATTCGCAAGGGAACTGCAAAGAAAATGTGAACATAACCAAACTAATGCCGGAGTTTTCCATTCCAGTAATTTAAGTTTTATCAGCACAACAAATAAAAATTAGACATAGAGTGAAACTGAGAAATATATAATGAACCAAAGAAAGGTATAAAATTACCTGGTATTGCCAAATGATTCTGTGTTGGTTTTAACGACCATTGGTTTCGAACCTCAAGGGTTCATTTTCAAGTTGAAAATAAAGCTAAAAAACCTAAATCAAGCTAAATAGAGCTAAAATGAACCCTTGAGGTTCGAAACCAATGGTCGTTAAAACCAACACAGAATCATTTGGCAGTACCAGGTAATTTTATACCTTTCTTTGGTAATATACAGTGATTCTGAGGCTATTCAATCATGGAAATATAATGAACGTCCGAGCAAGGCTCGGTCCACCTAGTACCTTAATAAAACTCGATGAATAGTTAGTTGGTTTTACTGGACTGCGGTAACTTTCCATTTTTTCATTTCGGTGATTACAAACCTTCTTACTCACTTCCCACGCTCTTCCTATCCATAGACTTTTTCACATTATTTATATTCATAGATGTTAATAAAACTTGAGGTGCAGTATCATTAATTGTTAGTTTAAGTATTTGAAATTCGCTGAGTATGCAGATCTTATGCAATTGATTTATTTTTCATTTAGAGCTGTATCCTAAAAACTACAACAAACAAACAAATACTCTATGAAACAGACATTTTTTCCAATAACTTCACAATTGTAGAATGTGAGACCTTACTAAAGTTGTCATTCTCAAAATTTCATCATTTATCATCCAAGGTTAAATTTTTTTAAACTAAAATGAAATTAACTGAACTAAACTACAGTACAAAAATAACTTTTTTTCAAACAACCCATGCAATTAAAGTTGCCGAAAAAAGGTTTTTGGAGAGATTTAATTTTCCGAATGGCTCTAACAAAGAGGTTTGCGATAAAAGAACGAGTAAGTTTCTTTGAAATGGAACTTCAATGAATTATCAAAGGATCAAAAGTTCTGGAACAAATCCCATTAAATAAATGTGACTCCGTTTTTACATAAGTTAAAAGCCACATTTTATTTTTTTATTACAAAGTATTTTGTTTAATGGATTTATATTCGGAAAAACCATGTTTTCTTTGAGTGTCCTCTCTTCCAAACGAGCATTTAGATATGAATCATATTACCATATAATTAATTCACAACATTACAAACACACATTACATATATTATTTCGTGATATCACAGTTTTCATGCCCAGGGGACGGCCCACGATGAAAGTCTTGAAATTCTTAAACGTGAGCTTTCCCGAGCAAATGCATCTCATTTTAAAGGGCTTTAAAATGGGATACAACGCCGCTTACCCATTTGTAAAAGGCAGATCCAATCAGAACTTCCAGCGACTCAAATATTTTAAAGTTTTACTCGTGAATTGTTGGAAAAAGTCTAGAATCGTGTAACCAACTCCAAAAGTATCTCTGGAAAATATAATAAAACTTTGCATTTATGACATTTTTATAAAAATCAACAATATTTTGTTATTTATAATTTTTTGGTATTCCTAGGGGGGCCCTTAGTGGAAGTCTAAAATTATTTAAAGTAAGCATACCTCGAGTTATATGCCTACTCCTACTACTATTATGGTCTTTTAAAGTAAAATACTGTAAACCCGGTTGCAAAAGGTCGATCCTACTTTTAGCTGGCAAAAGAAATTATAAGGTCCTATTTAAATCATGTAAAAGCTGCAACTTTTTAAGGATCCAGGTTTTCACTGTTTTCTTTACTTTTAGAGAGCTTTGAAATGAGGTACAATTAGAGGTAAGCTTACCTTTTTTAAGATTTTTTACGAATTTTACGATTTCCATTAAGAACGCCAAAATATAACTAACGAAGTACTGTATGGTTGGTTTTCATGAAAGATACATAAATTGACAGTTTTATTATATTCTGCGCGATATTTTCGGAGCTATTGCTACTATTCCAGACTTATCCCCTAATTTCAGTAGTGAAATATTGAAATCATTGAGGAGCTGTAAAACTTTTGGATCGCTGTTGCAACCGAGTTTGGGGCGTTGTATTACTTTTTTTAACCTTTAAAATGAGGTACATATTGGAGTTTGCTTACATTTAAGGATTTCAAGTCTTCCACCCTGGACCGTCGAACCCCTCGGCATGAAAATTGTTGTATTATGTCAAAGCAAACAACATTTAATAGTATTTAAGGAGATATTACAAATATTCCAGCTTTTGCATAGTCCTGCAAGTATACATATTTAAAAAATGTGCTCTCCAAGACGAATGCTTTTTTGCAATCTCAATTCATATTTAGGCCATCATGAAAAATATTATGTATTCAACTCCGCTTCTTGTTTTACCAAATGTTTATTGTCGCACCGTCGGAGTTTTCACAGCCCTTGTGTTCGGCAACTAAAACAACTTGTTTATGCGCCAACGCCTCCGTGTGTACATATTCATGACAACGCCACATGTCATAACAGTGCCTCAGCCGATCTCTAACGCAGTAATCATATGCTACATACAATAGGAGGTTTATTTTTCTTATTTGAAAGCTTTTAAAGCTTTCCAAAATCAGTAGAATTTGTAGTGTGGTTGTTTTCACAATTATTTTACTGCATCTCCAATGATTGAATTTTAAATTTGATAAATATCATATTGGGAAAAAACTTCACTCGTACAAGCTTTCATGAGATACCACTGGATTGTCAGTATTTCATAAATTAATTTTAATTTCAATGTTTATCTTGATCTTTGTTGGAAGAGGTACCCTCACCAAAATAAAACAGTGATTAAAGGACATAAAAAAGCGAATCCAGGTCCAGGTCCAGATATACCTACTGACGTTAAAATCTTATATCTGGGTTATGCTGACATGTTTTAGTTTATTACACTATTTTTAAAGCACCTACATTCTGCAAAATCTGACTGAGTCAGTAACTTGGGCTTTGGTCGCAATTACTTGCTCTTATGATAAGCCTATCATCATTTTTTGTGTTTATTGTTATTCATTAACACAACTTTTGTGTTAATAGTAAACTTTCATGACAATGGCAGAAACAATCAGTTTTTGCAAGATGTGCTGCGCTTTAAAAATGGTTTAATAAATCTAAACATATCCCAGCATAACCTAGACATCGTTAAATCTGAACTGAATTCGACACATAAAAATAAATATTAACCTTCATTTGTTAGTTTTGTTTTTTTCCTACATAATCTCATCATTGCAGAGGGTTTTCAATGATGTGGTAATTATTCTTTAGTCGTTGATTACAAAGTTATTTTTCACTCAAGCCACCCGACTGTGAAAGGGCCTAATGAGGGCTAATGTATTGAATGCGTAATGCTGCCTACTTTGCAAATGAGTACAGTCAAATATTCCAATCCCGTGGTATTGCTCAATAATGATATTATTACTGATTGAATCTAAATCTTTGTTTGTTCAATTTTTCCGTTCACTATATATAAAAATAGATACTGTTTAGCTGTTAACAATTTTTTACATTTAATTTAAGGCCAAATTGTTTATACCGCTTTTAAAAATTAGACTTGTCACGTATAAAATGTTTTATCTTCAAAAACACGGGAAATACATCCATAACACTATGATTTCTTTCACATAGTATATTATTTTTGAGCAATATTTGCGTTTAATGATAAGTAGCAACAAACGTTAGTTAAACTGTGTGTCTCACCAAAGGTCTTGAATTTCATGCGATTTTTATAAAATCAATTGACGATTTTAATTGCTAATGCACAATTTCTGAATCAATAATACTGTCAATGTTGAGTCGAAGGCCCCGTCAGTTTTCTTTGAAAGTTTTATCCTTTGATGAAGTTTGATAAGCATCCAATTAGAGCTAACCCTAATCCCTTTCAATAACATCTCAGAACGTAATGGCTTCGTAATTTTCGATATGAATTACTATTTTTAATACCATTTTAAGAATGAAAATCCTTCATTTACTTTTAACTATACTCAATTCCACGTTTACCTTTCAGTACAGGCCTTATGAGAGATAGCTATTCTATTACTCTTGCTGAGTGTATTAATTTATTAAATCCATGTCATGTGATGGAAGAATCATCAGCTGATTGTTATTTAATATGGCTAGTACAAACTAAGTTGCCACAAGGAACACATGGCTTATATAAATTCCATTCTGAAATGTGAATGTGGAATCGAATATAGAGCACACGCCCACAGTTGTTCTGCAGTTGTTATGTAAACAAATAATTGTAAAAAACCCAAATGTGTCAGCTGTTCAGCCCTTTCCTTTATATTTGTGCCCTTAGGGAATGTTTTATCAAAAAACTATTTTTCCCTTAATTTTCTCACCAAGACATTACATTCAAATATGGGGTTAATGGGTGTCGGACTTATGGTTTCCTCCAATATTCCGGGTAAGTTGAGCTATACTTTAAGTCTACTCTTTTAGTATAATCTTAGGGAAAAAATAAATACATGTAACATTAATTACATGGAATTCCCAACACTCAGTGATATTTAAATGTTTTCCCTGCCACAAAGCCATTATGTAGGCCCACCTATGAATATAAGTTATGATTATAAAGAGAAACGTATTACCTTAGTTTTCTAAAATCAAACTAAAAACTTCTTCACAAAATAAATTATCAGACTTTATCGCTTCTATTTTACATCTAAAACCTTTTGATAAAAGGATACGGGGTACAAAAAGCTTTCTACAAAATTTAGATACGATATTTCCCTAAGGTAGTTTTATTAATGCATGCATGGGGTGTAAAGCTCTTTGGATAAGAGCGGATATAAAAAGAGTGAGTGTGAATGGATAAAGCTAAACCGTCAAAAGCTTAGTCTACCAAACGCGAGCTTTTAATGTTGAATCTTTGCTGGGACAATTTATTCTAAGTATGAATACATCATTGTGTCTATTTCTCATAATCTATTTAACCAAATATTTTAATGTTAACAACAATACTTTATTGAGTATCAACCACGTTTTGCTCTTCTATCGCGTAATTGGATTAACTCACAAACGACAACAAGCCGTTTCCATTGCCATAATATTATCATTGAGGGAAACGTGGATTAATGAAGATTGTTATTGAGTATTAAACCATGAAATACTATTAAATATTATTTTGAATATAACAGAAACTTCTAACTCAGTATGCGACAGATATATTTTCCGAAAAAAGTAAATGCCATGTTTTTTTTAGCTAACGATCCTTAAACTAATTTGAGATTTTTAACTATAGTTTTGTGGGTTACTCATAAAAACCCAGAGTAAAAGATTTTCCAATGTATTTTCAAAGTCGTACACAAAAATCCCGCTAAAGAGCAGAGTAGCAACATCTAACCATCCTCAACCCTGGTCCATATCCCCATGATCATCCTCATATCCCTGTTGGAGATATGCTCGTAGTTCTGATTATAAGCAAACTCAAAACCCGTTTCTAAAGGTACGTTTTTAAAAGTCAAACATGTAATTTTTATCTTAAAGTACATGTTTGAGATGTTTATAATGTTGAGGGCAGCCGTAATAGCCACTTGGAATTTTATACGAGCAACAAAAATGCATGTGTACGTGTAATTTCATAACTTGAGTACAAAATTGCATGCTACAGCATTAAAACACAGTTAACTTAAGTTCTGGCATTTATAGTCAACTCGTTTGAATAAACAGAACATTACAAACAGCACTAGCGTGGAAATTCCTTACTAAATCACCCAGCGTATGAACGCTTTTATGAATATTTCATTTTGTACTGCATACTTTTGTCGAACCTTTTCATACTGAAAAAGAACGAAAGTAAGTAAAAACTGTTTCGTGTTACTAATCACATAACGGACGATGAGGTTGTTTACTAAAACCCTTCAGAACTTCGGGATATGGTTGCTTACATCAAAACTAAGAAAAAAGTTCCTGCAAACATGGACCTAATATGCTCGGTTATCTGTCTGTCTGTCTGTAAGTATTTTTAACATGATTTTGCATAACTTTAGAACTGCTAGAGGTATCAACTTCAAAATGGTGAGTATATATGTTGACTAATAGGACCTATTTTGTGCTGAGAATCAAGTTTCTACTTCACACCATTTAAAAATGGCAGCCATTTTTGTATTTTAAAATTTAATATCTTAAAAACTGTAAATATTACGATAATTGTACAAGCGAAAAACAGCTGCACAATTTCCCTTTCTAAAAAATCATTCAAGGTTTATTAAGATAGAACTACAATTAATGAAGTTATTGCAATTTTTCTAACTAGGAACAAGCGAAATTGTGCTATAACTGCCATAAACAAGCATGTATTCTGTTAGAAAGTTTGGAATAATTTTTCCAATTTCTTTTCCTATTCCATTGGGACTCTCACTACTCTATTTTATTTAATATTGAATTCGAAATGTTATGGTAAAATAACATTATTTAGGCTAATCTCAGTTGATTAAAGTTAGTTATTTAACTTATTTGACTAATATACCATTGAATTTAAATATAGGAGCTAAAAACTTCTGTATTTAAGTCAATGCTAATACCACGTAATCCGATATAAAACGCATGTTATGTTAAGCCTGGTTAAGCTAATCAGTTTCAGTTTAATCAAAACTCAACAATGATTCACACAAACTAAACACAGTTGAATTTCCTTTTCAATCAGAGAAGTTGCCGCCATACTCGGGGCGCGACAACACTCAATAAACATTCAAAGTTAGATTTTGTAAACTTTACATTGAACATGTTCCTCAAACTCCACATTGTTCGTTCCAACTGCCTTTGAAATTTCCCGAATAATTAAATTTGAATTTAGTTCAGAAGGAAACTTTTGAAATGCTAGGGGCCTAACTTTTTTTGTAACGATGGTTCTTTTACCATAGTTCTTAAACCTGTGAATTAATATGTGATTCCTTGGGTGAAAATAAGCAAAAAGGTTTTTGTAAACGTAGGTCCTAAAGTGCTTCGTTTTCCGTCTGTGTCTGTTTATGATTTTTTTCATATTTAATCATATCTCACAAACCACTCAACGTATAAACTTCAAACTTGGTATATGGATAACGACTATTAAGAACTATTTTCGTAAGAAGTACCAAATTTCTACTTTATACCATTTAAAAATGGCTACTGTTTTTTGTTTTTCAAAGCTAAATACCTTAAAAACCGTAAATTTCAGATGAATTATACAAGAGAAAAAAAAGTTGCGAAATTTAATCTAATTAACGATGATATTAAAATTATATCAATCAGACAACGAATAATCGAGAAATTTCAAATTTTCCTAATAAACATAATAAAAATTTTCCTAATAAAACATGAAATTTTCAGACAGAATGTTCTAAGGAACCATGTTTTCATGCAGAAAACCTAAAATTTCTCCGTTATTAGTAGTTCGATTATCATAATCTTATTATCAGCATTAATTGTATTAAATTTGGCAACTTTATTGTCTCTTGTATATTTTTCCTAAAATTTACGGTTTTTAAGATATTTAGCTTTGAAAACAAAAGATAATCGCCATTTTGAAATGCCATTTTGATATTTAGCTTTGAAATGTTTTTTTTTTCTACTAAAGTAGAAGGTAGAAAGTAGAAGTTTGATACTTCTTACAAAAATAGTTCTTAATAGTGGTTATCCATATACCAAGTTTGATTTTTATTCGTTAAGTGGTTCGTGAGTTATGATTAAATATGTAAAAATCATAAACAGACACACAGACAGAAAACGAAGCACTTTAGGACATATGTTTATATAAAATTTTTTGCTTATTTTTACCCAAAGAATCACTACGTAAATTATTGCCCCACATTTTTGAACACCCTGTATAAGATTGCCGTGACAAATTCGTAAGCTTCTTGATAGTTTAATTTTGAAACTTTAAAGTTGTAAGGCGAAGTTGTAAGGCGTAGCTCTAAGGGTATTTGGAAAACCCATTTCTTAGTAAATAAATAAATAACGTCTTTATTCAGCAAGCGTTCATCAAAGTTCAAAACTCTGTGACTTAGAGTGAGTATATGACCCAAGGGGACCACTTTTGTTACTACTGTCGGAGGAAAAAGCATAGGCCCCTGAGTTTTAAAGCCAATATATCAGGAACCGATTATCCGATTGAGCTAAAACATAAACTAAACTTAAGCTCCTTTATATACATTTTATTTGATAATATTAATAATGTTTTTTGGGCACGCAGGAAACAATTTACAGGATAAAACGCTCAAGAAATAACGGTTATCGCGCTGAAAGTGAAATTCTAACTTTTATCAAAAAAACGCTCAAGCAATTATTTTTACATGTTTATACAGGGTGTCCGGAAATTAAGGTAAAATATTTTCGTATATGGTAGTAAAGGTAAAAATAAGAAAACAAGTTTATATAAACATAGGTCCTAGAGTGCTTCGTTTTCCGTCTGTGATTTTTACATATTCAATCATACCTCAGGAACCTCTTAACGTATAAACTTCAAATTCGGAATATGGCATAACCACTATTATGAACTATTTTTGTAAGAAGAATCAAATTACTACTTTGTACCATTTTGAAATGGCGACTATTTTTTTGTTTTCAAAGCAAAATATCTTAAAAACCGTAAATTTTAGAAAAATTTTAAGAGACAAAAAATTCCGAAATTCAATCCAATAAACCCTGATATTAAGATTATGATAATCGGGCTACTTTTTACAGAAAACTTTTATCTTTTCTGCATAAAAACATGGTTCTTTAGAACATGCTGTCTGAAATTTGCGTGTTTTTATTCGGAAATTTTTTAATTTCGCAACTTTTTTGTCTCTTGTAGAATTTTTCAAAAATTTACGGTTTTTAAGATATTTAGCTTTGAAAACAAAACATAGTCGCCATTTTGATGGTACAAAGTAGAAATTTGAAACTTCTTACAATAATAGTTCTTAATAGTGTTATCCAAATACCAAATTTGAAGTTTATACGTTAAGAGGTTCCTGAGATATTATTAAATATGTAAAAATCACAAACAGACACACAGGCGAGAAACGAAGCATTTGAGGACCTATGGTTATATAAGCTTCTTTTCTTATTTTTACCTCTACATATACTAAAATATTTTACCATAATTTCTGGACACCCTGTATTATGAGCATATAAAAACGTAAGTATGGCTCATTATAAACATATTGCTAGTGTTTCAAAACTATAAATTATATTTTTTTTATTTTTAGTTAATTTTTAAAAAGCTAAATTAATTACAACTAAAAAGCAGCAATGCTACTATGAGCCTCTATAGTTAAAATTATTGTCCTTTGATGGTTTGTATTTATTAGTTTATGGTTCTTTATAAATCTAAAATAAAAGGCAAATCTGTTAAACGATGAAAAGAAATCAAATCTTCTTATAAGGATCGGAATGTGTACAAAGCGAGACTTGAGGAAGATTAAGCCAAGCCTTTCACAATGGAAGGGCTGTGATTTTAAAGATAACATAGGAAACTGCGAATTCTGCTGCTGATTGTACTATTGGCACAACGAAAGCCTCTTTGTATATTTTATGTTTGAGAACAGTGCTAAATAATTCATATTGAAACTTGTTTTCCACTAAAAAATCAAGTGTTTCAAGCCAAATGTTTTTGTGTATTTACCTTTATACAAGTTTCACCTAGACTTGTTGTATATGAATGCAAAATCAAGTTTTACAATATATATGTTTTGTATTTAAGAATGAAACCAACACAAACTGCCTAAGTATGATAGTTAGCGAGTTTGTTGGTTTGAGGCTCCATTATGCCAAAATTACTTAATCATTAACATAATTAAAAACACATTAAGAAACTAATATTTTGTGTGAAGAGGACAGAAACCAAGTCTCCACAGGACAATTTTGTGAAAACATTTTTGTGATTGTTAACCATCGATGTAAATAAGAACACTGGATTGGTAACTCAGACCCCGCAACGCGAACCGCCGGCAGTGGTTGCGTTTAAGATTTTGCAGGGGCGATGGGGGAACGCATCTTTTGCCGGCCAACTTGTACTGACCGTCTAGTTAAATATTATTTGTAATTACTTAATAGATATACCAATACATCTATTATAGCAAGCTTTACCCATAAAATTGATCCCAAATCAGTGCGGTTTCAATACGGTTAACAATACAGTTTCGCGCTTTTTCCCCAACGCCCCTTCAATTCGGTCCGGCTGCAACCCTAACGCACAGCTGTGTTGACTCGGAAATCACTACACGAGCCTTACGGGGAGCGAGCTATCCAGTTGTATTTATTTACATCGATGTTGTTAACCATCGATGTAAATATCGATGTTGTTAACACGTATGTCAATGTGTGAAAATTATATGACTCAAGTAACTTCAAGTTTTCTAATGCAAATTATTTCGGTTTTAAGGCGTTTTCAGTTTTAATTGTTAACCTTAAGCCACAATAATTCAGTTTATTCATGAAAATTATAATCACATAGAACACGAGACACATAGAACACATAGAACGTGTTTATTGCATAGCGTCTGTACTACAAGCCTTTGAATGCCTTTGCTACAACTACACAGGGAATATGTTGTCTCTTATTGTTGACGCTGTGTTTAAATCATTACTCAGCAATGTTGCAGCTACGTACTTTACGTCAGCCTTTGACTGTAGACAGATTAATCGCCTGAAACACAGGGAATACTTTGTCACATTGCTGATGCCACACAGGGACTACATTGTCGCTCAGTTGCTGATGCTGTTTTAATCAATCACAAAGATACCGTCAGCATCCACGGAACGCTTTGTGAATGTTCATTGATGAATTAAAGTTGTGGAAATACACATTCCATATTTTTAGGTTTGTAATTTATATAACTGCAGATGAAATGAAATGAATTGAAATAAACTTTATTTTCCCAAAATTTAAGACAAGTAATCCACAGTGCAATCTCTATAAATCATAAAATATAGTTGGTTGGTTGATTTTTTACAGAATGTTTACAACCTACAACATTTATATTAGAAGGCAGTCAGTTATACTTGATTTGTTGTACGTAATACTTTGCATTAGTATTTAATATTTTTAAAACTCTTCAATCTCTTTCACGATCCAGATATATATGTCTTATGTATTTTATACATAAAATAAATTAGTTTGAGTTTGATTAGACGCATAACCGGCTGCGTATATGAACCGTTGGAGTAAGGTGAGTGAAGTGTCAGGCAGTAGAGGAATTGATGAGATGCAATGCATTTTGACAGGATTATTAGGGATTAATAATCAATGGCAGCTGAGCCTATCATTTACTCAGCTAATCTATCTTTGATTATTTATTGATTGGTTATTGATTAATAATCGATGACAGCTGAGTCTAGACTCGAACGTAGATTTTCTCTGAATCTTGCTTGGGATCAGTCTGGTGTCTGGTGACCTTGTGCATTAAGTGTAAGATATATATATATATATATATATATATATATATATATATAATATTTTATTATTAGATTCTGTTGATTAACCACTAGTTACTTTAAACGGGAACGCGTCTTGGTGCCGCCGTGAAAAGCAGCCACCCCATCAGATCGCCACCTTCTAAACCGGTTTTGAGGTGACGGATTGACGTGTGTCATACATATCAGATCGCCTCATTTAAATAGGTGGGGATTAGATGGGGGGGCTACTTTACAAGGTCATAGCAGGTGGCAATCTGTCGTATACGGTGGCGTCATTTCATCAGCCTCGGAGTACGGAGGGTAGCGGGTTGTCGGGGTGGCTACTTGACGTGTCCGCATGGGGGTGGCGGTCTGTCTAGTACGTCAACGACTACCCGCCACCTCGGGCTAGAAAGGTGGCGACTTGACGGGGTGGCGCCTTGACGCGAGCCTACGAGGTGGCGATCAGACGTGTACACCTACTTCAACCTGCCACCTCATCTGGGTAGAAAGGTGTCGATTTGACGAGATCGGGGAGGCACCTAGAGGTCTACCCTTCCAGACTATTATAAATAAGGATCAATCCTATATTTACAGTGTACGTATAGGGTAAAACAATGAAATAATTCATTATTAAAACACATTGTTGAGATTTGGTAAAGTAAATTGCAAAACTATTTAAGCAAGTCCCTCGGATTTAAATATTTATGGTACAATTCATACCGAAATTAAATTACTTACATTCTGTGTTTTTTTAATCATGGGATCAATTAGAAACGAAGCCAGGGTTCGTTTAAACTCAGAGAGAAATATAAAGCGCTAATTGACATTGGATAAGCCCGTGGATTACAGACAAATGGGTCCATATCCCAGTCGTTCGGCGCTGTTGTGTTTTGAAAATTTTATTCTTCATGTTCTTTTACGTCGGCATTTTGCCAGAGTCTTTATACTTTTAAAAATATAAATTATTGTCCATCTGTTACATAATAATCCCATAAGGATTATTGTTGTTTTCAAATTTTCAATCCAAATATATAAATGACGAAAATCCTTTATGTTTGGTCGTTGTTTTGTGATTGCAAAGAAAGAAGTATGTTTCTACCCATAAAGAGTACCACTGTGTGCTCTTGACAAGTTTTGCCTACTTCATATTCCGAGAAAACATTTCATAGCAATACTAACACAATCCGCATACATTTTTCATTATCATTCAACCAAAGCTATACATTAGCCCGTCCCAGTTCCTCATTCACGTGCTTAAAATTGTTAGTAAAATTCTCTTCCCTTCAAATTTATTGCGTCCTAAACAAGTTTTTAATTTTCGAATAAAGTAGCGTTATGAAATTATGAAAGAGGGAAGAGGGAAGTGTACGTTACTGGCGCGTTATAGTATTTTGAGTATGTATGATTTTGTAGTGTATATGGCACGTTATAGTATGTAGTATGATTTTGAGTATGTCACAAAAAAATTACAAGCAACACATTCACCAATGGTATTTAAATTACTTTAAGAAAAATAATAATATTTTAGACATTTTCGAAATAATGTTTTTCTTGAAAGTCTTTTCAAATAAATATAAATATCCGAAACTTATAAAACTATTTTAATTCTACATCAAATTAAATATTTAAAAAGTTTCCACTAAAAGTGATTGTTATTTGCAAAAGCCATTTTTCTTAAACTGAATTAGAATTTAGAATTTATTTTTTATCATATGTTAATTGAATTTTTGGTTAGCCTAAAAGGCCTATGTCTCGTTTCTTACTGCCTGGTAGCGTGACTCGAGTACATTTGCCACCAAATTACTGAAATTGACAAAGTTCTTATCACCCCCTCTGGTAATGGGCTGTCAAGTGTAAAGTTAGTCCGAACTCTCAGTATCACTGATTTGTTTCGTCAGTTTATAGATATCCTCCGTATCATAAATATCTCGGGTAAGATGATTATCATCTTGAACAGTAGGACCTACAAATTGACACTTGTAATAATTAATAAATAATGATTGTAAAATTTAAAGAACCCGTAAAATCACAAAAATTAAAATAACAATATTTAAACTCATAATTAAGAGAATATTTAAACTGTTTATTATAGATTTAGTAGACCCCTAACATTAATTCATTGATCTTCGTTCAAACTATGAACTTTTTCAAATTATTTCTTGCTATTGTTTGTGCTTTTCGTCTATTCTGCCAAAATTCTACATTAGAACTACGTCCAAAATGTGTAGACAAAATGTGACCCGCCAAGGGAAAAGGGACCTTATAACTTCCATTTTGTCGAAATTGAGTTATTGGTATATCCTTAATATACTGTACCTTAAACACAAAACAACCTGGTGGAAGCATTTGCAAGATATCTTGAAAATGCCTGAGGTATACAGTTTTGAACATACAATATTCAAAACATAGATTTTAGGAAATCGAGGTCTAAAGTTTTGCAAATATCTAACTTAAAGCTTTTTTACGACTTACATTATTGGTTATGTTTTATTTATCATTTTGTCAGAAATTTAAAGCTGAATATGAAACCACCATTTAATTTTTGTCATTTGCTTGTATTTTTTGCCAAATGTTGCTGAAATAGATGGGAGTAATAAAAAAACACAATGTTTTAATCCAAAATGTCTTGTTACGATTAAAGTTAATTTTAATTTTATACTCAAATAGTAATTTATTTTAAAAAATCTTAACAAAATATGACATTATATTTTGTGTCTAAATTTTACTTTTTTATTTGTTGACCTTCTAGTACTTTTTTGTTTGTTTTGAAACTTAACTTGGGCCAAGAGCTACGTCGTCGACTACTTCTTTTGGAAGATCCTGTACATTTTCATGATCGATTCCTGGATCAGGGCTTAGCAAATCCTGCATTTATTCCTCACAGAACTCCCAGATTTTCTTATCTTAAAAGCGTTAAAATAGCATCGGGGAAGTCAAGTCCCTTTCTTACAGATTGCAAAGGTTTCGAAAAATATTAATTTAACCATGTTAAAAGTTAAATTTAGGTGTAAGATGGACCAAACATTTTTTGGAAACATATAAACAGTAAGAGACAATAAAAATCCGAAAATGTGTTTTTTTACCCTATCGTCTAAACCATGCTGTCCTGTAAAATTTTGTCTGGGAAGATAAGTCCCTTTTCCCTCGGCAGGACACAAATATAATTAATAACGTTATTCGCGAAATATAAATAAAGCAATTTTTATGAGTGTTCCCTAATGCATGAAAGTTTGAAACTCGCAGACAATTGTGAGGGAAGTTCAGGGCGACGAAATCTAGCTTTGAATGTTTATTGAGAGTTGTTACTGCAGTTCCTAACTTTGATCCAAAACTTATCCTGCGAAGAAGGAAATTCAATTTAGATTACTACACTTGCATTGATTTTGAAGATATCAATAAATTAGAAACATGAGTTCATAAGTAGCCGACAGAAGTCATCTAAAACTCAGGGGTTTCTAAAGCGTACGATATTTTCTTACCCACAAAAGAAACATCTAAAAAATAAGAACTTCAGAAACTTGTGGTGATTTAACACCCAGTAAAGAATATTATATTTTAACATTACAGTATGTTTATTTACTTTATTCAAGGGATTTAAGATGTAATGTGAGAGTCAAAATTATTTCCTTTAAGGGAACATTGGCAAATCTTTATTTTCTTGTGAAACTAACAATAGTTAAGATTCAGTTCACGAAACGACTATACCCGATTGTTTATTCAAGCCACGTTTTCCAGAAATAATTTACATTATCTGTTCAAAAATTTCTTTTACTTTATCAGCAATTTTTTTCAATGGGAAAGGAGCCACAGTATTATAGTATGTCCCGTGGTAACACTTCAGCCAAGAACTATTATAACTTTCCATTTTGAGGTCCTCATAAGCCAGAAACAACATTCGTTAAAAACGCCGTTCTTACAGGGTACCAAATAAACCACAAGAAATGTTTTCTTGGGTCAAAATTATACAAAAATTTATTATTTACAAACAAAGATCTTAGTTCAGTAGTTTTCTGATTACATAAGTGATGTTTTCAGCGTAGGCCGTTTATTGGACAATTTAAACGGTAGATGTAAAAATTGATAAAATATTCTTAACACCTTAGATAGAATATAAAATTTAAAAAAAAACCATTACTAATACGTGTTTATTTATATTTTATGACATGTTAATATTACATAGACTTTCATCTTAGTTGAAAATATATACAAAGTTTGTATGTTAGGTTTTTTAAAGGTTAAGACTAACTACTGTCTGTTAGATGTATACTATTTGCTTATTGTTCCATTTTTTATAAACATATAGTAAATTAAATGGTTGAGGTTAGCGCATAAAAAAATCACAGCTGACTTTTTTGTGCCATCAGTTCTAAAACTTAGATTTTTATTACGATTAATGAACGATTTTGCAGACTAGAGAACAAATAACGGCTGCCTTCTGTTCAGTATGATAAAAAGATTTTACTTCGGCATTTTAAATTCGCTGAGTGTGCGAAGGGCGAACAATCTATTAATATTTGTTTAATGGTTATGATTATATTGACTTAATGTTGGTTATGGGTTTATTTCTAAAAAGAGTAACTTTGTAATAAAAGCATCTTGATTTAATGAAAAAATTAAAATTTTATAACCTTCTGATACTGCATGGTATTTTGTGTTGCATAAAACAGTGTACTAGGGAATACTTGTCTGTCCCACAACTTGGCTACGGTACAGTCTGTACAACAATGAACGCTCCTTATCATGAACACCAGACACCCAAGTGCCATAACACAAACATCAACACGACTTTCTGCTGTAATAACGTATTTTATCGCTTGATTTTCTACCTGTAATATTTTGTAAGAGGCATTTCACAGTATTACACAATAAACAAAAACTAAAGAATGTGGTTCAAAGCATCAGAAAGTTGGTGTTATAACGAATACAATCAATGTATTTTGATTGTTTGGAAAAATATTCTACTTCAAGATGTTTGTCCATACATTACATTATTATTATTTATTTTACAGTAGAGCGCCGATTATCCGAACTAATTGGGGACAAGGGGCGTTCGGATAACTGAATATTCGGATAATCGAACATGAAAGACAACATTTAAAAATTATAAATATAACGTAATTCTTAATAGTAGAAAGGCTAAAAAATTATCAAACAAAAATTATTCACTTAATTTTATTATGAAATCTATCAGAATACATTGATATCCCGGCGCAACGGGAGTTTCGGTTGGCGCGCAAATTTGAATTGCTTGAGAATCATGTTCAAAATATGAATTATTACGGCGTTCGGTTAACCGACGGTTCGGATGATCGACGTTCGGATAATCGGCGTTCTACTGTAATACATTAAAAAGTTATTTCAGTCAAAGAAGGAAAAAATCTCTGAATCATAAATTGAAAAAGATTGGAATAGTCGGCAAATTTAAATTTTGGGAAGATAAACTCTAAAAGAGCATAATGAAATCTATAAATTGAACATATTGAGGGTAGCGAGAACGAATGTTTTTAATTCCAAACACTTGTTAAAATGATATTTCACAGTCAAATTAAGTTTTCGCCAATATCGTTTTCCATGAGAATATTTCAGTTTCTCTGAAACTGTTATTGCTTAGTTGTTTGTTACATTTTCTGTTTGAACAAAGGAGGGAAAATTATTAAATCTCAAAAAAATGTATTATCTACTGAGTGTAATGTTTGTCTGTTTCCCATTTACTTTTAATCAATTATCAGAGCAATCAAAGTTAAAGTATAAGAAATAATGAAGACGATAAAGTCGATTTCCTCTGCAATCCAGTTATTCCTGAACATTTATCAGATTTATGCAACAGGCACGATTCCTTTGATCACACATTCTGACTAAAGTTCTTTTAGTTTATCCGCTAATGAAGCTAGCTTTGATCAATTTGGTTTACATCAATTTCCGAGGAACATTATTCCTTTGTTAGTGAAATTTATGATTCAGCAGACGATGTAAGAAGAGGATTTTAATTATTGAATTTGTGACTGCATTATTTGGCTTTAGAAAAATGCTTTCTGGGTTGTGAAACATTAATTATTTTAATATATGAAACAAATAAAATATTAAATGATAAAGAACACTAAGAATACGATACAAACAATACTTTGTTTATCATGTTCACTGTAGGTAGATTCAAAAAATTTAATACTAATGCTAAAAGGTTTTATTACACTAAAGCATACCTTTACAGTGGTGAATCAAAAATTATGTCCAAAAAGTTTATCCATCGTCTGTATGACATCTTATCGTGATGTCATATTAATGGCACAGTACTCTGCCACCCTTACTCGGGGCAGAATACTATCTAAAACTCCACTCTGTTATAGGAAATCGACATAAAAAAGTCGTCACCGTCATCATGTTAAATACTGATTTGAAATGTAATGTATTAATAATAAAATTAGTAAGTAAAACTCTTAAAGGTGGTTTTATGACCTCGCATTTGAAACACATTTGTATTCAAGGTGGTGGCCAAAAATTAGTAGGTTCAAAATTAAGTACTAACATAAAGTAACCTAATGAGGTACTAACATAATATTTATGACCAGTATTAAATAATAATGATACCATTTTTACAGTTATTTATTTACATCACGACTGAAAACTAAACATGTCATAAAATATAAATAAACTATAAACATATGATTAAAACAACGAGACAGTGAAATAGAACTCACCGACTACCTAGAACCAAAAGCAAGTGTTTTGGCGCTACAGCTCACTTTCGTATCTCGAAGACAACAAGACGGAGATTCTCTTTCTAATTTTTCATCATATTTGAAAAAGCTCTCAACGAACTGCGAATTCAATTGCAGTGCATGTGGGAAATCTGTGTGTGATGTTTTCCTTCGGCTTAAATTTGTTCGTGGACTTCAAGACAAGGAAATAAGAAATAGGTTCTTACAAGACAGAGATCTGAAGCCATTTAATGAAGTTGTAAATACAGCAACTACAATTGAGATGACAAAAAGAGAAAGTATCACGATATCGAGAAATAATGAACCAGAACATTCACCAGGTGTAATCAGATAAAGAAGACATGTACCCAATCAACCAACACACAAAATTCGCCCAGAGGAAACAACAAACTAACTCAAGAGAAACGAGGGAGGTTGAAAAAGGACCTAAAGGAAGCCCATTGGATCTAAAGAGAAATTTTCAGGAAGTAAAGGATTTTAATTCACTGAAAGACAAATGTTACCGGTGTGGCAATATGAATCATCTAGCAAATACATGCCCAATGAAGGATGAAATCTGTCACAGCTGTGAAAAATTGGTCACATCCCTAGAGTATGTCTCAATAAATTTAAAATGAGTAGATCAAATCAAAATGTTTATTACATGGACGATTGTAATATAACAGAAGTGAACAGTCATGAAATTAACATCTTGTCAGAAGGAAGGAAAAATGCTATGTTTTATATTAATATTCAAGCTGAAGGCAAAAATGTGAATTTTGAATTGGACACAGGGGCATCTCTCACATCAGTTTCATATGAGGACTTCAAAATGTTTTTTCCTTCTAAGAGGCCTTTTAAGACTGGTGTAGAGCTACGAACGTATACTAGGGAAATCATTAAACCTAATGTAGTACCATACGTAAAATGTGATTATAAGGGACAGGAATTCATGGGAAATTCATGTGATTAATCAAAAGGTTGATAGAATATTCGGACGGGAGTGGATGAGAGAAATAAAACTGGACTGGGGAGAAATCAAATCGGTAGGCACGAAAGGAACCAAAGGACTGATGTTAGATTCTTTGCTTTCAGAATATGAAGTATTGTTTGACAAAAGTGTTGGTTGTATCCCTAACTATGAAGCAAAGTTAAATTTAAAGGAAAACTCAGAAACAATCTACATTAAGGCCAGACAAGTACCTTATGCTATAAAAACAAAGCATGAAAATGAACTTGACCACCTGGATAAACAAAATATCATTACTAAAGTTGATCATTCAGAATGGGGTACACCGATCATGCCTGTAGTTAAACCTAATGGTGACGTTCGTATCTGTGCTGATTTAAAAGTTACACTTAATAAAGTTATAAATGATGAAAGATATCCAATTCCAAGAATTGAAGACATTTTTTCTACAATGAGTGGAGGCAAATATTTTTTGCACACTTGATATCAGCAGTGCTTATTTGCATACAAAAATGGATGTTGAGAGTAGTATATTACAGACCCTTAGTTCTCACAAAGGCTTGTTCAAATTAAATAATGTTTGGAGTGAAAGTCGCTCCTTCTCTGTGCCAAAAATTCATGGATTCAATACTACAAGGTGTGGTCGGTGTACAATGTTTTTTCGATGATATTTTAGTTCAAGGCTCAATTTATGAAGAAACCCTACTGCGACTAGAAAAAGTATTAAGCGTATTGAAAAAGCATAACCTACATTTAAAAAGAAAAACGTAAAATTTTTAGAGAAGAATATTAAATATCTCGGTCATATCATCGATGAAAAGGGTTTACATAAAAGCCCTGAAAAGACTGATGCAATAAGACATGCTAGCAGACCTTCCAATGTTAGTGAACTGAAAACCTTTTTGGGTTTAGCTACATACTGCAAGTTCATCCCTAATTACTCTACAGTGGTGTATCCTCTGTCAAGACTACTTAGAAATTATTTTAACTTTATTTGGAACTCAGAATGTGAACATAGTTTTCAACAAGTAAAACATGAAATAACAAGTGAACGAACATGGGCTCACTTTGATCCGACCCTGGCTTTAACCTTCGCAACAGACGTACCACCTGTAGGTCTCGGAGCAGCGCTCTCTCACAGACTAGAAAATGGCGCAGGGAAAACAATTGCATTTGCATCACGAACTTTAAGAAGAAGTGAAGCAAATTACAGTCAAATTGATAAGGAGACAGCTGCCATCTACTTTGGACTAAAGAAATTCTTTCCGTACATTTATGGTCGCAAGTTTATATTGATAATCGACCACAAGCCTCTTGTCTCTATCTTCGACCCTCATAGGACTTTGCCTGCATAGTTAATTATCTATTACTCTAGATAATAAATTGGATTTTTTTAAATATATAGATTCCTCGGGTTTCCTACTACTATAGATTTTAAATTTGATTCTACGGGGTTCTCCAACTACTATACATTTTAAATTCGATTCCACAGGTTTCTCCTAATATTCAAAGTTTTAAATTCAATTCAACTTGGACTAATTTTATTTCATGAACTTAAAAATTTCAAAGTATCTATATGGGAAAAAATATAAATAAATTAAAAATATGGGTGCCTATATGGGAAAAAATTATGAAGTGAAATAAATCACTCACAAACGTCATGTTTCATTGTTCTGTGAATAATTGAAATCATATGGCTGTAAAATTTTGCACTCATTAAAAATATTCTTTTTTCGAAATTCGTGTGATTAGCGTTTATGCCCCTCAGAGTCAATTTAGTTTATATTTAGCGAAACAATTGAACATTAATTAATTAAACTTAAACTTCAAAGAATTGATAATTATAAATTAATAGCCCATTTCAGAGCGTTGCTAATTATATTATTGGAACACAAACTACAATAACAAGGCAATCATTATCTAATTAGTCATCATTTTAAAGTCGTACATACTGTTTATTGTCCATGAAAACGTTAACTGTGTTTTAAAGATTTGCACCAAAAAATAATTAAAAATACAATTTGATTGTTTCTTTCAATTTAATGTGCTCCTACAGTATATAAAGGACGGATTTTCGATAACAGTCAGTAAGTCTATTTTACAAAGGTACCAAGGTAATTTGATAATTTTAAAATAGGGTTCTTAATCACAATAATATTATAAATTTATTTGCAATCACATCTTACAACAGTATATTAGGAATAATAAATTTCTTAATTTAAAATTTAAAGCGGGATAGTTCTGACCTATAGAATGCTACACAGTGCAAAAATTTCCTTTAGCTGGTTAAAATTCTAATTTTGATTCAAGAACATGTCTCTGTATGACTAATAAAAATATTTTCCTACAAAACGTAACTGAACAATGAACATATTTCTTTTGCAAACTATTAACCAGCAAAAGTTTATTACTTTAGTATGATAGTAATAGTAGTAGTTCAACTTAATTTAATTATTAAATTACATTTAATAATTCAGCTCATCATACAAATATTGGCCCCCGTTAAGGCATCTTTGACTAAATCCATTGTTTCAACCCCTGAACTGTGTTAAAGACTAAAAATAGATGTGTACCTTACGTCTAACAGTTCAAAATGTAAAGTGTTTAGCCACTTCATGTTTTGCCAGAAAGGTATTATCGTTTATCTAGAAAAAAACTATTCATCCATTGAGAACACATCACAAAACAGTGAAATGTATTTGACGTAATTTTACTATGTATACATATAAATATTATGATGTGGCCTCAATAGATGAATAGTTTTTGCAAATGAACGACTTGAGAACGCCATTTATGCGAATTAAGTATGCTTATGTGAAAATAAGTATCCCTAAATAAAGGAAAAACTCTAAACATTAACAGAAAAAAATTCAACTACAAGACAATATACCTACTAAATATTAATTGGCATGAAGTTTGCCCTAAATCTGTAGGACTGTTAAGAGGACAGTAGTTGGACCGACTAGAAGAGTCTATCATAACGTTTTTTAGAAGTGAAAAATTGTCATGTACAAACTGAATAACATTTTGTATAGCCAATTAGAATTCGCACTTTTAGATCTTTTTGCAGCAAAAGTATTCTTATGATAAAAATATTTCGGGTGATAAAAGAAGACTTGAAAGATAAAAACAGTGGTAAAAAGATCAGAAAAGAAAAGTACATCCAAAGAGGTATTAGCGGTTATTTTAAAAATAAATACAATCTGTTACAGATGTCTTTTACCACAGCCTTCGTAGTTGCTGTCGCCTCTGTTCTGGCCTTGGTTGGCGTAAGTAACGAAGTGCATAAGTACTTTAGTGAACAATGCCATTTATTTTTATCGAAAACTTGATGTAAAAAACCGTTTTTCTCTAGAAAATATTAATTGACAGAAAACTTTAAATATGTCAACATGATGTTCTGTTAAAACGTACTGTAAAAGAATGGTTAGTAGTTTTCCGACGAGGTAGCTCAGTTTTTAAGCATTGTAAACCAGGCATTATATATTTTGACTTGGGTAAATCGTACATTCTCCGAATTTTTTTGAGTTAATGGCTTCGGAATAAAATTAAAAATAAGATTTCTGTATGCGAATGGATTTTAACTTGTGCCAAATTTTTCATTGAGGAAAATATTCAAAATTAAGCCAAGAAAACCATGTTTTTCGAGGATATTCTTACTTTGCTTGTTTGTATAACACATATATAAGTGGACTATAATATTTTGTCCATTTAGAAACAGCCAGTAATAATGGTGCACTTATTTTCCAAGTGTCCCAAGTGCTATACAGTTGGACAGGACTTTTTCACATCAATTCAATAAACTAACCAGCTCGACTATTTTATCCGGGTTAATTTTCCTAAGACTGTATTTTTAGGACAATAATTTTGGCTGGATCATCAATCACTCAAAACTTCATACAGCTTCGCATCTGAAGATGACCTCGCTTAACGTAAATAAAATAAACTGCTATTAACAGCTGGACCAGAAACTTTCTTATTTTGGTTTATTTCCCCTAAAATTGACTTGAAGGGAAATGGGTTTGCTTCGAACATCTAAAAACCTTTTCTTGAATGAGATCTTAAATTGCATAGAGTAAGAATATTTATAGATTATTGTAACGAAGATTGATCTTGAATATTCTAAATTATTAGAATAGTTGTTAGCACACCTCAATACACAAAGGGGGTGGGTTATATTGAAACGGCCGACCTTTTATATAGTGATGGTTTTTTTTAGATTTCCAGCGCCGAACCCAAAGCAGATCCGTGGGGAGATGACAACTCAAAGTAAGCATCACACAGCTTCGCAACTGGAGTTGGCTTCGCTCAGTGTAAAAATAAATAAACTGCTGCCATCAGCTTGACCTAAAACTATCTATTTTTTGTTTATTTTCCTCAAAACTGAGTTTGAAGGGAAATGGTTTTGTTTAGAACCTCTAAAATTTTTTTCTTCAGTTATACCTCTGATTGAAATAAGTAAGAATGTTTATAGACTAATAAAACAAGGATTTTTAAGACATTCAAACTAATATGAATGGCTGTTGGCACATACCAGTAGACGATAGGAATGGGCAGTGATTAAATGCCCAACCTCTTAAATATACAAATGGCGCAGTGTTTCTCTCAGAGTTCCAGCGCCGAAACCAAAGCAGATTCACGATTCCTGAAGTCTTAAGGATACAGCTTTGTATCGTGAGGATACATCTTCATACAGCCACGCACCTGAAGGTGGCTAGGCTTAATGTAAAACTAAACACATCACTAAAATAAGTTTGAACAAAAATTATTTTTTTAGATTTATTTTACCTTAAGCAGAGGTGCCGATCCCCCCCAAGAGCTATGACGCCAATCCCCCCCAGAAATTTCCAGAATCTATCAAATGCCCCCCCTCCGCACAACATATATTTATGAAATCCTACTCAAGGTTGTGCGGGCGCCGGTAGGGACAAACTATTCCGCCAGGCAGCATGACAGTCTAATGATTTTTTTACTTTATTTTTCTGAAATTTTTGTCAGTGCATGTGATTGGGATGTGTCATAAGAATGTTCTAGTAGCATTCTTTTGTTGAATGCGGTTTGCCTAACCAAATTATGCAGGTGCTATGTTCAGTTTGTTTGTGCAACATTCCTGGAGAAAGTTTAAATTATAAAAAATTTATTTTTTGGGATATAGTACGGAATCATTTGGCCTACAAAATGACATAATTTTAAATGATTTGACACTTATAAAAACGGAAGGAAAAATTATTTTCCAACAACATAGAACATTTATTTATTTATTTTTTTAAAATTTCCTTGATGTTAGGTTTAAGACATTCATTAATCATAAATAATCCCCAAATATAGGCTCTGTAGGTTAAACCGTGTCTCCGTGAATGATGCAAGAAAGATGGGAATTATCGCCCCATTATTACCTTTTGACATCTGTAGCTCACAAATTTTACAGCCAAAAAAATTTGTTTTAATTCCTCGGAACTTTCTTATCATGAGTAACATAAAAATAGAAGAAAACGTATCATAAAAAGTTTCGGCTGCACCACCTTAAGCAGAAGACATTCAAAATAATCTGGGTTAATTTAAGTTACAACAATTCAAATTGTAAACATTTTCCCGACTAAAATTTAATAATATTAATTACTTAAAAATTATTATTTTTATTAAACCTCGATTTTATTAGTCGTCAGTTATTTCCGGAACATCGTCTGGGGGAAGAAGACAAGTGTAGCCTTTTACCATTCTTGAGCCTTATCACAAATACTAAAATACGTAAACGAGGACATTAGATACCTAACTCCAAAAAAGTCAATATTTCCTTCTATCATAAGCTTTACTCCAACCAAGGTGTAGTGTGGCCTTGCTCCAACCGTTCACTAAACCACTGTCCCAAAACACGACTGACGCTCTCATTTGTACTATAAGGCTATGATCTAACCCTTAATAACAAACACCCATCACAATGCATGTCATGTAGGCCTATACAGCAGGCAACTTGACAACATGTCAACATAACAAAACCCACAACAACTGACCCTGCCACTATCCACTATCCCAAGTTTTCCCACTTACAAAAAACACTAAAATTCTGAATTTTTGTGAGTTCATTCCACATTACGTAGCTGGTCGATGATTTAGTGGAATAAATTAAGAAATAATTTCATCCCTTTTTGGCGAAAATATGTCATTCCATGAAGCTGTTATTACTGCATTTTTAAATTGAAGTTTTGCGATTTTTACAATCCCCTGCTCCTAAATATTTAAAAACGTTTTAACGCCCCCTTCGCTCCTAGAAATAATCTTTATAACGTCAACGCGATATTGGGGGAAACAATTAATTTTGCTAATGGATGGCCGATTAAAATTTTGCTTTATCAACATTTTTACTTTTCCCCCCTAAAATGTGATGGTTCTTTTCAAAGTCCCCCTCTAGAAATAACCTGTGAAACGTCAAGGCTATATGGAAGGGGGATAATTTGTTTTGCTATATTAGTTGACTGATTGAAGTTTTAGTTGTATACAGTACCATTTTTTCATTTCCTTCCTAAAAAGGACCTGTTCATTTAAACACACCCATCCCCCCCAAAAATAATCTTTATAACGTCAAAGCTATATTGAGGGGGAATCATAAATGTTGCTATTAGGTGACCGATCGAAGACTTGTTGCGTTACCAGTTTTCAATTTCCCCGCTAAAAAGTAACTGTCCATTTCAACGCAACCTTCCCCCATAAAAATAATCCTTCAAACGTCAATGCTGCATTGGGGGGAAACCGTTCATTTTTCTATTATAGATGACACTGAATGAAGATTTTGTTTTGCCTCTTTTACATTTCCCAGGTAAAAAGTAATTACTGTATACATTTCAATGCACCCTCCCTCCTCAAAATAAGTTTTAAATCGTCAAGGCTATATTGGGGGGAATATTAATTTTACTTTTTCAAGTGTAACAAAGCAAATTTGCATTTCCCCCCTATAAGTAGTTGAGTAATTTATCGATAGGAAACAGGACAGGTTAAAAGAATTAATTTGTTTGGAGAGAGTCTCGTGGACTGAGCCAGTTCGGCTGCTTGCGTGCCGCGGCCGCCACGGAAGATACAAGTGTACAGGAACGCTGACGGTATACACTGGACAGTTGGCCGTGCGGGCATGTCCATGTTGTATATTTCTATTTCATACATTGAAAATAATAATCATAGTTTATATAAAAATTTAAATAGTGTAGCAATTAAGTTATTTTTGACGATTTATTGGTAAAAATTAGTAGTAGTACGTTTTACCTGTACAGTAAACAAAAAATCCCCCCCAAAAAATTCTATGACGCCATTGGCGTCATAATCCCCCCCTGTAGGCACCCCTGACTTAAGGTGAGTTTGAAGCAAAATAGTTTTGGTTGGCATTTTGATCTTGGTTGGTAAACATCTAAGATCTGTTCTGGTTTCCACATAATTTTTTGAATAAAAAGCTCAGTTAAAAATGTTCATAAAACTCTAATTAGCTCTTTTGAGTCTTACCAAGCTTATTGCAAATAAATGGAACGGTAACCCGCCATGCATATGTTTTCATACCCTTTCTGTCTACTCTTCAGCTGAAAATATTGCATGCTGAAATGATTTGTTTTTAGAGGTTTTCTCTTATATACAGAGTCTAGGCTTGGAAAAAACTGCTATTTATTTTATAATAAATAATTGATTGTGACGTTTTCGTTACACCTCATTACAGAGTATAAGTGATAAATATTAAAATTAAAATCAACGATAAGCCCAAGCATTATTAAGGATTGAATAAAATAATTTCATGTATTGAGTAACTTTTAACAATCTAGTTGTAAATTCTGATGTGGGTACGAACAATTTTGTAAAATAAAATACCCCCGTCGCAGCAGACCTGCGTACTCAGCGAATTTCCATCAGATTTATTTTGTATGTGTGAGCATCCAACATACCTAAAGGAAAATATTGTTTGAATGTTTTTTGTAAATAATATATTAAAAACGTATATTTAATCATTCATGAGCTTTAAAAATGAGGCAAATTTACAAGGAGGTCACTTTGGTTTATATTATTAATGTATACACTTTTTGTATTTTATTTAGTTCTTAGTCTTTTAGTTTTCAATAAATTTAATCTTTTTTTAATATATAAATGTCAGCAAACATATAATCAATGAATTCAAAACACTGGGATCAAACAAATAATATAATCTCATGAACAAATTAAATTCACCTATGGTTAGTTTTATAATTAAAACACCCCTGTAAGTTTCAGCAGACCTGCATCTCCAGCCAATTAAAAAAATATTATCATTCCTCAGAATTGTAAACACACTAAATATTATGCTACATTTTCAGGAAGTTTAGACCAAGACACCCTCCACCCCAAATGCACAGTTTCTTCATAAAATTTAAAAATAGTTTGCATTTTTAATATAGTATATATTTTATGAAAACTCATGATCAATGAACTCTTTATAGGCCAGTAAAATTAGATCAAAAATTGGTCATGCCTGGACAAAATTCCCGGAAAGCTGGAAATCGCCTTAATATTTCCGTTTTACATCCAACTATATGAATTCGAAGTTTGTCCCATTTTTCCTGGTGTGCTTCCGACCTGGAACCACAAAAATATCAGAGTTTTGGGCCATTTTTTATTCTATTGCAAATAAGTAAAAACCCGTTTATTCTACATAAAAAGTTTAAATACATGAATTGTAGAGGACGAAATTCTGCGTTTATTGAGTACCTTCTGATAAAGATACTTTGAATAGTAATTGATTTATGGTAAGTTAAATAAAGGGTTTTGGCGAATTCCTCTTTTAGGGAAAGAGCTATTACTGTAGGTATCATGGTAAGACCTAAGCCCGAGACCATGATAACTTTTAGTTTTGGGGCCCTCAGAAGCTAAAAACACCATTCGTTCGAATTTTCATAAATATATATACCTATATATACGTATATAAATATATATATCTATATATTTGTTAGCTCGATAACTCTCGTAAAAATGGTCCAATCTTCTTGAAATTCGGCACAGACTTGTAAAGTAGTAATTATTTTGAGGAGTTAAAAATTCAGCCAGATCGGACTATCGGAAGGGGGGGTTATGGGTAATAAATCCCTAAAAATGGAGTTTTTCGGATTTTTCATGTAGAAAAATCGAAATAATCTGATTTTGGTTTACACCATTGGACTTAGCTCGAAAAAACAAATAAATTAGTATTTTGAATCATTGCTCTATGTCCATTGGTTCCCGAGATACTGAAAGTGGTAAACACAGTACGTTGTCCCAATGTTAATCTTATGGGAAATAAATAAAATTGTACATCTCGCTTATTCCTCAATATATCCTAATAAAACTTGGTATATGGCTTCATCTAGTTAAGGTCTAATTGATTATGGCATAAAATCTACAAATTTATATAATCCTGAGGCAGCAAACTACGTACTCACTTTCCCAATGTTAACCTTATGGGAAATCAATAAAATTGTATAGTCTGCTTATTTCCAATATATCTTAATAAAATTAGTTATGTGGCTTTATCTAGTTAAGGTCCACTTGATTATAGTCTAAAATCCCCAATTTTATAGATTCTTGAGGCAGCAAACCTGCGTACTCATCTCCACAATGTTGACCTTTGGGAGAAAAATAAACGTGTGTAGCCTGCTTGTTTCTCAGCATATCTCGTTGAAACTCAGTACCATGTGGCTCAATGTAGTTTGGATATTTTGGATTATACTCTAAAATCTGCTATTTTTACATTTTCCTTGCCAGGAAACCTGCATACTCACTTATAACATGTTATTATGTTGAATACAGTGATGCCAATAATACCAGAAAACGAAATTAAAACATAAAAATCTTACAAGTTTTCACAATTGATGATAAAACATGAAAAATACCCCTGTTGCAGTAGACCTACATACTCAACGAAATAAAAATGCTCAAATAAGTGTTTTAGATAAAGCCTCGTACCAAATAAAATCAAATTTCCGTAAATAAGCATGCAAACATATTTCCCATAAGAATAACATGGTATAAGTGAGTATGCAGGTTTCCTGACAAGGAAAATGTAAAAATAGCAGATTTTGGAGTATAATCCAAAATATCCAAACTATATTGAGCCACATGGTACTGAGTTTCAACGAGATATGCTGAGAAACAAACAAGCTGCACACGTTTATTTTTCTCCCAAAGGTCAACATTGTGGAGATGAGTACGCAGGTTTGCTGCCTCAGGAATCTATAAAATTGGTGATTTTAGACTATAATCAAGTGGACCTTAACTAGATAAAGCCACATAACTAATTTTATTAAGATATATTGGGAAATAAGCAGACTATACAATTTTATTGATTTCCCATAAGGTTGACATTGGAAAAGTGAGTACGTAGGTTTGCTGCCTCAGGATTATATAAATTTGTAGATTTTATGCCATAATCAATTAGACCTTAACTAGATGAAGCCATATACCAAGTTTTATTAGGATATGTTGAGGAATAAGCGAGATGTACAATTTTATTTATTCCCCATAAGGTTAACATTGAGACAACGTTCTGTGTTTACCACTTTCAGTATCTCGGGATCCAATGGACATAGAGCAATGATTCAAAATACTAATTTATTTGTTTTTTCGAGCTGAGTCCAATGGTGTAAGCCAAAATCAGATTATTTCGATTTTTCTACATTACTCCATTTTTAGGGATTTATTACCCATAACACCCCCTTCCGATAGTCCGATCTGGCTGAATTTTTAACTCCTCAAAATAATTACTACTTTACAAGTCTGTGCCGAATTTCAAGAAGATAGGACCATTTTTACGAGAGTTATCGAGCTAACAAATATATAGATATATATATTTATATACGTATATATAGGTATATATATATTTATGAAAATTCGAACGAATGGTGTTTTTAGCTTCTGAGGGCCCCAAAACTAAAAGTTATCATGGTCTCGGGCTTAGGTCTTACCATGATACCTACAGTAATAGCTCTTTCCCTAAAAGAGGAATTCGCCAAAACCCTTTATTTAACTTACCATAAATCAATTACTATTCAAAGTATCTTTATCAGAAGGTACTCAATAAACGCAGAATTTCGTCCTCTACAATTCATGTATTTAAACTTTTTATGTAGAATAAACGGTTTTTTACTTATTTGCAATAGAATAAAAAATGGCCCAAAACTCTGATATTTTTGTGGTCCCAGGTCGGAAGCACACTAGAAAAAATGGGAGAAACTTCGAATTCATATACTTGGATGTAAAACAGAAAGATTAAAACGATTTCCAGCTTTCCGGGAATTTTGTCCAGGCACAATCTTAATTTTATTGGCCTATTAATATAAAGAGAAATAAAATATTCACCTGAGAATTCAAATATAATCATATGTTCAGAGTTTTATTTTCAAAATACCCTACATTAGGGTAAATGTAGGGATTTAGGGTAATTATTATGCAACTTTTGGGGATTTCTCAATGAAAACAGGGTAATTATAATTTTTAAGGGTAAAGCAAAAAATAACATAAGACAACGTACTGTGTTTAGCACTTTCAATATCTAAGCAACGGTTTGACATAGAATAATAATTCTAAATGCTAAATTGTTTATTTTTTTTAAGTTGAATCCAATTTTGACAATATAATTTACATAACATTAATAAAACGTTATCAAATGCTAAAAATAAACTTAATTTTGTTAAGTTAACTCCTTAGAGTTAGTCAATCGTGCTGGTTTTCAAACTCGAAGTGATAAATGTCACACTACACGTATGTGCCAAATTTCATCGCAATCGGAACTTTTTTACGAAAGTTATCGTGCCTACGGACGTTTATATATATATATAAATTTGAACAAATGGTGTTTTTTGTATCTGGGGGGCCCCAAAATGAAAAGTTATTATGGTCTCGGGCTTAGGTCTTATCATGAGACCTACGGTAATAGCACCTTCCCTATCCGCTAAAACAACTTCTACTTAACAAATCGATGCAATAGTCACAAATAATGTTGGCGAAACACAATCAAGTTTCCCATCTCAGTTAGGAGAGTTAGAGGGTGACAGCAGCACTCAATAAACACTTCGAGTTGGATTTTGTAAACTTAGAGTTGAACATGTTCTTCAGTCTCCTGCATTGTTTCAGTTAACTTCTCGGTAACTTGCCGAATGAATTGATCAGCTCCGAGGAATCCTATCAATGCTTCAGTGAGTTTTATGTTAAGAAAAGATCATTGACTCGGCTCTGCCCTTTGAACTAAATCCTGCAAAAAGGCAATAAGGTTTGAAAATAAAAATAATTTTAAGAATATTTTGGTTTCAAAAAAACCCCTGCTGATTCACTGCTGTTTATAAAAACTCTTTAATATTTCTATACTATACCTAACACTGAAATATAATTGAAGAAATATTTTCAGCTTGAACAGATTAATTATTTTTACTGACCATTTTGAAAAGAAATATTTATATGTACTACCTAATTATTATAATAAAATTATTCTTTTTGAATGAGTTTGAATTACTCTTCAGCTCGCAAACATAAAAAAATGAAATAGAATATTTTTATTTTATTTTCATTAAATACTTTTGATTTGCAAATACTTAAAATGTAATTATTTCTTAATTAAGTATGAATTTTATAATAGTGAAATTTCATTTAGAGAGGATCTGTAGCACGATTGTGTTGTTTTCGTTTACATCACAATATTATCAGAAACTCGGATAAAAGCCAAATCTGGTTGAAAACTCTAAAGAACTCACAATGCTTTGATGAAATCCTGTATCTCAATAAAACTCTAAACCTCTTTTATACTTTGACTAATCCATGAACAAAGGAGATTTATTTTATATGTGAAGTTTTTATAAATGAAACTTGGAAAACTGTAAATGCAATTGAATGAAACAAACAAAATTAACTGATTGGTAAAGATAAATAATACTTGATAATTTCTGCGAGAATAATTTGATAAAGCTCTTTAGTTTGAAAATCAATGTGTTACGCATGTGATTTATACTTTTGTTCTTCGTCTAAAGATTAATTTATTATTATTTTGGAAAAATTTTCAGACAGATCTACTTTAGTTGTACTTTATTTTATTTCAATTTAAATTCAGGCAGTTTAGTTTGATTTTTTAACCATTGGTAATGAATTCGGAAATTATAAAGGTGGCTTTATTTGATATAAGAAAATAAATGTTGGTATTTAGGGTCTCCATGAGTTTTATAATTTATATTGAGGGATTGCCAATTAAATGTCTCTTAATATACCGTATCATTAGTATCAACTTAATATCACAGATCTTGAGTTCAAAGTAAAATGTCTTCATGTATGTAAATTTAAATATTTTAGTTACAACTTAACAAATCAGGAGATTAAATGTCCTATTTTGCCTTATAACAACAGGTTTGTTCGTGAAATTTTTGTACTTCTTGTCCATGTTGTTATGAATTTGACAATATTTTTGTCATTTCATGAATCCTTATGATAAACATCAATGTTTGAGGAGAAAAACTGCATGGATACTTAATTGGCTGTCACATATATGCTATACTTATTTGCTAGAAGTAAAGTTTATCACTAAATACAGTCCCATAGCAAATCAAGGTCTGAAAAACATGGGGAAATAACTTTGCAAGTTGACAAATATAAAACTTAATACAACAAAGTGAATCTTATTTTTCCTTTCACCTCATGAAAAATCACTACTTTCAGTATATTTAAAAATAGCAACCTGTATCTAAAAGCCTGCTGAGAGACTTCAGTAAGAAGAATTAACGTTGAAAGTGCGGCAATCCTGAGAAGTGAAGAAAGCGGATTACAATGAGTAAGTCAGTGAGTCTCTTATAAGCGTGACATGAATGAATAATCAAACCAGCGAATGACTTTGATGTTACATTAGAGACACATTAACATTGAGTAAAACCTAAAGAAATTTGGGAAGAAAAGTTTCGTAATCTAAACAGCTGTCTAAGTCAAAGGGCGAATAATTCAAACTGTCTACATGCTGGTACCCACAGCTGACTTTTCATCGAAGATACAATGTGATTTCTCATGACTCTCCAGTCAAATTTTATTATTGGATGTTTTGATTTAACACTTAGTTTTGAACTCAGTGGATTTTTATTCAAATTAAGGGTAAAATTTCAATGACAACCACAGTCTAACAATGATTGTAAATTTATTGATAACAAAATACATGCTCTCATAAAATATACTAAAACTGATACAAAAAATAACAAGTTTACTACGGAAGGATAGAGACATTTCATATTTATTTTTAAAACTTCAATAAACTATATCTCATATAAAAAATTACATGGTAAAAATTCATTAATAGTTGTGCTGAAAATTGATTCGATAAAAATTATTTTATAAAAAGTTTTTGGAATAATGTAAAAAAAGCTTATATTTCATAATATCATTAGTGAATTGCTTTCTTTTACTAACTCACTTGACAACGATATTATGATTAAGAGTTACAAAGTTATAATTATTTTCACATGTAACCAACAATCTCAACATTTGAGGCCACATAAGTAAAATAAAAAATGTCTTGATACAATACTGTGAAGAGTGATGTAAATATTTAAAATTAAGAGACAAAAGCAAGTTATAATGATAAGTACGGTACTCAATCGAAACAGTCTTTAACAAAAACATTTCTAAATTGGTAATCTGCGACATTTAATTCAAATGTAATGTTTTCAGGTACAACTTGTTGTTACACTAATATGGCACGATTCAAACACTTAGCTTACATCTTTCACAATAACTGGTACTATAAAGCTAACGATTTGTCGGCACATGACCAACTATTCTTTGTTTGAAATTCATTGTTGGTGATGGTGATTTCATATTTTGATTAGGATTTTTGCGGACATTTGCCATCACTGATAAGTAAAAAACAAGTTTCACGACGTTTCAGGATCTGGAATCTGATCCCGTCTTCAGGTGGAAGAAAACCTAGAACATAACAAGATTAGTAACACATAGCCAGGAAAACCTGGAGAAAAACACAGCTAAAACAGAGAACTGTAAAAGCAGTCACGAAAACAATAAGCTGAAAAGAAAAACAATACACAAAATAACACAGGAATCACAAGTATCAAGAATCACCAGACAGGAGAGAGCACGTCCACACCCAATCAGAGCTGAGCTGAGACTGGTGGGAGGAAAGCAAATGGTGGCGGCAACGGAAATGGCGGCCCCACAGCCAACCAAATCACGGCGCGCTACCGGTGGCGAAAACCTGAAACAGAGACATGTGATATGCAAATTCCGTGTGTCTGTTTGTGTTTTTTAGTTAATTTTTAACCTGATTTTGCCCCTTGGCCTTGCTACGGGTTAACATGTTATGAGAATTTTGAACAGAATTGTTAGTAATTACCCTATTTGCTGACACTTTATTTTCCCTGTCTTTCAATTCTTTGTTTAATATTGGTAGCCATACTGGCCTTAAATTTGCCATACAGACACACGGAATTTGCATATCACATGTCTCTGTTTCAGGTTTTCGCCACCGGTAGCGCGCCGTGATTTGGTTGGCTGTGGGGCCGCCATTTCCGTTGCCGCCACCATTTGCTTTCCTCCCACCAGTCTCAGCTCAGCTCTGATTGGGTGTGGACGTGCTCTCTCCTGTCTGGTGATTCTTGATACTTGTGATTCCTGTGTTATTTTGTGTATTGTTTTTCTTTTCAGCTTATTGTTTTCGTGACTGCTTTTACGATTCTCTGTTTTAGCTGTGTTTTTGTCCAGGTTTCCCTGGCTATGTTTACTAATCTTGTTATGTTCTAGGTTTTCTTCCACCTGAAGACGGGATCAGATTCCAGATCCCGAAACGTCATGAAACTTGTTTTTTACTAATCAGTGATGGCAAATGTCCGCAAAAATCCTAATCAAAATATGACCAACTAGCAGCGACTACATTTAAAAGCTCATTTTAGAAATTCAGACACTTATAAAGTTATAACTATTAAGTTGTAACACATAATGCACAACCTGTAAATTAAATACTTAAGACATTTTACTTGGACACTCGAATATAAAATTTAGCTTTGGTGTTGCGTCCGGCGTGTTCAGGAGGCATTGGAGATGGGTTCGTGAGGTGCCGGCAGCTTCTCCCAAGTAGGTTCAACCCCCCAGATCTCCCTTGCGTATTCCTTGATGGTCGATCTGACGAGAACTTCCCTGACAAAGCGATGTTGTTTATGCACATTTCCACCCACTTGGATTGATTCTGTAAAAACAGAGAACGATCGTAGTTTATGGAACAAACGTTATGTATTTTGTTCTGCTAGATTTTACTGAAAATGGCTCTTTTTGCTTTTTATTTTAAAACAGCTTAATTTTAGGTAACACCAATAGCTGTGAACTCTCCCAAACTATCTTTGGCGATTTTTTATTTGATTCACATACAGAAAATCTTTTAAACTTTTCACAAACTACCAAGAACCTAAATATAATATTAAACTAAAAAACTTTCCTTTAAAAGTACAATTCTAAACTATAACCCCAATAACGAATCATAATATTTCTCACAAAAAATTGATAGCAAAATGCTTAATGTATTCTCTTCTAAAATAATAAAAAATTAATACACGTAACCTACAGACAGAATGAACAAAAATCATACATCAGAAATTTAGGATATCAACAACAATCATAAAAAATATCTTACCATGTAGGTCTCATTCACTTTGTCTTGGCACTTCATGTAGAATCTGTAAAAAATTTCATATTTTTGATGAAGAATGCACTCATCATATTCATAATTTCTAGATTTTTAATTATATTACAGAAATTTTAATTTTGGTAGGTGCATGCTTGAATCACTATACTAGTTTCTCTATTAGGCAGAAAGCTGGCCATTCTAATGATCAAACAGATTTACCAATAAAATAGCAGGTTCCATTTACTGTGACCATTGTTTCACCAAGCAGTGCCAGATTTACGGCCGCGGCTTTCGGCCCAGATTAGTCTTTGGCTCCCAAAGACCTAACAGCCTCGTTAAAAACCGGTGACTTTCCCCCCAGCTTAACTACATTCTGATCCCTAATTATCCCCTCTAATTTACATGCTATCTCTTATTTTCTAGTTTGTTCGGCCCCCTATCCACATGACCCTAGGCCCGAACCTGATAAATCCAGGACCGATGTACAAGTCAGAACACGATCTAGTACCGATTCAATTCAAGTTAAATTTTACAAGATTCCATTGTATCTTATTGTAGAGAATGCTCTTGAAACGGTGTAATGACCAAGTCTCACTGAATAGCGAGTAATGAATAACGAGTGATACGTATGTAATGCTTTTGAATTTTTCTACTGTTGTCAGTTTTCGCAGAATACAGTAGAACCCCTCATATCCGGCCACCTCGAGACCGAGCCTTGGCCGGATAACGATTTGGCCGGATAAACCAACCTACTACAAATACGGCCATTTGCACTAAATTAATCTTACATAACTGATAAATAAAATCTTAGGTAGAGTAAAAATAATATACTATAAAACAAAATTAAATTACAGAATGATAGTTCACAAAAATATTCACTGCAGTACAGTACTATAGGCTTCGTTATAAAATTGTGGTACATTATGAATGAAGAAAACTCATATTTATGTTTCAAATAAAGATGAATGTAAAAAATTTCTTACAATAAGTCGGCTTTAAAGATTATTAGGCCTTAAATTCGTCAATAATTTTCAGCTTACAGTTTACTATCTCAACTAAGTTATTTTCATAAAAATACAATGTAAACAGAGATGTACAGTACATGTACAGTTTTTGAGTTCAAATCGCACCGAGTTATCTCAAGAATGAATAACGAGTCTACGCATACGTAAGACGTGGGAAATATATTTTGGTATTTACTTCCAGGAAGCGGCCTGATAAACCGAGGACCGGTAAATCCGAGGCCGGATATGAGGGGTAATGAAAAACAAATAATAAGTCATGAACAATGAATAAGTAATATGTTGGTACCACTTTTTTAAAGTCAGTACTGTTACCAGTTCTTGAGCAGATTACTTCTTGGCTCTCAGTACCTGGTGTTTGATACAATTTGTTGTATGTTGTGATGTACCCACGTACAAGCAATCTGTTGTATATTACTGTTTTAAAAATGTTTTAATTTTCATGAATAAATTTCACCAAGCTGTAAAATACTACCTAACCTTTTTATTTTGATTACTTGACCTTCTGTTAACACACGAGTTATAAAATTATATACTATGTAAACAAAACTAATTTTAGAAAAAATATTATCGACCTCCAATAATACTTTTTGGCAACCTAATATGGTGGGAACACCTAAGGTGATGCGCCATGCGATCTGAAGTAACCGGTAGGTAGTAACTCCCACCATGGGTACTGAAGTACCAGTACGGTACCAACATTTTGACTTTGGTTCTTGGTACCAATTATTTTACAAAGTTGAAGCTGAGTTTGAGCTGAGTTTTTTGCCCATTGAAAGCTGACTTAAGGTCCCAACACATCCCTAGTAATAAATAATATATAACAAGACAAATACCTCCGTTGCAACAGACCTGCATACTCAGCGAATTTCAAATGCAAAACAGCATTATTTCAATCCAACATAGGGAGATTTTATATGTTTTTGTAAGCTCCATAAGAATAACATGGGGAATGAGTATGCAGGTTTGCTGCTACAGGAATATTAAAACTGGTTAGTTTTAATTCAATATTTAGTAGATCTGAACTAGAAGAAGCCATTTACCAAGTTTTATCAAGATATGTTAAGAAATAAGCGAAATATAGAATTTTACTTATTTCCAATAAGGATAACATTGGGACGACAAACTGTGTTTACCACTTTCAATATCTCAGCAACCAATGTACATAGAGCAGTGATTCAAGACACAAAATTATTTGTTTTTTTGAGCTAAATTACCACAAATTTTTTAATTTTTATTTTTATATGTAAAAAATCAAAAAACCCATTTTTGGGGGGGTTTACCCACCTACCAGTAGTCCGATCGGGCTGGTTTACGAACTCGTCCGAATAATTACTAATTTACACGTCCATGGCAAATTTCATTAAGATCGGACCTTTTTTAAGCGAGTTATTTTGCTTATGGTGGCCCTAAAACAAAAAGTTATCATGGTCTAGGGCTTAGGTCTTACCATGAGTACTACGGTAACAGCTTCTTCCCTATAGGGGAAATTCGCTAAAACAATGACTGAGCAATTAGTAATGAATAACAAATAACAAACTTTTTATTCCTCTTCTGTCCCTGTACCGAGAAACCAGAGCTCTGTCTCCCTTCCCCAAATATCTTTCTTTGCGTTCCTCTGTTTTCTTTCCTTTTTGTTTGGTAATTTATCCTAATTGTCTAGCCACCCCCTATCATTCATTATTGTTTTCTTCATGCATTCCACAGTTCCTGCGTATCCCGATACCTTCTTCTGTCCCTCTCCCTCATTCTGTTTCTCCAATTCATTCTTCTTAATTCTACAATTTTAATCATGCTTTGTTCTCATCAAGCAGTCACCTCCAGGCAAGGCCAGGAGATAAGGCTGTACATTGTGAAAAGTTGTCATTTTTGAGTGGGTAGTCTAATTCACTGGTTGCCATATCCGAGTCTGACCCATCGAGGTTTTGACTCCGTCATACAGTAAAACCTCGATTAACCGTCACTCTCGGGACCGGGAGTGTGACGGTTAAGAGAAGAGACGGATAACAGAAATTTAACTATAAACCTGTTCAATACGTAGATTTTAAATATTTAGGAAGAAATTAAACCCTGTATAAGTGGATAGTACATATTTATATTTAAATTACATTCATTCAATGGTAATGGCAGACCTTCTAAACTGTATGTTGTGCCCATTCAGTGTTCGTAAGTGAATTAAATAACCTCAAATTAAAATATAGTCTGTTATCTTTTAAAGTGTCCGCCAGCACCATACATCAGCGCGATACATGTAGCTGTTTCGCCCTTCCTTAAACTTTTAATAATTTTGATCTTTTGGTCAAGCCCTAGTATGTCTCGTTTTCGTTTTTCAGCAGTCGTTAACAATCAACAGTTACTGTACTGCACTTGATTCACAGTACGTATCTAGCTACACACTGTGTAACAGCAAACTCTATATAACACTGAACTATGAGGCGTGCCGTATAGCCAAAAAAATCAACATGCCAATGAGTAATAAATAATTCGCTCACCCCCATATCACTCCTTGCGTGGGAGTGGTGATTTTCGGCGGAAACTCAAGGTCATTAGCTGCGGACTGTCGCGTTCGATCACAATAGCGCTTGCACTTTCTTCCGTGCTTTGCGCGACGCCAATTTACAACATATTGCGAGCCCGGAGGCAGTGACGGATAAAAGAGTGACGGTTAATCGAGGTTCTACTGTACTTCATCTTCAATGATCTCACATTATATAGCAATGAACAATGAACAATGAATAATGAATAACGAATAATGAGCCTAACCTGTCCCACTTGAGCAGCACGTCGGCGATGTCCTTGAACTCATCGGGGTTTCCGCTGCTGAAGAATCCGTTCTGTATCTGGTCCACACACAGCTTCAGTTCGGGGTTGGCGTTGTAGTACTTGTAAGCGTCGTAGCCCGCCACTCTCAGAGCGTCCACCTGTACAAGCCAATGTATTCTTTAATCTTTCATACACAGAGTACATGCAAAAGGCATCAAGATTTAAAATACAATTCATTCCTGATCATCCAAGCCCTGGTTATCCAAAACTCCGTGTTATCCTAGCTTAAAAATATTTGTTAACCTCAAAATTACCAGTGCAGATAAAAACATCCAAAAAAGTAATATTGTACAGACACCTGAAATAAATTATTAGTGACAAAAAATGACTTAAGAGTTTGAAGAGATGGTCTCTGTTGTCTGTGCAGCACTTAATTGAATCTTGATCTGACTAATGGTCAGTGATTGGTTGAAAATTGTGACAGACGTCCTAAGTTAAGTTAATCAGTGTGCGTAGGCGGAGAATAGAGTGTCTGCATTCAAGATCTGACGCGATCTAACCATTTAATACTCAACCATCATAAAAAATCACTATGGAGTATAATGGAGTATACTCCATTATACTTAGAGTCCTTTATACTCTGTTTATTGGTAAAAAGTATGACTTGCTATTGCATTTACATTTTTTTTAACGTACTTTTACATCCACAACTCAAAATACAAAAGACCTCAACAAAGTATCAGAGGTTCTTGGTATCAAATCAAATCAAATCAAATCAAATCATTTTATTGTCAGAAACACAAATGTGCAAAACAATCGTCAACATCTATATGTATAATACAATTAGTACACAGTTAAAAACATAACGTCTCAAAATAAACAAATGACTTAGAAATAGTATTCCTCTAAGCTATAAAATTCCTTGAGAATAAGAAATTCTTTCAACTTTTTTTTGAATTTTATGGCGTTTGTTTGATTTCTTAGGGATGAAGGGAGGTGGTTGAAAAGCTTGATGGAAGAGTAAAAGGTCTGTTGCTGAAAAAATGTGGTTCTATGTTGAGGTAACGGAAAGGGATTAGTTTTCCGGAGATTAAATTTTGAAGGAGGATGATGAGGGAACAGATTTAAGTTGTTTCTCAAAAATATCAAACAATTGAAAATGTAAATTGAAGGAAACGTTAGGATGTTGTTTTCTCTAAATTTGCCTCTACAAGATGTCAGTCTACCAAGGCCAAATATAATTCGTAAAGCCTTCTTTTGGGCTTTGAAAATTATTTTCGATTTCGAGCTGTCGTGTCCCCAAATTGCAACACCATAAGCGAGGATGGGAAAGAAACATCCATAATAAGCGGTGAGAAGGATTTCACGATTTGAGAAATAAGAAAGCCTGCGTAGAAGGAAGAGAACCCGACTTAGTTTTTTGGATACACCGTCAATATGCTCATGAAAGTTGAGATTGGAATCTATAGTTATCCCTAAAAAGTTCGTACTAGAAGATGATATCACTTCAACGTCACCTACTAATAATTGGTTGATCTCGGAACCTTCCCTTTTTCTCAAGAAAAAATTTACAACCTTTGTCTTAGCTGCATTTATAGCAAGACCATTATCAGATAACCATTGCATGATCGAATTTGCTTCGATAAACATTTCCACCTCCAGTTTTTCAAGACTCTTGTCGGAAAGAGCAAGAGAAGTGTCATCCGCAAACAAACACAGATTAGCTTTAGATACACTTCTAGCAATGTCATTAATGAAAATAAGAAACAAGATTGGGCCTAAAACACTGCCCTGTGGTACACCATACCGCACTGGCAATTTTTCCGAGTCTCTCATCTTAAGAAAACCTAAATCATCTATATATGGAACTGAAACGACTTGCGTCCTGTTCCGTAGGTACGATGATACCCAGTCATACGCCTTTCCTCTGAAGCCTATTTTTTCCATCTTTTCAAGCAAAATGGAATGATCCACAACATCAAAAGCCTTGCCTAAATCAAGAAACAAACCTAATGAATGTTCTTTCTGGTCAAGAGAGGAGGACAAAGTCGATACGAAGTTAAATAGGGCATCAACAGTCGAAGTGTTCTTTCGGAATCCAAATTGGTTTTTGAAAAGGATGTCATGACTGTTCAAAAATGAAGATAAACGGTTCAGAAATACCTTTTCAATTATCTTTGAAAACGTTGACAGGATTGAAATTGGTCTAAAATGTTCAGGAATACGAGCATTTCCTATTTTAGGCAAAGGTCTGATTGTTGCAGTCTTCAGCAATGATGGAAATTGTCCACAAAGGAAAGACGAATTTATAATGTGAACAAGAGGTGAAGATAAACTAAAAGCACATGACTTCAAGATTTTCGATGAGACACCGTCATATCCAGAAGAGTTACTTGACTTAAGCAACTTTATTGCTGTTAAAACCTCTTCTTCATTTGTTGGAGGCAAAAAAAGGCTAGATCTTACATTCTGGCCCACTAAAGAAGACACTCTTGAAATCGATCCCCTACTACCGACTCTAAGTCCGACCTCGGAGAAGTAATTATTGAGGTAATTAGAAACAAACCCTGGATCATCAAGAAACCTGCCATCACTGTCTTCAACACCTAACTTTTTGAAGGGTTTTGGAGCCTTGCCAGGGATGTGTTCGTTAACAATATTCCAAACAGCTTTTTGCTTGTTATGTGACACTGATATCTTTTCTAGAACCATTGATGCTCTAAAAGACTGAACCTGATTTCTGAATGTTTTCTTTTGCCTGATGTACCTCTGTTTCATGGGATGAGACGAATTTAAATCCTTCGTCAAGCTATAAAGATTGAGAAGATCATCCCTTGCGTTCTGAAGCAAAGGGATAAGAACAACTCTTTTTGATGGAGGATTCATTTTGATCTTAACCTTTTTTTCAGGGAACGCCAAATTGAAATTATATTTGACGGTGGTCATGAAAGTTTCAAACTTTTCATCAACATTCCCGGATAAAAGTACGTCATCCCATGTCTCCTTTTGAAGAAGAAAATTAAAAATTTGAATGCTGTCTTCCGAAAAAGAGCGGTGCAGTTTGAAATTTGGGGCAATGGGTTTGAATTTGCCTACAATGATATCTGCCATCTGGGCATGGTGGTCAGACAGACTTGTAATCACGACTGAGGTTTTGAACCTGTCATCCGGAATGTTTGTGAAAACGTTGTCAATCAAAGAAGACGACCCACCATATTCACGAGTAAAAGTAAAAATGGTTTGTCGCAAACCATAAGAAGACATTAAGTTCTCAAACGCCTTGGAAGATGAATTACTATTAGACAAGTCAATGTTAAAATCGCCAGCCACAACTGCAAGGGAATTTTTATGTAGGACCTCATCCAAACACCTGCTGAGAGAATCAAAAAATAATTGATAATCCGAAGATTTATTTTTTGGAGTCCTATAAGTTCCCAAGAGAAGATACCATGTGTCCAACACTTTGATGTTTACTGCTGCAAACTCACACTCACCCTCCATGCAAAATGAGGAAACGTCAATAGTTTGAGTTTCTAAAGAATCCGAAACCAAGATACAAACCCCCCCTCTCTTTGTTTTAGATCTGCCGTAGCTTGCCGACAGATGATAACCCGGAATACAAAAAGCTACTACCTCAGTCTCAGACAAAAAATGTTCCGTTAAACAGATAACCTCAGGAGAAAACTGTTCAATTAAAATGTCAATGGCGTAATCCTTTGAACTCACACCTTGAATGTTTTGGTGGAAAATTCGTAGATGGTCTGGGTCAGTAGTCTGAGTCAGTGAAGGGGCAGAAGAATATAAATCAGAAGAAGCGCCATGAACCACCGATTCATTATTTCCGTTAGCTAGGTTTTGGGATGTGAAGGACTGGTGAGCTCGTTTCCCGAGTGAGGAGCTGGTTCAGGAGAATGGATGCTAAGGTTGCACTGGGCAACATTCAAAAGGACCTCATGCATCAAATATCCTAGCAGATAATTCCCCTTCCTGTTGAGATGTCTTCCATCTCTAGCAAGGTGGTACCACCGTAAACACTCATTTACTTCCAAGTATTGTACATTGAAATTAAAGCACATCAACTCAATCTGTTCGTTAAGTTGACGAAGAGATTTACTGTTTATATCCCTCCTCATTGGTATGCTATTTAAAAATACTTTTGAATTTGGGAATCTCGTTTTGGTTGTGTACAATAGGTCCGCCAAAGAGTCAAGAATGGCTCGTTTACCACCTCCACCATTGTACCCTGCCCCACCACTGTAAAACAACGAGACATCATTTGAGGTATCTGAGGTAGCCTCAGTACCGAAGACTTTGGATAATTGAAACTGTACTTCAGTAATAAAAATTAAATAAAACTACTGTAAAACAAACTTATAATTTGATTCCTGATACATTATACTGAATTTAATAAAAAAATTGAATGTAATATTTTACTTAAATGAGAAATGATTTTAAGCTTTCCTTAACCCATTGGAAACTTTTCACAAGACCAACTCGTGATAGGGTGATACAGCCCAAAAGCCCCACCACGAGCCTAGATTGTGATAAGCAGACATTCAGATAACTATCTAAATGTGCTCCAGTTGTACTGAACTATATCACTTTGGTATTTAAGAACACAGCAGGAGCTTAGCTTCACTCCGTATCTGGTTTTAAATGGTTTTTATCTATGTAAGGAAGTAAACATTTTTTTCAAAGTTTTTGTTTTGTCTCGATAGTTGCGATTGCTGTCTGCCTTGAGCTTTATTATCGTTGTTTTTATTTTTTTAGGTACAAGGGTGCATATTTGTTTCTTGTGAAAGTACAGTTTGTTGTGATTGTTTATTTTGATGACCTAGTCACATTTTTTAGTTGTGTGTGACTTAGTAAAACTCAATAAGGTGGCCCATTTTAATAAGGTTCTCCAGTTATTGTCTGTAAATTAAATAGTCAGTCTCCAATGGGTTAAGAGATTTAACATCAATTTGGTTCGATAATAATACAAGAAATCAACAAAGTAACAGTACAGTAGAGTCCCGCAAACCCGGACTTCGATAACCCGGAATTCTGAATAACACGGAAAGCCTGCCAGAGCAATAAAGTGCATTGAGATTCAAGGCCAGAGCACGGTGTGACACATTTAAAACAGTTTTAGTTTTTCTTTAAGTTTTTTTGTAACTAATATAGTTTTTATATTTTTTACTATGCAATAAATAAATGATTTTTTATAGGAATAATAGAAACTATTCTTATTTTTTCTTATTTTTACTCATTTCCCGATAACTCGGAATTCTCACAAACCCGGACACCGTTCGGTCCACATTAGTCCGGGTTTGTGGGACTCTACTGTATTTCATTTGTGTCAGGTATTTGAAAATCTATTTTTCATGGATTTACAGTTAAATAATGCAATTTCCAAATACTGTTTTCATGGTAAAACTTTTGAAATATTAGAGAAATATTCTCGTATTAATGGTAAAAAAAGTACCGCTGTTTAAATAACAAGGAGCAATATCGTTATTCCCAGTTCAGAAAAACGATTTCTCCAATGTGCATTGTATTTGAGTTTGAATGCAATATGATTCTAATAACTTTCTTTTGAAGATGTACAAGTTACAAATTGAAGTGATCAGATATGACCGGGTTTAAAGACATCGGTACATAAAGAGATGTACAAGTCGTAAAGGATGTTTACCTGATCAAGCGTCATGCCGAAGATGAAGATGTTCTCTCGGCCCATCTCTTCCGCCATCTCCACGTTGGCTCCGTCCAGAGTCCCGACCGTCAGAGCTCCGTTCAACTGTGGACAGCGCCCGGAACTATCAACACTTCAACTCCCATACATTTTCAAGGTTTATGATGAATAAGTAGGGGCAGACCTGCATCCTAAGCAAATTTCAAAAGAAAACACCCCATTGCCTACATAGGGAGGTATGACTTTTTTTGTAATCTCAATAAGAATAACATGGGGAATGAGTATGCAGGTTTGCTAACACAAAAATGTAATTATTGGCGATTTTAGACTAAAGTACATAAGATCTCATCATGATGAAGCCACTAACCAAGTTTTCTTAAGCAATGTTGAGAAATAAGTCAAATATAGAATTTTACTTATTTCACATAAGGTTAACAATGGGACGACATACTGTGTTAACCACTTTCAGTATTTTGGTAACCAATCAAACGAACAAACAGAACGAAACGGAACAGAGTGGAACAAATTTGAACAAACAGAACAAAGTGGAACTAACAGAACGAAATGGAAATTGATGAACAGAACAAAGTGGAATGAATGGAACAGAATGGAATCAACGAAACGAAGTGGAACAAACTGAATGGAGCGGAATGAAAGGATGATAGTGGAGCAAATGGAATGGAGTTGAACAAACGGAATAAAGTGAAACAATGGAATGTAATGGAATGGAATGGAAGGGAAAAGAATGGATTGGAGTGGAACATAAGGGAACAGAGTGGAGAGAACGGAAAAGAATGGAACATAACAGAATGGATTGTAACCATAGGCGTCGCGTGAACCAAACTTTTGGAGGGGGGGGGGCACAACTTATTGCGGGTCTAGGGGTATGGAATATAGACCGTAAACTTATAGACTTTTATAAACCGGAAACTTACTGCGGCCGTTCTTTAAAGACGTCTCAATTTGTAAGCCTCAAGCTTTGAGAACAACAATCTTGACCAATCAGAGGAAGAATACAACCGACACCTCATTTGAGGCTGTATTTTTACCCAATAGACTAGTAATAGAGCTTGCTTGTAACTTGATATTGGGTCTCCAGCTTTGACGTCACAAGCTTTGGTTCCACGGGCAAAAAGGCAGTAAGGCAAACAAACAGGCATCCTGTGGCGGGTTAAGGCATCCTGACAGTATAATAGTATTATTATTCTATTTTTTTAAGTAGGCGGCTGTACAAATGGGTGGAGTGTTGTGGTAGGTTAGTGGATGACAGAATGACAGGTACTAGGTGCACAGCACACAGGGTGACCAAACGTCGCCCAGACAAAGAACAGGCCTACTCAATGAATGTATAACTCTTAATTCAACCTCTTCGTTTAGCCAAATGATTAATCTCATATCAAATGAATGTAATAATGATTAAATATAAAAATAAAATGAACAATTAATATGGTAAAAATAAACATCTAACTTAAAATAAATTGGTTTAAATTACTTGAGAGTAGAGAAACAATTTTAGAGAATAGTAGAACATAATTTTTATTTGGATTTTTAATGTTGGTTGGCGGCTAAAAATAAACCTATTCATGTTGGGGGAGCACGTGCCCCCCCCCCCCTCCCCGTGCCACTGCTGCGCGACGCCTATGAGTGTAACAAATGGAACGGAGTGGAACAATCACTACAGAACGGAACGGAGTGGAACCAGTGACCCACCATAAACTTCATGTTGCCGGTGCCGCTGGCCTTGGTGCCAGCGGTGGAGATCTGCTGGCTGAGGTCGGCCGCCGGGATGATCTTCTCCGCCAGCGTCACGCGGTAGTTCTCCAGGAAGATGACCTTGAGTCGGTCGCCCACCACCGGGTCGTTGTTCACCACCCGCCCCACCGCGCAGATCAGCTTGATGATCTTCTTGGCCATATAGTAGCCCGGCGCTGCCTGCAATGTATATGTAATGTATAACAGCGTCACGCGGTAGTTCTCCAGGAAGATGACCTAGAGTCGGTCGCCCACCACCGGGTCGTTGTTCACCACCCGCCCCACCGTGCAGATCAGCTTGATGATCTTCTTGGCCATGTAGTAGCCTGGCGCCGCCTGCAATGTATATGTAATGTATAACAGCGTCACGCTGTAGTTCTCCAGGAAGATGGCCTTGAGTCGGTCGCCCACCACCGGGTCGTTGTTCACCACCCGCCCCACCGCGCAGATCTGCTTGATGATCTGCTTGGCCATATAGTAGCCCAGCGCTGCCTGCAATGTGCAGTTTAATATACAGGGTGTTCGAAAAATGTGGGGCAATAATTTATGCAGAGATTCCTTGGGTCAAAATTTAATATAGACATATGAAGGGATCCCGCCAGTAACATTGTTAACGACATAGAGTAAATTTTTCAGGAAATAAAAAAAACATATAATTGGGAATGTAATGATGTAAACATTTTTCATTTGTTATATATGATTATAATATCATAAAACTAGCCAAATTATAAAGTATTACAATATTATATTGTAATAAAAAAGTTATTACAAAAAAAGTGATTTTAAAATTGCAATAACGTTGTAAATGACAGTCTTTTGCAACATTGTTGCCGGCTTTGGCATTTGCAACGTTTCTTTTGGTTTTTTCTTTTCATTTATGTACGGTTCCCCAGCAATTCTTCTCTGCTTACGTACATTTCTGTTCCAAATTTCGAACTCAACAGGGCGTTTTTTACTACGGACGGCGACAGAATGGTGCGCGGTGATGTTGCCATTTTTGGCAGTTACAACGTTGCTGCAACTGCGGGACCAACAGCGCTTGGTTTTCAACCTGTGGTAGTGCTGCCAACACAAGAGATATCAACGAAAAAATACCCTGCACTGATGCAGGATGTCGTTTACTACCTTAGTGCATAGAAATCTCAATTTTGAAAAAGTTGTCGTTTACAACGTTACTGGCGGGAACCCTTCATATGTCCTATCACAGAGAAGAAACAAATAGAAGTATCTTCTAACATTGCGCTCAGTGTGTGTCGAGGACATACTTTACCAAACTCCACGAGAGAGCAGCACCATCGCTGTCCTCTCCTAATTTAACTTAACTGTAACTAGTAACTGGATGTAATTAATAACTAGTAACTTAACTGTAACCGTAGTTGGGTTTAACTGTAAGTAGTACTTGGGCGCAACAGAAGACCCGATAAAAGTGACCTCTGTTTGATTCTTCTCTGAGGTTCTATCTCATATAGTTTAGCGTCTGTCTGTATGTATGTTTTTTACAAAATAATTCATAACTCCTTAACAGTTAGCGTTACAGCATCGATATTTCGCACAAATGTTTATATTATTAGTCTTTATCTTTATAAAAAATATTAATACAAAATCTATAACCGTTTCAAAATTGTGGCAATTTTAAATATTTGGGTTTTGTGGAAATTTGAAGCCAAATATTTAAAATAACCTTAATTTTGAAACGGTAAAAGATTTATCATTAATATTTTGTACAAAGATAGAACCTAATATGATGAACAATTGTGCACAATTTCAACGCTGTGACTCTAACTGTTAAGGAGCTATGAATTTTTTTTAACATGTAGAGACAGACGCTAAAATAAACAAGACAGGAAATATGTCTATGTAAATTTTCTTTTTGTTATTTTGACCCAAGGAATCACTACGTAAATTACTGCCCCACATTTTTCGAACACCCAGTATATAAAAGTATGTTTTTGTAACAAACATAAAACGTCAGAAATAAAAAAAAATTTGAGTGCAGTCGTTTTAGCAATTAAGACTTTAAAATGTAACACTGATAAAACTGAAATCAAATATTTTTAATGTAAATGTACATACTCTCATTCATGGTCACACTTTCTGGCAAATAACGCCATTAAATTTCCTAGCCTAGTTTACATTTGCTGCCATTAAACTTAATGAAATGAACTCATGAATCAATTGTATTTATTTAAATTTATTGACTTGAAAATTATTGTGATGATTTTTTTATTTTGTGTGTAATAAAAATGCAATACATAATCAAAAGTATTGATTGACATGGGCTTTGTTTATTTAAAAGATACACCATTCTCATAACTTAAACCATCGAGAACTTTTATTTAATGACATTATTAAAATTAATGAAGACAAGACAAATGGTGAATTTGGAATATTAAACGTCCATGTTGAAATCAATTAAAAACATATAAAATGTTATGTTTAGACTAAGAAATCAATATTTCTTAAAAACAGTACTGTTTTTTGTTTTATTTTTCCAGAGCGTTAAGTTAAAACTCTTTACAGAAATAACTCCAAATTATAGATTAAAACCAAGAAGTCCGTCAAGAGGTTACCTTTCCTCCAATCATGACAGTTCGGGGCACAAAGTTGCCGGTCGGGTTCTTCTTGATGCGGTTGTACATGGTGATGATGTGGAGGCAGTTCAGCAGCTGGCGCTTGTACTCGTGGATCCTCTTCACCTGCAAACCGAGAGGAAACTATCCGGAAATCGACTATTAATCAGATCAGTTACCTCCGTCCAAAATTAATACTTAATAAGAGATTCATTCATGGTCTTCTCACTTTAGTACAACAAATAAAAATTGTTTAAAATAAAACTTATAAGCTCCCACGAGGAAGCACGTATCTAGACGACATACAATAGGAGAGCATTATATTTCAAGGTCTTACTAGGAAGGAGGCAAATGACCGAGATCAGTTCGATTCCCATGGGAGAAATTATATTAGAAAAATTGGAATAACTCACCATCAGCGACACGCCTTATTCTCGGAACAATAGGGCTGGACTTCAGTCGTTCTCCCAATGGCTCCGTAGGTATCGGATTCGCCATCGCCGATTGGCAGGAAGGCGTGACAATAGCACTACGGGGGAAAAGTCCGATGGAAGGGAGAGTGATGGAAAAATTGAAAGGAAGAGTTAGGAAATGAGTCTTCGAAGAGGAGTAGAAGTAATAAGTTGGGGAACTCAGGGGCCACTCTGAATTGAGTAGGAGTTGGTAAACCGTCGCGGACAGTATTAAGCACCCGTCGGCACCCTCGAGATAGTCTATCTCCCCAACGCACGAACTTCGAGATTTTGCTTCGAGACTCGCACCACCGAGGGACATCCAGCGGAAGACATCCTACCGGAACGAGACCCAGGCCACCGGAGACCAACACCGAGGCGACGCACACCATCAGGAGGCAACGCACACCACCGAGGGGGCGAAGACACCACCGAGGATCACGCAGACCACCGAAAGGAGTGGAGATCACCGAGAGGAGACACCGACTCGGGGATCCACGCGGGCCTTCAACTGGCTGGCGACGCGGGCGTAACACGGGTCCACCAGGAAAGATGCAGCGGGTATGTCCCCAATCAAATTAAAATAATTTGGTGCACTATAAGCTCAATTAAACTCTCGGAGAAAGAATTTGAAAGTCCAACCCAAAGGGATAAATTTAATAATAATAATTTAAATAAATATATATTAAATAATAAACTTGTATCGAACAAAGATAATAATAATGAAATGAAATAAACTGTTTATTAACAAAGCAAATAAAATCCATTAAAGGAATGACTGTCTAAGAAATAGATCCTATCTCCACTTAGGAAGGAAAGTGAGATAGACAATTATAAATATATAAGACAATTGTAAATATAAAATAAGGTTAACCATTTGTGAATAGTTGTGAAAGACATTATAGTTAACTTGTCGTTTATTCTTATCAAAATATAAGAGTCATTTTGATTTTCTTTGTGTAAAAGGGTTTGTACTTGTATATGATATGTAATATCTTTATTAAGGTCCTTGTAGCGTACATGATAATCAATACAATATATTTCAACCTATAAAATGTGTATTCAATTTATATAATACTATGAAAAATTGACTCTACTAAGGACAACAGTTCACTCAGTGACCTATAACATATTTGGAGAATATAATTTTCAAGAGGGTCAAAAATTAAGTAGTGCACCATGTATATTTAATAGTTCATGTATATTAAAGGAAATTATTGCTCTACAGTGTGTTCACTCAATCTACGTTCCTTTGTGTCACTTTTCACTTGCCATGCGAGTTACACAGCCTATGTTCTGAACCAGTCTGTTTAAGGTTCCCTCAGAACCCCCAAAGTTTACATAAGGCCGTCAAGTAACAATATAGCTCAACTGAAAGGTGTTAAGAATAAGTACGCTCTACACAGGCAAGGTCTAGCACTGATTAGAGGCTGTATGGGAAGTTGGTATTCTTCCATTCGACAGGTGACAGTTGTACATTCTTTGATAATCCATCTACCTACTAATTTAGCCATTGTCCAACCCTCTTAAGAAAGATTGGATGGTTTCTCAACTTCAAGAAAGGGGATATAAGATGAATGTTCATTAGAATGTCAATCAAATGAAGCCAGGATATCTGGAGCTCTGTAAATCGTTCCAATATCTAGTTTTTTTTGTTTTTTTTAACTACTTGTGTATTTCAAAAAGTAGTTCTGCCATTTACCTTTGATCAGTAGGAAAAATTTCACTTCTTATTTCCATTCATGATAGCTGATACAGAATATGTATTAATCAAAAACCCCTATTCCCAAATAATTGTTTCGGTAAGTCAACGTTCTACCATAGCAGGGGTGTTCACAGGACACAGTCAGCTGAGAAAAGTGGTTTTCAATTGAATTGAGAAATACCTCAGCAGGCAAGAGTCAGCTCAGACATTGACTTTAAATCTGGAGCATACCTTCAGTATTATTAAATGTGTACCAGGTTTTGAGTGACCCAGGATTAAAAGAGCTCTTAGTTATAGGGAATCACCAACAGAGTGTACTGATGTCATCAATTAATTTAGGTACCACTAGGAGGTAATTTATCATTCCGTGACACAGAAAACAAACAATAGTCAATTAATTATTGGTTGATGAAGAATACAAAATGTTAAGTAAATAGCTAAAAATTAACAGAAGCACCCTTTTAGTAATCAATCAAACTATGTCAACTTTAATTTCTGGGTCACTCTAAACTAGCTACAGCTGGGCCACAAAAATGGGAGGTCTATTAATTATTTATAGTCAAAGGCTCAGTCTGGAATATTCTAAATTCATACCATCACAGGTTCTGTGCAAGCTGGGAAGTGCATCGCCTATCCGGATAGTGTCCATCACTGGTCCATAGAAGGCTCCTAATTCAGGGAAAGGACTGTCATGATTGAAGAAACTCAGAGAACTGGAGATTTGTCTACTTCTGATTTTCCAAGGACTTACTATTCTTAGGGAAGCTACACCCAAAAACTTAACACATTAATAAACTTTGACCCTACTGACTACAAATTCCAACAAAGCACTCACCTGAATGTCGAACATGGACTGAGGGTTGATCTTCAGATTGTAGTCCCTTTCCAGGAGCGTCGCCAGTCGCAGTTTGTTCTCCTCCTTCACCTTCTGTATCACCCGCTGGAAGGCCGGGTCCTTTGCCCACTTCTTCAGCTGCTGAAGCTGGTCCAGGTGCGTAATCCACTCGTCTCCGATTTTCTAAAAAATAATAAAAATTTTAAATAATTTTGAGAATTAAAATGTTGTAGGTGTTATGGATGGTAGAGTGTGAGCTTTTTACAGGCTGCAACTAAGTATTGTGGGATTATCAGACAGTAAGTAGACAACGGGTGTTCGGTGTTTTAGGATAAAGTCCTGATACAAGTTAGAATTGCAATCTTTGTTTTGTGGATATTTTTTATCTGAGCCAGCTACCTTTTTTTCTATGAGGGCCAAGCTGAGAAGTTTCCATAAACATGCACTGCAGCTTAAAGCCTACCTTGATCTGAGTAAACCTTATTTTTGAACAAGAAAAAGTTATTAGGTTAATAGAAGGTTAAAAAGAGGTCCAAAAGAAACAGCTAAAAGTAATGATCTCATATCCTTTATAACGATTTCTCCACATTATCTTTCAGCAGGAGAATTGAGAAATAATAAAAGTAAACTTGTGAGCATATCATACTGATTAACCTCGACAATCAAAACAGATTGCATCCAACTTGAAAGAAAATTGTTTATTATAAAAAGAAACAGTAGAATGAAATCTTACAGACCATAATCTATGAGTGGCAATATTCTGAGAATGATAAAATAAATCTGACAATTCTCATTATCATTAAGACTACAAATTACACATTTTAATGATTGTAACAGTTAATTACAATAATAATTCATAACTAGCATCATTAGGCTCTTTATTAGACGAGGTAGCCTGGTAACGACACCTGCGACCAAACCGGCTGCTCAGCTTGTCATGGGTCATTGACTCTTATGGGTGTTATTATATGAGGGTAGCCAGCGACGAAGCCACACTTTGGCGACCGACTGGCTACCGAGCCCCGTTGCCACTGGCTACTCATACTGGCGATGCTGCATTGTAGTGTATGGAGCTTATTACACTAGGTCGCCAGTCTCACAACGCCATTTGGTCATTTCACATCGCTGGTGTACTGCACACCTTACAAGGCAAACATTTTACAAGGCTGTCGTACTACTCAACAATCGCGAACAGTAAATATGGCGGGTGAGTGAGTGCGCTATTGGCGGAATTATTGTTTATTATTTGTTTGGGTAGTTGATCAAATATAATATCATATGGTAAAGTAAACACAAATTTATATGTAAAAGACCTTGGAAAACGTAAACAAAGCTTAGACGGTTCAGCAAAAACATTTCATTCTGTCATTTCAGCTGATGTTTAGCAGAAGGTTTTATGAGTTTACAGTTTTTGCCGCCCGCCATATTTCGTGCTCTCTACACTAGTTTTTAACATTAATTTTACAAGGGTCACCTACTTTAGTTACACAAATACATTTAACAAGTCTCTATGATATATTTTACAATGCTGTACTGCTATTGTTTTAAAAAAAGGGCAATAAAATTCTGGCAACTGAACTGGCTTCATAACTGGCTACTAGGTCTAGTGGCCATTGTGTCGCCAGCTACTGTCGTCGGCGACGTCGCCCGACTACTACATCTAATAGGGGCCTTAATCACAATAACGATCCCAGCAAAGCATGGTTTCGTTTGGAAACTGCCGGCGCGACTCACATCGGGGATGACGTCGGACAGGGCCGGGTTACACAGCAGCAGCCAGCGGGCGTGATCCCGTTGGTCTTGTTCTGGAACTTCTCTGGGTTCATCTCGTAGAAGTCTTTGAATCTGTGATGGAAATATGACAGCTGTGTAGTGCGGAAGTCTTCATTGTCTACTGAAATGTTAAGACCGAATTAAGAATAAAAAGCTGTAGCGATGAAAAAATTATATATAGCTGATTCAAAGACCAAAGTATTCATCCAATATTTCAAACTAATATTATTTGTGGAGGTTTTCAAGACAAAAATAGTCATTCTATCCAATACATTTTGGTACAGGGTGATAGCAATGTTTACATCAAATGAATATTATTGTCACTGATGAGCAAAATCAAAAACAAAATAATACACAGAATCGAGCAGGAGGTTTTCATTCATCTTTTCATTTGTACACTTCTGGGGTCTAAAAAATTGGAAGCTGTCTTAGAACTTGATAGACCTTCCATATCACCTAACAGATCTGAGTAGTACTTGATAGTTGCTTTATTAAGAATAATATAATTCATTTTGAACCTTGTTGTGTTTACAAAACGCATAAAAATCTAACAAGAAAGAAGAAAATACACATAACATTTTGTTAACAGAGAATTCAGACAAATAAAATAAATATCAAATCTAAAATGTTATTTAGGATCAAGTAGAGTTAAAGATAAAAATGAATTAATTTTTTATGGCTGTAAAACTATATATGATACTACAATGTTCATCTGTCATTAATGGGTATTTTAATTCAATTAGTGCAAGACATCACAGATATTATGTTTTTTCCCACACATAGGTAGAAGTTGGTCAAGATTTAATTGAGGAAAAAATCTACAAGACATTATGAATTTGTGACATATTTGGATATTTGAAAACCACTGATAATTTTTTAAAGTTACTTATAATGCTGGATTGACCACGAGGCTGACAAAGCCGAGGGCTTAGGGTCACGCAGCAAGAGGGAGGGCCTTACAAGGACAAAAATAAGTTTAGAGCAAATTAGGGAGCATGATGGGGGACAAAAAATTGAAATGTTGATTAAAAGTCACTTGACCTTGTCTGTTGACAAGGTCAAGAGAGACCTCAAGGGAGGCTGCATGAAAATCTAGGCCTAGGACCATGGTGGCCCTTTATCCGGCACTGGCGACATATTTTGACAATCGAAAGTTATTAAGAATTTAACAAAGAGACTTGACTTTGCGAAGTATTTTGTCATTTGAAAGTTACCAAGAATTTCAGCAAGTGATGTATAGACTTGGTGCCATACTTGAGAATTAGAACGTTGTAAAGTTGTCTTCAGTAGATTATGGGATCATCTTGAGAAATCTCAGATTTTAGATCCAAATCAATTTGGTTTTAGGAAGGGAAAGAGCACTGTCGATGCTATATACGGTTTCATAGCGGAGGTGGCGGGTGCTCTTGACAGGTCCCAGGATGTAGCTGGTCTCTTCTGTGACTTGTCAAGAGCATTTGACTGTGTTAGTGATGATTTATTAATCAAGAAATTACAGTTTTATGGACTTTCTGGAATGGCATTGAAGTGGGTGGTTTCATTTTTATCTGACAGAAAACAATGCGTACATCTCCGGTCATTGAATCTGAAATCTGAATATGTATTGGTTACAGAAGGTGTGCCTCAAGGGTCAATCCTTGGACCTTTGTTCTTTTTACTTTATATTAATGACCTCCCTAAAACAATTGATTCAAAATTAGTTATATTTGCGGATGATACATCTGTCATTTTCACTCATCCAGGGAAGTCTATTTCGAAGCAAATAGAGCAAGATCTTGATCATCTAGAAAAATGGTTCGCAGTTAATAATTTGAAGCTAAATAAAGAAAAATCACTCTTTGTAGAGTTCCAGAAAAATTACTTTAACCAGAACATATCTTATAAATTTGACCTCAACATACCATACAATTTTGTAGACTCCACTAAATTCTTATGAATAACAGTTGACCATAAATTGACCTGGCAAAACCACATCAACGAAGTAATAAATAAATTAAGTAAAGCTCACTTTGTTATCCTAATTTTATCAAGGTCGTCTGACATTATTACTCTGATGATGGTATACTATGGTTATGTATATTCTCTCTTAAGTTATGGGGTGATTTTTTGGGGAAATTCAGACAGAGGGCAAAAAGTATTCAAATTTCAAAAGAAAATCCTTCGCATCATATATTCTCTTAAAACCAGGGATTCATGTAAGCCTATTTTTAAAAATAATAAAATTTTGACTTTTCCCTGCATTTACATTTATAATCTGATCATATTTATTAGGCAAAACATGTCAAGTTTTCCAATCCATTCTGACAACCACAATTATAATGCAAGACAAAGAGCTGATTTTATATACCCTCGACATGCCACTTCCACTCTTGAACAAACTCCTTTTTATTCTGGAATCAAATTATACAACAGCCTGCTGAACTCCTTGAAATGTTTAAGGTCATTACATTCATTCAAAAAAGGATTGTTCAATTACTTATGTGAAAAATGCTGTTATAAGATTGAGGACTTTTAGAATTATTATATAACACACCATTGTTTGTTTTTACTAGGTATAACCTTTGACACTATTTATGTATGTAATGTACTAGACAAATAAAGGATGTTTTGAATTGAATTGAATTGAATCTCGGAAAACGACTCACACTTCCTTCTTGAGTATCTCGCTATGGATGGCGGAGACGCCGTTGACCGCGTGCGAGCCGACTATGGAGAGATGCGCCATGTTGACTCGCTTCTCGCCCTCCTCCTCGATCAGCGATATGTGCCGCATCCGGTCCAGGTCTCCCGGGTACCGCGCCTGCACTGCCTGTGCAGCAGACGACGCAAATTTGAGAGATTTGTTACAATAAATAATCTCTTGATCAGCATGATATAATAGAGCCTCAATAATTCAAAACTTGGTAATCCAAATTTTTGCTTAACCCTTTGGCTGCCAAAAGAAATTTTAGATTTTGTTTTCATATTGCCATGAAAACTCATGATTTCATTTTTAAATTGCCATGGTAAAAATGCTATGTCAGTTTAAGAACTGCCAAGATGAATCAGCTGATTTTGTTATAAAAGTCTGTTAAAAAACCGAATAATCGAATATTGCAGCTCAATCAATGTATTGAATCGAAAGATTAATCGATTATCTTTCAGGTTTTGTGATGGAAAAAACCGAAACAGTAGTCTTTCATGGAATTGATTCCATTATCTTAACAGCTGGAAGTCGATCTGGCCGGCCGCAGGCAGTTCTCGCGATGAACAGTGATGCCGATCACACCGGCAGCTGGCAGTTCTCGCGATGAACAGTGATGCCGATCACACCGGCAGCTGGCAGTTCTCGCGATGAACAGTGATGCCGATCACACCGGCAGCTGGCAGTTCTCGCGATGAACAGTGATGCCGATCACACCGGCAGCTGGCAGTTCTCGCAATGTAATAAAAAGCCGATGTAGATAGCTCTTCGCAGTCAAAGTGTTAATCTGAAACTCTATTGAAACAGGAAATTTTTTCCAATCTTGGAAAATAAATGGGAAAAATTAAGCTTAAGAAGTAATTGGTCTAAATTTGATTGTGAGTAATTGGCAGGAGTAATTTTGAGAATGACAATGGCAAAGAGGTAGGAATAACTTTGAAAAAAAAGTGAATGATCGTGAAAGTTTAAACCAATGAAATTTGCGTATTTACCGATCACAAATATTTGGTGCGGCAGCAATGGAAGTAGGTTTGCTAACACGGAAGTTGAATCACAACACAACGTCTGTTGTCATGATTCAAATTCTGTTGATACATGTGCGGTTTTATTAAGTAAGGGCCTGTCTTTGTAAATTTATGTTTAATGTTTGTGAGTTATAATAAATAAATAAATAAATAATAAATAAAATCGTCTTTATTCCAGCAAGCGTTTTTCATGTGTACATGTTTTTCAAAATAACTCTTGTCAAACAATTCTTAAAAAATAACAACTGAAACTCATAAAATAAAATAATTCTTTAAAAATATAACTTAATTAGTCATTTTTCCATTCAACAATGCATTGTGCAATTTCTTTTTAAAGGCTCTCTAACCACCAAGCTCATGACTGTATTCGGTCGCCAATGAATTTAAAACCTTAGGGGCAAAATATGAAAACCCTCCCCTAGCGGACTCAAGGCGCACACGAGGCATCTCCAGCATGCGGTCCTGCCTAGTACAGCGGGCGCGCACCTCAGAGCGGGTCCTGAGTCTCCCTCTCAGGTACTCCGGTCTTCCCTGTGCCAGAACTTTACGGGCAAGGCAAGCTGTGCGGAGAGTGCACAAATCAGCCATAGGCAATAAGCCTAAGGATTTCCGCTCAAGTGAAATATGGTCGAATTTCCTTAGCCCGCATACGTATCTGACACACATATTTTGGACTCTCTGCATTCTGTCCATGTCACCCAGTAATATGACATTGCCATATACCGGAAGACAGTATTCAAATACAGAGAGTACCAAAGCCTGTACAAGATGGAGCCTAGTAGGTGGGGGAAATAAGTGTCGCTGCCTGTACAACATTCTTAGTCGGGACACCGCTCTCTGACAAGCACTAATCACATGACCTGAGAAAGAAAGCCTGGGCATCAAACTGAAGACCTAGAAGTCTAGTGGAGCCACACTCATTCAGCAAAACACCGCCAAGATAAACACCGGGGATTGAGAATTCAGTACCTTGCTGGCTGAGAACATCAGCAGAGAGCACTTACTCTTATTTAGCTGGATACCATGGTTTATGGACCAGGAATTAATAGCTTCCAGGTCTGAGTTGAGATCACAGACAGCCCGGCTGACTTGGTCGGCTTCATACTGAAGAGCAAGCTGAGCGTCATCAGCGTACGCATACAGCTGGCAATGTTGTAAATCTTTCCCCATGGTGGCAGCAAATAATGTAAACAGGACGGGACCAGGGCAACTGCCTTGCGGAACACCTAATGTCCTACTCACAGGAGCAGATATATTAGAGCCCACTTTCGTCCTATGGCTTCTTCCGTCTAAATAGGAATGGAACCATGATATAGTATGATGGTCAAACCTGTAGAAATTCATCATGGCCAACAGCAGGCGGTGGTCAATGGAGTCAAATGCTTGAGAGAAGTCAAGCATGGCAAGGGTAGTACATTTTCTAGCAGCTCTAGCTTTGATGAGGTCATCACAGACAAGCAAAAGGGCTGTAGAGGTACTATACCCTTTCCGAAACCCGGATTGTGTAGCTGGAATAATCGACTCCAATTCCAGAAATTCCACCATCTGAGTAACCACAATAGTCTCCAGGACCTTTGAAAGGGCAGGCAACACAGAAATCGGTCCAAGTTCTGCCACAGATGACGGAGTTTTTACCTTCGGAAGAGGAATGACAATTGCTTCCTTCCAGTTATCAGGGAAGACTCCAGTGGCAAGTGAAACATTCAACAAGTGAGAAATGGCCTCAATACAGTACGGACCCACCATTTTTATCATTGCGATTGTGATACCATCAGTGCCAACTGCACCAGAAGTTATCCTATTTATGGCAGCTTTTACTTCTCTTTCTGTTACAGGACGAAAGGTGAAATTTCTCTTAATTTTCTCAAAACAGTTCATATAAATGTTGTGTTTTTGACGTATTAAATGTGATGACGTCTCTTCAACACCACCAAACTGAAGGGGAATGTTTTAAATTGGCTTGACTAAAATGATCCCTTGAGGAATCTAAACCAATGGTTGATGAAAACAAAATTTGAATCATTTAGCAGTACCAAGTAATTTTTGCCTTTCTTTGGTAAGTTATTTGCCTCAATTCTTATTCATAATTTTTTTTAATTTTTATATAACTACATTTCTCAATATTTCCTTAGGCCTAGCTTTTATTTACAGCTAAAAAATTACTTCAAATTTTAAAAAAGAAAATAAATATCTAACATTCATTACTTTTCACCCATAACTTTCCACAAAGGCAAAGGCCTTAGATTCCCACCTACGAAAGGTCAAGACTATGAAACTTCCAACGAGTGGCGCTAACGCACATGGCACTGGAGATCTTAACCTTACATAACCTAACCTACCTTCTAACCTAAATTATCCTAACCTACCTGCACCCTATATAACCAACCTTCCTTCACCTTACATAACCTAACCTGTCTTCTAACCTAAGTAAGCTTAAACCTAACCTACCTTCACCTTACTAACCTTCCTTCACCTAACCTTCCTTCTGCCTAACCTACCTTCACCGTAGCCTAACCTAACCTAACCTCACCTTCTCCCAGGACAGGCCCTCGACGTCGATCAGTATCCTCATGAGCTCGGGGATGGAAAGCGAGGGGTGGGTGTCGTTCAGCTGGATCGCCACTTGTCGGGGAAATGCTCAAGGTTGGTCCGGACTTCATCCTTGCTGCCAAACTTGGACGACTTGAATCTCCTGATGATGTCCTGCAACGAGATAAAGTTACAACACAAAATGTACATAGATTTATTTCCCCTTTTTTCTATTGGGATAAGGTAATTTTATTTCGTTATTTACCTATATATTCCAATCCAGGGTCACAATGAATAATATATCAAGGTTAAAGCTGAACAATTAGAATTATTGTAATTTTATGAATAAATACCAATTTGTATTTTAGATCTACCTTTATTTATTAGTTTAACCCTTTCAGTGCTATGCAAAGATATATCGTTGTATGTATTTTCCAGAAAAGTGCGATGGAACGATATATCGTTGTGCGTGTTTCATCCGAGGAGCGCTAAGCGACGATATATCGTTCCGGCGCGACTACCGATCACGTGTGTTTAAGTTAAATGGGCATATCGGTTGACTCGGTTGTTCTTTCGAAACAGGGATGATTTCTTTCGATTCCTCATACGATCGAGGCACGATATATCGTTCCTTAGCACTTTTGAGATGACAAAATATTTTTTTACCGATTTTTTTCTCCGCCCACTAGGCTTCGCCCCCGCGGCAACCCTAGCAGTTTTCGGACGAAATGAGTAAAAATCTCAAGCACTTTTCGGAAAAAAACAAAAATTTTTCTAGCACCGAAAGGGTTAATTAAAATTGGCCCTAAAGTAAGCGTTAGGAGGACACCATCGGGGATCGAGCCAAGGAGAAGAAGATTTGTTATTTATTGATGTAATGAAAATAAAATAAACAAACCACTTACCTGAGTCATAAAGTAATTATCACCAATCATTTATCATCATCATATCTATCATTATCATCTAACTAATTCTGTAAGCGATTTTTTTAAATCAAAATTGTGAGAGTTTGACAAGCTCGCAGGATGATGGGAGAGGGCTCAAATTAAAGGTCTTGGTCCCAGGGGGTCGGGAAAAATATCAGATTATGTCCAAATCTACCAGAAAATGAGAAATAACGAAAAAATATCTTCCATTTGAAATGCATTGGGATTGAAAAACGTCTGCTTTGTTTACATTAAACATGTGGTGCTAATGCTTGATTCAAAGCCATATGCTAGATGTTGCCTAGTGGGATTTTTTTCAAATTCAGCTAACTATGCACGTCCAATGTACTATAACAAAAAATATTTTAAATTTAAGATTTTAAGATTTTATATTAACTAAGGGTTTGAGTTTCTTCATAATTTAAAATCATAAAAAGTTAAGTACGTTTGTTTAGTTTATGTTATAACGATGCAGATTTAGTACCAAGTGATTTATATAATATATAATTACGTAAGGAAAATTTTTGTGCCGGGGCGTTTGGAAGGTCGCAGGATGGTGGGAGGGGGCTGAAATTGAAGGTCTCCATCCCAGGGACTCGGGGAAAATACTGAAATTGCTTTAAGCTTGCTATAAAATGAGAAATAACGTAAAATAGCTGTCATTTAAAAACATTGGGATTTAAAAAGGTCTGCTTTGTTTACTTAAAACCAAATGCTAGATATAATCATAATTTTGTGGACCTAAAAGCCTATTTACTAAAAAGGTATTTTGTGCTACGTATAGTAAAGAAGGATTTTGCTTAGGGGCTATTAGCCTCTTCAAGCATTGAATATATAGCTATTCAATGCTTCAAGCCTCTAGTATTATTTAATTTCGTAAGGCGATTCTTTGCGTCAAAATTGTGGGCGTCTGGCAAGTCGTAGAAAGGTGGGAGAGGGTTCAAATTTAAGGTCTCTATTACGTGATGGCGGGAAAAATACTGAAATTGCTTGAAATTCACCAGAAAACGAGAAATAACGTAAAATATCTGCCATTAAAAAAGCATTGAGATACAAAAACGTCTGCTTTGTTTATATTATAACATATGTGGTGCTGATGCTTGATTCAAAGCCATATGCTAGATGTTGACATATGGGTTTTTTTCAAAAGGCAGCTAACGTACGTAACTATTTAATGTACGTACTATAACTAAGGTGACCAGATTTTGGAACAGCCAAAACGGGACGCCGACTTCCGAGGGGTGTGGGGAGGTATGGAATACCCCCCACGAACAGAGGGGGGTCCGAGGGTCCTCCGCGGAAAATTTTGAAAAATTAGGAGCATTTTGGTGCATTTTTAGACTCTTTCAGATTGAAAATATGTGCTATACAACACAGCTGTGAATACTATAATTTGACATTTCAAAGAGCTGAAATTAGTAATAAGATCAGCTGGAATTTATATCGTGAGCGAAGCCACGGGCAACTGCTAGTATATTATAAATAACATTCATTCTTTGGTGAGACAGGTACCTCATGGAGGACGTTACCCTGAATATGAGTGAAGGATGAGTGTGATGATCGTGATGATAGTGGCGCGATCTTGTAGCCTTGTTACTGACTAAGGTTGGCACGTTCCTTAGACATATTTACCATTAATTTTAAGTTACTAGAAAAGACGAAAGAACCGGAAAAATTTAAGAGTTTTTACAGTAAAACGTTTTATTTAAGTATTTTTCTTTCCAACAACGTCAGAACGGGACAAATGGGCGTCCCGAGAGATCCCATTTCTCCCGACGAACTCGAGTTCGTCGGGACAACGGGACACGTTGCTAAAAAAAGGGACTGACCGTTCAAAACGGGACGTCTGGTCACCTTAACTATAACAAATAAATATTTTAACTTTGAGATTTTCAGACTTTATAATTATGGGTTTTAGTATATATTTTATAATTTAAAATAATAAAGAGTTAAATGCTACTTTTTAGTTTACTTTATATCGATGCCAATTTAATGCCAAATGATCGATATAAATATATGTGTAGGCGAAATTTTTGCGCCGAAATTGTGGGCGATTGACAAGTCGCAGGATAATGGAGGAGGGCTCAAATATAGTCTTGTTGCCAGGGACTCGGGAAAAATACTTAAATTTCTTGATGTTTATCATAAAATAAGAAATAACGTTAAATATCAGCCATTTAAAAATCATTTTAATCCAAAAACGTCTGATTTGTTCACATTAAAGCATGTGTTGCTTATACTTGATTTAAATGGTTTATTTAAAATCTAGCAAAATAGATTGGACGAAATATAACACATGACGGTTTTTAACTTTTAAATTTTTTCCGTTTTTGTAATTTAGGGACCTTAAACTTAAAAAGCAAGAGGAACTAAATACGACTGTTACTTTTACATTTTATCATGCTGATGCTGATTTAAAGCCAAGTGATTTGTAGCATTTACACAATCTAACAAGCGTAGACTATAGGTACAGAGAAGACATCATTTATAATTATTAAGGCTCACCTCTACAAGTTTTATGTGTGGTTGGAAATGGTCATAGTTGTGACCGATGAACAACAGAGTGTGCTGCACTAACAGCTATTGTATTGAGTGAACATCAGCTTTAAATTTGATCCTACCAAAAATGTTCACCTTTAAATTTTGCCAATCCTAACTATGTTTAATGGTGAATCTACCAAGACAAAGCAGTATTTATTCGCGAGCATCCATGAAAAAGTGTTGAACGTAGGGTAAAATCCTCAATATTAACAATTTACCAAGCTCGTGGTCTCTAAACCTAACGTCCTTATGAAGTGGAGTCAGAGGCTCCAACGAGGAGCGTGGTGTCGTCAACGGGAGACCATTTTCTGATTTCATTCCTATTTATTTGTTCATTGGGTAAAATGTGGCCTCAATCGGAGATTTCCGTAATATGTACTGTTTAAATCTCCAAAATGTTCTTTTGAACCAGGTGGAGGCCACACACGACATTTGTTTACATTTTTATGATACATGTCAAAACTTTTTTTGGGAAATGAATTAAGTGCTGCTCAGCAGTCTGTGGTTAACCTTAAGAATGTCTTAAAACCATGAGCATATGTTAAGTTGTAAACAAAGTGAACTGAGTTTGTTTTGAGACGACGGAATGCCACTGTTCCAAAAAATTCAGCCCTTTACTATACTGAGGTAACGCCTTTTATTACAATTCTGATACGTAGGGCCTAATAGCAATTGTCAAAATATCTTTAACATTACACTTTAAACGTTTAATTCCGTCAACCTCTTACCGAGTTATAAGTGCGAAGAAAATATTAAATATCCAGCATTTGTATTTTATTTTTAGGGGCTTTTGCCCCTACAAGCCACTAGTTTATTTATAAAAAGAAAGGACACGGTAATATTACACAACATCGTTTAGAAACAGTCCCCAGCTGTTCGTTACGTCACAGGGTAACCAGCTGATTACCCCCACGTTGGGAAATCCAGGAGGGGTGAGGACACGGCCTGGGCTGATAAACCTTTCAATGTCACGGTCGGGGCTGGGGCTTCTGTAAATAGCCAGGACCGATAACCGCTCGCTTCCAAATGAAATATCAAGCTTAATACTTGTGGCGCCATACAAACACACTTCCTCATAACTCACCGCAAACCTCTTACTCACAAACACAATCACACCATCATTTTGATTTTTCTGCTAATTTTATTCATAACCGCATCATACCCATCCATTCCCACATTCGCACAACTTTCATTCAGCCAAGTCTCTGAAAGTATGATTATATCAAACTTGTCTGGCAGGCTATTAAGTATAACAAGGAGTTCATCGGCATGCTTGTTGCAGCTTTTCAAATTTGCGTTAAAAATACTAATACCTGTATAATTTTTAATATTTGATTTGAATTCTTTGAAAAAATCGAAAGAATTTATTTCTTCATACAAACTTTATCTAGCACATTCAAATACATCGTCATTATTTGTAACGATATCCATTCAAAGTACATACAAACCCTACCTACCTTTCAACAAAAACAAAAAAAAAAGCTAATAAAGTATTTCACATTTTATTATTTCTGTATATAATAATAGATATACAGATAGTATATAGATAATAGATAAATAGATAACTCATTGTCCACTATACAATTTAAACATTGAGGGGCTAACTTAAGTAATTTATTGTAAAACATTCTACGTTACTAATCCAGTATATATTATCTATGTTACTAAAAACCGTGCCAGCCAAAACATAACAATAATCGAGATAGAGCGCAACAAACTCATGTAGTATGAATGCAGGTGGCAGATATGTAGTAGTATGTAACAAGGCAAATATATAACACGTGGCAGTTCTGTATCTCAGGGAGACATAATTTACTGTAAAATTCATTTATATTGCACTACTCGTCGTATAAATCCTCAACTCGCTACTACGCCCTCCTTTTTGATTTTGTTCTCAACATATTTACACTAAACTAAAAACTGTTTTCATTAGAAGGAAAATTGTCAGTTAAGTCAATTTGTCGATTTGCCAATTAAGTCTGAATATTTATTTAAATCAAAGATACCTTTATAATTTTATTAATGTTATATTTCTAATTACACCCTATAATTTCTGATTAAAATTAACAAAACCAATGAATTATAATAGAATAATGAGTAACATGGAAGATACCCATGATCCCCATGTTATCCATGATGATTTTTTATGATGCTTTTAATCTAGGTCACAAACCTGCTTGTTCAAAGTATGCGTTTAATTTAGTTGCGTCATGTGATTATGAAGAACAGGTCGCCCCACAACATATCAGCAGGACCGCGATATCAGTATGTGATAACAGTCAGCTCTTAGGTGGCAGATAAAACATAATCCATCACTCCGGTCACTGGAGAGGCAATAGTTACCACTTTTTGAAGTGAAGGAGAAGAACTCCACTTTTTGAAGTGGTATACCAGAACTCATTAGATACATCCACTTTATTCTGAGGAGACTAAAACATGTGTGTGTAGAAAAACTTTGAAAATCATAGTCGTAAGGTTTCTTAAATTGTCGATGGGCTATATTTAATTTCATATACAAAAGAAGTTGATAAATATTCAACTTTCTGTAATCACACTACCGAAGTCGTTGCTGCCTTTGTTCGTATAGTAACTAAGAAAATTGAAGCTGCTCAGTCATTTGTGTTGCCACCCAACTAAAAGTACGTGTTATTGTAAATCTAATCAGTTTTCAAATATTCTTTGTCTTTTGAAATATTTTTCTGATATTTATCATTTTAATCCTAAATAAACAAAACAAAATCATTAAAATTATAACAAAAATAATAATTTTTTGTAATTGTAAAACAATCTTGATATCCCTCAACAAAATTAAATGCTGTACGTGATTACTACCAGGTTTTGAATTGATACCAATAAATGGTATTAATAATTATGAGAAATGACGCATAAAACCTTCACAACCTGACAGTGACCAAATTAAACGACGACTTTGTCCATCCTGTGTTTCCTGAATCCTGTGTTTCTTGTGACTTTACATGTCAATGGTTCTATTCAATTAATAACAATTTACTTACCCAAACATGACATACAATATCACAGCAGTATGAGGAAAGTAGTTCCCTGTTCAGACAGATTGCACTTCTCTGACCGCTGCTTCCAGCACGGCTCTTCCTTGAAGTAATATGAAATACCCCCGTTGCAGCAGACCTGCATACTCAGCGAATTTCAGATGCAACACAACTAACGGTATTTCAATCCAACTTAGCGAGATTTTACATGTTTTGTAATCTCCATAAGAATAACATGGGGAATGATTATGCAGGTTTGCTGCAACAGGTATGTTAAAACTGGATGGTTTTAATTCATTATTTAGTAGATCTTAACTAGAAGATATACCATATACCAAGTTTTGTCAAGAAATTTTAAAAAATAAGTAAGATATAGCATTTTTTTATTTCCCATAAGGATAACATGGGGAATGATTATGCAGGTTTGCTGCCACAAAAACTGAAATTTCGGGGATTTTAGCCTAAAATACATTAGATCTCATCTAGATGAAGCCACAAACCAAGTTTTATCCAGATATGTTGAGAAATAAGCGAGATATAGAATTTTACTTATTCTCCATAAGGTTAACATAGGGACAACGTACTGTGTTTACCACTTTCAATATCTCGGTAACCAATGGACATAGAGCAATGATTCAAGACACTAAATTGTTTGTTTTTTTTTTAGCTGAATTCAATGGTACCAACAAAGATTCGATAAATTTTATTTTTATATGTAAAAAACTAAAAAAAAACCATTTTTGGGGGTGTTTATCCCCCTTTACCCCCCCTTCCGGTGGTCCGATCGGGCTGGTTCACGAACTCGTCCGAGTGATTACCACTTTACACGTATGTATCAATTTTCATTAAGATTGGACCATTTTTACGGCCGCTATCGTGCTAACAGACAAATATATATATATATAAATTCGAACGAATGGTGTTTTTTGGTTCTGGTGGCCCTAAAACGAAAAGTTATCATGGTCTCGGGCTTAGGTCTTACCATGAGACCTACGGTAATAGCTTCTTCCCTATAGGGGAAATTCGCTAAAACGGACCCAGGGAGGGATTCGCCCGAGGTGGTTTAATGGGTGGGGCTTTTCTAAGTGTGAATGAGCGAGTTCCACATTCCATGCGTAAATGGTATACCTGCCTTCCACAAAAAACCTTAGTTTTAAAGGGCTTATACAATTTATAATAGAAAAAAATAAAGATTAAGTACTCAGTTAAAAGGATTTTTCATCATACTAACACAGAAACATCTGTTTTCAGTTCCTTTTTGTTGGCTCGAAAGTTACCCATTGCCGGCCTAGGCCGGATAAACTCTTATCCGGCCTAGGTCGGAAAGAACGGAAGTAAACAATCAGCTGATTTGCAGCAAACCGACGTTTAAAGCTTGTTTATTGGTGGTTTATTGGTTTCTTTTTATAGGAATGTAGTGGCAGCACTGCATCCGTAGTAAATGTTTTTCTGTTTGTTATAGGTTAGGTTTGAAGGTTTGAGAAACATATGTTTATGCATAAGGACTTCGTTTTTCTGCGTAGTATGATGAAAAATATCGTACATTACACGTCCGGAAAGTTTTGCCGGCCTAGTAACGTAATATACTATTTTGAGAGCAACTAATCAATGATGTGTTAACATATTATTTTACATAGAAGCTATGTATTGCACTATTTCTTTGTAAACACTATATACAAAATATATTCAACATGACTTCAAATAAAGTATTTTAAAATACTCTTTTTACAAATTTATATAAATATACCTAGTTTTTACTGTTTGGTATTATTTTTCAATTCAATACGTTTAAAATGGAATTTATCAAAATAATTATCACATTATTAGACTCGTATGAAAAATCTACTCGATTTTAGTTACATAATCTTGTTTACTGTTCCCTCCTTACAGTTTTAAGTAACCAACAAGGGAAGAGAAAACTGTTTGTTTAACTCATTATCTTGTTTACTTCCAGCCAACTTTTAGGTTCATCCAGCTGACAATCTCGGCTTTATCCTAGTGAACACTCATCCCCATTTACCGAATTAATACAAAATTTGTAAATTTAAACCATGGTTTGTCTAACTTTGAAAAACCACTGTTTGTTTTCTTGTAAACAAAAGCTAAATTTTTGTTTGAACTTTGAAATAGGTATATTTGAAAAGGTTCCGTGGTGAAGCTTTTGGTGCTGTTAGAACCAAAAGCTTATCTTTTGCTATAAAAGTAGATAAAACGCTTAAAGAGTTAGAAATGTTATCAACTTAACTCGCTAAAAACATCACTATTTCAGGTTATGTTATTTTAAGTTATAGTTCTAAACTACTGAAAACCTTTTTTAATAAATTACATTCCACCCATAATTAGTTCTTCGGCGCTTTAAAAAAGATTAAAAACCATTGCAGTTGTTCGCATATGAAGGTTGGTCATATATAACTATACTTTATTACATAATAACTATACTACAGTAAAAAAGTGCGGGGAAACAATGATTATGAGAATAAAATGCGGGAAGTAAGCAAACTGAGGTAATCTAGTGGTTTGAACCTTAGTAATCTTGAAACACCAGTCAGTGAAGGTGGGTAATGCAAAATCCATGTCCTCCGTAGGTGCATACTCATGTGCAGTCACTTAACCTCCCCCTTTTAGCTATAAAAATAAGCTTTTTCCTCTGTTTTATTTTTATTTTTGAATCATCGAAAAGGTTAATAGTAGTAAAAGTGTTTAACCTATATTATCAGTTCTCACTTAACTTCAAATATTTTAATATATCTATAAGAACTATAAAACCGTTATTGAAACTACCAAGGAACCTACTCCATGCACTCAATTCAGTTTAAAGCAATTAAAAGGGAAATACATTTCGAATTTGTTTCAATGTAAAACCTGGTTTATAATAAGAAATATTTCTAGTAAGTAAATAGTTTATGCAATGATTATTTTTTACTATAACTCTAATAATTCATTGTAGATTCCTTATCAATGTGCCAGTTATTTTTATGGATGCTATTTATTTCAATAAATAAAAAGTAAGTATTTTGAGAGGATAAGATTGTTAAAACAAGACACGTTCAGCAGTTTTTATCAAGATAATTATTCTTAATTATCTCAGTTGTTTTAGCATTCCCACATTACACTGCTCGGTTCGCATTGCCCTCTGCCTTCCTCCCCCACACCTCTTCATCGAGACAATATTATATTAAATAATTGTATAATGAGCGCACAGTCATCCCACACTTACTATTATAGTAAGTCTCATGCATACTTAGGCTGGGTAGGTCGCCATTTTGACAAAAAAACTTTTTAAGCAAAATATGCATATTAAATTATTTTTATTACAATTATATTCATCCGGTAAATAAATAAAATGTAATATTAAATATACAGGGTGTTTGATATATAAGTAACCAATTTCAATTTTAGACTGCAGTCTAGGTTGTTTATGTGTTAATAATACCAGGGACGTAGCCAAGGGGGGGGGGGTCCGTGGTGTCCGGACCCCCCCCCTTCCCGCTAATTATTTTAATAATTATGATATTTATTCAATCCAGTTACGAATTACACTTTCTCTTTTTATCAGTGCATGGCGCAAAAATAATATAAGCAATATTAAGGTAAAAGAGTACAAAAGTACAAAGTACTGTACAAACAAAATTTAACCGTCCGATTTTCATGCCAAAAATACAAACTCCTCGATCCCTACCAGGACCATATAGCAAGGGCTGTGTAATTTCTTTGTTTGCGGGCGCGTCAAGGTCGCGCTCGGTCCCAGCCACTGTGACGTCACACGGCAGATGCCCAAGCTCCGCGCGCCTTACAACAATGCAAAACTGTTTATATTTTAAGCTTAGTTTTCCACCAATTATCGTTTTATATCTGGTCCACCTTGGCTTTTTGTAGTCGCCCATTTCCTCTTCTATTATAATTTGAATCCATTTTTTAAATACATTTAACATTTTAACAGTTTTGCCTCAGTAGGTAACATGTATCTGCATAAGCTATGTAGCGAGTGTTTATAATACTGTGAAGTGTTTGTTAATTACGTGAGTTATTGCCTAATTAAAATAATTATTTTTAACAATTATTTCTAGTAATATTAGTTTTAATACCACGGGTACACTTTCAAATAATTAAAAAGCTCAACGAAAACCGATCTCAAAAATTAAGGTAAAATCGTTTAACTTTTGGAACAACCATTCTTCGTTTAGTTTGAATATCTGGCGATTAAATATTTTATAATTTATACTAGTCTAAAACGCAGTTAAATTACACGGTGCTGTAAAGTATAAAAGCTATTGTTCTTTTCTGATTTTTTAAACTTTTTTATCTATTATCAAAGCAGTATTGCAGGGGAAAAATACCCAGCTAAATTACCCAGAATACATTGATTAATACATTCCTAATAATCTGGATTTATATATTACTGCCACTTAAATTAGCGCACTTAAAAGAAGGTAATTCGTTTAACAGTTTAAAATGAAAAAATCGTACTAAGTATTTGCAACTTTTACTGAAAGTAAATCAAAACTACACTAACTTCCCTTTTTCATATCTTACAATTTTTATTTATAAATTCGACGGTCACTATTAAAAGTTATAAGAATTTTACTTAAAACACCAAACAGGCCTACTATAAAAATTCCATTGCATAAAACATTTAATATAAGTTTTTAGTTATATCATATTTAATCAAACATTACTTTTTAAACTAAACGAGCATTAAGAAGACATTCCGTACACAAATTTACTGCCATAAAAAGTATATTTTATTTTTCTTACACATATTTATTTGCATAAAGAGTTGATAATTTATGACCCGTTAAACTGTACCTCTGATTTCAGAGTAACTCCAATACTAAAGCCTTGGTGAAGCCAACAAGCCAACGACCAGAAATAATTTGTGTATGTGATCCCAGGAATATTTGTGTTTCAATTAATAAAGTATTTACAATACTATTTGAACCCAATGAGGAAGGTACCTGTAATCATACTCTTACATAAAAAATCATACATGCATAGTTACACTAATTTCCGGTATGCTTTTTTACATTGACTAATGAAATCAAAATTATTTAGAACTAGTTATTTAGAATTAATATAAAAATATTGCATTTTCAGTACTCAAATTCAAGTTCAGTATTTAAAAACAATTAGGGTATTAATTGCATGTAATAAACCTATTTAAAACTCCCATTTTCGACATAGAGTGATATTTCAACTCAAAAATCGAAATGTTTAGATAAATGTTACGTGTTATTTTGTTTACAAATCACATTGAAAACTAATACTGTAAGAAAGTCTGTTTCACGTAGAAATTGATGATATAGCTTGTTGACTACTTGGTTGAAATGCAGTATTACTTTCCGTCGTGTCAATTGTTGTATGTTTTGTGCAGGAACACAGGCAGTAGCGCGCGGCGCTGAGCGGCCTATCTACCGAGTGACGTAGCGGGTCACGTGACCCGGGCCGTCCGCCGCGAGCCGAAATTACACAGCCCTTGCTATATGGTCCTGATCCCTACAAACGTGGTGTTATCGCAATTGAAGCTGACGCCTGCTATCTGTCCAGCTGCGTTCCCAGGCCAGTTCTTGGAAGCAGACGATATAAACAGTTCTTATCTTATTTTCGTATTCTTTATTTCTTGCCTACCTTTTTACATTAGATTAAATTATTTACAACCACTGAATGTAATCCACGTTGAGTCAGATATAATCGATTCTTCACCAGAGTAACTACGTGCGTTTTATTGTGTGGCATTTAACGAGTACTGTTTAAAAAGAAAAATGAACGCTTATGTGATAAGGAAGAAAATAAGTATTTCCAGTGATTTTAAAGAGGTAAGAAGTAAAAGATAAAATTTACAAATAGTTTTAATTATAGTTATTAAAATATTACTACATTCTTGTAAAGAAGAACATCGACTATCCGGCGGATCAACGAAGGTCTTAAACCTAACCTGACTATTAATGGCTTAATATACTTTAGGAGAAATATAAACTTTAAAATTGCCGTAAAACGAATGATTAGTGTTAAATGTCATTTACACGCATTATAATAATGATTTAAAAATAAATTTAAACCTGCGTTCCTAAAGCAGTAAAGAGTTTTTAATCAAGAGTTAATGAAGGTAAAATAAATAATGTTGATCGAGAGCTCGACGAGATACGCAAGAGCAAATCCTATCTTTATTCACACGTCCATGGCTGTCTCTTCGCGTACTCACAACTATAGAATACCCTACTGGTTTTGTGCCGTAACGTAACACACTGACAAACACTGATTATGACTGACGTAACACTGACAAATCTCATGATTAGGAATCGGTCACAATGGTAAACTAGCCTAACCCACTGTGCTCTCTAGACATAACAAGTTTTGAGTGAAAGGGAAGAATTAGAATGATAATACTGTAACCCTAAAAAAACCGAAACGCATTATTGGCGACAGTTTTAAGTCTCCGAACCTGATTGCTGTATGAGGCATTTCATTTCCACAACTTTTAAATTTATCTCTTCCACAAATAAAAATTTCAATTACAGATCATTAACCACCTGTGATTGACTCAACTCTTCCCGACCCGAATTTACCCTTTACTTCGTAAAATATATTTTTTTGAAATACAATATAATCGGTACTTTTAGAGTTTTACAAAAAGGTAAAAAATAAACAAAAATAAATAATATCAGATTTTTTCCGTAAACATTTTAAATTATTAATAAATATAAAAATATAATGACATATTTTTGGAAATGAATTTATTACATTTAAGTACTAAATTAGCTAATTGTGGTATTTTATAACTATGTAATTCTCAGCACTGTCACGCGGGTCGAATTTCACTATTATTTTGTCAACTACTTGAGTTGTAATATTATCCTCTTATATACTGATGAATTCTTTTGTATTTTAATATCAGAGTCTAATATTAATTATTGTTCATTCTTAAATGACATGGGTTTAAGTGTAAAGTTTAGATAATGATGCCTAATAGTCTACCAAGCAGTATCTACTACCTGTAACGCATAATCTCGTGTCCTCAAACTCACGACCCTCTCGTTAAAAAAATGGGGGGGTTACGTCGTCTGGACCCCCCCCTTCCCGAAATCCTGGCTACGTCCCTGGTTAATAGTGAGGTTGCTTAGGGCTTTACTTTAAGAATACCGTTACCAGGCGGATAAAAGCGCCAAATTTAAAATGAAGGTACATTACGGTATACTAATCAATTTTAGCCCAGGAGCCCTCACGAATTTTTTAAAATTTCCATACACGGCACCATAATCCAAAATGGCCGACAAAAATACAGAAATATATATTGACAAAAAATATATCCAAGCTAATAATTCCCAAGATATCGATTTGAAACCACCGCCTTACTTGCCGAGCAGTAAATACTTCTTTCTGATTGGGTATTAATTTTTAGCCGCCATCTTGGATCCGCCATACTGGATACAAGATAGTTTTTTATGTGAATTTAGTATTGCGACACATCATTCAGACTAGATTTCCACGATGATTACAATACTAAAATCCGTTTTTGAAAATATGCATTCGTTGAAAAGATATGCTCAAATAAAAATTCATCCCTATACATTTCTTATGGTCCTTTCATATTTTTAGCATTTTTAGATTAGTTCTTATATCTCTCATTATAATTAAGATTTAAAATTTCTGTGCAATTTAATTAAATTGCAAAAAAATTAAATTGCATAAGGCTAACTGTTGCTTATGCAATTCTAATTATAGCCTAGAGTTAGTGTCTTAAAGGAACTTTTGTGTTTGGAATTTTTATGATTTCTAATTTGTACTTACTTGATACTCGGTCGCTTCATCGCTGACTGAAAAAGTCGGATTGATTGCGTCAAGTTGCATCACACTTGCATTACACATAACTGACACATTACACAACATCCATGTATATGAATATGTATATGAAATATTATTTTTTGTCATCCTGTGTGATTATTTTCGTGTCAGTCTTTTTGCATGTGTAAAGTAAGAAAAATTAAGCACATTGCTATAAAAATATTTTCTATACTATGTGCACAATCCCACTTTCATTTACTACCGTTTTGAGAATTCTAGAAACATTTGACTAGACCAAAGATTAGCTACCGACTGGTGCAATGAACGACCTAATGATTCAAAAAAAAATTATTGTGTATGATTCAAATTAAAATTATTTTTTACGTTACATTTTTAGTTACAAGCATTAGCAGTAAAGTAACAAAAATGTGAGAGCTGCTTATCATAAAAACCTCTATAGTAACAAAGATACTGCTAAACGTTTTGGGTTGGGTAGCACGTAAACGTAAATTAAAGAGCACAAACTTGGAATTTCGTTTTGAGACTTTGATCTGTTATTAAAGAGACGCGGTGGAAAAGTTTTATATTCAAGGAAGAACGCTACCTTAAACACAACATTCATTGTTTTTCATACAACATTTCCCTTTGAACGAACGCGAAGAAAGGCTTGCATTATTTCCTGTCGATGCTAAAAATAAAATAAGCTCAGTGCTTAAGGATCTGTTTGTTTTGACCATACATTTCCTGCTTTTGGAACTATTTCAACATTATATATCTAGTTCCCAGCTTTGCGAAGTAAATATGTCCAAGATTGGTTTTGTTTACAAAAGGAGATTGCATTGTATATAATATTGCGTAATTCATGCAATATGAGAACCTCTATGAACCTCAACCAACAGGAATCTATGCGTGTGGATACAAACATTTGAGCATAATAAAGTATACTATTAATAATCAAACCACGTGATGGTTTTAAAGATAAATAAATTTATTTGCTAAAAAAACGCTCGAGACGAGCAGCGAAGAGCCTGCTGCTAAGTCTCTATTATTTGGGAAAAGTTTGACGATAAAATATCTGCATTTGACAGCTATAGTAACACATACATAAGTTCAAAAAAATGTTTTGGATATTCAGTAGTAATTAATAATGTCCCATTTACTCTTCAAAAGGATGAAGAGTTTTTTAACGATATTAGTGTTAAATATGACAGACATTCAGGTATTCGACGTCATTTAACTTTAGAGTTCACAGGATTTACAATGTTTAACTTTTTGCAGCGTTGTCACATTAACGTTGTCTGTTGTTCGGAGATTTTCATTTATAAAGAAAATCCGTCTCATTTGACTATAATGTTTTCTTTTTGCCAAAAACTGCACCAATACAGCCATTTTTACCTCTTTTAAATGCCCATAACATGGGATTATAATGTACTAGAGCTAAAGAAGTAGCTGTGATTTTTTTCATCGCACTAACCTTAATAGTGTTTAAGGTTATTTCGACTCGGTTTACTACGTAGGTTGGCTAAGACTAATTACAACAAATTATTGACCGGGGAATATCAAATTTATGATTTTCACCATAGCAAAATGGAGGCAATTTTAACACCAAAAGCGTAATATCTTGAAACTCAAAAAATTTTAAGAAATTATTGAGTCATAAAAAAGGTAACAATTTAATTTAGTTAAAGAAAATTCGTTAATTATGCACAGATAACACAATTGTTTTTTGTAAGTTTTAGTTTCTCTGATATTTATGTTGGCTTTTATATACAATTCCAATAAGACCATTTTGCGTTCTTCTTCTGATTTAAATTTTTTTAGAAACTTGATAGGTCCTATAATAGTCAGCACCATACAAGTAAAAGTTAACACTAAAAATGCTTATTATTAACTAATTAATTTGCGAAAATTAATGCATTTCGTCGTACAAAAACCTAGCCAACGGGGACACATGATTGAATGTTAATACTTTGCAGTGATGCAGAATTAAATTTCGCAAAAAATCCTAACATAACTCTAAAATACCCTGTGCACTAATATTTAATTCACAGGGAGAACACTTTGGTATGGAAGCACATCTGGCAGTGTCAAAGTAGAATCATAAACTTTGTTGTTTACGTTTGATTTCAGTCTCAACCAAGACTGGAAAAGACATATGTACGGGAAATGCTATCTTGACTACCCTAATACAGACTTCTCCCTCACTCAGACTTCTTACAACATAAAAATACAGAATTTTAATTCAATTAATTTTGATTCAAAATATAATCTATGTTCGTATACACTTTTCAATCTACAACCGTTTATTGAAGCATCTAAAAATTGTTTACATGTAAAATCATTTGGAAATATTATTAAACTAAAAACAATTCAGTTCCATAGCCTACAGTAAACTTCATGATAAAAAAAGTCGCTTTATGATTCAGGATCTAGATCAAAGAGAGACCGACATTTGTCGACAGTAGTTTATGATGACTGCAATTCGCACATCAGCCGAGTGTTCCAAGACAATTCGCACATCAGCCGAGTGTTCCAAGACAATTCGCACATCAGCCGAGTGTTCCAAGACAATTCGCACATCAGCCGAGTGTTCCAAGACGATTCCGTGAATCACAGCGAAATTCACATTCGAACCTCTATACAAAAACAGTAATTAAGATTTATAAATATATTTAGCAGTTATTTTTTTCCAATGATAGTTTAAGTATTCATATTTGCTTTTACATTGCTACAAGGATCATTTACATTATGAAAGGCCACGTATCCCTTTGAACAAACCAAATAGCTACAATGATGTTTTGTGTTATGTGACATACGAGAAGACCACTACAAAATTCATTCCCCGTAGTTATCAGTCCTGTTAAGTTCCAGTCGACAAGGGTCATAAAAAAATACAAAACACACACAAAAACATTAATGCTGGAAAAACGTACTACTCGTTATGGTAGGTCAGAACAGAGAGTGCCTTTTCCAGTATTTGAGTTCTTGTGTTTTTCATGACCTTTAACGACTGGAACCTCAACAACACCGATTCCTACTGCAGTGAGTGAATGCCCCAAAACATCTGAGAATAATAATCACTTCACTAAAAGTCATTTTATTCAGAAATAACTACCGTAACATCTGGTTTTCACTACTTTTCTCATTTATTGGGCATAGGCTATTACAGTTCAGAAGGTAAATATTTATAAATAAACAAAGATAGATAATGTTTATAAAACTATTTAAAATATTAAAGTTTTAATTACTAAACAGCCGGTATTAGTGTTCCGCAAGTAGAACCCTGCGAAAATTAATTCATAATTACAAGTTATGATAAATAAGGGCAGAAAAAAACTTTAACTAATTGGAAATTCTATTTGACACAAAGCATCGAAGTTGTGCGGGCGCCGTTAGGGACAAACCGTTCCATCAGTCAGCATTGCAGTCTACTGATGTTTTCACTTTTTTTAATGATTTTTCTCAACTTTTTATCAGTGCATGTGATTGGGACATGTTATACAAGAATGTTCTGGTAGCATTATTTTGTTGAATACGGGCCTAATCAGATTATGCAGGTCTTAAGTTCAGTTTCTTCGTGCATCATTCCAGGAGAAGGTTTAAATTTTAAAATTTTATTTTTTGAGATATTGTACGGAATCTTTTGGGTTTGAAAATGATGTAGTTTTTAAGAAATTAAATTCAAAAGAATTGGCATTTTAATACGGAAGAAAAAATAATTTAACGACAACATGATTTTTTTCATTTATTTTAAAATTTCCTCGATGTTAACTTTAAGACTTTCATTAATTATAATTAATTTCCAAACCTAGGCCCTGTAGGTTAAACGATGTCTCCATGAACTATGGGAATTTTTGCCCCATTATTGCACTTTTGACGTCTATAACTCGCAAATGTTACGTCCAAAAAATGATGTTTTAATTCCTCGGAACTATATTATCATGATTAGCATGAAAATAGAAGAAAACGTATCATAAACATTTTCGACTGCACCACCTTACCAAAGTGTTGCTGTAAATTGCAGCTTAACTGACATGTTTATGTTAGCCAATAGGACAAGGAAAGCTAACTGTTTGGACACAAGCGATCAAAATTATGCTTCTAATAAAATAACTTTTTCAAAAAAATTTAGTTTTTATCCTCAGTTTTATAAAAATTTAGATAGCAAAACGATAGTAGATGATTCCATTATTTCGGAGCGACCGTTTTATACTTTCGTTCATACAAAGTTACACAAAGGCGTGATTGTGACACATTTCCAACTGACGAACATGTAACGATGGATCTGATACCGCAAACGGTTCCAAAATGAGATTTACTTTGTCATGATAAACGTATCAGCTTTAAGAGATCTCCTTATGTCTTTTCGTAGATAAATAATTGGAAATCTCGAGTCACCCTGTCGTACGTACTAGAAACATTTTAAAAGTATTTTGTAAGTTACCTTACCACTTGAAATTGGATATAAAATTGTACATTCTGGTTTCTTAGAAGCGGATTGGAACCTAAAGGATCATTTAGGTTATCTAAAGTCCAACGTGTTTGTTTCCAGATGTCTTGTTGGATCGACAAAGAATGGATCACGACTTAGAGATCAAATAAGAAGTGACCAAACGTGCACTTCTAAAATAATTATGTATCTTTTTTACATACCTGCTATATAATGTAATCAATACTATGAACTAAAGGATGTACTACTATTTCATGTATTCAAGGATTTATAAAGTAAAATATGTTGTGTAGCTCCTTTGGTTGGTTATATTTGGAATGGTGCAAGCTATACTTTTTTAGTTAGCGTATTCATTCCACGCACTACCACTGCAGCCATTATATGTAAAGTAGCTAGGCCAAGTTTAGATGAAAACTCGGTCGCTCAGGTTTGTTTGGGATGATGAAGTATCGTACTCTATCATATTATAATTAATTGATTTTGTCAAACTGAGACTAGCCGCAGCTAGAATATTACCTCATGATGTTCCATTAATAATGGAGACTAGACCATGAATATTGACCTGGCTGTGCTCCGGGTAAGGCAGTTAATACATGACGGTGGGATATCTTGCTTCAATTTTGTATCAACCCCGACTGCGCTAATAATCTATTTAATGGTTTCTTGGAAGAATCATTCTTACCTAACAAAGATTTTTCATACATATTTTTAACGAGATTGTATGCTGTAAAGTTTGGTATGAAAAATTTCAGAGTGTAATTTTAACAACCACGATTGCAGTGACAAATTAATACAAATTGAATTTGAATTAAATTTGGTAGGAACTGTCAAAATTATTTTGAAAAAAATTACTTTGAATTAGGATGAACCCGGTTACTGTACCATACAAATAATTTGTATGGTCCAGTAACCGGGTTCATCCTAATAGTTTGAAATACTTCGTTTTTCAAACTATAATAATTACTATTATAGTTTGAAAAACGAAGAATTTATACGCGAAATAAAAATATAAAATGATAGAGCCCGGAAAATTAACCTAAAGATACTATGGGCTCAAGTTTTTATTTCAGAAATAAGAATTCTGGTGATTCTTAAGAGAGCGGTCTACCTCAAGTTCCGAGCGATAAAACAGGGTTTTTTATCTTAAACATTGATCGCTGGATTTTAATATGACTTCCAATCTTTTGGTGTCATTTTAAAAAGGATATGTTTTTGGAGGTCGCTAAATTTTTAGAATTTTTTATTCCATCCCCGTTTATTTACAGGAATTGTGTAAATCTTTCAAAAAAGGTAGTTTTTTGTTAGATTTTAAAGTCTCATAGCTAACGACAGAAAAGCTTTGTAGAAATAAAAAATTGTAGAGACCTATAAAATATTCTGAAGAACGTGAAGACACTCTCATTTTTATTAAATCTTAAAAAATAAAGTTTTTGTCGTCCAGATACGAAACGTCTGCAAGCGTACTTCAGCGCGCTTTAGCCCTATCTTTACAATGTTATTTCGCTCTGTGACGCAGATTTTTCTGTCAAGGTAGACCGCCCCCTTAAAATAGTTTTGAATGAATTTTTAATATAGTAAGTTAGTAAGACATTTACGGACGAAGAAATACCAATTAGTTTTAACGTCCTAATTTATTTTGAACAACACAATTTACGCTTTCTTGACAGAAATATTGCATCATTTCAAATTGGGTTAAATTATATAGATTCGTCTTATAAATCAGCCACATCCGCTACCTAAGCATAAAAAGAGATTTTACTCCTTGTATTAGATTTAATTATGAATTGAGCGCAATATCAAACTATGTATGCGCACTTATAAATGATGTTTCAAAGTAGCATGACTATTCTTTAAATATCCGTTAATCCTACCAGACAAGCATTGCTAGAAAGATTTTATTCATTTCTGGTTTTAATTCATCTGAATTAAGTTTCAATCTTTAGAAACTTGTCTAAGGTTAATAATGCAACTCATAAACATCAAGTCAAACTTTTTTGCTTCCGATAAGCATATTACTTCATTAAACCTACGTAATACATACACCCTTATGTAATATGTAATAAGATGAAATGTATTTAAAAATGTCGGTACAAGAAGGAGGAAAACAAACGTATTTTTCACTTGAAACAAAAGAAATAGATTTTGAACAAAATACAGGCTTGTACCTCCAAGTTTCACCGAAATTGAACTTTAAAGTGAAATCATCACAAAAATGCCATTCCAGCAAAACAAGTTATGAAACATTGATGCTAACAAGTAATGACACGTGAGTCCTTGTTTTACGTTGTTTTATGTTTATGCCTATGGGTTTACTATCTTGCTGATTCGAATAAATCATAATTTCATGGCAGAGGATAGTGACAAGCTACATCGTTTGCTCTTTTAGACCTCAAAGTTACCTTGACATCAATACAACACAGTTTCAGGGGCTCTTTGATCATATTATGACGAGGTACAGCCAATAGTTGTTTTAAATGTAATAAGTTTAGAACTAGGTCTCGTTACTGAGGCTTACCTCTCGGCCCCAGTTTGGTAGTTTTGAGGCATGGGTTTTAGCGCCAAAGCGTTTTCATTACCACTAAGCTGTTAGTTTTTGAATGTCATGTTTTTTTTTACTTGCATGTAGGTACAAATTTTAAAATTTTCCAATTATGTTGGTATGAATGACAACAATAACATAAGCAAAATATTACAAAAATAATTTTATAATTTGCATGGATGAATTTTAAACAAATGGAAGTCTCAAATAAAGACTAGTAGGCAAATAATGTTTTTATTAAAACTCATAAAGCAATAATTGCATTGTTTTTTCGCATAGTTTAATTTAAAAAGGTGTATAGAAACTAATTATTGACGACTAATATAATCTTGAAAGTGTAAACTGTCTGTTAAGTTAAAATGTCTTGTCATCTCATCCAAACTCGTTCAAAAGGTAAGTGGATAAAACTTTAGTGATCGAGCTTTGCGAGAAGTTCGTACGTTGAATATGTGAAGTTAGTTACTGGAAAATGTCTTTGGTAGAGCACTCCTAACGTTTAATGACTTTCCTTTATTCCTTGTATATATGTATAAGTAAATAAAAAATATACTTATTTGCTTACTTGTAAAATATAAAAAGAAAAAGAAAAAAGCGACACCAACGTTTGGAGACATAAAAGACTTTAATTAAAATAACTAAACCAATCTTCATTATGTGTTTCCTTATAACGAATTGAAATAAGTAATAAAATAGTATATGTTTTCTCTAAAATGTAATTTGCAAGCTTCGCATGAATTGATTAACAAATCTTGAACGGGAGACAAGCAATTTATCGTATTAAATTACATTATACTATTCTGACTCATCAAGTATTCTGGCTAACATTTTTATTTTTATGGATAAAATGCATAATGAAACAAGGCCTCAATCACGACGTCGGTGCGCACAGTTTTAAAGCATTTTTTTACAAATATTAAAAAAAATTTGGTTGTTCAGCACCCTAACCAACACCAATGACTTGTTAGATTGAAATCTAAATCTCAACAAGCTTCAACGAAATGAGGAAATGAGGAAAGCATAAACAAGATAGGAAATGAAACGTTCAATACTTGAGGCTATCTAAGCTTGCCACCGGACTCCGATATCACGCTCCACTGCAAGTTTTGATGTAGCTTATAGGCTTCAGTGATCGTTTTCGGTGTAATAAATATTCAATATATTTAAACAATGAAACTGATTTTTATGGTTCATGTTTACTTTGTTAGATTTATACTGTTAATTATTTTCTTGTGATAGAAGGTAATTTACAAGATATTGTCATTTTTTATGGACATTTTATTAAAGAGCAAACAAATTGGCTTATCCCTAGCCAGATAAACAATAAACACTGTCTGATGTATTGACTCCGTCCCCTAAAATACCTCCACCAAATTTATAAAAAAATTATTCCCAATCACAGTTATGCCTTAGTTTTCAATGGAACATCTCATTCTGGTGTCAGATCAAAAGAGGAAGTAATTTTTTCCAGCATGTTAAATTCCCGCCGCTTTGCCGTTTTAGACTTTTCATTCAGTTAAAGGAACTCTCGAGAATATACGCACCTTATGTGAGAGTTTTCCTTGGCAAAAAAAGTTACATATAAAGCCTTAGTTGTTGTAATCGGATTACTAAATATTGTTTTATCATAAATTTGTTTAAAATACCTTTATTAAAGTGAAAAAGTTTTTTTGAAAAACTGAGTGTGATTAAACGTAAAATTTTATAGTTTCGATGAAACAAACTCTAGCATCGCTTTAACCAATGTCAAATTTCACATTTATTAGATGAAGTTTTTCCTACTTTGATGTGGCCAAATTTTTCTTACATTCATCTATTAATCTTCTCATTCTGAAACCAATTGCTAAGTTAAGGTTTCCATAAAACGAATAGTTCAGTGCAGTTTAAGGCGATCAGTCGGATCAAAACTTTCTTGCCGTAACCATTTGTATTATTTTTTATTCATCTTACAAACCTAAATACAAATTTATAATAGCGAAATAAAAATTCCACGTATTTTTACCAGGCTGGATAGTAATTAAAAATCAGTTTTTTGCCAAACTAAAAACACTCTTTAACAAACAGCAATGCCATCAAATGCAGTATGCTCGAGGTGGTTTTTCAAAGGAATCTCTTGCAACCTAGTCTTTTTACGTAACAAAAAATAAAATTTATCCTGGTTAATTAAAGCCTACGAGAACCAACAACAAAACTGACTCGTTACCGTTAGAATGACAAAGCTAAGACAAAATACTGTAGGAAAGAATGTCATGTAATTTTGCAACGGGGCCATTTGTGTAAAACTCATGCCATTATTAATTTACTAAAAGCTTTTTCTTAAAGACGTTCTATTGTTAGGTATAGAAATTCCTTTGCTTATTTTAATACAGTATGTCATTACGTAGCAAAGTTCAATGGTTTCAAATTCTATAAAGCTAAATTAAAATATTCCTGCGGTTGTATCACCAACAAATTTATGCTAATTTTATTAATATTTAATAAAAATAATAATATTAAATTATTATTATTAATACTATAATATTATATTATTAATTTTATTTATATTTCATATTTAATTATTTTTATTGTTAATTTTTTTATTTATCATAGTTTTTACAATCTTAATGAATATTGGGAGGCTTGTAGAACCTACCAATGAAACTCCCCCATGTTGGGGAGTGGTTCACAACCTGAACATGACACATGACAGATCCTACGCCCCTGAGGGACACAGGACGCCGAAAATAAGTCAAAGTAAGTAAGTAATGCCAATGGTAGTTACGTTTTACGACAGTGAATCACCTTGCTACTTTGTTCATATTTCAATTTGTGCCAAGCGTAGAAATTATTTGAGGAATTAATATCGAAATCATCTCTTCGTTTAACACCGGATGTTTTTATTTCACTTAATCCGACGACTACTTTTTACCAAATGTCCCACGCCTCGTTACCCCTGCTCCTATTTTTAAACGATTTTATTCCTTATTTTAATAATTCGAGCAAAATAGAGGGCACTTATTGACATGGGTTTGGAGTTTTCCCTCTCTCCTAAATAAGAGTTCATGGGTTTTACCAATGGGAATGCCTATCACATCGTAAATAATTTTATAAACTAACTATTATGAGAGATATTTATGAAGGTGCAACCACTCACACACACTACAACATTTAGTACAACACGCCATGAGGTTGAGAGATCAAAAACTAGTTATTTAATTTTAATTACAAGTTTGAGAGTTTGAGTTTCAATATTTAATATTTCAATACATCAAGCTAATTAGATATTCAGAGAAGTATTTGTAAAAAAAAATTGTAGGAAAGGTAAATAGTCCATTCAAAAATCAATTGTTTATTTTTGTATTTTCATTATTTACATAATTTAAAAATGCAATTGAATTCTTAGTTGAGCAGGTGTTTAATAAATAGCAAGTTTAATAATTCCTAATACACGTTAAAATTCTACTGCATAACTGCACAGCACAAAACAAGTTTCAAAAAATGTTATTTGTATCCTTTATTTCAGAATCGGAATATATTTAGGGCCTTAAATATGAATTAGCAATTTATTCTATCATAAATAAATGTGTTTATTTGTTTTACCATAAATTAAGTGTGGTAACACTTAACACATTTTCCTGTCATAAATAAAAGCTACAGTTGACATTCTTCAGAAAACCCTTAAGCTAATGACATTGGATGGGATATAAAATAAAAACCTTCGCTGGAAAATGTGCTTTTATCAAATTCAGAACCTTTTAACAAACGTTCTAGAAGCATCCATTTACTTACCGTGGACAAAAAATTTAAGGAACATCCAATCATCTTTTTATTTATTGCTTATCCGTTGTACTATCACTTATTTATCAAGGAGCCTATGGTATAGAGTCAATAATTAAGTTCTTTTACCAATGTCCCTTTAAAAACTAATGTCGAATGTTATCGGAGTTAATAGTTCTCTTATTAGGTTTTGTGTATAATAACGAACTTTGTGTACAAAACCATTAACTCATTTAGTGTTATCTACTATATATTTGTCAAATACCACTCAGTGGAAACATCGTACAGCCCAAACTACTTGACCTAGAACATTGAAACTTTGCATGGATGTTCCTCTTAGGGCGTAGACATCCGCTAAGAACGGAGTTTACAAAATTCGTAGTATAAAGGGGTTTTTGGCGAGGCCGAAGTTTTCAAATTTTCCCATTTAAAAGTATGTTGGACGATTTTTGTTTACATTTTTAATGTTCATAAAACAATCAGCTGGTAGTTAGCTTCGGAAATGTATACGTTGATACAGATGATAATAAATTGATTTCTTTGATCATGGCTTCATTGATTTTTGTTGATTGTTTCAAGGACATAATTATGTACTATATAAAAGTTACATTTAGTTTAGATAAAATCCACCATTAATTAGTTAAGTGGCACCATCTATATTTCGGTAGCGGGAGTTACGCAGTTTTAAAAACGTGAAGAGCATACTGCCTTTTGTGGCTGAGACTAAATCCCGGTAAGATGGAAAGAGAAAAGAACAGTGGTTTTTCAGTCACAAATAGAATGTGCTGAAATGATATGATTCTTTGATTTACTTATGTAAAAATTTGTAAATTATACAAATCCCTGATTGAAAGTTATATTTATACTATCTTTTATACTGTATTTTTGTCAAATACCACTGACCTATCCTATGTACAGCCAAAACTACTTAACCTAGAACCTTGAAAATTTGCATGGACGTTCCTTACAGAGTGGTGACATTCAACAAGAACGGATTTTTTAATTCGAGGTTTTAGAGGTTTTTCGTGGAGCTGAAGCTTTGAAAATGCCCCATGTTAATGTATTGGATGATCTTTTGTTTAAATTTACAATTTTATTCAATCAAGCATATTAGCTTCACAAACGGATACGTTGTTACAGCTGATTTATAATTTGACTCCCTTTATCATGGTTTTATGGTTTTTTTGATGATTTTGTTAGGTTATTCGTACTATATAAAAGTTACATTTGGTTTAGTTTCGTACCTTATACGTTCAATCATAAGCTCATTACGTGGTACCATCTTTTTAGCCAGCGGGAGCTGTAGTTATTTCCTTAGGCTGGCCTTTGTTTTTAATTATACAATCATGCCAGTTACAATAATTTGGCAAATTCCTTTTTCATCTAATTCGACGGTGTTTCGGCTTTTCACGGAAAAATAAATGCTGCAATCAGAGGTTGATCTTAAATTATTACTACCCGCCCATATTTTAAGTTAAAACTGAGTGAATCGAGTTTGAAATACTGCCCACGGATAGCACCATAACTGTTTCGAACATTCAGTCCTTTACTGTACTTAATTGATGCCCAACTAGGCAATCCAGGACGTAATGGTAAATCTACAAGGAAGTACCTTAAAATCGACACATTTGGTGTTAAAATCGGTCCGGCCGTTTTCGAGTTATAACGGTGAAAAGAAAACCTTCACTATCTACTGTGGTATCCTACATCCTACTGTGGTAGCTACATTTTATCCTACATTCCGCCATAAAACAAACATATCTCTACATGACATATTCCTTGAAATAAATATTTTCTATTCAGTCCTCTAGATTCTTCATATCAAGGTTAGACGATAATTTTTTTGTGAGCGAAGCCACGGGTTCTGCTAGTAATTTATATGTAATTGAATTGAATACACAATTGTCTTCATAGTAAATAAATCCAAGCACCCTTTTATTACGATCTTATCGATTGGATTAAACAATAGAAAGATTGTATTTGAAAATGAAAAATACGGGTTTCTTGTTACCTTGAACTATTATATTAAAGATTTTGAAATTCATTGAAAATAACTTTTAGAAAATTTCCCAAAGTTACCAAATGCTATAGGATTTTATGGGAAGTTTTATAGTAAGTTATTTACGCTGATATATATTTATTTACCAATGCAATGAAATTTTCAATATCATATGCCTATAGTGTTTTTATTTCTATGCTACTAGCTTTTTATTTCGACTAATATTACTTATGTTTAATATATTTATTTATTATTTTTAAGTACGTACGACAAAAATGAAAGTCTCCTCAACTTACTGATTTTTGTGTAAGACGAGGAAAATACCAACAATAATTTTTGTTTGTAGCTGGACTAGAGCACAAATCACAGAAACTTGAGACCTCTTCTTGTTTATTTCAAGACTCTACCCCGAAATAATTTAACGTATTTTATAGTTGTACGGTTACCGTGTTGTTTTTTTATATTTACAATGGTCTCGTAATACCTATCAGTATTTTAAGTATAAGACTTCTTACTGTTTAAATAAAGTTACTATTTAAATAAAGTTTAGACCCACACCCTTTACTACATTTCAAGTATGCTTCCATAGTAAATCGGCAAAGGGCAGACCTATTCTGTCATAAAGATACCTGATACATCTTTAATGTTCTGTCGTAAAGACTCAACATTAAATTAATGTTTCACTGACGTCATTGTTGAAATTATGTTTGAAATAATCATAGTTTTTTCTTATTCTAGTAAGATTTAACTGGCGAATATAGGTTTTCCAGTGAATCTCAACTTTAAAAGAAGTTTCACGTTTACTAATTTCCTGCAGTGTAAATGTCTTAGTACTCGCAAGATTGACTCAGTTTAGTGTTACGCTGAAACTCACGAGCAAACAATGCCTCGTTGAGTAGTTGGAGCTGGAGCATCAGTTAACGTATCATGTTTCCATTTGGCCCCCGACTGAGTTTCGCATTTACCAGCGGATCCTCGAAATACTCCCAGTTTGGATGTATAGCGATGCAGTCTATGATTATAGGTGAAAACTGATGAACTTAGTACTTTGAATTAGTACAATCATTATTTAGGGTTTTCATAAATTTCACCCTCCTTTTTTTCTTTCGACAACTTTGTAAGCTAAAGTAAACTATTCTTCATAAAAGAAGGTGAAAATTCTCAATTACTCAAATTTTCCTTTTCAAGAATCACTTGCTAAGGGTTCAGATTAAATTTTATTTCATAATAATCGTCTGGATCAATTGAAATTACTTCTGAGCTCCTGAAATGAAAAGTCAACTGTAAACACAGTTTTTTATTGTTTTGCATTGGTACTTTTGAAAAAAAAACTTAGCTGCATTCGTACGGAATTGAACCTGTCTGTATAAAAAAATAAGTAGGGAGAGAAATTCAATTCATTTCACAATAAATGTTTTATTCTCAAAAACTAATAAACAAATCAATAAATTCATAAGTCACGTTCAAAGCATAATGTTTCTAACTATGTTTTGTAATAACGATTGAAAAAGCACAACACAATATTAATGCGTATAGTTTTCTATTTTGATAAAAAATGAGAGACGATTCTAAAAAAAAAACAAAAAAAAACAAAGTTTAGGTCTCAAATTTTATTAAAAAAATAATTACATAGCCAGTTAACACTTAGAAATGGCTACAAGGTTTTCAAAGTAATTTAAACTTCAAAAGTAGTTTTTTTCAGTTTCAGAAACAGTTATCTTAACAGTTACCATTGACTTTTATGTTGACGGTCAGGGGCTCAGTCCTGATCTCAACACTGGAGTCAACAAACTTATATGTACACACAAACCTTGTGACACAATGTATAGACAATCGTTCACATACAATCAAAGAAAACACTTAATAAAGTTGCAGTAATTGTTACATTTACCATTGACAGTTAAATAAACTCTTAGGTCCTAACAGGTATAAAGACGCAGGCATTTAAAATACCCCTTCTATCTGTGTAATCTTAAAAATAATGATTACAATTTTTTTTACTTCTTAATGTGTAATTATTTATGTGGGTAAGTTTTCTGTGGATTCGTTGATATTTAAGGTGAGTTCTGAACAAATTATAGTTTTTAAAATACGTTTTGATAATGAGTTATTAATTTAAATGTTTTCATTTTGTATATTTAGTTTTGAAACAAAGTATCTTTTATTTAGAGCATTTTTGTAATGTAATAAAGTTATTAATTCGTTTATTTCCTACAAACCCTATATATATATATATATATATATATATATATATATATATATATATATTCGAAGTGTGGTTTTACGGATAAAGAAATAAATTTTATTTAAATTTAAAAATTACAAATAAAGATTATCAATTGTTTTTATTTTCTAAATTATAACAGAGATATTCAGAGTTTTACCAGCTGCAATTCCCAGGAATGCTAAGTTAGTTATCTCATGACTGCATTATTTATTTTATTTTATTTATTTAATTTTTGTGATGATTTTTTATTGTAAATTTAATGATTTTTGCTTAACGTTTTCTAACCATTAAAAAAAATTAATTATTCCATCTTTCTGATTTTTTGTCTGATTAGAAGAGAAAGTTTGAGGCTTCTTATCCTTTATAAATTTACGTTATAAAATATAATTTTCAACTCATCGTCATTTGTCATTAATTCAAACTGTGTTTTTTAAGGATAAAATAAAGGTGCGATCCCGATGGCATTAAATATATTAATTAAAAGAATAATAAATCCTCTGTTTTTGGTGTTATGGTATTATTATTTCACATCTCTACCGAGATTTGTATCACTGACCCTTAGTTTATGGGGACGCCAAATCCGTGTTTAAAACATAAATGTCCTATAAATTTATTATCAGTTTTGGCCAGAGAGCATAAAATTACAAAAGGTATATAATTAGTAGAAACATGCCGAAACTGTACAAAATAGTCTATAAACTTTTCTACTTAGAAAACATCACAGTCGGGATCACAAATACAAATATATATACATATCAATGCTCTCTCCTACTAAGGTAAGCTTCATTGTGGGTCAGCCGGAAGACTGAATTTAGTTTTAGGTTATAGTATTCAAATAAATTGTAATTATAAAATTGGGTAAACTTAGCTGTTCAGTTTCCTTAGTGACAGCTAAGAAGGCTAATTAGTTTAACCTAAAAATGTGCCTCGATTTTTCAAGAGTATTATTACCACTTTGGTCCCAAAAAGCTTTTACAAAGTTTTAATTATTCAGATTCACGAAGAAGTAATTATATGAGTAAAAATTAGTCCAAGGTAATAGACCTGAAAGAGCTTTTACATCCCTTTTAATCAATACCACAACAAAAGCTTCATTAATACTATGCAAGATACTATAATGGCTTTCATTTACGTGTTACATAATGGTTTTTAAATTGCTTGTTTGTTCAATGACGATTCACAGAGGAAACACTAAACGTTGTAATGGGAAGAGGTAATGAATGTAATGAACTGTGAACGGCATGCTGGGGATAGAACCCACGGCCTTTTAAATTGAAATCAAAGACAGTAGCTGAAAGGCTAGCAGCACCTTCAAAATATTATTTAATAGTTAAATAGTATTAAATAGATATTACTTAAATTAAAATCGCAAAATTGTAAGGAAAAAATTTGAATTGCTGTGCGCCCACTAGTATTACAAAGACACTTTTTGATATACAAGGGAGATGACATTTTATATACTGCATGATCATTCTACAATAGAACACAGTTTCAAAGTAATAATACATACTAACAGGGGACAGTTCATATCATCTGTCTTAAGACAATAGTCCTCAAATTGAACTTCATGTAACCCATAATGATAAGACATTTGAAGTAACAACCAAGGTAGAAGGGAAAGAGTAGGTGAGTTTGATGAAATGTTAAAACTGAGGTAAAGCAGCCGAGGAAGAGCGAAAACGTGACAATAAACCATGACAAGACACCTAATTAATTCTAGACACCTAATAAGATCAAGTAATTATACAAAATATCACGAATCTGTTCTTAGTGGGTGTTTTACTTGATGGGTTGAGTAAGATAGCAATTTAGTTCTACGTCAAAGGAACATTTCCTCCAACGAGCGATGATTAAGGCTTATCGTTCTTTCAGGGATCAGCCTCGTTTGATTATCACAGTCGTCCAACAGTAAAAAAATAAAACTAACCCGGGTAATTTTAGGGTAAAAAACCAATAAAGGTGTCAATATGATGTTTGACAAAAATACGATATCTTAGTTACATATCACATACATTGAATGAGTTTTAAAATCCAAAACCTTAACCAAAGTAAGGTTAATTTATGATCTCTACGGAAACAAAGAAAAGACGTCATTAAAGTACAGTGACGGCGGTGTGGGCCGGCGGGATGAGCACGGTGGCGCTGTCGCGGCGGTGGGTGGTGGTGGGCAGCGCGGTCCTGGTGGTGCCCTCGTCCTGCGGCGCGGTGGCGGCGGTGTGGGGCGGCGGGATGAGCACGGTGGCGCTGTCGCGGCGGTGGGTGGTGGTAGGCAGCGCGGTCCTGGTGGTGCCCTCGTCCTGCGGCGCGGTGGCGGCGCACTTGGACGGCAGCAGCTGCAGGAACTCCTGACGGATGTTGGTGTTGAGCCAGCCGTACACCACGGGGTTGGACACGGCCGAGGACATGGCGGTGATGTGGCACACGGCCAGGACGACGTAAAGCTCCTGTGACGTCACCTCCGTATACGACTCTCCGGAGTAGTATATGTCGGCGGTCAGCGAGAAGATGCCCAGGGGCAGCCAGCTCAGGGCGAACAGGATAGCCACCCCTGCACAGTGTAGTCGTTAGTGTCAGCGAGAAGATACCCAGGGGCAGCCAGCTCAGGGCGAACAGGATAGCCACCCCTGCACAGTGTAGTCGTTAGTGTCAGCGAGAAGACGCTCAGTGGCAGCCAGCTCAGGGCGAACAGGATAGCCACCCCTGCACAGTGTAGTCGTTAGTGTCAGCGAGAAGACGCTCAGTGGCAGCCAGCTCAGGGCGAACAGGATAGCCACCCCTGCACAGTGTAGTCGTTAGTGTCAGCGAGAAGACGCTCAGTGGCAGCCAGCTCATGGCGAACAGGATAGCCAACCCTGCACAGTGTAGTCGTTAGTGTCAGCGAGAAGACGCTCAGTGGCAGCCAGCTCAGGGCGAACAGGATAGCCAACCCTGCACAGTGTAGTCGTTAGTGTCAGCGAGAAGACGCTCAGTGGCAGCCAGCTCAGGGCGAACAGGATAGCCACCCCTGCACAGTGTAGTCGTTAGTGTCAGCGAGAAGACGCTCAGTGGCAGCCAGCTCAGGGCGAACAGGATAGCCACTCCTGCACAGTGTAGTCGTTAGTGTCAGCGAGAAGACGCTCAGTGGCAGCCAGCTCAGGGCGAACAGGATAGCCAACCCTGCACAGTGTAGTCGTTAGTGTTAGCGAGAAGACGCTCAGGGGCAGCCAGCTCAGGGCGAACAGGATAGCCAACCCTGCATAGTGTAGTCGTTAGTGTCAGCGAGAAGACGCTCAGTGGCAGCCAGCTCAGGGCGAAAAGGATAGCCACCCCTGCACAGTGTAGTCATTACTGACAGCGAGAAGATGCCCCGGGGCAGCCAGCTCAGGGCGAACAGGATAGCCACCCCTGTACGGTGTAGTCGTTAGTGACAGCGAGAAGATGCCCAGGGGAAGCCAGCTCAGGGCGAACAGGATAGCCACCCCTGCACAGTGTAGTCGTTAGTGACAGCGAGAAGATGCCCAGGGGCAGCCAGCTCAGGGCGAACAGGATAGCCACCCCTGTACGGTGTAGTCGTTAGTGACAGCGAGAAGATGCCCAGGGGCAGCCACCTCAGGGCGAACAGGATAGCCACTCCTGCACAGTGTAGTCGTTAGTGACAGCGAGAAGATGCCCAGGGGCAGCCAGCTCAGGGCGAACAGGATAGCCACTCCTGCACAGAGTAGTCGTTAGTGTCAGCGAGAAGATGCCCAGGGGCAGCCAGCTCAGGGCGAACAGGATAGCCACCCCTGCACAGTGTAGTCATTACTGACAGCGAGAAGATGCCCAGGGGCAGCCAGCTCAGGGCGAACAGGATAGCCACCCCTGCACAGTGTAGTCGTTAGTGACAGCGAGAAGATGCCCAGGGGCAGCCAGCTCAGGGCGAACAGGATAGCCACCCCTGCACAGTGTAGTCATTACTGACAGCGAGAAGATGCCCCGGGGCAGCCAGCTCAGGGCGAACAGGATAGCCACTCCTGCACAGTGTAGTCGTTAGTGACAGCGAGAAGATGCCCAGGGGCAGCCAGCTCAGGGCGAACAGGATAGCCACCCCTGCACAGTGTAGTCGTTAGTGTCAGCGAGAAGATTCCCAGGGCAGCCAGCTCAGGGCGAACAGGATAGCCACCCCTGTACAGTATAGTCGATAGTGACAGCGAGAAGATGCCCAGAGGCAGTCAGCTCAGGGCGAACAGGATAGCCACCCCTGCACAGTGTAGTCGTTAGTGTCAGCGAGAAGATTCCCAGGGCAGCCAGCTCAGGGCGAACAGGATAGCCACTCCTGCACAGTGTAGTCGTTAGTGACAGCGAGAAGATGCCCAGGGGCAGCCACCTCAGGGCGAACAGGATAGCCACCCCTGTACGGTGTAGTCGTTAGTGACAGCGAGAAGATGCCCAGGGGCAGCCACCTCAGGGCGAACAGGATAGCCACCCCTGTACGGTGTAGTCGTTAGTGACAGCGAGAAGATGCCCAGGGGCAGCCAGCTCAGGGCGAACAGGATAGCCACCCCTGTACGGTGTAGTCGTTAGTGACAGCGAGAAGATGCCCAGGGGCAGCCACCTCAGGGCGAACAGGATAGCCACTCCTGCACAGTGTAGTCATTAGTGACAGCGAGAAGATACCCAGGGGCAGCCACCTCAGGGCGAACAGGATAGCCACTCCTGCACAGTGTAGTCGTTAGTGACAGCGAGAAGATACCCAGGGGCAGCCAGCTCAGGGCGAACAGGATAGCCACTCCTGCACAGTGTAGTCGTTAGTGACAGCGAGAAGATACCCAGGGGCAGCCAGCTCAGGGCGAACAGGATAGCCACCCCTGCACAGTGTAGTCGTTAGTGACAGCGAGAAGATGCCCAGGGGCAGCCAGCTCAGGGCGAACAGGATAGCCACCCCTGCACAGTGTAGTCGTTAGTGACAGCGAGAAGATGCCCAGGGGCAGCCAGCTCAGGGCGAACAGGATAGCCACTCCTGCACAGTGTAGTCGTTAGTGACAGCGAGAAGATGCCCAGAGGCAGCCAGCTCAGGGCGAACAGGATAGCCACCCCTGTACAGTGTAGTCGTTAGTGACAGCGAGAAAATGCCCAGGGGCAGCCAGCTCATGGCGAACAGGATAGCCACTCCTGCACAGTGTAGTCGTTAGTGACAGCGAGAAGATGCCCAGGGGCAGCCAGCTCATGGCGAACAGGATAGCCACTCCTGCACAGTGTAGTCGTTAGTGTCAGAGAGAAGATGCCCAGGGACAGCCAGCTCAGGGAGAACAGGATAGCCACCCCTGCACAGTGTAGTCGTTAGTGACAGCGAGAAGATGCCCAGGGACAGCCAGCTCAGGGAGAACAGGATAGCCACTCCTGCACAGTGTAGTCGTTAGTGACAGCGAGAAGATGCCCAGGGGCAGCCAGCTCAGGGCGAACAGGATAGCCACTCCTGCACAGTGTAGTCGTTAGTGACAGCGAGAAGATGCCCAGAGGCAGCCAGCTCAGGGCGAACAGGATAGCCACCCCTGTACAGTGTAGTCGTTAGTGACAGCGAGAAAATGCCCAGGGGCAGCCAGCTCATGGCGAACAGGATAGCCACTCCTGCACAGTGTAGTCGTTAGTGACAGCGAGAAGATGCCCAGGGGCAGCCAGCTCATGGCGAACAGGATAGCCACTCCTGCACAGTGTAGTCGTTAGTGTCAGAGAGAAGATGCCCAGGGACAGCCAGCTCAGGGAGAACAGGATAGCCACCCCTGCACAGTGTAGTCGTTAGTGACAGCGAGAAGATGCCCAGGGACAGCCAGCTCAGGGAGAACAGGATAGCCACTCCTGCACAGTGTAGTCGTTAGTGTCAGCGAGAAGATGCCCAGGGACAGCCAGCTCAGGGAGAACAGGATAGCCACCCCTGCACAGCGTAGTCATTAGTGACAGCGAGAAGATGCTCAGGGGCAGCCAGCTCAGGGCGAACAGGATAGCCACCCCTGCACAGCGTAGTCATTAGTGACAGCGAGAAGATGCCCAAGGGCAGCCAGCTCAGGGCGAACAGGATAGCCACCCCTGCACAGTGTAGTCATTAGTGACAGCGAGAAAATGCCGAGCCCTAAATATCACATTTTTTAAGTATCTCCAGGATTTTTCCTAAAGGCTTTTCAAGTAAAGATCAAGAACAAGAGAGACTTGAATTACGTGAACTTTTTTGAATTTAGAAAGTTAAATTAATTCCGTTATTGATACAGTCTCTAAAAAATACATCATCATTTCTAATTTATAGTAAGTTTCTTACCTGAGAGAAGCAGCGTGGTCCTTCTGTTCCTGCGAATCTCACGGTGGGCTCTACGCATGTCCTTCTGAGTCCGCGCATGCGCGTGCAGGAAGGAGGCGATGCGCGCGTGCACCACGCACACTACCAGCGCGGGGATGACTGCCTGCACCAGCAACACCGCCACCGCGTAGGCCACCCTGAGCCGCTGCGACGGCCACCGCTCTACACACGTCTCGTACAGCACCACGCTGTGTAGCGTCACCGGCTCCACCACCTGTGACGATACATGAGACACCACCAGCAACACCGCCACCGCGTAGGCCACCCTCAGCCGCTGCGACGGCCACCGCTCTACACACGTCTCGTACAGCACCACGCTGTGTAGCGTCACCGGCTCCACCACCTGTGACGACACATGAGACACCACCAGCAACACCGCCACCGCGTAGGCCACCCTCAGCCGCTGCGACGGCCACCGCTCTACACACGTCTCGTACAGCACCACGCTGTGTAGCGTCACCGGCTCCACCACCTGTGACGACACATGAGACATCACCAGCAACACCGCCACCACGTAGGCCACCCTCAGCCGCTGCGACGGAAACCGCTCTACACACGTCTCGTACAGCACCACGCTGTGTAGCGACACCGGCTCCACCAACTGTGACGAAACATGAGACACCACCAGCAACACCGCCACCACGTAGGCCACCCTCAGCCTCTGCGACGGCCACCGCTCTACAAACGTCTCGTACAGCACCACGCTGTGTAGCGTCACCGGCTCCACCACCTGTGACGATACATGAGACACCACCAGCAACACCGCCACCACGTAGGCCACCCTCAGCCGCTGCGACGGCCACCGCTCTACACACGTCTCGTACAGCACGACGCTGTGTAGCGTCACCGGCTGCACCACCTGTGACGAAACATGACACACCACCAGCAACACCGCCACCACGTAGGCCACCCTCAGCCGCTACGACGGCCACCGCTCTACACACGTCTCGTACAGCACCACGCTGTGTAGCGTCACCGGCTGCACCACCTGTGACATGAGGAGGTTTGATTGAATCACAGAAAATAACGATCCTGAGCCACATTAGCTACTGCCTATAAGTCAACAATTGCGTGTAAACTAGAAAAAACGAGAAGTATACTGCTATTATGCTTTCCATGTAGGTAAGGGATATGTAATAAGCTCACTATAGTTAAAAATGTAAAGAAAATTGCAATATAATCAAACAGATTCTTTGCCCAAACCATATTGATTCCTACCTCAATAACTATTTTGATTTCATTTACCCAAAAACCATGTCCTATACTTAGAGTTTGTTGAGATGCATACACAAAACATTCAGGATTAATCCCGCGAATAGAGACTGTCCCTTTTATTGTAAAACTCCCTCTCCAAAGTGAAACTATTCTTATTTTTCTCATTAATAATTTTTATTTTCCTGCTCTTAAATATTAGTCTCCTTTTTGCTGGAAATTTATTTCGTCTGATTTTTTATTAATATTACTGGTACCTGGAAAAATCCCAACGGGAGAGTGGCCAGTGCTGACATTGTCCAAACGACGACGATTGAAGTGATTACCCTTCTGTTGCTGTTTGTGTCTTCTTGACTTCTCACTATCGTCAAGTACCTAAAATAATATTTTACCTTATATTAAAGTACATACGGGAAGTAAATATGCTTTTTTAAACATTATACAACTCTTATTAAGGAAAAAAGGAATGATCGATGATTGCTAGTCGTACGAATTATTAAATTTGAAACTCACAGAGGTGACGCTATTTATTGTACTACATGTGCAAAAATAAATAAAGAGTTATGACTATGACTATGACTATTGATGAATCTCATTGGGCTGTGGAAATTAAAACAAGACAAACCCAAAACATAAAGCCGAAATGCTATAAATAAATAATGTAATATACATATCAGATAATATTTGTGAATACTAAATACAAAAATAGGAAGAGTAAATAGAGATACATATCTAACACATACATGGAAATAATACGATCATCTTAGATTCTCACTTGTCCAAAACAGTGGCGTCACTGGTGCCGACAAAAACCATGATTTTGGAACGTTGGTGAGAAACAAGGCCATGTCGGGGACTCACCTGTCCAAGGCGATGACGGTGATGGTGCCGACAGAGACCATGATGTTGGCCCCCTGGATGACGGGGACCAGCTTGCACAGGGTCAGACCCAACGTCCACTGGCGACTCAGACCAGGGTGAGACACAAGGCCATGTCGGAGACTCACCTGTCCAAGGCGATGACGGTGATGGTGCCGACAGAGACCATGATGTTGGCGCCCTGGATGACGGGGACCAGCTTGCACAGGGTCAGACCCAACGTCCACTGGCGACTCAGACCAGGGTGAGACACGAGGCCATGTCGGAGACTCACCTGTCCAAGGCGATGACGGTGATGGTGCCGACAGAGACCATGATGTTGGCCCCCTGGATGACGGGGACCTGCTTGCACAGGGTCAGACCCAACGTCCACTGGCGACTCAGACCAGGGTGAGACACAAGGACATGTCGGAGACTCACCTGTCCAAGGCGATGACGGTGATGGTGCCGACAGAGACCATGATGTTGGCGCCCTGGGTGACGGGGACCAGCTTGCACAGGGTCAGACCCAACGTCCACTGGCGACTCAGACCAGGGTGAGACACAAGGACATGTCGGAGACTCACCTGTCCAAGGCGATGACGGTGATGGTGCCGACAGAGACCATGATGTTGGCCCCCTGGATGACGGGGACCAGCTTGCACAGGGTCAGACCCAACGTCCACTGGCGACTCAGACCAGGGTGAGACACAAGGACATGTCGGAGACTCACCTGTCCAAGGCGATGACGGTGATGGTGCCGACAGAGACCATGATGTTGGCCCCCTGGATGACGGGGACCAGCTTGCACAGGGTCAGACCCAACGTCCACTGGCGACTCAGGATGGAGACCAGGGTGAGACACAAGGCCATGGCGGAGACTCACCTGTCCAAGGCGATGACGGTGATGGTGCCGACAGAGACCATGATGTTGGCCCCCTGGATGACGGGGACCAGCTTGCACAGGGTCAGACCCAACGTCCACTGGCGACTCAGACCAGGGTGAGACACAAGGCCATGGCGGAGACTCACCTGTCCAAGGCGATGACGGTGATGGTGCCGACAGAGACCATGATGTTGGCCCCCTGGATGACGGGGACCAGCTTGCACAGGGTCAGACCCAACGTCCACTGGCGACTCAGACCAGGGTGAGACACAAGGCCATGTCGGGGACTCACCTGTCCAAGGCGATGACGGTGATCGTGCCGACAGAGACCATGATGTTGGCCCCCTGGATGACGGGGACCAGCTTGCACAGGGTCAGACCCAACGTCCACTGGCGACTCAGGATGGAGACCAGGGTGAACGGCATGCAGATCAGACACAGGGTCATGTCGGAGATGGTCAGGTTGACGATGTAGAGGTTCCTGGGCGTGTGCATCTGCGGCCGGCGAGCCACCACGAAGCTGACCACGAGGTTGGCCGACAGCCCGGCCACTATCAGGAGCCCGTAGATCACTATCAGGATTACCTGCAAATGTTTGAATTGAATTTAACGCTTAATTGAAAAACGCTAATAATTTTCTTGGATATTTTTTATTTATTTGGTAAATAAGTCATAAGGGCTCCGATAGTAAGAAATGTGAAATTTTTTTAATTCTTATTTTTTAACAGTGATTATTTTATCATTCTACTAACTTTTCGGGATCGATCTCGAGAAAAGTTAATAGCTTTTTGAAGGGTTGTTTCTGGAGCCAGCTTCCATTGGTTGTCGGGCTATTAATTAACAATCCTCTCTAAGGAACGTGCCAACCTTAGTCAGTATCAAGGCTACAAGATCGCGCCACTATCATCACGATTATCACACTCATCCTTCACTCATATTCAGGGTAACATCCTCCATGAGGTACCTGTCGTATTAAGTATGAATAAAAAATGAAGATTTAATTGATTCTATCAGAAGATTGATTCTATCTCAAGCCCCATGAGCAAAACCCAATTTACTAGCTCTATTACCCCAACCAGTTAAAGATCAGAAAAAACACTGGTAAACTTGATAATTTGACTATTCACTCATGTAAGACATTTTATAAACTACCGGTAAAGCAATGGCCTTGAGTTTCAAACGTCGCTGGTTCGAGCCCACCGGTGGGCGACTGATGTTCCAACATGGGCGGTCACCTCTGGCTGACTTATGAGACTATTGCCGCTTCGGTATCTCGCTGTCTTTAGATCTATGCACAGGCTTATTGGCTCATGGACGGGTAGTTTAGGTTTCCATTAGAAAAAAAGGAAATCATAAGAAAAACGTCGTTCTCTGAATACATTTTCGAATACCGTACGCTCTAGGGAGCGACCAGACAGATACTCACCTCAGTGACGGCGTCGACGTTGTGGGCCCGGGACTTGTGCTCCTGGATGATCCTGAAGGCGTCGACCACGTTGAAGTTGAAGATGCCCGAGGCGTTCAGCTCCATCATCAGGCATGATTCGTACATGGGGCAATCTTTCATGTACCAGCAAACCGTCCGGGGGGGATATCATCAACTTCACCGCAGCTTCCGCCGCAGAAACCCCTGCTGGACAGCTTCCGCCGCAGAAGTAATCTGAAATATAGAATGATAGCCGAGTTGGAAAATCATAATTCATCTTTGTGTAACAATGAAAATGCAACTATCAGCTTTTGAGAAAACTTTAAATGGTCATCATCTTTTTCAGACTAAAGGCTCTGCTAAATACGTCAGATATGTGCAGTAAATCGTCCAAGCAACGTATGCTTTTGAGAGATTCTTCCCTTGTCTGTGACGAATATAACCTGTCACTGCTAGCCTCAACGAATGACGTTTGTAAGAAGTTAAAAAAATGTGACCTTTAAGTTATTTTAGTGTCTATAATTGTACATTACGTACTTATTGACATGCAAGGTTTTGAATGTTTGTTCCACTTTAGTAACTCATCAAATACCTCCTTATGATTCGCAATAACATTAATAATACCAATATTTTCGTCCTCATCGTAATTTGTTGTGGCCAAAGTTACATGGATTATACAATGTAACGTAACAAAAGTCTAAATCAACAAGACAATCTGTTATGATTGTTAAAAAGTTTTCCTATTGACAGTGTAAACAGAATTGTTCATCTTATCAGTACAGGTATGCCGATTCAATATTTCATCTGATTTGTGTTAGAGCCGATAAAATTATTCAAGTCCTGTGATTTTAAGAGAGTTAATGATAATAAAATAAAGGATATAAAGAAAATCAAGTTAATAGTTCATCCACTTAGTCGAGATTTGATGAAAGAAATTATTAAAATTTTTACCAGCCTAATGATAAAAACCCTTGCATAGTATTTTTCAAGCTGCATTCAATCGTTTTTAAAAAAGTGATACATATTACGAAGGAAGTTATTGAAGTCAATAAATTTAACTTATTGAATTAAAAAAAAAACCAGTAAAGTGTGAATTTATTAGCATATTATGTTCACTTCGATCCATAATAATTATTGTTTATTTTAAAATAACACACTGAGACTTTTGATTTTTGGCCCCTAAAGACTTATTATCTCTCGCAAAGAATCAAATCAGGAGGTTTTTATGTCATTAATTGTTAAAGACAGCTTTAATAATGGAAGGTGAACAAGTATGGCATATAAAATCACTTGCACTGTTATCTTTGTCATTGGTAAAAATAAATTGTTTTTTAAACATGCTATGGATCTTTAAAATAAATCATAAAACCATCATTTTTTCCATCAAACCCAAACTGTTTTCATTCTCAAAAAAATGTTTTAACAACGTATGTATAGGAGTAGTTTCCTCCAAATAAAGTTTACATAAATACCTTATAGGCATAAGGTTAAATTTTTATCCTCAAATGTTCATTTTATGACACATCAACTGAAAACGATGGCTTTTCCATCAGCTTTTGCTGCAGCAATAATATTTATAATCAATTGACAGTGCTCATTGTAATGAGAATGACGTCTTCTCTACTACCTTGATATCCGGGACTGTTTTGCTCAGGTGTCTCTTTTATTACTATGATTAACGTTTCACTCGCTCTATCGCAAATAAGTTTTCAGGTGACAAAAAGTGTTTTATATTACGAGAAATTCAGGCTGTATTTTATTACTATTTTGAACTAATGGACAGACCAGGGCCTTAGCAGTATTTAAAGCAATGATTGGAAATTCTTTTGCGCTGGTTGAATCAAAATAAAAAGTTAATTAACATGATACGTCTATTTAATTCTACTGATTATACTGTAAGTAAACAGAAAAGTGGCGGAACGGTAAGCATAAAACATAATACAGACAATATCTGTAATTCTTTCTTTGTTAATAAGTAGCCACCATTATTTTATGATTTCTTTCAAATTAATTTAATTTAAGAGTACTGCTAGTCTTGTCATTAAAAAAAAGAGAGTTTATGTCATAAAGCTATAGGTGCAGTCGGTATGTTAGCCTAATCGAACGGAAACAGGGAGCCCAAAGTTGAAGCGACTTATTGAAACTGATGATATTTTTAGAAATGATATGGCATGGGTGATGTTTAGTTGATAGTTGAGAATCTGTCTTCACTAGCAAACCCAACCGCAGTCATCATCTTAGATACAGTTTTAATATTTTAAACATGCGGACAATAATTTGATGTAAATGACAAAATCTTATTTGATTAATGCCTACTTGTAAAATACAGGTTGTTTCAAAAGTAAATATAACAGTTATATTAAAAATACTAATTGTAAAATAAGTTAGAAGTGGGAATTTTGGTATTACTTTACATCAGTAAAACCACGTTCTATTGACTACACAAATCATTTTCCGAAGCAGAGCTTAGTTATCGCATTACTTCAACGTTATTGTATTTGTTTAGGTTGAATTATTTACTTCTGTGTTTAACTTAATATATTTAAAATATATCATTAAACATAAAAGCTGCAAAATCATTATTTGAAGATTACTTTGCATTATAATATAAGCTATTAATGTAAACTATAATAGTATAGTTTCCAAGTAATATAACAAATACATTTTTTTTTTCACGTTTAATACTATTTAATAAAACTTATCAATATTCAAGAAACTTTGCTGTAGTTTACTTTACAATATTAAAAATTTATCGAGTATGATTTATAAATACTTATGTTCAGGTTCGTAAATAAAAATTATTTACAAAACAACAGCGGTAAATAGTATTTTTTATTGTCATCAAAACATTTACTATGTAAACCCCGATTTGCTTTTAACTGTCATTAAACATAATTCTTATTAGCACTTAATCTTAAACCAAATTAAACGACTATAGGGTAACCGAATTCAAAAATTGCTGTAAGTTAACTCTACGTTACAATATATGCTTAATATGTATTTTAATATATAAATTCGCCTTTTTAAAGCCTACAGCGTTTAATGAAAGCTACCTCTACCGTGTTTTTACTGATGAAGTTTTATTTTAGGAAATTTTTAGTTAATCCAGAGTATTAATGAGCAGTTATACGAATGGCCATTGATTTAATAATATTTTACTAAGAAACAGCAGTATAGCAGCTGTATTTAGTTGTATGGTATAAAGTCTTAAATACTTCAAAATCTTAATCATTTACTCTTCATTTTCTAAGTATCCATAATGCAAACCGTGATCTTCTCATATCGTTCACATGATTAAATACTTGAAAGCACTTTCAGTGAAAAAACTGAACGAATATAACTTAATTGTAAATCAGTAAAATCTTCTTTTCTTAGTTATCGACTTATGAACTGGACTCGTACACGAAGCCTTCTACATCCCTTTACTGTTGCACTCGTCCATTGTCATACCGATGATGGTAATTCCTTTATTGCTTACTTTTTATTTAACAGTTTATAGCAAATTATATTTCTTTATTTACGGCTATAATATTATTTTGTAATGAAAACAAATTTGATTTAGTGCTGTTGAACAAAAATATGTAATTACAAAATTAAATCCAACAATATTTGAGTTTAAAAATAGTTGTATGCAGAACAATATTTGGAAGTATATAGTCAATTATTTTTACACTCAATATAACAACGATTAACGAAAATCACAAATAAATTTCATAAAAAAATTATGCCTTAAAACGACAAAAATATAATGAAACAAATTCCAGAGAGGTGAAGTTTATTGCGTGTATCGTTTACTTACTCCAACATATTATTTCTTCATAGCCAAAAATGAAAAAAAGGTTTTGTGTCTTTATAGGAGCGTTAGTAAATATGGGAGAACGGTGAGCTAAACATCGTAATTTAATATTAAAACAGCCGTGAAATCTTTTAAATATATTCAAACTATTACTCACGTATGGCCTGTAGATATCACTCAATTAATTTATACCTATATAATTAATATTAATATATAATTAAGTTAATGATATAGAAATAAATTGAGTGATATCTACAGGCCTTACGCGAGTAGTAGTTTGAATATATCGTAATTTAGTTTAACAGCAAAAGGTTTTATTCTATAACTATACCTTGGAAAAAATCGTAATAACTCAAAGACCAAGTAACATTTTATAGTCTCTAAATGAATACATTTTAAATAACTTGTTAACCAAACTAGATAAAAATCCTCCACAAACACAAATTACTTACAGACTTTAGTGAGCTCTCACATGCATGTTATTCAATTACAAATCTTTAGGAACAGACACAACATCAATCACCAACACAGACTGGGCTGCAGTGTCGACCGACGGAGCGCTACTGCCGAGCGTCGCGGCGCGCTCAGTCAGCTGGCGCCTGCGCTACACGCTTGTAGGCACAACACCAACCACCAACACAGACTGGGGCTGCAGTGTCGACCGACGGAGCGCTACTGCCGAGCGTCGCGGCGCGCTCAGTCAGCTGGCGCCTGCGCTACACGCTTGTAGGCACAACACCAACCACCAACACAGACTGGGGCTGCAGTGTCGACCGACGGAGCGCTGCCGAGCGTCGCGGCGCGCTCAGTCAGCTGGCGCCTGCGCTACACGCTTGTAGGCACAACACCAACCACCAACACAGACTGGGGCTGCAGTGTCGACCGACGGAGCGCTACTGCCGAGCGTCGCGGCGCGCTCAGTCAGCTGGCGCCTGCGCTACACGCTTGTAGGCACAACACCAACCACCAACACAGACTGGGGCTGCAGTGTCGACCGACGGAGCGCTACTGCCGAGCGTCGCGGCGCGCTCAGTCAGCTGGCGCCTGCGCTACACGCTTGTAGGCACAACACCAACCACCAACACAGACTGGGGCTGCAGTGACGACCGACGGAGCGCTACTGCCGAGCGTCGCGGCGCGCTCAGTCAGCTGGCGCCTGCGCTACACGCTTGTAGGCACAACACCAACCACCAACACAGACTGGGGCTGCAGTGACGGCCAACGGAGCGCTACTGCCGAGCGTCGCGGCGCGCTCAGTCAGCTGGCGCCTGCGCTACACGCTTGTAGGCATGACACCAACCACCAACACAGACTGGGCTGCAGTGACGACCGACGGAGCGCTACTGCCGAGCGTCGCGGCCCGCTCAGTCAGCTGGCGCCTGCGCTACACGCTTGTAGGCATGACACCAACCACCAACACAGACTGGGGCTGCAGTGACGACCGACGGAGCGCTACTGCCGAGCGTCGCGGCGCGCTCAGTCAGCTGGCGCCTGCGCTACACGCTTGTAGGCATGACACCAACCACCAACACAGACTGGGCCTGCAGTGTCGACCGACGGAGCGCTACTGCCGAGCGTCGCGGCGCGCTCAGTCAGCTGGCGCCTGCGCTACACGCTTGTAGGCACAACACCAACCACCAACACAGACTGGGGCTGCAGTGTCGACCGACGGAGCGCTACTGCCGAGCGTCGCGGCGCAATCAGTCAGCTGGCGCCTGCGCTACACGCTTGTAGGCACAACACCAACCACCAACACAGACTGGGGCTGCAGTGACGACCGACGGAGCGCTACTGCCGAGCGTCGCGGCGCGCTCTAGTCAGCTGGCGCCTGCGCTACACGCCTGTAGGCACAACACCAACCACCAACACAGACTGGGGCTGCAGTGTCGACCGACGGAGCGCTACTGCCGAGCGTCGCGGCGCGCTCAGTCAGCTGGCGCCTGCGCTACACGATTGTAGGCACAACACCAACCACCAACACAGACTGGGGCTGCAGTGACGGCCAACGGAGCGCTACTGCCGAGCGTCGCGGCGCGCTCAGTCAGCTGGCGCCTGCGCTACACGCTTGTAGGCATGACACCAACCACCAACACAGACTGGGCTGCAGTGACGACCGACGGAGCGCTACTGCCGAGCGTCGCGGCCCGCTCAGTCAGCTGGCGCCTGCGCTACACGCTTGTAGGCATGACACCAACCACCAACACAGACTGGGGCTGCAGTGACGACCGACGGAGCGCTACTGCCGAGCGTCGCGGCGCGCTCAGTCAGCTGGCGCCTGCGCTACACGCTTGTAGGCATGACACCAACCACCAACACAGACTGGGCCTGCAGTGTCGACCGACGGAGCGCTACTGCCGAGCGTCGCGGCGCGCTCAGTCAGCTGGCGCCTGCGCTACACGCTTGTAGGCACAACAACAACCACTAACATAGACTGGGCTGCAGTGACGACCGACGGAGCGCTACTGCCGAGCGTCGCGGCGCGTTCAGTCAGCTGGCGCCTGCGCTACACGCTTGTAGGCACAACACCAACCACCAACACAGACTGGGGCTGCATTGACGACCGACGGAGCGCTACTGCCGAGCGTCGCGGCGCGCTCTAGTCAGCTGGCGCCTGCGCTACACACTTGTAGACACAACACCAACCACCAACACAGACTGGGGCTGCAGTGACGACCGACGGAGCGCTACTGCCGAGCGTCGCGGCGCGCTCTAGTCAGCTGGCGCCTACGCTACACGCTTGTAGGCACTACACCGACCACCAACACAGACTGGGCTGCAGTGTCGACCGACGGAGCGCTACTGCCGAGCGTCGCGGCGCGCTCTAGTCAGCTGGCGCCTGCGCTACACACTTGTAGACACAACACCAACCACCAACACAGACTGGGCTGCAGTGTCGACCGACGGAGCGCTACTGCCGAGCGTCGCGGCGCGCTCTAGTCAGCTGGCGCCTGCGCTACACTCTTGTAGACACAACACCAACCACCAACACAGACTGGGGCTGCAGTGACGACCGACGGAGCGCTACTGCCGAGCGTCGCGGCGCGCTCTAGTCAGCTGGCGCCGGCGCTACACTCTTGTAGACACAACACCAACCACCAACACAGACTGGGGCTGCAGGGACGACCGACGGAGCGCTACTGCCGAGCGTCGCGGCGCGCTCTAGTCAGCTGGCGCCTGCGCTACACGCTTGTAGGCACAACACCAACCACCAACACAGACTGGGGCTGCAGTGTCGACCGACGGAGCGCTACTGCCGAGCGTCGCGGTGCGCTCTAGTCAGCTGGCGCCTGCGCTACACGCTTGTAGGCACAACACCAACCACCAACACAGACTGGGCTGCAGTGTCGACCGACGGAGCGCTACTGCCGAGCGTCGCGGCGCGCTCAGCCAGCTGGCGCCTGCGCTACACGCTTGTAGGCACAACACCAACCACCAACACAGACTGGGGCTGCATTGACGACCGACGGAGCGCTACTGCCGAGCGTCGCGGCGCGCTCTAGTCAGCTGGCGCCTACGCTACACGCTTGTAGGCACAACACCGACCACCAACACAGACTGGGGCTGCAGTGTCGACCGACGGAGCGCTACTGCCGAGCGTCGCGGCGCGCTCTAGTCAGCTGGCGCCTACGCTACAAGCTTGTAGGCACAACACCGACCACCAACACAGACTGGGGCTGCAGTGTCGACCGACGGAGCGCTACTGTCGAGCGTCGCGGCGCGCTCTAGTCAGCTGGCGCCTACGCTACACGCTTGTAGGCACAACACCGACCACCAACACAGACTGGGGCTGCAGTGTCGACCGACGGAGCGCTACTGTCGAGCGTCGCGGTGCGCTCAGTCAGCTGGCGCCTGCGCTACACGCTTGTAGGCACAACACCGACCACCAACACAGACTGGGGCTGCAGTGTCGACCGACGGAGCGCTACTGAAGAGCGTCGCGGCGCGCTCAGTCAGCTGGCGCCTGCGCTACACGCTTGTAGGCACAACACCGACCACCAACACAGACTGGGGCTGCAGTGTCGACCGACGGAGCGCTACTGTCGAGCGTCGCGGCGCGCTCAGTCAGCTGGCGCCTGCGCTACACGCTGGTAGGCACTACACCAACCACCAACACAGACTGAGGCTGTAGTGACGACCGACGGAGCGCTACTGCCGAGCGTCGCGGCGCGCTCCAGTCAGCTGGCACCTGCGCTACACGCTGGTAGGCACTACACCAACCACCAACACAGACTGAGGCTGTAGTGACGACCGACGGAGCGCTACTGCCGAGCGTCGCGGCGCGCTCCAGTCAGCTGGCACCTGCGCTACACGCTGGTAGGCACTACACCAACCACCAACACAGACTGAGGCTGTAGTGACGACCGACGGAGCGCTAGTGCCGAGCGTCGTCGCGGCGCGCTCTAGTCAGCTGGCGCCTGCGCTACACGCTTGATCACAATTTTTAAGTGATCTTAAATGAAATTCAAGATCGAATAAGTTTGAACTATAATTAACTAGTACTATAATTATAACTATAATTAATTAATATTAACAAAATTTATTTTAATACTTATTCTAATGCATCATTAGATTGTTTTAACCATTTGTATCTTGTTCTCAACCTTTTATGAAATTTACGTATGATCAAAACTATTTTGCTGTAGTGTTATAGTTCATATCCTCTTTGCCCAGCTCCAGGAAACGGCTGGGTCACGGGTTTTTCGCGCTGGGTGAAAATATCGTAATTATATTACACTACAATCGACTGCAATCTCTTTTTTAGGTTGTTTAACCTAGAAATGAAAAATTTCTAAATGTTTAAACTTACCGATACGATTTTCTATTTTTATCAGCTTCAGACTTATAGTCAGCAACACTCGATCAGGCTTACACGTGTACGCTTGGTAATGTGTGTACATGGCAGATTACATGACTAAAACTCAGACCCCCTTTAAAATGATTACATAGCCTATTTAGTTAGGCTATGTGATATTGCAATAAGTATTTGCAATATCACAACCATATCACGTACATGTTTCTTTTAAGTTACTCACCCAGCTACATTGTACTTATTAAGAAAAATAAAAGCAATAGATGTTATTGTACGATATCATAAAAAACTCTTAATTTAATGAAGCAAACGACTTTTACTGATGACGGCTAGGGATGGTTGGACCTGTATGGAGTATGGCCGTGAAATTAGGTGTTGCGGACCGATTTTGGGTAGGCAAATTTTAGGTAGGCTGGTAAGATTGATTCGAACTTTTACGTATTTTGCAAAGCCTGCAAAGGCGCGCAAGGTCGTGTAAACTTGACACGAAAAAATACTCGATTCCCCTAGTATTTGCACACCCTTAAATCTTAGTTTATCAATAAGAATCTCAAATCTCAATCTCCTTTTACCTTATATCGACTTTTTAGGCTAAATATATGAAGCTTAGTTTTGGGCATTCATTTTTATTTTATACAGCGGTATAGGTTTTCAATTACTATCCACAAGTTACAAGTTTTTTTTATTACTAGAAGGTAATGTCATACAAAATTTAAAACTATACATGACGATGCATAAGAAGCAGTGGTAAAGCTACTACACTGAGGTAATACGAAATAAAATAATCATGTCACAAATTCAAAACAAGTATTAAAACTAAGTGTCCATACACTGATAGTGACGTAAAAAGTCAAAGAGGAAATTAAATCTTATAGAAACAAAGGTGTTCTAAAGTGTTTTCTGAGTTAGAAAAATCGTTTGAATAAATGTTATTATAGGATTGTAATAAAACTAAGAGCTCTCAGTTTACACTCGTCACTCTTCATGTACCAATACACTTCTCTGAATACTTAATTCATCGTTTAGAACTCCTTCCAAAAAATAACCGTATTCGCTGAACTGAATTACATCAAGTAAAGCACAGATTTAGTCACCATCTCTATCTCTTAGATAGTCTAAATATTACGACTATACATAGTATATTAACGACTTATCTACCTTTAAATTGGATTATAATATAAAAATAATAATAATAGATTTAAATTATAATAAATAATTGATCGCTATAAATAATTTTAATAATAAATAAATAACAAAAAAATATATTAATTAAATTTTAATAGTAATAAATAATTAAATAAATTAATAAATTAATGAACTAAAAAATTTAATTTATTATTTAATTTTAAATTTATTTTTAAAATTAAAAAATAAATTAATTTTTATTTAATTAATTTTTATTTTTTTATTTTTTTTAAATAAATTAAATTTATTTTAATAGATAAATTTAATTTTAATTTTTTAATTTAATTTTAATTTAATAATTAAATTAAATAAATAATTAATTTTAATAAAATAAATTAATAATTTATTATTTTAATTTTTAATAAATTTATAAATTACACTGATTTATACTAATATGTAATAGGATCTAACACCTTTTAATTATTAAAATTAAAAGCAATACAGGACGGAGCTGAATTATTTGTGCTGAACAACGTCATGTGATTTCAATTACATTTCTTCGTCCTTTACTTTCACACACGACAACTTTTGCAATCACGCATTCCAGAGAGTGGTGAAATGCGATCTAATTTTCAGCGTGAATGGAGTCCAAGAAAGCAGTCATCATTCACAGGAGGCCGTTGTGTGCGGAAACGATGTTTTTGATACCGTCATTAGAGCCTCCAACAATGGCTGTGACGCCTTTTGTTGCCAATTGTGTAAAACATGTAATAGTTATTTATGTTTTGTTGCCGCCATTAGACACTCCACCAATAACTGTGACGTCTTTTGTTACCAATTGTAAAAAGCATGTAAATAAGTTTTATTTTTTTACAAACATATCAATTAGCATCCGTGGATAATATCAATAGTAATGAACTTGTTTTAAAAATAACTGAACATTAAGGATTAAAGTGGACGTGTGACGAATTGTAATAGTTGAATAACTAATAGACGTAATAACTATTAGCTTACACAGCCGATAGACATTTTTTAATGAGCCAAACAAAATAATTGTGTTCTTCCATGACAATTACATCAAAACATGAAAGTTCTGTTTCCTAACGGCGACGAGATAAATCAATTGTTTACAACCAAAAGTAAAAATATTTTAATAAACTAGTGACACTGGTTTAAATGACACTGGGCCAATTTATTTACATTCAAAGTAATACGGGGTTCAGTCTAATGTACAGTGTGTAAAAAAGCCTGTTAGGGCGTCTGATCACCTGACCATTACGTAATGGAGGCCATACGTTGATTAGCAATAGGATCAATCATCAAATTAGTTAGCCTAGAGCTGCTTAGAATGGTTCAAGAATATTAAAATGCTAATCAAGAACTCGTATGTACTCAACTCTCAGAAACCTAAGAAGAAGCGTTTTAAAAAATATGACTTTTTGTTTCAACTCCTACACTCATGGTTATGTCGGGATATTATGTCATGGAAATAAATCATAATTGTATTTCCAGCCGTTTTGGGAATGTTTAAAAATGTCAAGCATTTTATTATTGTTAGTGGAATGAATTCCATCCATGCTGGAATTTGTATGCTGCGCGGAAAAAATATTTTAATCGAATCGAGACTGTAGGCTACATTAGAAGTTCTACTAAGCCCCAAATATGTATTGTTAAAGCTGTTAAAGAATTTAAAATAAGCGAACAGGACTTAATTCAATATGGTTTTCTCAGTGCCTTAGTGTTTGTTTTGTGTTTTATATCTAGACTGGTCTGCTGCCCATCACAACTCTTTGAGACTATCATGTTATAATGAACAGTGGTAAATCCACTTCAACAGGTAATAACCTAGGTGGTTATTGTTTCAATTGTTTGTCTTTGTAAAACGTGTATTGTTATTGTTAATGTTCTGAAACAGTAAAGATTTTCTTTATAAAAAAAATATCTTACAACTAAATAAATAATTTTCATGAAAATGTAATGTGCTAGTTAAATCACATACGAATGGGTGTCTTGAATTCAACTTTTTTGAACATCTATCGTATTACAAAACAATCCTGTTAATTAAATAATTTGACGGGAAATAATTTTATTTTCCGACGAGTTATTTAATTAACCTCACAAATCCCTTTACTCTGGTGCAGACATCGTCCGATGAAAACCCAGCAAATTAGTTTCAATTTGTTACTAATCCAACCAAAAAGTAATCTCTAAAAACCACTTTATTAGCAGTTGTTACCGAATTACATTACCAGGTTAGTTGTTGTATCCAATATTTTATTTTGTCCTACAAACTTTTACCATGTTAATATATAAACCTTCACTGCTTTGGATTTAAACACAGTTTTGTTATCATAGATGTATATAATCAAATTGTCCATAGGTACTCCCAAAAAAGGATTGAACTACTGTAGTGTAATACTGTAACATTCTTATCATACATTGTCATGTTAAGATTATGTTATTTGAAATAACTTAGCATGATAAAGCAATAATGTGCAACACATACTTGCATGCCATTATTACTGATTCTTTAATTCACCCGCTAACTGTCATTTTAAGAATTATTGGCTTTATTAAAAATTTAGCCAAATTTATGATAGGTAAAAAACTCAATTTAAAATCGTAGTTTTCATCACAAGGAGCAAGAGTAGTACTTTTTTGGGGCGCAATCATGTTTTAAAAGCTAATTGCAGCCGAGCATTTCAAAACCATTAACTACAAAAAGGACACTTTCGTCACTGGTCTTAAAGAACGTTTTTTGTGTCTACGCCAACGGCATTTTTTAGAGTTACACATACGCTTTTAAGGGAAAGCGGTCCAAACCCCTCAAATTTGCGTGGGAATGCCGGGAATTGAACCCGCGACCTCTTGAACTTTTTTTGTTATACTGCGGAAACAAGCTTTCAATCATTAAATTCTAACCTTAAGTCTTTTTTTTAAGGTTACAGTGCAATTTAAAATAAATATTTACTTTAACAAACAACACTTTTCTCTTGCAAATAGCGATTTCAGGATACATACGATAACGAAACAAGTAGTGTAAGAACATTTATTGTTGTCTTTAGACAGCTTAACGAAATATCAAGCCTTTTAAAAATGAAACTGTTATTTTGGGGATAGAGTTATTGATCTTTTATTAAATCATGAATTGTCTTCCAAAAATCTACATCTTCGAAGTTCCCAGACTACAATAATTAATTTTGATAGGTTAGCTATAACATTTTCAGCAACAAGTTCAATTATATCTCACACATTTTGTTTAAAAATCTTCCTACTCACCCAACAGAGCTTCTGGAACTGCAAACTACAGTAAAATTTAGTTTGATCTTGGCTGTCAGAAATCCATATCCTTTCATGACATTAGCTGACGTTTATTTGAAATCAGCTAGTTCTGTAAGGGATTCCATATTCTATGAGAACAGCCCTTAAAAACGGGGTTGCCAGTTCGAAGGCCACGGTAACATTTCTAAAAAGGGTCATTGTCATTAAAGATTAGCATGAACCTGTCGTGGCGTCTGATTGATCTTTGAGGCAGTCTATTTATATACTATCAATGTACTTTCTCTTAGTGGTTTGAACTTACAATTTTTATTTGTGGATATTTACCAATTTTTAGTCTCATACCATTATTAAATTTGTGAAATGCTAGCGCGCGTTATATTGCGACGAATCGTACTAACGTACAGTTTGGTAACTATGACAGATATTTCCATTGTAAATAATAGCACTTTGTGTATTTTGGAGCAATTTCAGTTATGAACCTGGGAATGTAAATATAACTGAACTCTCTTTATAAGTTAGCTAATTTAGTTTCAATTGAGTTTAATATATAATAAAAGGTATCAGGAAACTGACACATACTTTCTCCCTTCAAGTCATTTAACACCAGAAAACATATATAGTGAAATAAAACAAATTATCAATTAATTATCACATAAATATATACCAAATTTTATCAAAATCGGTTGGTAAATAACGGATATATCGGTTTTTGAATATTTGCCATAAGAATAACATTGGACTACGTACTGTGTTTACCGCCAAACTAAAATATCAATTATCTTTGCAACCAGTTGACGTAGACTAATGATTCAAAATACTAGATTATTTAGTTTTTCAAGCCAAATGTAATGGTTGCAAGTATATTTTCTTTAAAAGTTACATTTTTTGTGAAATTTGAAAAATATGAATCTTTTAACACTTAAACCCCCATAACTTCTGAACCTGATTTTTTACAGACATGCGGATGGTGTCATTTTGTTTGTCATCCTAAGCACTAAAAACCATGAAATATTGATCAAAATCGTTAGAGCCGTTTTTGAGAAATTTGGATTTTCGTCATTTTTATGGGTTTTTATGGGGTAAATACCCTTAAAAATCTAAAATTCAAAAAAAAGGAAAATACACCTGGAGATACCACGGCTTTATACCTATATGCCAAATTTCATGAAAATCGGTCCACTGGTGTCGTCTCTAGCTTTGTATACATCCACACACACACACATACATCCACACACACACAGAGACACACAGACAGACAGACACCACGCCGAAAACCACTTTTTTGGATTCAGGGAGCACTAAAACGAATATATCTACTAACAACTCAAATTCAAAAATTTTGACGAAAACAATACTTTCTCCATATACATTGTACAGGGGGGAGAAAGTAAAAATGTTTAAGTATTTCTGTCAGTCATACGATGTTGTCGTAATATTTAGAAATGCATCGTAACACTTCTTCCGATCTAAATTAGATTAGATTAGATTAACATTAAGACACCGACCGCCAGTAAGGGGTGTTTTAGGCGAATATGAGTGAAGGTCGAGTGTGGGATGGTTGGGGCGCTATCCTATAGTCTTGTTACTGACTAAGGCCGACAACATCCTTAGGCAGGACTGTTAATTAATAGCCCTACAGATAGTAGCAAATAATTGCATCTTAATTATGTGACGGTTGTCATGTCTACTTATATAAAAATACACTTTTTTACATGAAATTAGGCTTTAAGTTTAATACGTACAAAGAAATACGAGAGCCGTCAGTACCCCTCAGTATGTCTTAAGAGAAAGAGAATGCAGCTTTTCTTTCAAAAAGAGGAAAGCTGAGTAAAAGAAAGTTTAGTTTGAAGAATGTTTTTGATTGTTGGATTCTGATCATAGTCTGGGATGTAGAAACTGAAACTCTAGATAAAAGAACCTTTTATCTCAGGCCAGAAAGTATACTTGGCTATAATTTCCTTTGCACAGTCCAGTTTATATTTTTTATAAAGAAACAATAAAATGTGTGAAGATAAGATTTATGTATTTTACTGTTTCAAACAAATTACAGTTAAAATATCATGGGCAATGGACGCATAAAAAGTTTATGTGAATGTATATAATATTCGAATGTTTGTGGGATTATATTCAACAAATTCATCAAATAGGAGAAAAGTTGTTTCCACACGGGGGTTGAGCTAATACCGGGCTGAGCTTCAATTAGCCGTCAAAACTGTAAAGTGAATAAGTTAACATTGATTTTTATTTAATCAAACTACGCTTTTAAATTAACTATGCAAAAGCTGAGTCTTTTTTCAAAATTTTATCAATGCTCAGATATTATATGTCATTTCCTTAATATTACTCGATTTCGAGTTTACATTATGTAAGCTGATATTTTAGTTATCTATTTCACTATAAAATAGCAATAAACCCAAAGGAACAAATTAATTATATTAAAATTGAAAAGGTAACGGGATTTAATTGGAGGTGTTTTGACACTTTGATTACTAAATTGCATGTTTAGGTACTTTATATCCCTTGCAAATTAAAAGATTGTCAGTAAATTCATACTGTCGAAAACGTCCAAATACAAGACTCTGGTATATCAACTTTTCCACACATACAATTATTTTAATATATATTGTAACATGTCAAGAGAAGACATAATATAAATAAGCAAGGTTCAATTTTCGATACCAAGAGCCACTCTTGTCTCCTCAGATGAGACGTGTCTTACGAGCGATGTTATCAGGGCTTGGGATGGATAGTCAGCCCAAGTGATCGTTATGAATGTAGTAATTTTGTGATTTTTTTAATGCCTCCTTTAACGGCCTAGAATGCTGGAACCACCCTCAGTACGTTTTGCACAATACTTTGGACAACGGCCACGGCTTTTGGCCCAAACACAGCGGAAAAACACTGTATTTGATGGACAAATCGGTGATACTGGATTTTAACCTGGGACCTCGAGACCCAAATCACATTTCAACCCATGTACTAGGCCACAACATTATTGTGAAAGGAAGAGCCACCATAAAATATCCATGTTATTATTACGGAGGAAATAAAAAATCATGTTTGTCTTGTGTTGTGTTGAAATGTGATTCTAAGCATCAGAAATTCACCGACTATGCAGGTCTACAGAACGGGGGGATTTGTATCTCCTACCGTTTTATTTGAGAATGCTCATAAGGTGGTGATTTAAAAATTATTTTAATCTAAATCTGTGTTTGGGATATTTTTCTCCTTTGCAGTTTTTATCTGCACATCTCAAAACAGTAACTTGAAACCACCTCTGGCAATGTTTGAGCCCTTCAAATATTGGTTTGGTGATATTTAACTAGCACTGGGCAGTTAACCAAAACAAAATAATCAGAATAGCTACGATTAGACCAAGAAGACTACCAACTGTGAAAAATGGTACTTTGCAAACAAAATACAAATATATTATTTGCTTGTATCATAACAAGTTATATTTTATTAACTTTTACATAACTGATGAAGCCTATCAAATTCGAATAACTAAACCATCAGGAATATATTTGACCATCAATAAGAATAAAAATTCATTAGTTCATGGATTGTATGAGAGTCATGCATAGCCTCAGGTCTTAGGATGTTCTACTGTTAAATTAAAATAGTTTTTAATTACCATTTCTGTAAAAAATATTCTTAAAAATACTATTATGTAGCTAACTTTCTAAATTTCATAATCAAAGAAATAAATTACTGTAAATATGTTAAAAAAAAACAAGTGGTTGTTGCTTTAAAAAATCTAAATATCAGGAATATGCATTTTATTGAGGATGTTAACATAGAGGAGTTATTGAGGAGTTAAACAGAGGGATTGAAGACTTGCCTCGGAAAGGAATATCGTCCAGTGTCATGGTAACGTAACGAAGTGAGGGAGGTATTTGGTACTACAGTCAGCTCCCATCCTCTGAATTAGTTGAACACATTTTCAACAGATATTATCTCTATTGCCTGGATCTGAACGAAACAGCTTATCATTAAAAAATTAATATATTTACCTAAAAATCGCTACTTCAGCGAAACATTTCCGCAGTTAGGTGGTTGAGTAGTGGATTTTTCGTCAACTTAATCAAATTATGTGTAATTCTGTTTTCCAGTCTTCGTTGCGAGACTGGAAAAATGTAGACTCGGTTAAAGTAAATATTTGCTTCACTTAGTTAAAGTGAAATTACAGTAATGTGATATCTTATCAGTCTCAACAAAGAAATAAGAAATAAGAAGTTTATTTTCCCAATTTCACAAATCCATGGTTTACATAATTTATGCTTAGGAAATAAAGAAAAATTTGATTTGCCAAAGCATGACCTTCTTATACACTATATTTACAATTATTTACAACATTTAACATTAATTCAAAATAAAAACATTCTTGATAAGAAACTTCAACATTAAAAATAAAAATAAAATATCTATGTTCATTAAATAAGTAAGGGCTTTCATACCTTGAAACACGATCAAATAAAAACTAAAATTAATTTTTTTTTTGGGAAAATTTAGGACCTCCAAGGCCTATCCTGATTGGAGGTTCAATTTTACGAAAACTAATTTACAACTAAAACAGCTCTTAGACGATAACTAAAATAAATAAATAACAATTCCTACTATCATAAAAAAATAGAAAAATGGAAAAAATAGACACAAGAATAAAATAATAAATGAATATTTTTTTGCTGTACACTGAAGAAAAAAATGTAGTTGTGTCGGTTAATTTTTATTAAAAAAATATTAAGCCTGTATATCAGTAAGAAAAGTGGTGTTTGTTTGTAAAAATAGCCATTTCTACAGGAGGGTATTTTCACCAGACAACGCTCTGGAGTTGGAGCGCATCGCTTATGGAGTTATCCTTATCATAATCGTTAAGGAGTAGGTTTCATTTTGCACTTTGAGCGATGTCATCAGTAATATGAGGGATGAAGTTCAATATATCTTAAGAATAAAATTTTTTACAGTCCTTTTTTAGTGGATTTATCTAATTCATTTGTGCATTTCTTATCAAAAATATTAATATTAAATTACTTCGTAATCACCTGTCAGGTTCTGTGATTTCTTTTATTGTTACGATATTATTCGAACGAAGTGAGTTATACTCGACCTGAAAATCATTCTTTGTGAACTAACTCCTCTTTTATTATTTGATGAAAATTCGTGAAATTTGAACTACATCATATTTTTACCCCGAAAATTGTTTTAATCTATAAATGAGTAGTTAATTATACGTTTAAATATTTATTTTTTTAGTTAGTAGCCTTTATTTAATTTTCTGCACTTTGTTCGACTATACGTGACATAGGAGCGTACTCCTAGTTACGTTTAAGTTAGCATTGCTTAATATTTGTAAATAATGTTCTCCTGTGGTGAGGTAAAAGGAATTGCTATTCTCGTTTCATATTTCGAAGTAAAACACTTGAATATTTATGGGAAAGCTGTAACATAAATTAAGAGTAATGGAAATTCAATTTCAATAAATAACATGGGCGATCATGGGTAGGGTGGCTAGGCAGGGCGGTTGCGTCGTTCAATATGTATGCCATGAAATCTCCGGGGCTTCTGCACAGGATAAAAGTAACATATTCATCAAAACCTTTTATTTGGGTGCTATAACACAAAACTCGTAAATAATATGAAACCATTTAGTTTTAATAAGCCCTTAATTTTTATTTAATTGCATTAGAGATAAAAAGGGTAACATCGTAATATAATGTTTTATAACGTAACGTCAAGTAGGGTTTTAGGCTCTTCTCTATATACCTATCGGTATATATATACCTATATATACCTATATATACTCTATATACCTATATATATCTATATACTATATGACGGGATCGTTCACCTGATTTCAAAATGTCGAGGAACTTGTTTTGACTTAGTCAGTGATGACAAATGTTTGGAAAAATCTAAGTCAAAACTGTGCTAAAAATCAGTAAAATTTTAATTTATATCAATGCAATGTGTTTTCTACTGCTTGCGAAAACATTCAATGAGCTATTTTCGTTTATTACACCCAACTAGCTATGCTATTTTGTAAATAAATTTGAAATAATGATTACTTCAAATGTTGTTATGATTATGCTTGTTTACAAGGCTTCGCTTTTTTGGTTATTCTAGTTTTCGGTGCCAAAAGACATTAGGTGATATTAAGTAAGCAGAGTTGGTAAAAAAGGCTGTAAATTTGAGAGTCAAACACATTAGCAATGTAAAGTACTTAACATCGTTGGGAAGTCATCAACTCAAGGGTGACTAGAAATTTGTTACTCTGCTGTGAACGAATACAAAATATATTTAGCTGTTTTTTTACCATACGTTGTATCTTGTAGTTTTTTGCAACATATTTAGATTCTACTGATTTTATGTCGGCTGCTTTCCCTATGCATTTACATTTTCAACATCCGTTACATTAAGGATTAACGGTTAAAAGGAGTACGCATGATTTTCTAATAACATACAAATATGACCATATGATAAATTTATTGTTATATTGTCATATGTTAGTTTTCGCAAATGGACTATTTTATAAAATTAACTGAACATAATTTACGTTTACATCTGTATTCACTTATAAATATGTTAATTGGAGCTTAATGTTAGCTTTTGATCCCAATCACTTTTCTCACATACTAATTTATTGTTAACATATTTTTGGAGTGATAACTCTTTTGCAAAAGGGTATTTCTTTAAATACTGTTTAATGAAACAGTAAAAGGGAAAAACGTTTTGAACTGAGTTGCGGTAGTATCAATTATAAAATATTTATTTTTAAAAAAAGGCAAATTTATTTTGAATAGGTAAAATCCACACTTAGGTCATACTCAGTGTATCAATCTAATAATTTCCTTTTGAAGTTTACATACGAACCAAAAGCTCATTAAAAACCTTCTTACTATATCATGCTACACCGAAAAAAAGTAATTTTCAGTAATTTAAGCCTATGTAAAATCTTACTGCTCTGTCATCTGTTGTATAGCACTAAAAATCTGCTACGAATTTTTCGTGTGAGCTACCTAAAACATTTTAATTCTTCAATCTTCATATCATAAAAACATCGTTTTCCGAAGAAACTGTAAGAAACTGGTTTACCTTAAGGATTATATTTATATAGTATTATTGCCTTAGTTTAAACTCTTTATTTCCATAGTATGAAAATCCTTATTTGTCACATCTAGAAAAAGCGTCTTTTACTGCTCAATATGTTTCCGAACCCAGCTTCGCCTCACTGAGAGATGATCGTGCATTAAAAAGAAAAATTTTTGCTAAATGTGATGAAAACTTATTTCAAGTTAAGCAAAACGTGTGGTACGGATTCAAGTAATTTTAAATTGATTTTTATTTCATCACTATACTAAGCACAAAGTAAGATATAATTATTTTATTTTATTCTTCGATCGACGTGGGTGTTGATTATTGTCATGTACAATGTGTACCCTGTATAAGCGGGGAAATTATACATGTGTCTGAATATATACAGCACAAAGTGGGTTCACAATAGGTTTTTGATCCTCACTTGTCTGAACCCAACAAGTAATTTACATGTTAATAGCCTTAGATGCAGGTAAAACAGTGAATTTCAATTGATTACTTGTATACATCCCAAAAAATTAAAATCTTTCCAAATTGTTTTGATGATTTATTTCCTTTTCTGCAATAACTGGACGTATTTAATGTTTGAGCCTCTTAAGCTTTTATTGAGTTATTTACCAGGGAAAAGCTACGGTCTTAGAATACAATTATGTTTGATAGATAAATACCAAACAGACCATAAATTGTGTGCTTTATTCAATAAGCTGATTATGATTATTTTATCGTGCACGTTCGCAGTGGTAAATTATACTGTGTAAACGGAATTATTATTGATTATTCTTGAAGATATCATGGTTTGATACTCTATTGTCTAATTTAATGGCAAACGGACCATTGGTTTCTTATCCAGCTCTGTTTACACACATTCACACGCACACTCGAGCGCACGGACGGAAAGACACTGCTCCTAAAGCCACTTTTTTATTAGGGGAACATAAAACAAATACGTCCACTAACAACTCAAATCATAAAATGTTTACTTTTTCCATGTACTATGTACAGGGAGAAGTGAATAAAAATAAAAGCGTACTCATGGTAATTATTACAACAATATTATTTTTAACACTTACCTTTAATATATTTTGTCACGATATATTCTTAATCCTGAATTTTTAAAAAGTAACTTGGTGTTCGATTTTAAATCTAATATTATAAATTTCAGTTTTCCATACATAGGATTTCCCCAGGTGTAAGATGAAACATCAAAGAGATCCCATTATCTGTTCTCAGTCCTTTAATCGAAACTTCTCGGATTAATTTAAGCCTACGTAGTCTTAATTTATTTGCTTTGATAACAGGCATTTTGCATCTACGTAGTTAATGTCCTTCTATATTACTCAATTACTTCTATTTTAACTAACACTTTAATTTTCTCAACATGTTGTACTTTTTTGAAATTCTTTGAAGTTATAATTCTTGTGTACTCCTAGTTTTAATGCGATTATGTTTATAAATTTTTAAAAACATATCGATAAAAAATAAAAATTAAACAATGACAATGAGCTTTTTTGAACGCAAATTGAAGTAAATACTTAATCTACTTTTAACAAATCTCTATTTTTTTGAAAGTTTTGAGTGGACCTTCATTTATATCTCGTAAATGATTTTTTTAGAGTTCGTCCAGTACGTTGGTCTTAAAAGATTTAAGCAATCTGAATGAACAGTCATCTCACTTATTTAAGAAATTCCTGCTTAATGTCTTCAGAGAAGTTAAATCGGAATATAATGCGATGCTTTACACCCGACTGATGTTTGACTTAGCTAAACCCACATAGCAATACAATTATACTACTCAATCAACATGTGTCTAGTAAGAGCTTCAAATCATTTCGAAATGACGTAAATACATTATTACAGCTGACTTAACGTTATAAATCACATTGTGGTTGTAGCACATGTGGAATCATATTGCTTTATATATGCACATGTAGAATCATATTGCTTTATATATGCACATGTAGAATCATATTGCTTTATATATGCACATGTAGAATCATACTGCTTTATAGCACGCACATGAGGAATGTACATTTGCTGAGTATTTTTCAATCATTTACCTGTACATTTGACATTTAATCATTGAGTTATAAAAAAAATTAAAATATATGTTTCATGTAAATGGCATTATTTCAAAACATAAAAATAAATATATGTATTTTCTGTGGCTGTGCATGTCTTCGAAATGTTTATTCGAATCCTTAAACGTAGCTAGTTTATATGATTCATATTAGGCAATCTCTAAAATAATTTGAATAGCAAATGAATCAGTAATTTTTATTTTCAATATATTTTCTCATGTATCAAACACAACTCCAAAAGCTGCAAAGAGAATTAGAATTTTCATGAAAACAACAATCAACTTTTAATAAACTTTTAAATTGTACTCCTTTTTGAAAATATTCCTCCACCTTATATTGTTTTGAAAAGCTGTACGGTACAGCATATTTATTTAATAATAATGAGGCTTGTTTTGATTGGTAGCTGAGACGATCCCATGAATGTTGGGAGGCCCCAAGATGTTATTAGATGATATAAGATGTTGTTGGAAGCCCAGGGGCCGCCAAGAGACACGTGTGCAAACACTTGCACCAGAGAGTGGTCCACTGTAAGCACCGCCATTCAACATCACTCAGGCCACTAAACGTTTCATTTCTTATTTATTTATTCATAAGTTTATTTAATTAATTACCGATAATTTCCCAATGGAAGAAGGAGCAGCATGATGATTTCATCCCATGAAACTCCATGACTATCAAATATTAAGTAGTACGAGGTATTTAAATAATATTAATTTTATCATTGTATTTTTTTATTTTTACAGTTTACTTAATTCCTATATTTGTTCTTTATTGAGTTTTCATCATATATTTTGTCATTTAGGGCTACACGTTGATCATACCTATATTAATTTAATTTTTTTTTCTTAACACAAAAGTAAAATAATTTTGCATGGTTATTTATTTATATTTACTTTTAGTATTAGTTTGCTTTATTAATCTTAATATATTAATTGTTTGATTAGTGGAATTGAAAAGAAGATCTCCGAAATGGACCTTTTAATAATTCTGTATTAATTTTTTAGACTCACCGTCATAAACATTCTATTTAGTGCGTGCAGCTGTTTCGCCCCCTTGTCCTAGGGCAGCATGGTGGAGGCTAAATCATTAAAATCATAGAACTAGAAGTTCTTGTCTGTATAAAATGAAGTAAAATCACAAATACTTTCATTGTAACGAACTATGTAAAACACATTTAAAAACATAAAGATACTGTCTGCACAGGTTTGTCAATTTCAGTTATTCTGTTCACCAACAGCTCATTATTAAGTTTTATTTTTTAACTGTTTCGAGTTTCAATAATTTTCCAAAGTAAAATTATCAATAATACACATTCTATCTATGTACTACAATGCATTTACAAATAATTCCAAGATAATACATAAACTTGAAAATATAGCATTAGCAATGGTAGTAGTTACTGCCAATAATATTTACATAAAAGTTACAGTTTTCTGTCTTATTATATGATTAAAAAACTGTAACTGTAAAAATATATCAACTAAAATGGACATGTAGGCTCAAGGCTGAAGAATGATATGCATTCGTAAATGGCCATGGAGTTCAATAACTATTTTAAATGTAGTTAATGAAATAGTTGTGGGAACGTTCACGGTTGAGATAAGATATTTTATAGCAACCCTTCAAAAACCACTAATTCCAATAAATAATGCGTGAGATTATATAGCAAGTTTCAATGGTTTAATGTCAATAGATATTGAATAAATGCTGTGAATATACAGTAAATTTCAATTTATCACGTGTTTTAATTATAAAAGACTTTCAAGTTTTGCTTTATAAATGAATAGCTTTACAAGGAGATTGATTATGTTTTAACATTTTATGTGTATGCTACGGAGACGAGCTGATTAAAGCTTAAAGCTTAAAATGTTCCGATGCAACGAAAATAATTTTCAAACAGAACATCAGACCTTTAATTATACTGTATTAACATGTGCGAGCAGAGCTGGGTTATTTTTGTCTCTGCTCTCAGACGGTTTTCTAATTTGCTGGAATTCATGCATAGCATTAAATCTCTTTCTACAGTTCTCTTTTGGTTATTTCTTTTGAGCTATTTTTAAAATGCAATCGCACTCAAAAATACTTCTCAAATCACCGTCAGTTTTTTTTAATTTTAAAGTTGTATGAAGTTCAGCATCAAAGTCAAAGTGGTGTGAAACGTATTTTTATATTTATATAAAACATTATTTATATACTGTACTTAATAATCACAATATTGTTGCAACACCTATACAATATTTATTTTGCTCTGTGAAACCTTTTACAAATTTATTTAATAGGACGTGGAAAAACTAACAACGAAGGTAATAAATATTTTTATCAAAAGAGTGATAAAAACAAACAGTTATGGACAAATTATCTATCAGTCAAATATAAGTACATTGCTAAATTAGTGCAGTCAAACAACAAACTCGAATTGAAAGTTTATTGAAACATTTCAAGGTACGATTTAAAATTATAATACGATTAAGGACGAAGTGTAAAACTCGCTTAAGCCCCATAACCGAATCCTACAACAAGTTGGAAATAAATTTGCTTAAATCCTAGTTTTAATGAGTTCGGGCCTTATTCGTACACTGGAAAAGAATTCTACCTCTTTTATACCAGGGGTTATCGGTTTCCAATGTAAACACATAAACCTTTACTTAATTTTAAACAACGTAAATCATGAGACTCAATGAAGTACGATGTGGATGAAATACAGTTACAGTGGCAATAGTCACAGCGACAATAGTCACAGCGACAATAGTCACAGTGACAATAGTCACAGCGGCAATAGTCACAGCGACAATAGTCACAGCGGCAATAGTCACAGCGACAATAGTCACAGCGACAATAGTCACAGCGGCAATAGTCACAGCGACAATAGTCTCAGCGGCAACAGTCACCGCGGCAATAGTCACAGCGGCAATAGTCTCAGCGGGAATAGTCTCAGCGGCAATAGTCACAGCGGCAATAGTCACAGTGGCAATAGTCTCAGCGGCAATAGTCACAGCGGCAATAGTCACAGCGGCAATAGTCGCAGCGGCAATGGTCACAGCGGCAATAGTCGCAGCGGCAATAGTCGCAGCGGCAATAGTCACAGCGACAACAGTCACAGCGGCAATAGTCACAGCGGCAATGGTCACAGCGGCAATAGTCGCAGCGGCAATAGTCACAGCGACAACAGTCACAGCGGCAATAGTCACAGCGGCAATGGTCACAGCGGCAATAGTCGCAGCGGCAATAGTCACAGCGGCAATAGTCTCAGCGGTAATAGTCTCAGCGGCAATAGTCACAGCGACAACAGTCTCAGCGGCAATAGTCACAGCGGCAATAGTCACAGTGGCAATAGTCTCAGCGGCAATAGTCACAGCGACAACAGTCACAGCGGCAATAGTCACAGCGGCAATGGTCACAGCGCCAATAGTCGCAGCGGCAATAGTCACAGCGGCAATAGTCTCAGCGGTAATAGTCTCAGCGACAATAGTCACAGCGACAATAGTCACAGCGACAATAGTCACAGCGACAATAGTCACAGCGACAATAGTCACAGCGGCAATAGTCTCAGCGGCAATAGTCACAGCGGCAATAGTCACAGTGGCAATAGTCTCAGCGGCAATGGTCACAGTGGCAATAGTCGCATTGGCAATATTCTCAGCGGTAATAGTCTCAGCGGTAATAGTCACAGCGGCAATATTCACATCGGCAATAGTCTCAGCGGCAATAGTCACAGCAGCAATAGTCACAGCGGCAATAGTCACAGCGGCAATAGTCACAGCGGCAATAGTCACAGCGGCAGTGGTCACAGCGGCAATAGCCACAGCGGCAATAGTCACAGCGGCAATAGTCACAGCGGCAGCGGTCACAGCGGCAATAGTCACAGCAGCAATAGTCACAGCGGCAATAGTCACAGCGGCAATAGCCACAGCGGCAATAGTCACAGCGGCAATAGTCACAGAGGCAATAGTCACAGCAGCAATGGTCAAAGCGGCAGTGGTCACAGCGGCAATGGTCACAGCGGCAATAGTCACAGCGGCAATAGTCACAGCGGCAATAGTCACAGCGGCAATAGTCACAGCGACAATAGTCACAGCGGCAATAGTCACAGCGGCAATAGTCACAGCGGCAATAGTCACAGCGACAATAGTCACAGCGACAATAGTCACAGCGACAATAGTCACAGCGGCAATAGTCTCAGCGGCAATAGTCACAGCGGCAATAGTCACAGTGGCAATAGTCTCAGCGGCAATGGTCACAGTGGCAATAGTCGCATTGGCAATATTCTCAGCGGTAATAGTCTCAGCGGTAATAGTCACAGCGGCAATATTCACATCGGCAATAGTCTCAGCGGCAATAGTCACAGCGGCAATAGTCACAGCGGCAATAGTCACAGCGGCAGTGGTCACAGCGGCAATAGCCACAGCGGCAATAGTCACAGCGGCAATAGTCACAGCGGCAGCGGTCACAGCGGCAATAGTCACAGCGGCAATAGTCACAGCGGCAATAGTCACAGCGGCAATAGTCACAGCGGCAGCGGTCACAGCGGCAATAGTCACAGCAGCAATAGTCACAGCGGCAATAGTCACAGCGGCAATAGTCACAGCGGCAATAGTCACAGAGGCAATAGTCACAGCAGCAATGGTCACAGCGGCAGTGGTCACAGCGGCAATGGTCAAAGCGGCAATAGTCACAGCGGCAATAGTCACAGCGGCAATAGTCACAGCGACAATAGTCACAGCGGCAATAGTCACAGCGGCAATAGTCACAGCGGCAATAGTCACAGCGACAATAGTCTCAGCGGCAACAGTCACAGCGGCAATAGTCACAGCGGCAATAGTCTCAGCGGGAATAGTCTCAGCGACAATAGTCACAGAGGCAATAGTCACAGCGACAATAGTCACGGCGACAATAGTCACAGCGGCAATAGTCACAGCGACAATAGTCACAGCGGCAATAGTCTCAGCGGCAATAGTCACAGCGGCAATAGTCACAGCGGCAATAGTCTCAGCGGGAATAGTCTCAGCGGCAATAGTCACAGCGGCAATAGTCACAGCGGCAATAGTCACAGTGGCAATAGTCTCAGCGGCAATGGTCACAGCGGCAATAGTCGCAGCGGCAATAGTCACAGCGGCAATAGTCTCAGCGGTAATAGTCTCAGCGACAATAGTCACAGCGACAATAGTCACAGCGACAATAGTCACAGCGACAATAGTCACAGCGACAATAGTCACAGCGACAATAGTCACAGCGGCAATAGTCTCAGCGGCAATAGTCACAGCGGCAATAGTCACAGTGGCAATAGTCTCAGCGGCAATGGTCACAGTGGCAATAGTCGCATTGGCAATATTCTCAGCGGTAATAGTCTCAGCGGTAATAGTCACAGCGGCAATATTCACATCGGCAATAGTCTCAGCGGCAACAGTCACAGCGGCAATAGTCACAGCGGCAATAGTCACAGCGGCAATAGTCACAGCGGCAATAGTCACAGCGGCAGTGGTCACAGCGGCAATAGCCACAGCGGCAATAGTCACAGCGGCAATAGTCACAGCGGCAGCGGTCACAGCGGCAATAGTCACAGCAGCAATAGTCACAGCGGCAATAGTCACAGCGGCAATAGCCACAGCGGCAATAGTCACAGCGGCAATAGTCACAGAGGCAATAGTCACAGCGGCAATAGTCACAGCGGCAATAGTCACAGCGACAATAGTCACAGCGGCAATAGTCACAGCGGCAATAGTCACAGCGGCAATAGTCACAGCGGCAATAGTCACAGCTACAATAGTCACAGCGACAATAGTCACAGCGACAATAGCAACAGCGGCAATAGTCACAGCGGCAATAGTCACAGCGGCAATAGTCACAGTGGCAGTGGTCACAGCGGCAATAGCCACAGCGGCAATAGTCACAGCGGCAATAGTCACAGCGGCAGCGGTCACAGCGGCAATAGTCACAGCGGCAATAGTCTCAGCGGCAATAGTCTCAGCGGCAATGGTCACAGTGGCAATAGTCGCATTGGCAATATTCTCAGCGGTAATAGTCTCAGCGGTAATAGTCACAGCGGCAATATTCACATCGGCAATAGTCTCAGCGGCAATAGTCACAGCGGCAATAGTCACAGCGGCAATAGTCACAGCGGCAATAGTCACAGCGGCAGTGGTCACAGCGGCAATAGCAACAGCGGCAATAGTCACAGCGGCAATAGTCACAGCGGCAATAGTCACAGTGGCAATAGTCTCAGCGGCAATGGTCACAGCGGCAATAGTCGCAGCGGCAATAGTCACAGCGGCAATAGTCTCAGCGGTAATAGTCTCAGCGACAATAGTCACAGTGACAATAGTCACAGCGACAATAGTCACAGCGACAATAGTCACAGCGGCAATAGTCTCAGCAGCAATAGTCACAGCGGCAATAGTCACAGTGGCAATAGTCTCCGCGGTAATGGTCACAGTGGCAATAGTCGCATTGGCAATAGTCTCAGCGGTAATAGTCTCAGCGGTAATAGTCACAGCGGCAATGGTCACAGCGGAAATAGTCACAGCGGCAATAGTCTCAGCGGCAATAGTCACAGCGGCAATAGTCACAGCGGCAATAGTCTCAGCGGGAATAGTCACAGCGGCAATGGTCACAGCGGCAATAGTCACAGCGGCAACAGTCACAGCGGCAATGGTCACAGCGGCAATAGTCACAGCGGCAATAGTCACAGCGACAATAGTCTCAGCGGCAACAGTCACAGCGGCAATAGTCAAAGCGGCAATAGTCTCAGCGGGAATAGTCTCAGCGACAATAGTCACAGAGGCAATAGTCACAGCGACAATAGTCACGGCGACAATAGTCACAGCGGCAATAGTCACAGCGACAATAGTCACAGCGACAATAGTCACAGCGGCAATAGTCTCAGCGGCAATAGTCACAGCGGCAATAGTCACAGTGGCAATAGTCTCAGCGGCAATGGTCACAGCGGCAATAGTCGCAGCGGCAATAGTCACAGCGGCAATAGTCTCAGCGGCAATAGTCACAGCGGCAGCGGTCACAGCGACAATAGTCACAGCAGCAATAGTCTCAGCGGCAATGGTCACAGAGGCAATAGTCGCAGCGGCAATAGTCACAGCGGCAATAGTCTCAGCGGTAATAGTCTCAGCGACAATAGTCGCATTGGCAATAGTCTCAGCGGTAATAGTCTCAGCGGTAATAGTCACAGCGGCAATAGTCACAGCGGCAATAGTCACAGCGGCAGTGGTCACAGCGGCAATAGCAACAGCGGCAATAGTCACAGCGGCAATAGTCACAGCGGCAATAGTCACAGTGGCAATAGTCTCAGCGGCAATGGTCACAGCGGCAATAGTCGCAGCGGCAATAGTCACAGCGGCAATAGTCTCAGCGGTAATAGTCTCAGCGACAATAGTCACAGTGACAATAGTCACAGCGACAATAGTCACAGCGACAATAGTCACAGCGGCAATAGTCTCAGCAGCAATAGTCACAGCGGCAATAGTCACAGTGGCAATAGTCTCCGCGGTAATGGTCACAGTGGCAATAGTCGCATTGGCAATAGTCTCAGCGGTAATAGTCTCAGCGGTAATAGTCACAGCGGCAATGGTCACAGCGGAAATAGTCACAGCGGCAATAGTCTCAGCGGCAATAGTCACAGCGGCAATAGTCACAGCGGCAATAGTCTCAGCGGGAATAGTCACAGCGGCAATGGTCACAGCGGCAATAGTCACAGCGGCAACAGTCACAGCGGCAATGGTCACAGCGGCAATAGTCACAGCGGCAATAGTCACAGCGACAATAGTCTCAGCGGCAACAGTCACAGCGGCAATAGTCAAAGCGGCAATAGTCTCAGCGGGAATAGTCTCAGCGACAATAGTCACAGAGGCAATAGTCACAGCGACAATAGTCACGGCGACAATAGTCACAGCGGCAATAGTCACAGCGACAATAGTCACAGCGACAATAGTCACAGCGGCAATAGTCTCAGCGGCAATAGTCACAGCGGCAATAGTCACAGTGGCAATAGTCTCAGCGGCAATGGTCACAGCGGCAATAGTCGCAGCGGCAATAGTCACAGCGGCAATAGTCTCAGCGGCAATAGTCACAGCGGCAATAGTCACAGTGGCAATAGTCTCAGCGGAAATGGTCACAGTGGCAATAGTCGCATTGGCAATAGTCTCAGCGGTAATAGTCTCAGCGGTAATAGTCACAGCGGCAATGGTCACAGCGGCAATAGTCACAGCGGCAATGGTCACAGCGGCAATAGTCACAGCGGCAATGGTCACAGCGGAAATAGTCACAGCGGCAATAGTCACAGCGGCAATAGTCACAGCGGCAATGGTCACAGCGGCAATAGTCACAGCGGCAATAGTCACAGCGGCAATAGTCACAGCGGCAACAGTCACAGCGGCAATGGTCACAGCGGCAATAGTCACAGCGGCAATAGTCACAGCGACAATAGTCTCAGCGGCAACAGTCACAGCGGCAATAGTCACAGCGGCAATAGTCTCAGCGGGAATAGTCTCAGCGACAATAGTCACAGCGACAATAGTCACAGCGACAATAGTCACAGCGACAATAGTCACAGCGGCAATAGTCACAGCGGCAATAGTCACAGCGGCAGCGGTCACAGCGACAATAGTCACAGCAGCAATAGTCTCAGCGGCAATGGTCACAGAGGCAATAGTCGCAGCGGCAATAGTCACAGCGGCAATAGTCTCAGCGGTAATAGTCTCAGCGACAATAGTCGCATTGGCAATAGTCTCAGCGGTAATAGTCTCAGCGGTAATAGTCACAGCGGCAATATTCACATCGGCAATAGTCTCAGCGGCAATAGTCACAGCGGCAATAGTCACAGCGGCAATAGTCACAGCGGCAATAGTCACAGCGGCAGAGGTCACAGCGGCAATAGTCAGAGCAGCAATTATCACAGCGGCAATAGTCACAGCGGCAATAGCCACAGCGGCAATAGTCAAAGCGGCAATGGTCACATCGGCAGCGGTCACAGCAGCAATAGTCACAGCGGCAATGGTCACAGCGGCAATGGTCACAGCGGCAATAGTCACAGCGGCAATAGTCACAGCGACAATAGTCACAGCAGCAATAGTCACAGCGGCAATGGTCACAGCGGCAGCGATCACAGCGGCAGCGGTCACAGCGGCAATGGTCACAGCGGAAATAGTCACAGCGGCAATAGTCACAGCGGCAATAGTCACAGCGGCAATAGTCACAGCGGCAATAGTCACAGCGGCAATGGTCACAGCGGCAATAGTCACAGCGGCAATGGTCACAGCGGCAATGGTCACAGCGACAATAGTCACAGCGGAAATAGTCTCAGCGGCAATAGTCACAGCGGCAATAGTCACAGTGGCAATAGTCTCAGCGGCAATGGTCACAGCGGCAATAGTCGCAGCGGCAATAGTCACAGCGGCAATAGTCTCAGCGGTAATAGTCTCAGCGACAATAGTCACAGCGACAATAGTCACAGCGGCAATAGTCTCAGCGGCAATAGTCACAGCGGCAATAGTCACAGTGGCAATAGTCTCAGCGGCAATGGTCACAGTGTCAATAGTCGCATTGGCAATAGTCTCAGCGGTAATAGTCTCAGCGGTAATAGTCACAGCGGCAATGGTCACAGCGGCAATAGTCACAGCGGCCATGGTCACAGCGGCAATAGTCACAGCGGCAATGGTCACAGCGGAAATAGTCACAGCGGCAATAGTCACAGTGGCAATAGTCACAGCGGCAATAGTCACAGCGGCAATAGTCACAGCGGCAATGGTCACAGCGGCAATAGTCACAGCGGCAACAGTCACAGCGGCAATGGTCACAGCGGCAATAGTCACAGCGGCAATAGTCACAGCGACAATAGTCTCAGCGGCAACAGTCACAGCGGCAATAGTCACAGCGGCAATAGTCTCAGCGGGAATAGTCTCAGCGACAATAGTCACAGAGGCAATAGTCACAGCGACAATAGTCACGGCGACAATAGTCACAGCGGCAATAGTCACAGCGACAATAGTCACAGCGACAATAGTGACAGCGGCAATAGTCTCAGCGGCAATAGTCACAGCGGCAATAGTCACAGTGGCAATAGTCTCAGCGGCAATGGTCACAGCGGCAATAGTCGCAGCGGCAATAGTCACAGCGGCAATAGTCTCAGCGGCAATAGTCACAGCGGCAATAGTCACAGTGGCAATAGTCTCAGCGGCAATGGTCACAGTGGCAATAGTCGCATTGGCAATAGTCTCAGCGGTAATAGTCTCAGCGGTAATAGTCACAGCGGCAATGGTCACAGCGGCAATAGTCACAGCGGCAATGGTCACAGCGGCAATAGTCACAGCGGCAATGGTCACAGCGGAAATAGTCACAGCGGCAATAGTCACAGCGGCAATAGTCACAGCGGCAATAGTCACAGCGGCAATAGTCACAGCAGCAATGGTCACAGCGGCAATAGTCACAGCGGCAATAGTCTCAGCGGCAATAGTCACAGCAGCAATAGTCACAGCGGCAATGGTCACAGCGGCAATGGTCACAGCGGCAATAGTCACAGCGGCAATAGTCACAGCGACAATAGTCACAGCGGCAATAGTCACAGCGGCAATGGTCACAGCGGCAGCGGTCACAGCGGCAGCGGTCACAGCGGCAATGGTCACAGCGGAAATAGTCACAGCGGCAATATTCACAGCGGCAATAGTCACAGCGGCAATAGTCACAGCGGCAATAGTCACAGCGGCAATGGTCACAGCGGCAATGGTCACAGCGGCAATAGTCACAGCGGCAATGGTCACAGCGGCAATGGTCACAGCGGCAATAGTCACAACGGCAATGGTCACAGCGGCAATGGTCACAGCGGCAATAGTCACAGCGGCAATGGTCACAACGGCAATGGTCACAGCGGCAATAGTCACAGCGGCAACAGTCACAGCGGCAACGGTCACAGCGGCAATAGTCACAGCGGCAATAGTCACAGCGGCAATAGTCACAGCGGCAATAGTCACAGCGGCAATAGTCACAGCGGCAATGGTCACAGCGGCAATAGTCACAGCGGCAATAGTCACAGCGGCAATAGTCACAGCGGCAATAGTCACAGCGGCAATGGTCACAGCGGCAATGGTCACAGCGGCAATTGTCACAGCGGCAATAGTCACAGCGGCAATGGTCACAGTGGCAATAGTCACAGCGGCAATAGTCACAGCGGCAATAGTCACAGCGGCAATAGTCACAGCGGCAATGGTCACAGCGGCAATAGTCACAGCGGCAATGGTCACAGCGGCAATGGTCACAGCGGCAATAGTCACAGCGGCAATGGTCACAGCGGCAATGGTCACAGCGGCAATAGTCACAGCGGCAATGGTCACAACGGCAATGGTCACAGCGGCAATAGTCACAGCGGCAATGGTCACAGCGGCAATAGTCACAGCGGCAATGGTCACAGCGGCAATAGTCACAGCGGCAATGGTCACAGCGGCAATGGTCACAGCGGCAATAGTCACAGCGGCAATAGTCACAGCGGCAATAGTCACAGCGGCAATAGTCACAGCGGCAATAGTCTCAGCGGGAATAGTCTCAGCGGCAATGGTCACAGCGGCAATAGTCACAGCGGCAATGGTCACAGCGGCAATAGTCACAGCGGCAATGGTCACAGCGGAAATAGTCACAGCGGCAATAGTCACAGCGGCAATAGTCACAGCGGCAATAGTCACAGCGGCAATAGTCACAGCGGCAATGGTCACTGCGGCAATAGTCACAGCGGCAATAGTCACAGCGGCAATAGTCACAGCGGCAATAGTCACAGCGGCAATAGTCTCAGCGGGAATAGTCTCAGCGACAATAGTCACAGCGACAATAGTCACAGCGACAATAGTCACAGCGACAATAGTCACAGCGACAATAGTCACAGCGGCAATAGTCTCAGCGGCAATAGTCACAGCGGCAATAGTCACAGTGGCAATAGTCTCAGCGGCAATGGTCACAGCGGCAATAGTCGCAGCGGCAATAGTCACAGCGGCAATAGTCTCAGCGGTAATAGTCTCAGCGACAATAGTCACAGCGACAATAGTCACAGCGACAATAGTCACAGCGGCAATAGTCTCAGCGGCAATAGTCACAGCGGCAATAGTCACAGCGGCAATAGTCTCAGCGGCAATAGTCGCATTGGCAATAGTCTCAGCGGTAATAGTCTCAGCGGTAATAGTCACAGCGGTAATAGTCACAGCGGCAATGGTCACAGCGGCAATAGTCGCATTGGCAATAGTCTCAGCGGTAATAGTCTCAGCGGTAATAGTCACAGCGGCAATATTCACATCGGCAATAGTCTCAGCGGCAATAGTCACAGCGGCAATAGTCACAGCGGCAATAGTCACAGCGGCAATAGTCACAGCGGCAGTGGTCACAGCGGCAATAGCCACAGCGGCAATAGTCACAGCGGCAATAGTCACAGCAGCAATAGTCACAGCGGCAATAGTCACAGCGGCAATAGCCACAGCGGCAATAGTCACAGCGGCAATGGTCACAGCGGCAATAGTCACAGCGGCAATGGTCACAGCGGCAGCGGTCACAGCGGCAGCGGTCACAGCGGCAATGGTCACAGCGACAATAGTCACAGCGACAATAGTCACAGCGGCAATAGTCACAGCGGCAATAGCCACATCGGCAATAGTCACAGCGGCAATGGTCACAGCGGCAGCGGTCACAGCGGCAGCGGTCGCAGCGGCAATGGTCACAGCGGCAATAGTCACAGCGGCAATAGTCACAGCGGCAATATTCACAGCGGTAATGGTCACAGCGGCAATAGTCACAGCGGCAATAGTCACAGCGGCAATGGTCACAGCGGCAATAGTCACAGCGGCAATAGTCACAGCGGCAATAGTCACAGCGGCAATAGTCACAGCGGCAATGGTCACAGCGGCAATAGTCACAGCGGCAATGGTCACAGCGGCAATAGTCACAGCGGCAATGGTCACAGCGGAAATAGTCACAGCGGCAATAGTCACAGCGGCAATAGTCACAGCGGCAAAAGTCACAGCGGCAATAGTCACAGCGGCAATGGTCACAGCGGCAATAGTCACAGCGGCAATGGTCACAGCGGCAATAGTCACAGCGGCAATGGTCACAGCGGCAATGGTCACAGCGGCAATAGTCACAGCGGCAATGGTCACAACGGCAATGGTCACAGCGGCAATAGTCACTGCGGCAATGGTCACAGCGGCAATAGTCACAGCGGCAATGGTCACAGCGGCAATAGTCACAGCGGCAATGGTCACAGCGGCAATGGTCACAGCGGCAATAGTCACAGAGGCAATGGTCACAGCGGCAATAGTCACAGAGGCAATGGTCACAGCGGCAATAGTCACAGCGGCAATGGTCACAGCGGCAATAGTCACAGCGGCAATGGTCACAGCGGCAATGGTCACAGCGGCAATAGTCACAGCGGCAATGGTCACAGCGGCAATGGTCACAGCGGCAATAGTCACAGCGGCAATGGTCACAGCGGCAATAGTCACAGCGGCAATAGTCACAGCGGCAATGGTCACAGCGGCAATAGTCACAGCGGCAATGGTCACAACGGCAATGGTCACAGCGGCAATAGTCACAGCGGCAATGGTCACAGCGGCAATAGTCACAGCGGCAATGGTCACAGCGGCAATAGTCACGGCGGCAATAGTCACAGCGGCAATGGTCACAGCGGCAATAGTCACAGCGGCAATGGTCACAGCGGCAATAGTCACAGCGGCAATGGTCACAGCGGCAATAGTCACAGCGGCAACTGTCACAGCGGCAACAGTCACGGCGGCAATAGTCACAGCGGCAATAGTCACAGCGGCAATAGTCACAGCGGCAATAGTCACAGCGGCAATAGTCACAGCGGCAATAGTCACAGTGGCAATAGTCACAGCGGCAATGGTCACAGCGGCAACAGTCACAGCGGCAATGGTCACAGCGGCAATAGTCACAGCGGCAACAGTCACAGCGGCAACAGTCACAGCGGCAATAGTCACAGCGGCCAGCCCGAGTGGAGCCGCCTTCGGCTGCTGACGAACCCAAACTGCGACGTTTGATTTGCTAGACCGGAGCTCTACCACTGAACAAAAGCTTTGGTAACCACTTTGCAATATCCTTAGAACTGTTTAAAAAATAAACAGTGATAAATTCGTGAAAGCAGCTTTCATGTTCATAGTATGTTTTATTTATTAAGTCGATCTTTTTATTACTTGCTTTCATACGTTGGTACTTAAACTTGAATATATAAACATTACACTAATTAAAAGGGTATATGGTTGCAATTTACTAGGTGAAGCACTATAAGTAAATGCATTGGCAGTGATACCCCACTCGTGATTGTAGCAACAATTCAATTAACTCTGGGACCTTCGAGAGCAAAGTCCCCACCACCAGCAGGCCGAGTGTTTACAATGCTTCAAACATAATTTCTTTAAATTTCTTCTTGAAAACTGAACGAATATTTATGATTATATCCACTTTGGGATCTTCAGTTTAAATTCACGCATTTCATGGACAGCATGTGATGATTTGGTTGAGCTTAGCCAAGATAATGTCACAGCTTTGGGAATCTTAACAAAACTAACAAATCTTATATCCAATCGATTTAATTTACGAGTTTAAATGGAACCATTTAGGGAATTAAATAAAACTCTGGCCATAGTAGTGAGATTTCCTTATAACACTTCAATTTTGCAAAGCCATTAAAAACTGTTTATTTACCCTTGAAAATCGTTTACTATGACTTTTCCTTGTGGGTTTGAACTGGATTTATAATAATTATGTGCCATTGTTATTTATTGGTTACTATTTTTAGAGTAGAATTTTAGGACAAAATAACTTATTACCTAATATTTCAAATTTAAATTTTAATTGTTAAATTGCAGTTAAAAAGTAAAATACTGCCATCCACTTCTCACTAGGTCTAAGAAAAAATATCACTTTTTCATTAGGCCTATAATAAAGCTGAACAAGGATTTCCAACAAGCTGGACATGTATCCAAATGAAATTTTTTTCCAAATGAGTGGTGACATTTTAATAGGGATTTACGTTTGGTAAATTATTCTATTACAACCATTTGTTGGTTTTGTGGTATACAGAGCTTAGATAAAAATCAAAAGCCCTAATAAATAAGTGTATTTACTGTAAACTTAAATTTTTTTAAACGTTTCATATCCTCATGACCTCATGACACTTACATCATACAATATCTATGTTTTCTTTAAAATAAATGCAAAATCTGTAGGGGCGTATTTTTAAGGAGGAATCGACAGTGAAACAAAACAAGCTTGTTTGCAATATAAACGTTAACGCATCCTCCTGAACTTCCGGCGAACGTTTCCATATTGTAGATATAGGGAGTTGTTTTATTCCGTTGACGCAGTCGTTAGTGAACCTAGAGTAGTTTACTTAGAGGATAAATTTGATTTTGGAAATTTAAAACAATTATTTACCTTCTGAAAAAAGTATACCTTTTTTGTAAATTTACCTTTTTGGACTAATATTTTTGGACTAATATATGTATTTCTTTAACTAATTCATGATTTAAAACATTAATTAAACAAATTCAACTAATCAACGAGCTTTTCTGAAATAGCTAAGTATTAAAACTGACCTCGAAATAAGATCCAAAACACTTTTTTATCATCTTCTATACATTATTTTGGTATATACTACTCTCTCCTCACTCTCTTGAAATCAGTGTCCAAACTCCTTTACCAAGATCCTTAAACATCTGAATGGGTGTTCCAGTTATCGGTCGTAAAAACATCCAAGACCATGGATTAAATTCAAAATTTTTGAGGGGAGCTCTGGAAAAAACATTTTGTGGTAAGCTTGGACTGGACGACCCAACGCAGGACCTCTCCGCTGTGGTAGGCTTGGACTAGACGACCTAACGCTGGATCTCTCCACTGTTATAGGCTTGGACTAGACGACCTAACGCTGGATCTCTCCACTGTGATAGGCTTGGACTAGACGACCTAACGCTGGATCTCTCCACTGTGGTAGGCTTGGACTAGACGACCTAACGCTGGATCTCTCCTCTGTGGTAGGCTTGGACTAGACGACCTAACGTAGAATCTCTCCATTGTGGTAGGCTTGGACTAAACGACCTTACGCTGGATATCTCCACTGTGATAGGCTTGGACTAGGCGACCTAACGCTGGATCTCTCCACTGTAGTAGGCTTGGATTGGACGACCCAACGCAGGACCTCTCCGCTGTGGTAGGCTTGGACTAGACGACCTAACGCTGGATCCCTCCACTCACTGTGATAGGCTTGGACTAGACGACCTATCGCTGGATATCTCCACTGTGGTAGGCTTGGACTAGACGACCTAACGCTGGATCTCTCCGCTATGGTAGGCTTGGACTAGACGACCTAACGCTGGATCTCTCCGCTGTGGTAGGCTTGGACTAGACGACCTAACGCTGGATCTCTCTACTGTGGTAGGCTTGGACTAGACGACCTAACCCTGGATCTCTCCACTGTAATAGGCTTGGACTAGACGACCTAACGCTGGATCTCTCCACTGTAGTAGGCTTGGACTGGACGACCCAACGCTGGATCTCTCCACTGTGGTAGGCTTGGACTGGACGACCCAACGCTGGATCTTTCCACTGTGGTAGGCTTGGACTGGACGACCCAACGCTGGATCTCTCCACTGTGGTAGGCTTGTACTGACGACCCAACGCTGGATCTCTCCACTGTGGTAGGCTTGGACTGGACGACCCAACGCTGGATCTTTCCACTGTGGTAGGCTTGGACTGGACGATCCAACGCAGGATCTTTCCACTGTGGTAGGCTTGGACTGGACGACCCAACGCTGGATCTCTCCACTGTGGTAGGCTTGGACTGGACGACCCAACGCTGGATCTCTCCACTGTGGTAGGCTTGGACTGGACGACCCAACGCTGGATCTGTCCACTGTGGTAGGCTTGGACTGGACGACCCAACGCTGGATCTGTCCACTGTGGTAGGCTTGGACTGGACGACCCAACGCTGGATCTCTCCACTGTGGTAGGCTTGGACTGGACGACCCAACGCTGGATCTCTCCACTGTGGTAGGCTTGGACTGGACGACCCAACGCTGGATCTCTCCACTGTGGTAGGCTTGGACTGGACGACCCAGCGCTGTATCTCTCCACTGTGGTAGGCTTGGACTGGACGACCCAACGCTAGATCTCTCCACTGTGGTAGGCTTGGACTGGACGACCCAACGCTGGATCTCTCCACTGTGGTAGGCTTGGACTGGACGACCCAACGCTGGATCTGTCCACTGTGGTAGGCTTGGACTTGAAGACCCAACGCAGGATCTCTCCACTGTGGTAGGCTTGGACTGGACGACCCAACGCTGGATCTCTCCACTGTGGTAGGCTTGGACTGGACGACCCAACGCTGGATCTCTCCACTGTGGTAGGCTTGGACTGGACGACCCAACGCTGGATCTCTCCACTGTGGTAGGCTTGGGCTGGACGACAAAGAAGTAGTTTATTTATATGTGGATTTCATGGCGGAAACATATATAATACATATAATATATATATTATATATTGTGTATTATATATATTGTTATTATATATATATATATATATATATATATATGTTGTGTGTGTGTGTGTGTGTGTGTGTGTGTGTGTGTGTGTGTGTGTGTGTATGTGTGTATTTGTGTATCACGTACGAGATTATTTCCAATCAGCCAAGCAGCACAAATATGTGTATCATTTACATAACATAATTAATTACTCAATAATTACCTCCAAAGGAGGTAAACCCGGTACTGGGGCAACCTGAAGTTTCTGGTTTTTTGTGTGTGTGTTGCATATATTTGTGCTGCTTCCAAATAATTTTGAACATGAGACACACAAGCACACGCATATATATATGACCCAACGCAATATACACAGCACACATCCCCTCATTTGGTGGGGTTGATATATATATATATATATATATATTTACTGTTTAATTTTTGATACGTTTGATCTGCTATATGAGACGACATATTCACTTTGCGAAGGTAAATATTTAATGTCAGCATTAGGAGGAATAAGCCGATTACAAATCCAATACGAAAAACGGAAATTGATACGAATCCAAATATAAATTGATACGAGTGTTACCGACGGATTTACCTCAATATTATCGGTTTATTTACCCCCATATTATCTCCAGATCGAGCATTCATTACTGAAGCTTCCCATTCACCGGCGAATATATACACCTGTAAATGAAGTGCTTTACTTGATTTTTGCGAATTTACAAAATGTTGCAATCGTCTAATTTTGAAGGGGGAGGTATTTTTCATTAGCTTAAAGATGGTAACATAATCTTGATTCGTTACAAGTGGTATTTAATTTCAGAATACAGATTATTTTAATGATAAAGCATTGTTAATACAAATTATTAAAAGGTTAATTTCAAAATACAGTAGCCTTTGAAATAATATATATGAAATAATTCATTTCTTCATTCTATTAATTAAGTTATATATAATATAACTTTATATAAAAATTAATATGAAAATTGCGTAATCCTTGTAGGTGAATCTGATAAAATTATGTTAAGTCACATTTGTATTTTATGTTTTATATATATATAAAGCCCAAAATACCCGAAACTTATGAGATAACCACAAGTCCGACACCCATAAACCCCATACTTGAGTGAAAGGCGAAAATAAATTCTAGGAAAAACATTACTATTTTGATGAAAGCTCCGCTGAGAACACACATTTTAAGAAAAGGGCTAAAAAGCCGTTTCATATGTTTTATTTATTTTTTATTTGTTTGCTTTTTCCTAGTGAAGAGAGACACCCATCAGCTTGTTTCACATAATATAGAAAATAGATTAAATCCGCTAGTAAGTGGTTTGTATATTTTGACAATATTGACAACGTAAAATCCCGTTTTGTTCATATACGTGCCCCTCTGGCCTAGAATAATGTTTCATAAGATACTCTTTTTTAAGTATGCATATCTATAAATTATATTATAATAATATTATATTAACAGACCCAATTAACTAAAATTTTGAAACATTATTTAGTTTATCTTGGATCGTTTCGTGTAATGTTTACTGTCAACTGCCAAATATAAATTTCAAAAATTATTTTAAACAAGTTTTTCTAATTTACAAAACCACTGAAAAAATTGCTGTCATTTTCCGAAGGTAAGTACTGTAGTTAACTGACTTTTTCTGATGGTTTGCTATACATAAAATTTCATGGTTTACGTGTCAACTATTATACTTGATGGAATTATTATTAATTTAAAATATATATAGTTAAAATCAATTAATTGCCATGTTTAAGTGGTCTGAGAAAACAGAACCTTAACACTCGCTTGAACACGGGAAACCAATTTATAAATGTATCACAAAGAAAGAAATAAGAATTTGTATTCGATACTATTGTTACCTTGAAAATTACTTTCATATTCTTAACGCCTCAATGGAAAGTGGCCATTATAGAATCCTTTTCGATTCTTTGTTCAATAGAAGCACGTGGACCACCAATTTAACTAGATCTTTTACGAACAAAATGCCAGTCATTATGTGTTATTTATTATTTTATGATACAATAACTTTGAAAAAACCTTTAACAAAAACCGATACTTTTATTTTATTATGAATGAAATTCTATTGGTCAGTTATGTCGTAGCGTTAGGTTTCGTTTCACATAAACTAAGTTCACTTATCCTCGTTAAAAAACATGCATGTAATTTCGTTTTGCGTTCAAAAAAATGTTTTTGGGAAAATATACTGTACATGCAGTTTGCCGGAGGAATTTAAATGTAAATACTAGTTCAATAAATTTCAATATTTATTGCAGCTTAATTATTTTATTTACAATTAATTGATTGAGCCACGTGTATGATTCCAAATGAATATTTTACGCGGTAAATTCAAAGTAAATTTACAGCTCATATTTCGACTCGTAATAAGTTAAAATTTAACAGTTATGTAACCAGAAATTTGTGGCATGGTATTGAAAGACCCATTTGCTGTAAACCTTTTTTGTCATGCAGTTTTCCAGCTGCGTAGGAAACTCTTATTTCATCCTTGACTACATTGAATCTGCTAAGGATTCGGTTGTTCGAAAGATTTCCTTAAAATAATGAATGACAGAGAATCCTATAAAATTGTAATTTCAAAATCACAAAAAACTATTTTGAAGCTTAAAAAAGCATTTTATAAAATGTTGATTTATGGTGGCATTGAAACGCTGCTAAATAGTTACACATATTACTCATTTTAAGTAAAAAAGAAGCCCCAAATAAAAAAAATCGAACGATTGGTAAGATAAATTAAATAACTTAAGCCATCTTATTTTGACATAAGACACTGACGCCCCTTGGTGCGCACTTCAAGTGAAAGTGAACAGAGGAAGACGTAGAATGGATGAGAGAATCTTTTAGATCCTTCAAAAATCAAAGATCATTTGAATGATTCGACAGGGTCCTTAAGCGGGCGGATACGGACTGCTCCCCATTGGGCGCTTACGACAGGGACATTCGGACTGCTCCCCCTTGGGCGCTTGCGACAGGGACATTCGGACTGCTCCCCCTTGGGCGCTTGCGACAGGGACATTCGGACTGCTCCCCCTTGGGCGCTTACGACAGGGACATACGGACTGCTCCCCATTTAGCGCTTGCGACAGGGACATACGGACTGCTCCCCATTTGGCGCTTGCGACAGGGACATACGGACTGCTCCCCATTTGGCGCTTGCGACAGGGACATACGGACTGCTCCCCATTGGGCGCTTGCGACAGGGACATATGGACTGCTCCCCCTTGGACGCTTGCGACAAGGACATACGGACTGCTCCCCATTTGGCGCTTGCGACAAGGACATACGGACTGCTCCCCCTTGGACGCTTACGACAGGGACATTCGGACTGCTCCCCCTTGGACGCTTGCGACAGGGACATTCGGACTGCTCCCCCTTGGGCGCTTACGACAGGGACATTCGGACTGCTCCTCCTTGGACGCTTGCGACAGGGACATTCGGACTGCTCCCCCTTGGACGCTTGCGACAGGGACATTCGGACTGCTCCCCCTTGGGCGCTTAGGCGACAGGGACATTCGGACTGCTCCCCCTTGGACGCTTGCGACAGGGACATTCGGACTGCTCCCCATTGGGCGCTTGCGTCAGGGACATACGGACTACTCCCCCTTGGGCGCTTACGACAGGGACATACGGACTGCTCCCCCTTGGGCGCTTGCGAAGGGACATGCGGATTGCTCCCTTTTGCCGTTGGAACGCCTCCTAGACGTGACTGTAAAAATATTAGTACAAATAATTGTCATGACGTTTTGCGATAAGGGGGTTGTTGTTTTCTATCGCAATAACCAACAGAGATTAGAAGTGTAAAGTATATATCTTTGTTTACTTATATTTTCGGAAACGTCTGATGATCTTAAAAACATTGGTAGAAAAGCGAATCTGGATAACTATATTTTTGGAAAGGTTTCCTCGTAGTGAAACCCCTAAGAGCCTTCCCTACATTCACATTAATTTATACATTATAAATTACATTCACATTAACCTGATTTATATTTCTATTATCAACTAAATCTAGATAAATTTCCAACATAAGTATTATAACTGAATTACAAATGTTCCAGACATAACTGTATTATGAACGATTGCATGGAATCCAGGACTTGTTAGTGCAGCCTACTATAACTTATAGTTTACGTAGTTTCACAGTGACAACATTTTATGATTTAATGTAGATTTTGAATTAATTATTTACTCAACATATGCTTAAAAACATTAGCTATATTACAGTGTAGGCCTATTACACGATTTGATTGGATGAGGTATGAATCTCGTATCAAGTAATTATAAATTAAATTTATGCGGTAGAGCTCACTTGCTGATCAGGCAAGGTAAGTGTTTTGAAAGAGTACAGTCTCGTTTAGAAATATTGACAAGCATTCAAACACGGCATGGGGGAGCAATCCGTAAGCCGCTATTTGTATCTGCGAACGGGGTTAATCAAAGCCAAGAGAACGATGAAGTTACAGTCCACGCAAAATTACATGTCCAGGCCTACGTAAATCCAATGCTAATATTATCATTAGTCTTATTGGCGGGCCGGGGCACTTAATTTGAACTGACCTATAACATTCGTTTTAACGGAGATGCTAAGAGATAATGCGAAATGTTACGTGCTTCTAGTTTCCTCCTGAGCTGTGAAAAATCAGTACTAGTAGTTATTATTCCTTGCATATAATTTATTCCATTTTAGCGAATTTCCCCTATAGGGAAGAACCTGTTACGTAGTACTCGTGGTAAGACCTAAGCTCGAGACCATGATAACTATTCATTTTGGGGCCCCCAGAAGCAAAAAAACACTATTCGTTCATTTGCATGAATATATATATATATATATATATATGTGTGTGTGTGTGTGTGTGTGTGTTTTTAAGCACGATAAATCGCGTAAAAATGGTCCGCGATCTTAATGAAATTTGGCATGGACGTGTGAAGTAGTAATTATTCGGACAAGTTCGTAAGCCAGCCCGATCGGGCTACCGGAACGGGGGGTAAAAGGGGGTAAACCCCTCTAAAAATGAGTTTTTTACATATAAAAAAAGAATTATCAAATTTTTGTTAGCACCATTGTATTCAGCTCAAAAAAAATTTAGTATTTCAATCACTGCTCTATGTCTATTGGTTGCCAAGATATTGAAGATGGTAAATACAGTACTGTACGTTGTCCCAATGTTATCCTTATGGGAAATAAGTAAAATTCTATATCTTGGTTATTTCTCAACATATCTTGATAAAACTTGGTAAATGCCTTCTTCTAGTTCAGATCTACTAAATACTGAAGTAAAACCACCCAGTTTTAATATACCCGCAGCAGCATACTCATTTCCCATGTTATTATTATGGGGCTTGCAAAAACATGTCAAATCTCGCTATGTTGGATTGAAATATGTTGTTTTGCATTTGAAATTCGCTGAGTATGCAGGTCTGCTGCAGCGGGGGTATTTAGATTCTCATAAATTAAACTCAACTGAATTGTATAGACAACACTTTGAGGAGCATTCTTTGATTCCCCCTTTTAAGTGGCGTCGTATTCCACTTTAGACATAATATACGAATAAAACCTAAGGTAATAAATAGTATATTTCATTACAAGGACCTAAAGTGACGCTTTTCGTACAAGGTCAAGTTTTACAACCGAGGCTGTAAGCCGAGGTTGAAAAATGACCGAGTAACGAAAAGCAGCTTTAGGTCCGTGTGATGAACTATATTTTTCGTTATATTGCTCAATACAATACGTAAACTACTTAAGAAAACCAAAATGTTACAGCTTATTTACCTTTAAAGATGCCTTCAAAAGATGCCACCGTCTTGTTCTTGCTATTTGAAGCAATCAGCTGATTGTCTGTTTCATTTGTGTTAGGGTAGACTGACAACAATGAACAACTATCGACGTATCGAACGCATGTAATAATCGATTGGTTAAATGAGCGAGTTTCACAAATTGATTTAACTGACAACAATGAATGTTTCGATTATTTTTGTAATCGAATGAATATTGTTCGATTATTACGACGTACTCGGCACTTTTTGACTTTTATAGTCCTAGGACTATAAAGAGTCAGCTGGTATCGAGTACATCAGCTTTTAATTCCTAGGAATAAATTGAGAGTATTTAGGTCCGGAAAACATGCATTTAAAACATCTGTTTTTGAAGCAGTATAACGAAAAACCTATTATAATCCTCCATCATGAATATGCAGCTTAGTTGGTTTGTTGCAAGGATGGGACTACGGAGTTTTTATATAAAGCTGTTGGTCCCTACAACATTAATCAATGTTATATACATTTTAAGGACCACAAATATCGGTGTATGAACCGATATGGACCAATAATGAAGCAGTCGAGCACCACCGCGATTTAATTAAAACGCTGTTGATATTGCACTAGTAATTAATAAAAAAAAATCTTCCAACGGCTTTGAGCTTTTGTTGTAACAGACTGCTAGATTTAACAACGTTCTTGCTAATACAAGATTGATTCAAATCAAGATATTGCTCGATAAGCAATTTGTTTATCGTACAGAGAGTGGAAAAAATATCTGAAAATTAAAATAAAAGCTGCATAAAAGGATTTACAATTGGCGTTAAGGTTATCAATATATTCTACTAGTTCATCTTCATCTGTTGCAACATATAATACTCTACAATTGGCAAGGTAAGGCAGTTCACAAATCCCCATTGTAGTAATGACGGGAAAATATTCTCCAGAACACGTTAAACTTTTCCTCTCTAAATGTTAAAAACTTATCGAATTTGGTACTGTAGTCTTTAAGTGACAAACAAATATTTTGTTATGACAAGTACTTTTTTATTTGAACTGATTAAATTTAAATATTGCTATCGCACCTACCTACTAAAACCACAGGATTTCAAACCAACGCAATAACACAATAACCTACATTAGTATATTTTATATTCAAAACACATAAGAATATATATTTTTGATACACAAATCATTTAATGAGGACTTTATCCTGGAGTTTTCCATTTAAATAATTTTATTTTAAAACGTATTTAGTTGTATTCCCACAAATAATTATTACTCGTGTTCAATCTACTTAGAAGTTGCCATGGTTACGGGCGCGCAAATAAAGCTTACAGTTATTTTCTAAAAGCTTATGTTTAGGTTAAACTGTGATTATTAAGGTTATTTGAATTAGATTTCATTAGAGATATCCATTATGCATGTTAAAATAATAATACACAGGTCTATAATTTTATGACTTTCTCAGACCGTACAAAAATAATTATAATTCCAACAGAAGGCTAATCTCAACTTTTCATCTTTCATACAAATATCCATAATCACATAGGTAAAAGTTAGAATAAAAGTATACTGTTTTGAGTTCTTAACGTACAGTTAATAATTTACTAAAGTTTCTAAGACTGGAATTTGTATTTAAAAGTGGAAAAACGATAGAACAAGTTTTGTAATTGTTTTTAACTTGCAAAGAAACTGCAGGTAATACCGTAAAAATAAGTTAAAAGTTCAGTCCAAAGTTAGAGATTCAGAGTTTCTTTTCCTTCGATAATTTTTGTATCAGCTATAACGATTTAATTTTAAACTCACTCTTAAATAAGCCTAAAATCTACTTGTATTTATCTTTAAAAGTTTAATATTAAATGACCAAGAGATTTTCACCGGAAACAATATTTTTCCACATTGGGTATATCGTTCTTTTATATCAATCTTGTATTTATTGCAAGACTGAAACACACTATTCATTAGCAATTCACAGTGGTGTCACGATAAGCGTCGGTATAAATTGCGGGGAAGGATTTTTTTATGTGGAGAAATAAATAATTTGTTTGAACTTGTTAGAGAAGGAGTCGCGGGCAGACATGACAGGATCGAGCGGGTTCTAGCAGTGCAGTCGGTCTGTAGGTTGATGACGTGGTTATTATTCTCGCATGAGGGCAGAGGTCATAAATACAGGTGCCGGGTCGGCGATCTGCCTCATTTTCATTTTCCTCCACCTACGATCTATAGTCGTCTTTTAGTCCCTGGAATAGAATACTAAGTACTAGTTTATACTCCTTGGGATTTATTTACTTACTTTTAGTCCCACGGGACTAAAAGTAATCTCATAAGAAATACATGGGAAGAAATCCGGCAACGCCGCGGTGGACAGTGAGAAAATATGGCAACACTGTCGATTTTAATTCATTTCTCTATGTTGAAGAGACTGTCACAGCATCCGAGCGTCCGTTTCCGTTGTCCTCAGGACAGCGTATCCATTTTGAGTTTGCTGTAGTTTAAGCTATATCCCTGCATTTTTGTGAACAAATAAGTTAGGCCTAGAGTATTTTTAAAGAAGAGTGTGAATAAAATGGTTAAAATTAAAGCCTAAATACCTTGCATTATTTATTTATATAGGCTATGTGATTGTAATGCTGTTTGTTGAAGCAAAGGATCATCTGAAGGTTAAGTTACAGTGTTATACCTAGTTTTTGTTGATGGTGTAGGTGGAGGAAAAATTTTGTGTGCATCACTGGACTGAAGAACTTTTTCTCCCTCGGGAAATTGCACTTTAGTCCCTAGATGCACAAATAACTATTGGTCCGTGGCTGGAGCTGTCCCCCTTGGGCGCTTACGACAGGGACATACGGACTGCTCCCCATTGGGCGCTTGCGACAGGGACATACGGACTGCTCCCCCTTGGGCGCTTGCGACAGGGACATTCGGACTGCTCTCCCTTGGGCGCTTGCGACAGGGACATACGGACTGCTCCCCCTTGAGCGCTTGCGAAGGGACATGCGGATTGCTCCCTTTTGCAGTTGGAATGCCTCCTAGACGTGACTGTAAAAATATTATAAAAATATAATTCAAATCAAGATATTGCTCGATAAGCAATTTGTTTATAGTACAGAGCGTGGAAAAAATATATCTGAAAAGTAAAATAAAAGCTGCATAAAAGGATTTACAATTGGCGTTAAGGTTATCAATATATTCTACTAGTTCATCTTCATCTGTTGGAACATATAATCTAGAGTTGCCAAGGTAAGGCAGTCCACAAATCCCCATGGTAGTAATGATACGGGAAAATATTCTCCAGAACACGTTAAACTTTTTCTTTCTAAATGTTAAAAACTTATCAAATTTGGTAGTGTATCAAATTTGGCAACAATTATTATGTCTTAAAGTGACAAACAAATATTTTGTTATGACAAGTACTTTTTTATTTGAACTGATTAAATTTAAATATTGCTATCGCACCTACCTACTAAAACCACAGGATTTCAAACCAACGCAATAACACAATAACCTACATTATAGTATATTTTATATTCAAAACACATAAGAATATATATTTTGATACTCAAATCATTTAATGAGGACTTTATCCTGGAGTTTTCCATTTAAATAATTTTATTTTAAGACGTATTTAGTTGCATTCCTACAAATAATTATTACTCGTGCTCAATCTCCTTAGAAGTTGCCATGGTTAGGGGCTGGCAAATAAAGCTTACAGTTATTTTCTGAAAGCTTATGTTTAGGTTAAACTGTGATTATTAATGTTATTTGAATTAGTTTTCATTAGAGATATACATTATGCATGTTAAAATAATAATACACAGGTCTATAATTTTATGACTTTCTCAGACCGTACAAAAATAATTATAATTCCATATGAAGGCTATTCTCAACTTTTCATCTTTCATAGTGCAATTTATACAAATACCTATAATCACGTTGGTAAAAGTTAATAATTTACTAAAGTTTCTAAGACTGCAAATTGTATTTAAAAGTGGAAAAACGATAGAACAAGTTTTATAATTGTTTTTAACTTACAAAGAAACTGCAGGTAATAACCGTAAAAATAAGTTAAAAGTTCAGACCAAAGTTAGAGTTTCAGAGTTCCATTCAGAGTTTCTTTTCCCTCGATAATTCTTGTATCAGCTACAACCAATTAATTTTAAACTCACTCGCAGATAAGCCTAAAATCTACTTGTATTTATCTTTAAAAGTTTAATATTAAATGTCCAAGAGATTTTCACCGGAAACAATTTTTTAAACATTGGGTATACCGTTTTTTTAAATCAATCATGTATTTATTGCAAGTCTGAAACACACTATTCATTAGCAATTCACATCACGTGATTGTGTGCATCACGGGACTGAAGTACTTTTTCTCCCTCGGGAAATTGTCGCCCTCGGCTCCGCCATCGGGCGACAACAGTTTCCCTCAGGGAGAAAAAATTGCACTTTAGTCCCTAGATGCACAAATAACTATTGGTCCGTGGCTGGAGCTGTCCGCACTTGTTTCCCTCGATCAAGAGGTATGTTTTAGTTGAGTTTAAGTAATAATTTATTTTTATTCCAGGAAGGAGAGATATTAAAAATTTGTTAATTTGTATCTCGAAAGTAATACAAAAGAGAAGGTTGTTTTAACTAGAAAAATCGTTGTTCTTAAAAGCACATGGTGGCAAGCAGGATTGAGCCAGTTAGGGTTTGTTCAAAGATTTTATAGCTGTGGTCCAACAGGACAAGTGATCGAACGCTGTCCACAAATCTTGGCTTATTTACACCATCCCATTTGCCCTGAGATAAGACATAAAAATAAGGATGTAACTAAAGTAAACGTTATAAATATTCAAACAGCCGTGATACTTTTAAATATAATAAAACTATTACTTACGTAAAGCCTATAGAAATCACACATTAATTCCTATATCATTAATTTATTGTGCTGGACATGTTTCGAAGGATGAGAAAAATGAGGATTGTGCTGCTGAAGATGAGGGTCAATCCTTCGAAACATGTCCAGCCCAATAAATTAATGATATAGGAATTAATGTGTGATATCTACAGGCTTTACGTAAGTAATAGTTTGAATATAAACGTTATAGTTTCGATAATGACTACGTGCTAGTCGAAACTAATCAACAGATGAAGTTGTGCTAAAGGAATTGCGGACGTCAGGGTACGTAACCTCAACCTGTTATATTGATACCAATTCCGGTAGGCTTCAACATGAATAAAAAGATATATTAAGTAGAATTTATTTTATGTCATAGGGAACTTTTGGAGGCAATTAAATCTTTATACTTTATTTCATAAAATGTTTTTTAGCTTTGCAGTTAAAAGTTTACGGGGAAATTATTTCAAAATTCAATTGGACATAATTTTTGTTCAGTCCATATTAGTTTATAAAACTTAAAATTCAATTCAACTTAGGTCATAATGTGTTCCGATCAAGTTTAGTTTGGAATTTAGCTGCATATTAAATTTCACATCGGATATTACACGTTTACCCAGACATATTTGAATTAAAAACAAATGAAATACCTTTTAATTCTGGGAATAAAGCAAACCTACCAATTTCAATAGATTTTCATAATAGATATTAAATTTCAGTTTACTTGTAATAAACAACCACCATTATTAAAAGAAATCCCTCCAACGAAAACGATATTTTCAACTATCAAACTTGCATTCTAGTGCATCAATGGTTTGGATTGTAATTAAAGAGTAGAATAATACCAAACAAAATTAACATAAATGCCCAAAAAATTTTATTTTCGTTTTGTTTTAAATACAAATTACACTTGTGTTTGCAAAATTATGCCTGTGCAGTCGTCCGATTAGTTCGACAGACACACCCAATTTACACACACGCACACACACACACACACACACACACACACACACACACACACACACACACACACACACACACTCACACACACACTCAGATGTGTGTGGACACACATAATTTACAATGTATATTTCAAATCGTATATGTTAACACGACCAGACTGAATTGTTTAAACTACATTCACCCCAGATATATTTAGTATTCTATTCTAAAACCGGATCGTTTTGCGAGTAGTTCCAAAGCAATCTGAAACTCATTTATTCGTCTGAAACTTATTTATTCATTCCAACATAACAAATCCATCTAATCTTGTGTACGCTCTCTTTTCCTTTGAGGATTTATCTTTCAGCACTGTATTAAGTCGTTTCTATGAATTGCATTTTTCAATAGTTCCTTTTTAAGTGTGATGAGCAGCTGTTGATGAAAAATTGTAAAAAATATTGAGTTAGTTTAGCAAAGGTTTTGAGCAAAAAGGTTTAGCAAAGGTCTTTAGTTAGTAAAGCTACTTATGCGATTAAATAATTATACGTAATGAAAATAATTAAGAATTTTATTTGACGAATCAAGAATATATTTTAAGACATTCACTCTAAAGAGCCCTCATTCTACCATGTTATAATTAAATATTTCTTTTTTTACACAAACCACTGAAAAAAGCTGTAACTCTAAGAAATTATAAATTTATTTTTCATCCATAAACAATGATGGGAAAAAGCATTTTCCTTAAAAAACATATTTTTGTTGGAGGTCAAAAGGAGATGCAATTTTTCTCTTGAAACTTGATGATCACTTACGTTTGAGAGAGGTTATTCGTTAACACAGTGGACTTTTTTGGGAAGTGTCGATGGTACATTCACTCTCGTGTAGCCTTCCTAAAACCTCCATAGATACAATGGACGACTCTAGGGCAAAGTCATGATTATGTATACCATCCTCTTGCATTTAACGTTCCTAAAGCATTTTTCCAAGAAAATTTGAACGGCCTATGTTCCCGGCCATGATGTTGTATAGTATGTCAATGTGCTTTAAATGCAAAAATCAGCACGGTATGCACAAGTTTTGTAATGAAAATATCATTCCTCAAAAGTTGGCAAAGATTGTTATTTGGTTATGCAAAACTGTTAATCGTATAAATAATTGAAGTTGATTACTAAGTTCGGATATTAAATATCCGTCAATTTAGAATAACAATCGACTAGTGACGAAGATGAAAATTTCACCTGATAAAGAAAAGTATCTTAAAATAGTTTTTTAAAGAATCATAATTCTTTAGGACCAGATGGTTTTGTGCACAAAAACAACAATTACAGCGTCATTATCGACGATAAGATCGACGAATATCCCAAAATATATTAGAGAACTGAAAAGTGTTAAAGAGAAAGCATATTCTTATAAAAGAATAACTTAGGCCTACTAAAGTATGAAATAAGATACTTATGTCGAGTAGTGATAGTGATCAGAAATAATAGCACGCTTACTTTTAGAACACATAGCTAAAGGTCATACTAAAGGTCATAACGAAATACTTTGTTACTATATCCATTAAACAACCTTAATTTGGTCTTATGTTGAAAAAGTTACCAGTCAGGAACAGAATTATTCTAACCGTACCAAGTTCTTCGTTATGATAGATTAGAGGATATAGTTTTGTCTTCAAAATCAATGGTATTACGATTAGAGGATTTCAAATCGACTCTGTTAAAATAAACAAACGTAAATATACAAAATTCAAGATTAAATAATCCATTAGATCAACCAAGAAAAAGTAAATATATTCAACGGCTTATTATTCGGATAAATTTATGGGCACTAACACTAACACCTTTCTACAGCGCATTTTTCTCACAAACTATTTTATGTAAGTGTATATAACTACTCAGCCAGAGGACTAATTCAAATTAAGTTTGTTGTAGTTGTTTAATAGCAATGTCTACATCAGATAACAAGTCAAACTGAACACAGGAAAGTCAACGGTGCTCGTCAAGAAAACTTTACGAGGCAGGATATTGCTTCAAAGTTGTCTTATATTAAGTTACAAAAAATAAGTTTGGTTATGAAGCCTTTTCATTGAAACGTAGGTTCACGTATTCCTCATGCTCATATGCAAATTTAGGTAAAAAATCTATGCGGATGCTCACCTAACGTGAAATAGTGTTCTCAAATTCTAAATTCAAACTTCTGTTCGAATGATATATTTTTATGTCCATATCAATAATTCTTTTAATACTGTATTATGAAAACGGCTAGAATATTATTTGATCATCGCTAGAGAAACATTTTGATAATCTTTAAAATACATTTTTCGCGTTCAAAGCAAGATGGTTTGGAAGCCATATTTGTACTTATAAGCTGTTTTGAACTTAAATTAAGAAATTTAAATTGGTTGGTCATGCGAAATTTAATTACGCAACAATAGTTTTAAATACAAACTGTGCTGAGTAAAACGTCTGAAACAAAATTCTGGGGTCCACACCAAAGAAACGACGCTGGGGTCCTAAAAAAATTAGATCGAAACTACTGAAACAATTTCAAAGGTTATCCTAGATATCATTTTCCTCCTTACTGCCAAAAAAATCACGGAAAAAACGGAGGGGCCTGGTGCCCCTTAAAATCCACCCAACAGATTTTTACGACTGGACAATATTTTGTATGCTAATCAATTCAATGTTGCTTACGATAGTTAATGTGAATCCTAAGAACTTCTAAGACAATCTATTTATTACGTATTAAATTTAAATATGAGTCATTATATCAATAGTTTTGTTCCAGTCTGGAAGGTTAAATATTTTTTAGCATCATGATCGAATTTGGGATCCTGTAAAAATATCAATGATTTTGAACGTAGTGTTTGGAACTTATAAGAATTTCAGAAAAAAATTTAATTCTTCGAATTTAACCAAATTTTTAGTAGACTTTCACAAGTTTCAAAACTATAACACGAGAAGAATTATGTCCGATTCCACAACTAACTGTGCAGCATAACATGAATACTTGCCCAAACTCAACATCACAAATTAAAAACAATAAAACAATAATGAAAACAGTCCAACGGACGAACGTATTGAATATCGATGTAGAAAACGAATACAAATGCTGATGGTCTCTTATGAAATTGTATAAACCTGTTTCTTGATAAATCGAAGCTTTATTTTTTTTAATAATCGTTGTGCTTAGAAAAGTTCATCACTAAAGATCAAAATTGAGCTGTAAATTTCTTCAACTCGATGTGGCTGGCAGCTGGTAGTCATTTAACCTCCGCATGATAGGTTGATGGAGTCAGCGCTGGACCCCCCTCCCCCCCCCGACAAGGTCCAGTCAAATTACGTCACGCTTGGCGGTGGGCGTGATGTATGACTGGTGATGAAGACGGATTTTGTATCTGAGTTCACCCTGATGTAGGGGAAAATAACATCGTGCGAAATGTTTCACAGAAAAAAAACTTCGCATAGGGTGAGCTATACATGTGGGTAGTTTAATAGTTTGGGTAGTACAATTGACTGTGGATGTATTCGAATACATTCATAGTCAAGGTAATAAAAGTAGAATTAATATCTTGGTTAGTAAACAATAATTTGAAATATACTCTAATTATCATTTATCATTTATTCTTTATCATTCTTTGGTGAGACAGGTACCTCATGAAGGACGTTACCATTGACTTTAAAATGACGTTACCCTCTTCACTAAACAAGAGAAATGTGTGAATGTGCATGTGAGTGTCTGTGATTAATTTTTTTGTATTTTTTTCTTCATAGTCTTATTACTATCAGTTTTTAAGTAGGTATGTTCGATAGAATCGCATTGACTCTCAAGTATTAAATAGCTGTTTTGTTTATGTATTAAGTATATTTAATTATATTTTACAAGCTACTTTAAGTCAGTTAGGTAACTTTGATTTTATTCAGGGTTAAACTGAATCAGAGTTTGAACTTTTATTCACTTAACTAAAATGATAAGAAGATATGTTTGTACTACTGCTGCTGTTTTATGTATTTCATGAATTAAATTTCGTTGGTGAATTAACAGGTGAACTAGAACCGGGTTTAATTACAGAAGTTTTTTAGAGTATAAAAGATTTTTTTTTGAGTTCAGCCTAGCCTCACAGACTGATTAGTTTTTTACTAATCAGTGATGGGAAATGTCCGCAAAAATCCAAATCAAAATATAAAATCACCATCACCAACAATGAATTTCAAACAAAGAACTAGCCTCACAGTTACAAACAATCATCCCCCCTCCTCCTCACACCTATCACAGGGGAGAAAAAGTTAGTTGATGATCCTGAAGTCGTATGGCATCATGGGAAAGACATAATAATTGTAACAGCTATTTCATGATTTTTAATAAAGCTATTTCATAGTGTTCATAGCTATTTCATGACGTTGAAGGGAGTTAATTTTAATTAGTAGCTGTTTCAAAATGTTCAGGATTCAAAACATGCGTTTTATCAAAAGCTGTATAACACAACTTCACAACTTAGGTGTGTATACAGCTATAAAAGCTGTAAGGTCCAGGATTCTAAAGGTTCGGGATAGATAATTCGATATAAAAAAGTGGAAAATAATTTAAATTCACCTGAACGACATAAAACCAAGACTTGTTTAGCTATTGGACATTGTAACATAGCTATTGAACGTTATGTAATAGCTCTTGAGCGTTATAAAATAACTAAGGGAACTGAGTGAAATTTTTTTTATCGTGCCCTTTTAAGAAAAAACATTTTAGAAATTTTCAAAACGTTTTAGATTTTTTATTCGATTAACATTTGAAGATTATCAACGGTAACGCAAAATCTTTTGAATATATATATTTATTAATACAACATCTTTCATGTAAGAACACAATTTTTGTCATTGACAGAAAAAATCATTTCACTAACATAAAAATGAAGGCTAAAATATTTAATGTGATTTGATAAATATATTTTGCTGTAATATTGCAATAAACAGTTCATTAAGCCTTTAGCAAATTTTTTATTTTAAAAAATCAAAAAACTAAAAAATCTAAAAAGGCTAAAAAATCTTTTAAAGATTGTGTAGCTCCAAGCAATCGTTCCTGATATATAAAAACCTTTATGTCCTTATAGGGGCGTCCTTTTTGTATGTGAATACAGTTTTATTTAATGATATATTAATTTTGTATTTTTTATAACTCAAATCATAAAAGGTGCGGTCAGGGACATGGGATATGGTCTGGAAAAAACGAGAATCGCCGGTCGTTTTACTCAATTTATGTAATGCCTTTGTTTTAAATTATAATTTTTAATCATCCGTGGCACTTTAAATTTGGGAGTTGACTGTACTCTATTTTACAAAACTATACAATAAAATATTATCATTACCTTCTATATTTACATATTTCAAACTACAACTTTACTTTTTTATACATCTTTCAATTGTACTGTTATAAGATAAAATTGTATTTCACTTCAACTGAACACTGCAATTTACAATGAAATTTATGATTTTCACGACCACACCCCAGTACAATCGATAAGGCTATTGCGGTCGTGAAATCACATTATATTTGGCGCTGGTGGTAGCCCTGCACCTCGTGTTTGTGAAGACTTAGTGGACTTCTAGGTTAGCGTAGCAATTAAAATAGCATATCAACAAAAATTAACACCATGTCTACTGTAACAAATGATTGCGTACGGACTTGGACACATACAAATTACCAAAAACACAAACTTACCTTTATTAATGCTGCTATTCATTAGAAAACAAATAGAAATTACTGGCACAACAAACAAACAGCCACATTCACAATCTGTCTCTAAAACCAACTGACGCTATCGCCACCAGGCTCACCACAGTCATGTTCCAAAGTTCCAAACTTTTCTGTTGCGGTCGGAACTTAAAATAGAGGGACAGACATATTTTTTCGTAACAAATAAAATCAGTTCGCAACAAATAAAAATTATTGAATGCTATTTTTTGTAAGAATAATAATAAATGATGATTTAAAAATATATAATTATTTATTTTGGCACGCATAATTGGTCTAAAAATAGCGTGAAAGCTTAAGAATGGACCCTATGGACAAGTAACGGTCGTGACATTCCTGAGACTTTGAAAATAAGAAAAAAATACCTAAAACCCATTAACAACCAAATAAATGTTTTTTAAATGTTTCCCCCGTCCAAAGAATATATTAAAACAGATAATAAGATTCTGCAAAAATAGTATCAACGAAATAAGAGGCCAGGGACATTAAAGGGCACGAGAAAAATGTTTCACTCAACTATGGAATAGGTATTGGACGTCAATAGCTAGTGGACATTGTAAATAGCTGTTGGACGTTTGAATAGCTATTGGACGTTATAAAATAGCTATTGGAAATTATTAAATAGCTACTTTGAAACGGCCATTAGACATTATGAAACAGCTTTTTACCTGCATGTTTTAAAACCTGGACGTTTTTAAGCCTGGCCTTTTTTTAAAGTTGGACGTATTGATAATGCAATTATTGTTAGTTTTAAAAAACCTGGACGTTATGCATCTTTGGTATTATGAAATTGTTATTAATATTTTTTCATACATTTGTAACCAGAACGTTTTGAAACTTTGACGCTTTGAAACCTAGACGATGTAAACAACTATTTTTGTTGTATCGAATTAACTAGTCTGAACGTTTTGAAACCTAGACTCTTAAGAAATAGGTTTTTGATAGATTATGACCTGAATGTTTTGGAATCTGGACGATTTTAAACAACTATTATTAATAATTTAGAATTACGAGCCTGGACTTTTTGAAACATCTACTATCACAACCAATTATTGAAAAACTAACTGGACGTTATGAAACCTGGACACTATGAAATAATAGCCTTTAATGAATTTAATCCTGGACCATGGACAACTAGACGTTTTGAACTAGCTAATATTAATACTTAAAAGCTGTCAACGTGGACATTATGAAACTTGGATGAAATGAATTATGAAATAGCTATTTTTTAAATACGTTCTGTACCTGGACGTTTTGAAACGTATTTGTGATTTCCGAGATTTGTTCTCTAGTCGTAAGGTAATTTGAACGTGTCTTCCGGCAAGTTTTGTATCGTGTAGATTTGTATTACAATAAAACATTCTTTAGTATTACAATAAAACATTCTTTATCGTTTCTTTTTTAATGCGGCCTTAAAGAAATGTCGAGTATTATGCTGTCACGTTGGCAGTCTTTATCTCATCTGCTGTATTTAGAAAAAATTGGAATGTATGAACAGATGAACGAACATATGTTTTTATGTTTTGTTGTAGTGATGTTTGTTGATGTTGTTTTTCGGATTTCATAGTTTTATTTATGTTTTTTTCGGATTCCATTGCATTTTGTTGTACCGAAAGTATGCATGGGAAATAGGAAAACAACCTTGACCCTTTCGTATAGAGATATGGGGGTGGATGTGTTCAATTTCAACTGTCATCAAAACAGTCCCTGATAAGAACTTGAGGTTATTTTTTTATTAATTTTATTGTGGTGATAAAAGAAGTTGGATGACAAGTTTGATTATACTTTACTGAATTTGAATCATCTGTTCGAACTTCTAGGATTTAGGCTACGTAATTAATTGATGTATGTTCTGGAATGAGGATAAAATCCTACGGTAAATGTTCACTTTACGGTACTACCTCCGAAATTGAAATTTTTTTTCAAATTGTAGGAAATCACGCCCTGATTCCAGAAATGATAGTCGTTTTCCGCGGAAAACGTCGGAAAATGCCGGAAAATCGGAAAAACGGAAAAATATTTTTTGGCTTGGAAGTAGGTCATGTGGGTACTCAAATTATTAATCGGGAGAATGAGCTGAACAAGAATATGCAAGAATTTTCAAATTCAGATAATAACGGAGTTATGGCCGGAAAAGTACCGGAAAAGTCATAGATTTGCACAAAATGGGTTAGTTTTAGGTGAGTTACGCTAAACTGTGGGATCTAAGGTTAGGTTTGGTTAGGTTAGGTTAGTTAAAGTTAGGCTAGACTATGTTAGGTCTAGTTAGGTTATGTTAGACTATGTTAGGTTTGGTTTGATTTGGTTAGATTAGGTTTGGTTAGGTTTTATTGGATTTGGTTATGTTTTATTAGGTTTGGTTAAGTTAAATTAGGGTTGGTATTGTTAGATTAGGATTATAATATCACATTCTTACTTTACCAACCTTATCCATACCTAACTTTAACATTTTAAACCAATCCTAATGTAACATAAAATAATGCAACTTATTACAACCTAACATAACCTAACCTAACCTAACCAAACCAAATACAACCTAAACTAACATAGCCAATCCCCATCTAGTTTATTCCAGCCAAATCCATCTCCATATAACTTTAACAAAAGTTGGTTTATCAATGTTTATGTTTTTTGGCTTTATCTCGACTATTGTACGTCATATCATGAAAATTATTACAGAATGTTGTTCAGCGTGTAATTTCCTTTAATTTGAGTACCCACATGATATGTTTTAGACAAAGTTTGTTTTCGGCTTTTCCGACGCTTTTCCGGCCGTATCTCCGTTAGTATCCAACGTATCTTGAAAATCTTACATATTCTTGTTCAGCTCGTTCTCCCGATTAATTTGAGTACCCACATGACCCATTTTTGGGTGAAAATCTTTTTCCGGTTTTTCCGATTTTCCGGCATTTTCCGACGTTTTCCGCGGGAAAAAACTATTATTTTCAGAATCAGCGCGTTATTTCCTACATTTTGAAAAAAAAATTTTCAATTTCGGAGGTAGTACCGTAAAGTGAACATTTAATCGTTATTAATTATATATTAATAAGAGATAAAACAGAATTATCTAATAATGAATGGAAGATGCTTTGTCAAGCAGAAGATTTATGGTTTCGATAATGAAGTCATGTTCAGGGTGACCAAACATCCGTTTTAGGAGGACATGTCCTCCTCTTTAATGTTTGTCCTCCTGGCTTTCAAAAAATGTATTAAATATCCGGCTTTCACTAAAATCTGGCTTTTAGCAGACATAACTTCCGTTGTGTTCCCGCGGCCGTAAATAGGGTTTTTAAATTTGTTCATTTGTAAAAACTCTATTCGCATTTGGTGGAACTAGGCCTATAGCCTATCTACAATCTGTAAATCTGCACGATCTCTTATCAGCCGTCCGCGTTTATTAGCCAATTAATTTCAAGTTACTCCTACTGTTTCGTAGATTAGGCTATTAACCCTGCAGTGGTGATGTGACTTTGCGGCTTCAACTGGTGACGTAGGTCTATGAGACCAACTTGTAAATATTTCTTTTTTTCACTTACTAAATATTGGAACTTGTTTTTGATAAAAATTGTGTAGTAACTTTATAGTATTGGGAAGATTTATACAGGGTTATTATAAAGAAATCACGTTTTGAAGTGGAGAAAAAAAGTTTATTGCATTACATGTTTTATTCAATACTTGACACAGAAAAAAATTCAGTAATATTAAACTAAATATAAAAACCTAATATTTATTCATTTTTTGTAATTATAAAGGATTAATCTTGTGATTAAATTATGAAAATCCAAAATTTATCCAGTTGTGTTTTGAAAAACGTGTTTTGAAAATTGACAAAAAAGGGTTCATTAGTGAATATATGCGAAGTCCCTATTATGGTGATGTCGGTCTGAGGAACCATATATTAATTTTGGTGACGTCGGTCTGTGGGATTATATATTATTAAATGCTCGTAAAATTAGTAAGATAATAATTTAATATAATTAAATTTTTTTTTCTTAACCTTAATCTATAATATATCAATGAAATTAGGTGTAATTTCTCTAAAAGATAAATCAAACCTATAAAACCTAGAACCAGAGTATGGTGACGTCGGTGCAACACACCGAAAATTACAACATTCACAACGTGTATGGTGACGTCGGTGCCCCAGACCACTTACACTTTCGGTGACGCCGGTGCAGTGGACCGTTGAACACTGCTGCGTACTACTACATAACCTTACGCCCCGGCACGTGGAGGCACACTGAAGGGTGCGTGTTACATAACTCAAGCGGCAGCGAACACAACCTATCGGTAAACTCGTGAACTACGACTAAAAATCGGATCGGTCTGAGAGACCGTACGTCACCACTGCAGGGTTAAACTTATGTGGTACAATAACATACCGCACAGTGATGGCATAAAAGCAGCTTTTTACAATACATTGATGATTCCAAAATAGCATCAGATCACTATAATAGTAACCTAATGCTAAGTTTAAGTAATTGTTATCCCATGAAAAGGGGAAAACAAATTCTTAATTTTGTTGACCTGTGAAGTTGCAGGTGTAAAAATCTGACCTTAGGCAGGCCCAATAACTGATCAATTTAATTTTAAGCATTTAAATAGGCCTACCAATTTTAACTAGGTTATACCTATTCTATTTCATAATCCATTACTAACTGTTTAATATTCTAAGGTGTAAACTTAAGCCTCAAATGAAAACCAACCGAGGAAAATAAAACAGGTGGCTGCACTGTTCGCCCAAACCACGACAAGTCACATGCATAAACGGTTCCATTTAAATCAATGGACTTAAGTTAGCTGAGTCCCGTGGATTGGAAAACGCGTGCATATCTAGGCAAGAGAACTTGATTTAGAAGCCGTGTGACTTCAGAAATCGTGCAGTTTGAAATCAATTGCATGAACTGTTCCATTTGTCTGATGATCCTTGTAATTGCGCGACACAAATTGCTTGTTTAAATATGGCCTTTTTTGATGTTCTGGGTACCTTGAAGCATAACATGACCTTCTGTTCTCAGGTCCTGCCATCGAGGAGCTCATTGGCTTATCACCTTTTAGGGAACGCTCTCAAACCATTGATGTCCGCCCCACAAGACTGCAGTGAAAAAGATTTTGTTCTCAGTACATCAGGAAATGGATGTACACAACTAACATCTCAAAACAATTTGATAAACTGGAGGAACATATGAACTGACACATCCTGGGCCTTTAGTTGGATAAACTAGTTCGATACAGCACCCCAGCGTATCCAGACATTGGAAAAGTCGCGATGTACGATGACTTAGACCTGCGAGTGCCAGGTGAGTTCATAGTAGATCGCATCTCTCTCCGGCCTCATGTACCCTTGCATTCCTTTGTTTGCCTTTCCTCTATTGTATTCTATGTCTTCATGGGTGGATTTCTGTGGGTGCCAAGGGGTACCTGGCACCCCCTGATATTTGGTGGATTTTTTGGCAGTGAAGAGGGAAAATGTTTTCAACCTAACTTTGAGGTATTTGCATAAATTACAAATGGTTGTTGTTAAATAAAGTAAATTCCTTCTTGATATAGACCTTAAAACGAGGGTTTTAAAGTAGTTTGATATTTGAATTTGAGCATTTAGGCTACTAGGTAAGGTAAAACGGAACTAACTTACCTATTGATGATGGAAGTTGATGCTTTGTCACTCAAAAGAGTTATGGTCTCGAGAATGAAGTCATGTTCAGGGTGACCAAACATCCGTTTTTATAAGGACAAACATGTCCTCCTTTTTAATGTGTCCAGTGTCTCGCATTGATCTATGTTGCTTGAAATGATATAGACACAGCTGTGTCTCTGTCTTTTCCAAAAAATGATACAGGCCGGCCTTATAATCCTAAAGGCAGTGGCCCTAGGAACCCTCTTATTCAGTAAACATAGGTCCCAACCAGGATTATAAAGAGAAGGGCTCCGCCTCCACTTTGAAATTGGACCCAAGCACAACTCCACTCTTTCTGCTTGTCCTTTGACCTAGCATCGTGGGTTCTCTAGCAGGCCTGCCATTTAAATGCATGCTTTTATGCTTATTTTATAAATGTCACTATTCATAAATGTCACTACTTCATTATTAATGAACTGAATTCTAAGATTAAGTGTAAAATCACTCTTCACAAATAGGAATCAAGATGCAAGGCTTGATTTTTTTTAGATTCACATTTGTTCTTGGAGGCACAGAAGCGCATACAAATTGATACAGCCATTAACATTTTGGTCTTTTTAGCAAAATTTCAACTGTATTTTCAAGAAGAAATAATAACGTTTTTTAATGTTACAGTTCTGTTGCAGTGATACAGAGTTTAATTAATTTTAATAATTTAGGCGTTGAAAAGAGCTCGCCATGAATTTTTGCAGTAAATTAAATTTATGTAAGCCAGAGTTAAGGAACAAGCTCTAAATGTTCTTAAAATTTTCATAGTGGCCACAAGATTTAAAATTTGAATCAAATTTTGTGACAAAACCCTTTGGAGGATGATATAGGAGAGTCACATCAATGGGAGGACACACGCTGCGATGAAGCCAGCCGCTCCCCTCTACCCGAGGGGAATGCCGAGCTGACGAATTGGGAAAAGGCCGCTACGTAACATAGGAAAATAATAAATAATTACAGAGGAATGAACTCATAAATTAACTTTGGGGGTTAATACTCCTGGTTACTAAACACCCCTAGTTTATGGGGAAAGGGGAGATTAATAAGCGTGACTTTATATTATCTACACAGTCAAATTTCTCCACGGGCAAGGCTGGCTGACCACGTCTTACCTCTCAAATCTCTGCGAATTCCTTCCCTATGCTCAAGGTAGTCTTACCAGACATCAGGGATTTCTACAGATAGTCCGAGTTCCAGGCTTTCAGGGAAAAATCCTGGGTTGAATTTTGTCCAGGGCTTTAGTCAGCCTGCATGAAAAAGAGAGGAAAATATAGCTGGTGCCGATTCTTGGGGCCCACACCCCGTCCATAAGACTAATGTTAATTTTAGCATTGGGCTTAAGGACGGCGTGGGCTCCAATAATTGGCGCCAGGTATACCTAAAATAAATTAATTGTTAATTCGTTTTGAGCAGTTTTTAGAAAGTTTATACAAAAATAAAGAAATTTTAAATAAAACGAAGGGACATTTTATGGTTTTCTCAGCTATCACAATAAAATGGTCTCGACCGCCACCAGGCTAATTCATTGTGTGTCAACTGCTAAATTGCGTCTGCTGCTTGGTCACAAGGCCTACATCATTGTATTTAGCCAATCAGTATTCAAGAAATGATAATACCACACAGAAACGGTAGGAAATTAGCCTGTCTGCCGAGAACTAGAATTAAACTGGACGAAACTTTCCAGACCATCTCATTACCCTGGTCATACTCTTCTCCCCCCCCCCCCCCCCCCTTTTCGTTCGGTGTCCAGGGTTGGCTCTAAAATTATTTGGTAAGCCTTGCTTAAAGAGAAATAAGGTGATCTGTAAATAAAGGTTTTGTGGATTATAGTCTTGGATTTTTCAAGAAATCAATCAAAAGTGGTCTCTTTATTAGCTTATTTCATCCAAGTTAAATATATGTAAACATTTTGGCAAAAGAAAATCTAGTCATTAAAATTCATGCTCTTTGTAAAGTTCCAAATGGTGCAAAAAGATCTTCATTGACTTTATGGCGAATGTCAACAAATTGAACTTGGTGGTTTTCCAGACCCTGTTGTAAAATTCATGCTCTTTGTAAAATTCCAAATGGTGCAAAAAGATCTTCATTGACTTTATTGCGAACGTCAACAAATTGAACTTGGTGGTTTTCCAGACCCTGCTCCATTCACAACAAAGGCAAAGAGATGCTTCAAAGGAGGAGTCTGCAGCCGAATAAAGGACCCCCCTGAAACGAATGTGACTCTGCAATCCTGCCCCAGCTCCGCGAGTGGCGCCATCTTGCCCTACTCTCGAGGCGCTGTTCGACGGATAAGCCACTTGAGATAGACCAAGTGGTCAATGAAGTCAAAGAGGATAAAAATAAAGAAAGAATAGCACTAAAGGCCCTCTGCCCCCATCGTAAGAAACATTTTACGCTTTTGTATTTGCACTGAAATCTCACTTGACGGAACAACAAACATACGAAGGTCGTTCAGAAAGTCAAAAACTTGACCCAAACACCGCGACTCACTGTGCGGTCCGAAGCTCCACTCCCGGTTTCAATCTAAGCCGAGTCTCGTTGCCGACCGATCGCCCATTTAATTCTTATAGATTTCAAAAATTTCAGTGTCCATGGAAACCTGCTGAATGTGAATGAGCTGATTTAACCCCTCAACCACCGCGCACAAGTTAGTTTCGTGGTAGTATTCTGCACGCGCTCCGCCACGCACGAGAGATCTCGTGTGTCACCCTTGCTTCGTTTACCGCTACGCCCGAGTTTACTCGGATTTGACATTCTCCTAGACAGTACTGTTGACCCTGACGAATTGCAGACCGTTTGATGCTGCACTCTAGTGCATTTTTCTGGAACTACGTCCATGCCATGAGTTCTGCAGTATCGCGCTCATCGCGTTGAGACGAAAACCCGGTATTTTCGCATCGATAATGTAATTAAAACTGCGCGCTACTAAAAACCGCAGGGGCTATTTACTCGGCGCTTAAGGGGTAAAATAGTATTTTCCAGCCTAAACAGTTTAATCCATCAGAAATTAATGCTCAGAGGAGAGAAAGTGATTCTGAGTATACTGTGGTGAGACCCTACGATAACTTTACATGTTATACAAAACATGCATGAAAAAACCCAACATGGAAAAATCCCATTGCAGACTCGAGTGTCGCTGATCCATGTCGACGCACCAGTGGCAACTTGACAGACCTTTTCCGCCTAAAGTGGGACAATTTCAGACAAATTTTTATATCCTTATCTGACCCTCAGTGATTACTTTCTTTTCCAAGGATAAGGGAACTTTTAGGCTGACTGCAAATTGCAAGGACTTTAAAGGAGCAACATTATCAGGTCAAATCCACTTGGCAGCATTTTTAGGGGACACCTCTATTTTGAACCGCTGTTGAAATTAAATGCTTGATTGGTCGGCAATGAGACTGATATGGATTTTTGCGGACATTTGCTATCACTGATTAGTAAAAACCAACATCCACGAAGTTTTGGGATCTAGAATCTGATCCCGTCTTCAGGTGGAACAAAACCTAGAACATAATTAGTAACAAGCCAGGATAACCTGGACAATAACACAGCTAAAACAGAGAACTTTAAAAGCAGTCGCAAAACAATGTCAGTCACAGTGTTTTGTGACTGCTTTTACAGTTCTCTGTTTTAGCTGTGCTTCGTCCATGTTATCCTGACTACGTGTTACTAATCTTGTTATGTTTGAGGTTTTGTTCCACCTGAAAAGCGATCAGATTCCAGATCCCAAAACGTCGTAAATCTTGTTTTTTAATAATCAGTGATGGCAAATGTCCACAAAAATCTAAATCAAAATATAAAATCACCATCACCAACAATGAATTTCAAACAAAGAACAAGCTATGCTCAAGTTGATACTGTGACTGGACCTTAAGACTGCACGCTAGGGGAGGTGGGGCAACAGGGGTGTACTGTAGCGACTAAACGTTCTTCACGTTCTGGATTACCCTTGTTTCTGACCTCAGTAAACCGTTTTAAGATATTTCTGTTTAAATTTATGTCATTTAACATAATTAATGTGTAAAAATTTATTATACAAAAGGTACTTATATATTACAAATAAATATTTGAGGCTAAACTTTAGAATCTGTCACCACCAAAATTTATACAAAAAACAATATTTTCTGATTTTATATAATTAATAGAATCCTTTGGAAAACATATGTTTTATTGTTTCTGATGTACGTATTGTGATAGTAGTGATGGTGGATCTTTTTTCCTTACACCATGATGGTGGATACAGTATGTTTGGCAATCTAGTCAACGTGGATGTAAAACGGCAAAATCACTGAGAAAAGGTTCATGGTTTGAGAATTCCAAAATGTCATTTATTACAATATGAAGCTTATATGTGGAGCCATAAGTATAATCAATTGTAGGTAGAGCTTTGAGCACTTATAGTTAAACACATTGACAACGACTTCAATGAATCAAATGTAAGAAGGTGAACGATGTAAAATTTTTAAGTAGCCTATGTAATGTTAATAAAAAGTATTGTTGGTATGATGTGTTGATAATGTTACGATAAAATTGACTGCAACAGGAATAGTTAGGTACGTATGGAACACAATAAGAAAGGAGATGTAGGCCACATATCATATTCCAACCTGAAATAATCATGCAGATAAATATCGTCACTTTAATTTAACATTTTGAATATGATTTGATATCCAAATGTAATCTTGATAAACATAATTGTTATTGTAAATTAGAAAAAAAATTGTTTAAATGATTTTAAATGTTGATATAAGGTTTTGGTATTAAGCATCAAGACATTTTTAGAATGCCTATACAAATCAATGCAAATATGGAATTTTTGGCAGTTCTTGACCTTTAGAGTTGGTATAGACCTATTCAAATGATAAAGTCTAGTTCGTCTATGAACATTTTAGCATTGGGCTTAAGGACGGCTTGGGCCACGTAATTCGACACGGACTATAATATGGTTTTGTAGTGGAAATAATACAACTATGATAACGTCAAAGAAGCAAGAGGGAGGGAAGTTTCACTTATTGTTCGCCCGCGCCAGGCATGTCACTCAGAGAACAAACAAAAATCAGCGAGTATTATTCGCAAGATCCTGCTAAGTATATCATTTGCTGGAGCATTTTGTTTTTTTGTCATGACTTTGATTCCTGTTGGATGTATCGTTTGCTTTGTTTTTGTTTATATCTTACTCTAAAAGTATATCGATTGTCCGCTAGATTGTAACACTTAGACTTTGGAATTTTGGGATATTCCGGAACCCCTTGTGCGTTTTTGTCTGAGGGGTTGTTCTGTCGCCGGCGAATCATAAATATATAAATTTCCCACCCTTTCACACTTCATAGTTGTATAGGCGTACTGAAAATTAAGAAATTTTTCATTTAAGTCGTTCTATGGACTTAAATACAATATTCACCCTGTCATTAACACTTAATATTAAATGTGAAGCCTGTTAAACGATTTCCAGTTGGGTTAGGTTCCATCTAGAAGAATCTCAATGGTATTTTTTTTTGTTTTACCAGGAACTGATTTGCCAGATGAGCCGGTGAGAGTGCAGTTGCAGCTCGTGTCCTACCTCCGAAGACAAGTTGTGCTGGTACCAACCAAGCTTTTGCCCCGACCAATTGCTACTGTGCCACATTCTGCTGCCAACTCTTTGACCCCTGGGAGGTGTGACAACTACGTAATGTATCGTAATCTGTCTATCTTAAAAATGTGTGCTCTTGTATTTTTTTCTCGTATTAAAATTTTACTAATGTCAATGCAGTTTTTCAATTCAATGTACTTTTATTTGCCTCCCAATTTCTGACTGCAAGTGCTGCAAGAGGCAGTCTACTAGATCCGAATAGCAAATTTAAACTGTTTTTGACGGATGAAAATGTAATTAACATGGCATAGAGGGCTTTCTTCAAACTTATTTCAGGAGAGTAGTTTTTAATCCACCTTGCGATGTTGTAGGCAAAAGCTGTAGGCCTACTGCAATATAAAAAAAAATCTGAAACATCAGTGTAGGCCCTTATACACAACGATATTTCTGTGGTTAAATTATTAGTTTATCAATTTTTGTAATGTGCTTTATGGGCCATGCCACATTGGATGAGTAACTCGGCTGAGTTGCAAAAGGATCAGCTGATTCCTATTGTCTAGAATAGTCAACTCGACATGCCCACTTGAACAAGGTTGGTTTACACTGGTCGAGTTGACGGTCGAGTCTAACTCGCCCTCTTACTCGACCAGTGTGACAAGGCCCTATGGAAAGTGTACATCTTTTTTACTTTCAGATACCATCCAATTCATTATGATTCATGGTTACTATTGACTAAACCACTTTGTTGTTGTGAAAATTGGTTTCCATGAATTATCCTGATTTTGGATAGCTTGTTGAAGCTGAATGGGATTTGAAAGTAAAAAAAATGTAATTAATAAGAAAAGGATGAAACATCTAGACCCCTATTATCCTATAGGTACTTTTATTTGAACAACTTTTTAGTAGACTCCCTATTATCCAAGCACCTTTTAACCAGACATCGGTTTAACCAAACTACTCTCCGCAGAAGTGACTGTTTTAACCGGGCAATTTTAATCAGCATATCAGTTCCTGCCGGACGTGATGGGCAGGAAATGGACATTAATGTATCGATGATTCTCGTGGGAAAGATTATGACTGAATATAGGTTACTATACCTTATTTATCCGTCAGCAGTTCAATTTTGGTGTCAAATTATGTTGACATGTTTCGGTTTTCATGGAACCATTATCAAAACGCAGCAGATAACATTCTGGTCATTGTCACAACAGTTAAATTACACAATCACATAATACGTTGTACACACGTAAAATTTAAAAATTTTTAAAAAACAGATTGATAGGCCTATCTAAATCACCCGTCATGATGCGCGCACGAGTCAGGATGCAGCCGTACAGGTTGAGTCTGCATCCTGACCCGTGCACGTCGTGACGGGTGATTTAAATAGGCCTATCAATCTGTTTTTTTAAGTTTTAAATATTTTACGTGTGTACTATGTGTTATGTGCTTGTGTAATTTAACTGTTGTGACAAAGACCAGAATGTTATCTGCTGCGTTTTGATAATGGTTCCATGAAAACCGAAGCATGTCAACATAATTTGACACGAAATTGAACTGCTGACGGAGAAATAAGGTATAGTAACCTATATTCAGTCATATTCGCAGTTCAGGGGCTACAAAATGAATTTTAAAAGATTATGAACAGTAAACTTAAGTCCAATTGAGAGTATTGGCTTTTACAGCATGCTTTAGAGTTATAATTCAACATATGTTAGGGAACATTGGTTAAACTGGATAAGCGTTATCCCAAAGGGTCTCGGTCCCAAGATGTCCGGATGAGAGGGAGTCTACTGAATCTTGCACAGTGGTCTCAAAAATTTCCTCTAAAATGGCTCGGAGGACAATCAACATCCAAAGAATGAATATACAGGGTGAATCTTCTAAGCCGTCCACAACAAATTATAGACAAACGGCTTGACATACAAAGACGAAACAAAACATTTCCCCACTAAATCATATCTAAGGAACAACGTAAAAATATTTTTAATCTTTTTAAAATACAGGGTGTTCCAAAAACCGGGGGTCATGGGTTCGAATCTCAGAAATTTTAAATATAATCATATGTCATATTATACATCATTTTAAAGCTCTAAGCGAGATAAACAATTTGGTGAAAACAGAACTCAATTATCTTTATTATTTTCAAAATGGCGGTCATTTTTGTGAAAAATATTGGTATTTACGGAATACCCTGTATCTCGAGAACTACTGAAGGTTTTTTCGTTCTGTTTGAAAATTCTTAATCCTTGTTAACTCAGCTTTAATTTGATATGCAACATGCCAACATTAAAAGAAAATAAATATTTTTAAAAAATTTAATTTTTCATAAATGTTGGTAGCACTGAAAATCAAAAATTTTAAATGGCAACATATGTTAAATAGTATATCATTTTAAAGGTCTTGCAAAAACCTACAATTTTTCAATTTATATTCCCCCTCTATCTTTGGTAGTTTTTCAGTAATAAACAAAAAACATTGTTTTACCATATAACGCCCATGTTAAATGTGAAGTACTCAAAGCATTTCAATTTGCATCCTTTAATATTGAGAACAGCAAATTTAACATGGGCGTTATATGGGAAAATAAGAGTTTTTTGTTTATTACTGAAAAACTACTAAAGATATAAGGGAAGCATAAATTGAAAAATTGTATGTTTTTGCAAGACCTTTAAAATGATATACTATTTAACATATGTTGCCATTTAAAATTTTTGATTTTCAGTGCTACCAACATTTATAAAAAATGAAATTTTTAAAAAAATATTTATTTTCTTTTAATGTTGGCATGTTGCATATCAAATTAAAGCTGAGTTAACAAGGATTAAGAATTTTCAAACAGAACGAAAAAACCTTCAGTAGTTCTCGAGATACAGGGTATTCCGTAAATACCAATATTTTTTACAAAAATGGCCGCCATTTTGAAAATAATAAAGATAATTGAGTTCTGTTTTCATCAAATTGTTTATCTCGCTTAGAGCTTTAAAATGATGTATAATATGACATATGATTATATTTAAAATTTCTGAGATTCGAACCCATGACCCCCGGTTTTTGGAACACCCTGTATTTTAAAAAGATTAAAAATATTTTTACGTTGTTCCTTAGGTATGATTTAGTGGGGAAATGTTTTGTTTCGTCTTTGTATGTTAAGTCGTTTGTCTGTAATCTGTTGTGGACGGCTTAGAAGATTCACCCTGTAGATACTGTTCAAACAGGGTCCAATGATAACAACTATTCCCAAGTATTAATTATTATTATTGTTGTTGAGCACTAGCTGACCCAACAACGAATGTCCTGTCTTAACAATAAATGTAAAAAATTGTTGACAATTAGTTGGTAGGTATCATGATAATAATTGCAATAAGGAACCTGATATATTTTACTCACTATAAAGAAAGTAGGACATAAATTTACCAATAATAACTTTTGTGCCCTGACATAAAAGCAATTATTGTCTTACTGAAATATGGGCCAAAAAATGTATCTTCACCCTAATAAGCAAATTTCATAAGTATGGAGTGCTGTTTTTGAGATTTTTGACCAGAGCATTGATTGTACCATTAGTCTAAAGCGAGGCTGCAACCACCCAAAAAATTTGTCTTGTGTTGAAATGCTAATTTAAGGAGCCTGTTGTAGAGGTAGAGCACAGGGCATTGGTCCCAGGTTCAAATCCCACCGAGCATCAATGGCAAATTTGCTTAGTAAGAATGCCGCCTCCATGAGGGTGACACTATAAGCTGAAAATATCTGCAGTGTTTGTCCATAGAAACCACAAAATCTGGCCCTCAGTTTGAACATTCTAAAATAAAGGTCATAGGTTCAAAAACAGTTTATTTTATTTAAGGTCTTATTATTTTTTTTTTTTACTTGTTAATCCTATTACTCTTATATATGAACAATGTTATCTTGCGTGTTTGTTTGCTTGCTTGCACAATCATCTCAAAAAAGGCTCCGAGGATTTCCTTTAAAGTTTGGGAATAATTGAAGGGGTCCCCCGTAAAACGTTATAAGCGGCAAAAACCTAGTTTCAAGTAATCAAGTGTTGAAAGTTGAATTCTAAAATTTATGGTTTTTTCAAGATTAGAACTTGCAATCATGTATAATTTTTTATACCCCATTTGTAACACCATAATGTAGCCTAATATTAATTTTTTACTTGATGTTAAGCATTTTAAAATATTTTATGTGTTTTTTTTTTGGGGGGGGGGGGGGGATTTTAACGTTCTAAATGACTGGTGTTTGAAATGTTCTCTTATGGACTGCTCCTCTGCTGTGGAAGAAAACATCAGGGAACATAGGAATACCAACATAAACGAAGATAAAACTGAATATAAAACAATTTTATCGATATAAAAGTATAAAAACCTAATGTTGTTACATAACGTCATATGTCATTTTGCCAAAAGTTTCCAAATGTGTTGCTTAAACCGTTGTTCTACTCACTTCTTTTGGGAGCAATTTTACAGGCCTTGGCTTCTAAGCTTTTGAAACATAGGGTAATCGAGCTTTTCTATATTCCTTCCTGGTCTTATCCCCCCCACTTTCCAATGTTTACTTCACTTGTTTCAGTCTGTTTTTATTGACGCGATATTGGTCGCTGGGCGCCAACACAACGACCGACGGGGAGTGTATCTTTCGGCGAACAGAACGTTATGCCCCAGAAAGTCCGTGCAGTCCCGCGAAGCATGCAAACTTGACAGACGAAATCAGGGCTGCCAACTCAAATATCTTAAAAACAAAATATGCCACGGTGTAGCTTGTGTCCTGGAGAACCTTCTCCACTGAATATCTCCGATTTTGTCGCTTAAAACATTTTACGGGGGACCCCTTCAATTTATGAAAAAACGTGTTCTAAACAGATAACTTGACCAGAGAAAACCCAATAGTTAAATAAAATTAATTTTTAACATTGGCCTTATGAGTACCAACATATAACAACGAAATAAACAAGGAAAGTGTAAACAAATTAAGTAATCATAATGTGTAATCTACAGCCATCAAGAATAAATTCCAGCGAGTGGGATGAAGAGTTCATGGAGCAATAAAAAGGGTTTCTTTTTATCAATTTTATGACATTGAACTGTTTTATAGTAATTGCATGAACTGACAAACATGAAATAACAGGCTCTGTCCACCAGGTACTAGATCATAAACAGCAAAAGTCGTAACACCTTTATTTAATGTAAGCTAGACAAATTTTATTCAGAAAGCCTTTTACCTTCTCTCTCCTAATTTTAGAATGGGAAAAGTAGTGTCCTTGTCATGGTATTTGAATTTGAATTAATAGTGAAAACTTTTTTTTAGTATACCTGAATCAGAAAAAGTTACTTTCAGAGTGATACCTGTCCATTCTCATCTATAAGTGTAAAGAACTGAACACAAACATCACTGGTCCGATCCTCATATGTTTTTATATAGTTTATTTATGTTAAAAAAAGAGGTGACAGCCTCTTAAAATTTGGCATCTAGGTGCCAAAAACAAAAAATCTTAGCGAATTTCGGTTCTAGGGAAGAAGCTATTTCTGTAGGTCTCATGGTAAGGTGTACATGGTAAGATATATTTTATACTTCTATTTATTAATCCGGGTGTTCTTAAAGTCCTAGAAACATTTATCAGCTTTTTCTCATATAAGTGGATAGGATATATGTATGTGTTAAACACACCATTTTGTAGCTTATTTCTTTATCTAGAACTGTCGGAAACCAATTTTTTGTTGATGAAAGGTTAGGATGCCACAGTAAAAATTAAGTTATCGTCTACATTATGAAAAGGCAACAACATTAGGTAAAATCTTATGTTTTTTAATGGTTTTAAGAACAGATACAGTAAATGACCAAAATCACTTTAAAATCGAGAACATGAGGATGTAAACCCTATCATATGGGGGCTGAACGAATTTAACTAGATTTTTCATCACTCCATGACAGTTATTAAAAAAAACTCAGCCATCTTTATGAAAGGATCGGTGAGAGGCCCAAGTAAAGGGTTCAGTAGGCAATAAATTTGGCTGTTCCTTTTACAATTTTTATTACTCCTTATATTCCTTAGTTCCTTATATACAGCTGTCATTGATGTATTTGGTTCTTGAAATACATGAGAGTTTACCTATTAATTTTATTGTCTTTTTAACAATATAGACATTCATTTACATTTTATTGTGGCATCGCAAGCATCAACAAAAAAACGTTGGTTTCCAACTGTTCAAGATAGAACTTTATAAAATAAGAGTAGCAATTGTTAATGGCGAGAAGCCAAAAGCGCTCCTGTGACACGTGAATCAGTGCAGCTCGATGGACCACCTCTCTACCACGTCATGTGTCATTGGCGCACGGACCACAACATCTTCGTTTGATTGGTAAATAAGCTTCAAAATGTTGTAGTTAAAGCATTCATTTCTAAGCCAATTTCAAAAGAAAAAGCCATTTAAATGTTTCCAGGACTTTAGGAGCATCCAGTATAGGCCTATAACAAAATTTGTTAAAACAAATCAAGATATGGTCTGTAAAGAGCCCATGTTTGCTGTAAAATTGTCAAAAGGTGGGATGATAAGAAAGCAAACTGAAAAAGTACTTGTTAAAGGTAAAAGAGACTGGTGTATAGATTACTTGTGGGTTCAAAGAAAACCACAGGAGAAGAGTGTTGTGTATTTTGCTTATTTCTGAACATATCTTGAGACGACTTGGTATGTGGCTTCATCTAGTTAAGAAAAATTTGATTACAGCCTAAAATCCCCAGTATAGATTCCTGAGGTAGCACACAAAACCTGTGTAGTCAGCTCCCCAACATTAAACTCATGGGACATAAATAAATTGTATCGCTTGCTTATTTCTCAACATAGGCCCTATACATTTAAAAAATTGGATGTGGCTTCATCTAGTTCAGATCTATTGGATTTTAAGTTAAAATCCCATACTTTCTCTTTTCTAAGGCAGCAAACCCGCGTACTCACCTCCTTTGTCATTGCTATGCAGAATATTTTGCTCGCTTATTTTTGGACACACGATCTTTTTTACCTGATGCAAAGTTTAATGTAAATTTAATTCTAAATGACTACAAGCCAAATTTCTTAACGAGGTCTCATTCATTTTCAAAGATTTTGGTGCTTAAAATAAAATTCCTGATTGCCAGATAGGCCTATGCTAAATTTTATTAATTTTTCAAAATTGATCTCTTTTTTGTGATAAATTTGATGATTTATGAATTGCAAATTTCTATTTCTGATAGCTAACCAACAGACAGTTTGTTATGTCCAGTCAAGATAACTACAATTAATAAACAGTTAAATAACTTAATACCCCCGTTGCAGCAGACCTGCATACTCAGCGAATTTCAAAGGCAAAAGAACATATTTCAATCCAAGATAGTGAGATTTAACATGTTTTTGTAAGCTCCATAAGAATAACATGGAGAATGAGTGTGCAGGTTTGCTGCAACAGGTCTGTTAAAACTGGGTGGTTTTAATTCAATATTTCGTAGATCTGAACTAGGAGAAACCATATAGCAACTTTTATCAAGATTTGTCATAAAATAAGGAAGATATAGATTTTTTTATTTCCCATAAGGATAACATGGGGAATGAGTATGCAGGTTTGCAGCCACAAAAATGGAAATTTCGGGGGTTTAAGACTAAAATACATTAGATCTCATCTAGATGAAACCACAAACCAAGTTTTATTAAGATATTTTGAGAAATAAGCGAGATATAGAATTTTACTTATTTCCCATAAGGTTAACATTGGGACAACGTACTGTGTTTACCACTTACAATATCTCGGTAACGAACGAACATAGAGAAATGATTCAAAATACTAAATTGTTTGTTTTTTCGAGCTGAACTCAATGGTGCTAATTAAAATTGGATTATTTTGATTTTTATATGTGAAAATCCCAAAAAACCCATTTTTGGGGTTTTCTTTACCCCCCCTTCCAGTGGTCCGATCGGGCTGGTTTTCGAACTCATCCGAATAATTGCTACTTTACACGCCTATCCCAAATTTCATTCCGATTGGACCATTTTTGCGAGCGCTATCGTGCTTACAGACACATATATATATATATAGATATATATATATGTATATATATATATAGATATATATATATATATATATACAAATTTGAACGAATGGTAATTTTGGTATCTGGGGGCACCAAAACAAAAAGTTATGATGGTCCCGCGCTTAGGTCTTACCATGAGACCTACGGTAATAGCTTCTTCCCTATAGGGGAAATTCGCTAAAATTGCACCCAAAATTTTATTCTTTTGAATTAACTAGCTGATAACCCCGGCTTTGCCCAGATTATTGTCTTCTTGTTGTTTCTTAGGGCTGAATTATGTTAGTAACCATTGTAGCTATTTCAAATGGTAACCATAGTAACTATTTTGAAAAAATTTGCAAACCCCTTGACATGGTTCCCTTTTGGACAATCCTGTACCTATGTCTTTTAAGATATCAAAACCAAACCACCATAGTGCACATCATGAGATTTCAAGCTTCAATTCGACACCAAGATCAGGTATCTACGACAATATATTGATTAAATTGTGTAGATTTGTTTGTGATAACAGATCTTTCTCTACTGACCAGCAACTTAAGTCTGTGGCTTTTGAATATTTGTAGGATAACTTACGGCAAACCATAACCATTGACCTTGAATGTATGACCTTCTACATTCATAGTCAATGCCATAACCAAACTGACGACCCCAGAGTGAACCAAAATAATGTTCTGAAGTCATTTGTTGGAGTATTAATTGAAGACAATTTTGTCACCGATGATTGTATCGAGCCGTGTGGGAAACAGGAGGAAGGATTTTTTTTCAAGAGAACCCCCTGAGCATTCACTCATGAATGACCGCTGATTTCGTCACAACCGTGATTAGTAAATGTTGGAAGTGTTTATAAATAAATTTTATTTTTAACATTAAGTTACCATCATTCTCAAGAGCTATATGTCTATAGATTTTATGGTTTTAAACAATGTGGGTCCTTTCTTTAAACCCCATTTCATTTGTAACCTTTGTTCACTGCCTGTTGTTGGGTACAAAAATCCTTGTAAAATTATTTCAAGTTACACGTGGTTTTTATTTCAACTTACAAGTTTTTCCAAGGAGATAAGAAAATAATTCGAATTATCAAGGTTCAAGATATCAACTGTCGACTATAGTTTAAACGCCCAACTTAGTTTCAATGATGAAGCCTAATGTAACAATTTTGTTATTTGTTGGCCATTAAAGTTCTTGATTCTTGATTGTCACCAAGAGAATGCTCCATAAAACAATTCAATGTTGGGTTTTTAAATTAGTTTATTACTTTCCAGGGACTTTTTTAAAGTATTCATAAATAAATATTTTGTTTACAGGAATCTTTATGTACTAACTTGATATAATCAGTGCGGAATCATTGCTTTTTCAGAGTAAGCCAGGCCTATTAAAAAATGGAGTTTAGGTGATAAAAATAAGCCTGTTGTTACAAATATAGAGACATTTATTGTCACCTAATTACTTTTTTCCAGTGTAGCAATCATATCACACACAATGAAAACAGTAATCAGTATCATTATGGTTTCAGCTTCTTTCAAGATGACGCTGTTTAAAATCAATCGTAAAATAAAGCGAGTAATATAAATGTATTTTTATTAGCCTGTTACTTGCACATAAATAGACCTAATAAAATTCAACTAAAAGAATAGGCTTGATATATTACTTTAAATATACAAAAGACAGAGGCAGTTTTCTTAAATCAAAGAAAGGAACTAGACTAAGTATTGTTTTCAAAAACTGTAACCCAATCATGAGTTTATTAATATCTGCATGCAAACTTACTGCAATAGTGTTATTTCAATCGGTAAACAATTTAATTTTCAGAGTAGGCTATTATGTTTGAATTACATATGTACCTTCTAAGAACAATTTTGGCATCAGAAGCAAACAACAGAAATCAACTACTATTACGACTAACATACTACCCTTAAACTAATGTAGGCTAATTACAGTAGAGCGCCGATTATCCGAACTGATTGGGGACAAGGGGTGTTCAGATAACTGAATATTCAGATAATCGAACATGAAAAGACAACATTTTTAAATTGTATATGTAACGTAATTCTTAATAGTAAAAAGGCTAAAAAATGATCAAACAAAAGTTATTCACTTAATTTTATTATGAAATCTATCAGAATACATTGATATCCCGGTGCAACGGGAGTTTCGGTTGGCGCGCGAATTTGAATGCTTGAGAATCATGTTCAAAATATGAATTATTACGGCGTTCGATTAACCGACGGTTCGGATAATCGACGTTCGGATAATTGGCGCTCTACTGTAGTTCTATTGCATGTTTCCTCATATTGGTAATGAATGTTGGTTTGAATTTCTAGTCCTGAACACAACATTTTAAGTTAGGACCGTCTTATCCCTCTTCTTGTTTCCTTGTTGAAATTTTATTTAAATAATGTGAAAAGTCACCAATCGCCAGCTTAATTTTGGTACATTTTGAAATTTGTAAAAAGTACATCTTAGCATTTGTTTTTGTTATGTTTAATCTTCTTTTCTTGCCCGAATAGATTAAGGTAGGCTGGTTAGCAGGCATTTTCTTTATAAGATCAGTAGGCCAATATATTTATTTTTACCGGACAAATTTGCTTATTTTTACCAGGGACTTAAAAAAAAATTGTAGAAAGAGTATCCAATTTTATTTTCTTCTGAACCCCTGAACATCTTTTAAATTAAGCCTATCCTTGATTTTTCATACATAAATTACTAGTAAAAAAAACTCATGAAAATCATTTAATTTTTATAAAATTCAATAGACTACGTTAATTAATTACTGTGTCTTCAAGATCTAAACTAGACATTTTTTTTTAAAGTGAGCATTACAGAGAAGTTTTCAAAGTTAACTTACATTTCAAAGTTTTAATGAAAACTCATTAGTCTCTGCAAAAATTCTACAAGTACCACAAGTTTCATTTTTACATCACTCAAAGAAGGTCTACCACCTAAAAACTTTTAAGTTTTACACAGTAAAACATACCGCTTTTACACAGTAAAAATTAAAGATTCTGAAACTATATTGTAGAGAAAGGTTAGCTTCATTCATATTCACATGAAATAGGTACAAAAGCTTTCAAAACCAGCCTATTGGCATTGACTCAAAAGATTTGTAAACCTAGACTATAGGCTATCTTTAACTACTCTGGACCTAGCCTGTTATAAAAGGATGTTGCAGCGCTGCTTCTGCCGAAATACGAGTATCTGGATTTAAGTCCAACAACTTACTAAGCAAATCAAAAGCTGATTTGGGGAAGAGAGTCTTGGTTAAGTCTAATTTACACTTACTTTCACAAAGGCAACCGTACTTTGCATCGATGGTATTCTTACAGTCCTCACAAAGAGGTTGACTTGGCTGGGGCTTCTCTCCATCAACTTTCCGGCGACGAAGATACTCACAAAGTATTAGGAAACTCAGTGGTTTCCGATTCTCACTGCAGATTACATTCCTGCCGAGCTTCTTGGCCAAATTCATGATTGCTGATGACCCAAAAACAGTGATTAGCTCAGACAGAGCAGTGATATCATCTGGTGAGCGGAAGAAAGGGTAACAACCACTCAAAATACACAGCATAATGATCCCAGCAGCCCACATGTCAACAGCTGTTGTCTGGTCAGGATATTTGAGGAGAACTTCCGGTGGACGGAATCCTGGAGTTCCTGCTCTCGGAGCATGAAGTGCTTTGCGAGTGATACATATATTACATATGCGAGGTCTCTTGGAACAATCACAAACATCCTTGCGGCGAACTGGTGCTGTTGGGCGTGGAAACACGCCCAATGATCCTGACTGCACCTGGGAGTTCTGTACTCTTATAAAACTTGTCCCTTTATCCAGAGCCATGTTCTTCATTTGAGGGGTTAAGCTTTGAAAAGTTTGATTGTTACTTGACGTCTTATTGCTGATTACATTTGAAGAGTTGGATGACAGAGGTTTTCGATTTACTAAGCCATTGTTTGATCCAAGTGGTTTAGAGTTATTAACGGCAGTGCTAACTGACTGACACTTTTGTTGCTGAATTGATAATGGCTGTTTTGAAAATTTGAGTAGGCCTACTGCAGAATGTTTATCTAGTCTATTTACGTCGACTGGCAAGGACTGAAGAGCACTGCGTTTGATAGCCGGTACATCTGAATTTTCAGAATCATCTTCTTCTCGTTTCCTTTTGCCATTAATTTTAGAATTTTTTTCTTGCTCTTGCATGCTATTATTGGGCTTTCCTGGATCAGAGATTTTCTGAGCCAACCCAAAGTCAACTAATAGAAACTGTTTACTTTCTCGATTATACAAGAAGTTGCTGGGCTTTATATCACGATGAATGATATCAAAAGAATGTACTCTTTTCAAAGCTAAAAATAAATTTTTCATGTACATCCGTGCTTCTTCAACTGACATATCAAAAACATAATCAGCAAATTTCTGATGCTGAAGGTAAGGCATAATAAAAACAACACAATCACCTTGCCTTAAGGTTGCTTCACAGGAAACAACGTTGTCTTTCCCTCCGATACGATAAAGGCAGTCCAGTTCATACTTGATTCTTTTAGGGTGGCTTGTAGGTATAAGATGTTTGATGGCAAACTTTCTATCATTATTGACACCCTTTAAAGACGCCAGATAAACACTGCTAAATGTTCCTTCACCTATCTTACCGAGTAAGTTGAACGATTTGTCTAAGTCAGGAAGCCTCTGTAACAACGATTTCATTGAGGCATCATTATGTTGCTTAGTTTGGTTGCATTTAATTGCTCCTTCCTGATCGCTGGTCCCAGGGCTGCAAGACTGATGAAAAAGACGAGGACTTAGACCACTCATTGTTCATCAAGAAAAGTTGTTGCAATCATCCAGTAAGCTAGTATTTACACGTAAATTTATATTCATAATACTGTAAATATACACCTTGTCATGGAAAAACACAGAACGTAACCTAACTTATTGCTTGTAAACAGTAAGGAAATGAGTCAGATTTTTTAAACTTCAGTTCACCGTGGTGGAATTAAACCCGGAGCACTGAAAAAATTACGTTCCACTATAAATGAACACAACTATTGTCTCTCGACCACTCATAGAAAATTAATCTCTTAATGTTACACATTTACAAATAGGGTTAGTCCTAATAATAATTTGACGAGCGAATTGTAGACGCTATGTCGCGCCTTATGTGCATAGTCACAGTCACTTGTGTACGCCACAGAAAAAAGTTGAACAGTCCCAAAGAGAAAACTTATCTCAAAACATCATTATTTTTTTCATTATATTTTTATAAATTATATAAAATAAACGTATTAATGCAGAAGGCATAAACCAGACTACAAAACAGCTACCTTAATCCAAATAGCTTTAACATATAATGCTTTTATGTGTAGCTATCAAACATAAGTATCTGGACGCTGTGAACTATCTGTTGTGCAGGATCAACATGCGAATTTTAAGTTCAGGAACGTCTGCTAGAAAAACCTGCTCTGTAAAGCCAGGTTTTAAGTACGGTCAGTTTAAATTCAGTTATTACACTTGGTAACAGATATTTGAGTTTTCTGCTTCAATATCGGATACGTTGCAAAACGTCCAGTTGCAGAACATACAGGTTTATTTGATTTATTTATTAATAGAATAAGCTACTTTATAACGTCCAAGCAGCGTGTTTTTATTTATTAATATTAGCTGTTTCAAAACGTCCAGGTTATGATTAATTATGCTATTTTGCAATATCTTCTTATCAAAAGGTTCAGGTAGTTTATTTTAACCCAAGTAGCATTTGTGTTGGCTAAAATAGTTTTAAAATAAGTTTCATCTACATTTTAAATGTTGAAAAAATGTTTTTAAAATGATTTCTTTTCAAACAAATTTCCTAACTGACCAATTTTAATACCATTCAAAATGAGTTTTAAAATTATGTTAAAATAATTTTAAAATGTTACAAATTGTTTTAAAATCAATCTTAAAGATCAATTTATATTATTTTTAATAACTTTAAAACTAGTTATAAATACTTTTAAAAAATGTTCAAATTATTAAAAACTTATTTTATATTTAGTTTTACACCAAATTTTAAGTAATGTTATAATCATTTCGTAAATTGTTAAAAATTGTTTTAAAACTATTTATTTTCAAAGAATTTTCCTATCTGACCAATTTTATAATCATTTAAAATAATGTGTAAACTTATGTTAAAACTATTTTAAAGTATTAAAAATAATCCTGAAATGAATTTTATAAATCATTATATATATTTTAATGAGTTGTTTACTTTATAAATAGTTTTAACAAATTTTAAATTAATTAAAAAATTATTTATAAATTTGTTTATGCCTCAGTAGTAAAATTATAAAAAAAATTTTAATTGTTAATAAAAGTTACAAAAATATTTCTTTTCAAAACATTTGCTGATTGACCAATTTTATAACCGTTAAAACTGATATTTGAACTCGTGTTAAAACAATTGTATAATGTTAAAAAATATATTAAAAATTTTATCTACGGCCATTGCAATAAACACCAATTACAATATTACACCACAAAAAGGTACATTACAAAACCTAAAACCATATGTAGTTTTATATTTTCCATCTCACTCGACACTTAATGGCCTTCAGAATACAATCGTTGCATAAACTACTATTTATAGTTTGTATAGAAATTGTATAGAACACATTTTTTACACTTACAACTGACAGATAATAAAGTGATAGTGACAATGTATTAAAACAGGTTAATTAAGTAATAAAACTTGATTAAAAGCAAAAATCTATATTCACAAAGTAATAATATATACAAAGGTTCAAGAGTTAGTTGTTGATCAGATTCTCAGTGTTGATGTTCTCTTCATGATTCTCGTCATGGACATCTTCCTGATGCTCCAAGCTGGAAACAGAGAATTGTTGGTTTTAACACAATTTTGAAGTTACCAAAAACTGCACAGAACGTTAATGGTAAAATTAACTGTTTTCTTGGTATTAGTATAAAGTTGGCAAAAATGTAATTATTACCTTCTAATACATTGATTATTCCGAGGATATTAGGATATTAAAATTTAATTGTATCTAGGTGAAATAGTTATGGCTTAAAGTTTTATTGCCTGCCTTTAAGTTTAGTTTAATTGTACAGAACATAAATCTGTAAAGGGATAAAAATGTGTTATTACCATGCTCAGCTCGGGTCTCCTAATACTCTATACTGGATAAAGAAACACAAGAAGATTTGCATTGTGTTTATTGCATTAATCACATCTTTGAGTTTATATATATACTTACAAAATTTCTTTATACTAAAGTAGATGTATTGTAATGAACGCAGAGGTACAAAAAACTTTAAAAAAAATCATTGAAATTTCTTACGTTTACAATGGTTTCATGCGTAGTTATTTATAATGAGAACCTTAATGATGTATACCGTAATTGTAGTGAACCCTTGGAATAATTTAACATTATGCCTTAATGGACCCGTAGTTTCAAAATTTGCAGGGAAACCAAAATTTGCCATAGGCAGAGAAACAGATCGATATATTTACATCCGTTTTTTTAATATTACAAAATTAGTTTTTGTAATGAAACTAACTTTGCTTTTATAAAACAATACCGAATGTAAATATTCCAAAAAAACTCCAATCTTTAATAATTAACTTTTTAAATTTTAATATAAGTATTTATGTTTAAACTTTTGTGAATTTCAACCCATAATTTGTTGCTATTTATTTATGAGCTGCGCTTATAAAACTCGTTTGGCTTTGTCAACAAACTTTCAACATATCAAATTTAAAAAAATACAACTTTATTAATAATTACCTTACTCGCTATTTCATTTTGAGCTGAGTTTGAGCCAGCCAGCGACTTATGCCGTTATCCACCTTTCTTTTGACTGAGGAGGGGAACCTTTTCAATACGACATCTGAAACATCAAGTTGATTGAAAATACTAAGTGTCCTATGGCATACCATTTAAATTTTTTTCAAATATTAAACCCAGACCACCGCCAAGCATTGATGGATAGTCAAGACTACTTTTTAACAGAGAGGTAATTGTTGGCTGCCATCATGGATCCGCCATTTTGTATCCAAATTTATGTTTAACTAGTAATTCTTTCACTGAGTTCTAACAGGTGAACATAAGTTTTGATATGGAGAGGGCATGACCTTACTATGCACAGACTTATGTAGCATTTTTTATTGATGATTTTTTTACTATGGTAGGCCTATTCATAATATCAAAATGTTTTTGAAACAAGTAGTTCCAAAATTAAAACAGTAGAAATGCCACAAATAACCCCCAAAGCACGGTCAAAACAAAACCTTTTTATAAACTTAATAGTAGACGTGTTTAAAAATGTTCTTATGTAAACACCTTTAATAAAATATCCATATACGTTTTCCAGATATTTTGTAACGGCGGTATTGATGGCAATGCATCTACTGTACGTTTTTATAAATTAATAAATGGTGTATTCAAAATATTTTAACCCGTAACCACATTGTAGAGTTGAGCGTAACGTTCCCATCGCCGAGTATGGAAACGGAAATGTCATAATTAATAGAAAAGGGCGGTTAAACTTTGAGTTAAACCGAACTGTTCTAAAACAGGTTCGGTTAAAACGATCTTTGATATTTAATCAGCACGGGAGGATAAGCCGATCGCCGTTAAAAGTAATCGTTTAAGAGGGGGTCTACTGTATTGGTTTAGAAAATTTACATTCTCTCTCCCTCTAAACATGACGGTTGATAGCCGGGTTTATGGGTTAAATTATATGATTTAGTTACTTGTTACCAAATGCAGACTAAACTAATTTTTAGACAATATTATAAAAAAAATTAGTGGTATAGGCATACCGGTAGCTTAATTAACTAACCCGAAATATTGAGGGAGCGGTGCACCCCTTGTAACCCCCGTGAACCCACCCATAACTAACTGGTAAGTTAGGCCTATAGCTGTCTAATCGTTCTCTGTTAGATGTCGATCAATCTAACTCAATGCACTCTGGAACTCTGTTATGCTATTAATTTTTCCTGTTAAAAACAAATCACTCCATACCGTACTACTACAGTAAAAGCAGTATTTAATTTAGTTCCTCAACCACCCTATAAGAATAAGTAATTTTGGAAATATTTATCTAGACGAATTGCAATATGTTATGAAATTTGTACTGGTATAAGTTTAGTCACAACCAAATAACTAGGCCTGATTCTCAAGAGAAACATTGATCATTCAAATGGAAGATGTAAACTGAATTATTTCAGTCTTAAAATTACTCAAGCCTAGCCTATGACAAACTTAAAAAAGTCATGCATTTATAGTAAACAATAAAAAACAATATACTTTACTAATACTGTACTAAACATTTAAAAATATATTAATGTTAGATAAAAAATTATGATGAAGATAATAGATATTTGGTTTCATTTTTCATCTGCATATCCAATCAAATTAATTATCGATACAGTTTCTCTAAGAAGACAATCCCTTTTAATAGCTTAAGTTTTAAAATGAAGAATCTATAAAACTCACCTGTTCAGATTGCTGTTGCTTCTCAATCTGGAACTAAACTAAGCCTCTTTAAATTGGTCAGCAACAACTTCACAAAACTTAAATAGGTTAACAAAAACAAACACTGGATAACTTATAATCTACCACTTTCATGGAACTGATTCGAACTGAGTACAATCGAAGCGACCGCAGTCCGAGCACGGCACGAATGAAATCTTGTGACAACGTAGCTCGAATGAAGGTAAACAAATATGGCTACCTACCCTTAATATCCCACCCCCGCCCTACCGGCACACACGACTCTGCCTCTCTCGGACCGGTTTTCTGTGGAGCGAGCGAAAATCCCTTCTCGGTTCTCGTTAGTGACAAAGGGACACCGCCGCGCCCAACTGTTATTTAGCACACTGAACCCACCCCCTCAATCCAAACCACATAATACCTAACTGGTAGTCCAAAAGTAATTTTTAACGCACATTTCCCTGACTAAACTCGGCGTCATACAATAGCTAGCTGCAAATACTTAAGTTTATCAGTAATTTTCTTACTGCTTAATTAGTAAATGTCCAGTAATTTTTATTTCATATATAAATTAATCGATTCCTCTACTACAAAATAACTGTCTTGATAGTTCATTTGTTAAAGTATAAAAATGGGAAAATTACCTAAAATGTAATATGTAGATGGCACTTTGGTTTATCATCGTTTAAATAATATATTTTGAAATATGTTTAAATTAAGAAAACAATTTGTAAAAAAAGATTTGAAATCAATTTTAAATACTTTTAAAAAGTTGAGAAGCAGTTATGTTACTGATATAAAATAATTTTAAAACATATAAAGCATCAACCAAATTTGTTTAAAACTATTTATAAACAATTTAAATTTTTTTTAAATCATTGAAAATATGATGTAAAAATGTTTAAAAATATGTTTGAAAAACTTTAAAACAAAATTCAGCAATTATGTAACTACTTTTAAAATCTGTTTAAAACACATCCCATAAAACATTTTCCATAAAAAAAGATTACAAATTTTTTTTTAATAATTAAAAACAAACCCAAAAGTTATTTTCATACTATTTCAAATAATTAAGAATTCAAATATAATTTTTTTCAACTGTTTTTAAATTTTAAATAAAATATGTTTAAAAATATCTATAAAATGATTAAAAGGTTATTACAAACAAATTTAAAATACATTTTAACACAATTTAACCACAGTGAATTAAACGATTTAAAATAATTTAAGAATAATTTTACCGACATTTAAAAGTGATTTAAAAACACTTAAACCGCCGTGTGGATTTATTATGTTAAGATCTTTAAAAACAATTTTGTAATTAATTTACAAATAATTTTAACATTAAAATATTTAAAAATTCCAAAAAGATTTAAAACTAATTTTAAAATTATTATAAAATTCTTTTGGTTGATTTTAAATTTGAATACATTTTAAAATCTTTGGAAATAACTTTTCATCGATTAAAAATAATTTCCATGCTACTTGGGAAGTTACTAATAAAAGCTGTTTCAAAACCTAAAGGTTATACTTTTATAAAATAAATATTTTAGCTAGTGCATAACTTCCAGAATTTTTATTCTAGATTTTTATTTTTATTTTTAATTTTTATTTTTTAAAAGGTCCAGGTTCAAAAAGTCCTGGAAAATATACTATGAGCTATTTCATAGAGTCCACATTTCAAAACTTCTATGTAATAATAAATTAATTATTTATCTTCAATTATTTCATATCGTCCGTCCAGGTAGTAATGTATTAAATAAATATCTACAGTTATTTTATAACGTCCAGGTTTCATAAAGACTAGGTTAGATAGTTAAAACTATTAATCATCACCTCCTGTTTTTAAAACGCCCAAATATGTGAGGTGAAATAAAAGCGAAAAGGGACCTCTTGCCGGCGAAGAAAAATTTTCAGTACGCCCGATTTAACCGATTAGGGTCAAAAATATCGAAGTTCGGGTCTCTATTGATTGTTATTAACTCATTTATTTATCATAGAACAGGCCTGTATCGGTTGAAATATCGAATCGAAGTTATAAAAGGTCGAAATAATCACTTTGTTAGCCTCTGCATGGCTTGAGAAAAGGAACCTCTTGTCGCTCAATGTTATTGTGACGACCCACCCCAAAGACTGTATTTTGTGGACAGCTCCTTAAATTAGGACACCACATATTTTGATTAATGGTTTGTTGAAGGTAATAATCCTTCATGCATGAAAGGATTGCCAGCCCTAGTTTATTAATGGTGAGCCCAGAGACTGACATTGGGTTTCTTGGACAATTGTACAGAAATTTATTAAAATAAAACCAAGAACGCAGCAAGGCGCTCATGTGGGGATGCTGATGCTGACGGTCAGCACGGTTCACATGGGTCAAGCTGCATCAGCAGGTCGTTGCCGCTGAGCCTGTGGTCAGTCAGTCAGAGAGTTGACTCGAGTGCGTGTGCGTTGTCCACGGCGCGCCGCTGCGCCGCCGCGTCGGTCTGCCCATGCCGCGGTTCGCGTTCTCTATCCCCCCAAATTAGGCCTTTAATTAGTGATTTGAAGTTTGTATTTAAAATTATAAATTATTAATGCTCACATGTTAGTTTGAAGTTGAACCGTTAAATTGCTTTGATAAAGTTAGATTTTTCTAACCACGTGCGTATTATTTGAGCTCCCAACCGGCAAATAATGCGTAAATATCTCGGCTACTGGCACATTATTTCGCCATATCGGCAAGAGGTCCCATTCCAAAAGTATGCACCTCGAAAGCAGACTTTGGTCCAAAAGATTAACTCTCCTGAATGCTAACAGGATTTTAGAGAACTACAAAACGAAGTTTGGTGTAAAGAGAACAAAATATCTCACCAATTTCATACGGTCCCGACAAGAGGTCCCTTTTTTTAAACGATATTTTGGCTACTTAACTTTGTCTTTTCAAGAGATTATTTATACGTAGGGTAGTAATAGTTATTTTTATTGTAATAAATGAGCAATTAATTATATATTATTACTCCTTGGATGTCCCAATGATGAGGAAAATTAAATATAAACAGGGTAATTTGATTACAAAAGAGAGTGCTGGAAATTTTTTTTTGTGGCTGCAGCACTGATAGCTATGCAGCCTGTCAGGTGAACCAGTGTTATCGCGGTAGGTGATGACTAACCCGCGCGAATTCTACTGTTTTTTTTGTGATAACAACTTTATAAAACTATGTGATAACAGTAAAATATTCAGTTTAAAAAAGGGACCTCTTTTCGTTATGGAGAATAACATAGGACCGACAAGAGGTCCCTTTTCTAGAATACGACTTTTTACACGACATGCTTGGATAGAAATATTATTTTCCTGAAAAATAATGTGATTTAAGACCAAAATTGGCATTTATTTGAAAGAAGACATTATAATGTTTCTTTTGATACCAAAATCATTTCTTAAATACGAAAAATAGAGGTTTTATGCTTATTTGAAATTTTCAAATAGAATTTTCTCAAAATGACCCGTTTCCCTCACGAAATTTTAAAGTCCTATAACTTTAAAAAAAATCGTAGACTCATGGGCCTTACGCCAAATTGTGAGGAATTATATGAGGAATCTAAAAATACAGTATTAATGACTCAAAATCGAAAATTCCCGACAAGAGGTCCCTTTTCGCTTTCCACCTCACATATGGTTTATTAAATTAATACAAACAGCTTTATTCTTAACCCCTTAAGCGCGGAGGATTTGCCCCCAGCGGTTTTTTACGTGATCAGTAGCGCGCAGTTTTATTACATGATCAACTCCAACATGCGGGGTTTTCGTCTCAACACGACGAACGCGATACTACAGAACTCGTGGCGTGGACGTAGTTCCAGAAAAATCCATTAGAGAGCAGCACCGAACAGTCTGCAACTCGTCAGGGTCAACTGTTCAGCGGAAGCCCTCATTACTCCGAAAGTCATAACTCCGAAAGGCATATCTCCGAAAACATTTTCGTAATAGTGCTCTATCGAAGTTATACTTTCGGAGTAGTGCTATTTCGGAGTTGCGCTTTCAGAATAGTGACCTTTCGGGGATACGCTTTTCTAATAATGTATTTATAACATCTCGGCATTGATCTCATTTCTAACTTTCAAACGTATTTTTTGAGGCGTAATTCCGAAACACACTACTCCGAAGGTCATAACTCCGAAAGGTAATACTCCGAAAACATGTTTCCGAAAATGCACATTTTCGAAAATCTTAATACCGAGTTCTTTCGGAACAGTTCCTTTCGGAGTCATGACTTTCAAAGTTGTGCCCTTTTGGACATAATATGATTTCGGAGCACTGCCTTTGGGATTCATATGACTGTCAGAGTTGTGCCTTTCGGACATATGACGTCCTACTGAGTGACCCCTCGACGCCTGAGCAAACTCTATGGCCGATTTTTAAGATTGTTGTTGTTAATATTGATTTTGCTCTTTCGGAGATATGCTTTCGAAGTAGTGTTCTTTCGGAGAAATGCTTTTGGAGTTTTGCTCTTTCAAAGTTATGACTTTCGGTGTCGTGCCTTTCGGAATTGTGCTCTTGAAAACACATTATAAAGTTAGTGTTAAATATTTATAATTTAATTAAATACGGACATTACAATTATTAATAAAATAACATAAACATTTAAATTAGTATAATTCAATTTGAATTGAAGTGCTCCTTAGTTCATTTATTAAAAGGATTCAACAACTGATATGAATGTCCAGGCTGACGTCACTGTTCAAAGTGCACTACTGGTTGTAACTGCCACTTTTTCCTGCCGGTCAGTTCAGACTCATCTCTCTCGGTGACCGTGCGTGTTGCACCTTTACTCTAAGCGACACAATACTTTCTCTCATTCTCAGTGCCATAAAATTGGTTCAGTTATTTCCATAAATTTAATAATTACGTACGTACATGTCAAGCAAAGGATCCAAAGAAGAAGTTTTATTTTCAATTAAGTCAATGTGTTGTAATTGTGCGTGTTCATTCAAGTGATCATCAAAACACTTCATTAATTCATTAATTCAGTGATCGTTAATTTCATTCTTTCCAATGAAGATATTTTATTTTACAATAATTGAAGCACAATATCAGTAATACTGGAAGTAGGCTAACAACCAACAACATAACTGTATACATCGTCGTCTCCATGGTCCTCCGTTATAAATCACAACATCTGTCAGCACTCTGGCCAGAGCAACGCTTCGCTTCGTCTTCAACCCCGACTTCGACCAACTATGGAATCATGGATTCACAACTGTAAAAGGTACCATCTCCAATCAATTATTTCTATGACCATAATACATAACATGGTCCTCCGGGCCGGATGTTTCTCACCCTATGGATTAGAAATTTTAACTTCATGTTGACAATAATGTAGGCCTATCTACAGCTACAGTGACAAGTGATTAAATATTGCCTGAATCAATTAAAATTTTATACGTGAAGTTTAATTATTAAGAACACTAATTATTCTCAATCACATTTATTATTTCCAACTAATTATTTTTAGTTGAGACTTTACACAACGAATAAAGTTTTAATGTTGCAGATTTAAAAATTCTTTACTGGACTGTACTACGTTCTAGAATTTTGTCTTTCATGCATAGTTTTGTCTTTGTGCGTTATCGGGCAGTTTCCTGTCTGCCCCTCCCCTCTCCTCTCTACCAAGCAAGTTTGTCTTGTCGATGTATTTTCTGAAAATCATGGAAGCCATTATGCGAACTTCACAGCTGATCGACTCTAGCGCTTCAAGCGGATATAAATGAAAACTGAACTGTCATTCTGCAAGACTTTGTTTATATTTTCATAACCTCAATTTATTGTTGACATATATCAATTGAAGTGATTGATGAAAATTAATTATAGTTATTTGAACATTTTACTACTCTTTGAGTTTAATGAACATTGTTTATTGAATTGCAATATATTACTTGAAATCATTGCTGGTAATTATTTTGTGACTGTTGAACTTCATTAGGCCTATGCCTAAAATTTTTTCTCTGAGTTGGGAGCTGACTTAAGTTCTTTGATTTAATTTAATTTGCATATTTAATAATTTGCAATTTTAAGTCATTTGAATCCAAAACTTATTCAAAATGAGGTATACAACCTTTGTGAAACAATCTGAGCTTGTGCTACATAGAGCAATTGAAGCAAAAGTGGTAGCTATTGAAAAGGAACCTACTCTTACTCCTCAATTAATAACCAAGCTTAATCTTTTGGATTCCACAGCTGTTGCGAAGAACAATGAATTTGACAAATTAGTTAATAAATTGTTTGGGACTGTACCTTTGCCTGAGGAATTAGATGATAGTGAAAATATCTCTATTATTTCAAAGTTACAAGATGAAATAAATTATCTCTTTGTAAATATTCACTCTTCGTGTGTGAACTTGATACCTGCTAGTGCTGATCAGACAGGAAACCAGCCTAACTTGGATGACTCCAACGCAGCTAGCAACCAGCCTACAACACCTAAGGTTAGTGTACACTTACCAAAAATTCAACTTGGTACTTTTTCAGGACAACATGAGAAATGGATGGCGTTCAAAAATTTATTTGAAAACACTATTCATAAGAATGAAAGTATTTCTGGTGTTGAAAAAATGAGTTATTTGTTAAGTTGTCTTGAGAGAGAGGCACTTTCAATTGTGAAAAATATTCCCATGTCCAATGCTAATTATTTTATTGCATGGGAATCACCGCTAAAAAGGTATCAAAATCCAAGGTTACTAATTCCTCTTCATTTCAACAACTTACTAGATCTTCCAGTTGTTCATAATACCTCTGCTAAACAACTTAGAAGTTTTTTGTCCGTCTTAAATGAGAATATTGAGGCGCTAAAAGCCCTAGAACAGGATATTTCTCAGGAAAGTTTACTCCTAACCTTTCACTTATTAAGAAAATTTGATTCTCAGTTTCGCCATCATTTCGAAAAAACTCGAAGTGATAACACTGTACCTCCTAAGTTAGATGAGTTTATCAAGTACATTGAGTCTCATTGTGTAAATCTTGAAGCAGCTAATCTTACTAATGTAAGTTCATCTCATAAGGGCATCGTAGGCCAACAAACTCAGGTAAAGTCCCCTCAGCGCTCAGCTAAATCTGCACTTATCGCAACGCCTCCCACTACTTGTACTTATTGCTCAGGTGCAGATCACAATATATATCAATGTAAGAATTTTCACAAGCTGACTGCACAAGAAAGATTTAATTTTGCTAAAGGCAAAAGTTTATGCAAAAACTGTCTTGGCGATAAACATAATGTAAAAGAATGTCAGTCATGGCGTAGATGTTCTACATGTAAAAGAAAACACCACTCTCTTTTGCATTTTGTTAATTCTACAAATCCCAATGTGTCCAAAGGTTACACAGATAAGACTAATGCTCAATCAGGTTCTAAAGACAAGCAACCCCCTAGTAACTCAAATCAAAATGAGTCTGATTTTGTTGGTTTGACAAATACAGAAAATACTGTTCTCCTCGCCACTGCTTTAATTTTAGTTAAGTCAAGTGAAGGTAAGACCCTAGTTTGTAGGGGAGTATTAGATTCAGCAGCTCAGTCTACCTTCATTACTCAGAGATGTGCTCAGGCTTTAGGTATTAAGCGCTCTTGTACCAGTAATACACTGATTAACGGCATCTCATCTGCTCAGGTAAAAACAAAAGGGTTAGCTCATGTCACACTTCAGTCACTCAGTGGTCATGTATTAGTAACCTCTCACCCTGTTCTTATTTTGGAGAAAATCACCCAGGATTTGCCTCGAGCTAAGATCACCCCTGAAGTTCGCTCTCGGATGCAACATTTGATGTTAGCTGATCCCACTTTTGATACCCCCGCTCCAATCGATGTTTTGATTGGAGCAGATCTTTTTGCTTCCTCTGTGAAAGACCAGTTTTTGTCTCTTGGTGAGAATATGCCTGTAGCGATTGACACGATTTTTGGATATGCTCTTGGATCAACTCCTATCGCCTCATCCAGTGTAAACTCTTGTCATGGATTGGTCACACTCTTAACAACCAATTGTATGGATCTCCACGCTTCTATTCAACAGTTTTGGTCAGTGGAGGAACCCCCTTTTGCAAGTAAGCAGTCCTTGGCCGAAGAAAAATGTGAAAATCATTTTATTACTACTTATTCTCGTACTCTGGAAGGAAGATACATTGTCTCTTTGCCTTTTTCAGACGATCCGTCAAAATTAGGCGACTCAAGTAAAATGGCCAAGTCTCTCTTTTGGTCCCTGGAAAATAAATTTCATTCTAATCCTGAGTATAAGGAGACCTATGTTGAATTTATGAGAGATTACCTGTCCTCAGGACATATGACACTCTGCCAGTCACCGCCTCCTAAGGATACTCCTCATTACTATCTTCCTCATCATGGAATTTTTAAAGATGGAAAATTGAGAGTAGTATTCAACGCCTCAGCGCCTACATCAACATCCTTGTCTCTTAACAGTATTCTTCATCAAGGACCAAAACTTCACAACAACATATGTGACATCATTCTAAATTTTCGCAGACATACGATTGTTTTTTCATGCGACATCAAACAGATGTTTCGACAAGTCCTTGTCAAAGAATCGGATCAGTTGTTTCAACTAATTTTCTGGAGGGAAAGTGAAAAATCACCTCTTCAAGTTTACCAATTAACAACTGTCACTTATGGGGTCACATCGTCGCCCTACTTGGCAAATCGTGTCATTCAACAACTCATCATTGATGAAGGGAAAAATCATCCTTTAGCCACAACTGCACTTAAGGACCAGATTTATGTCGATGACGCCCTATTGGGAAGTGACAGCATAGAAAATGCTCTGCAGTTGAAAGATGATGTGGTTCAGTTCCTCAAAAAAGGAGGTTTTGAGTTAAGGAAATGGTCTTCGAACAATCCATTACTCTTACAGTCGATTCCTGAAGACCACAGAGAAAAACCTATTGGCTTTCGAGCTCCCGAACAGCCAGTTCATAGTGTTCTGGGACTGAAATGGATCCCGAATGAAGATGTTTTTTGTAGGTACTGACAAGGTAAATGAAACCCTTACAAAAAGAATTGTTTTAAGTGTAATATCACAGATCTATGACCCATCAGGATGGTTAACTCCAGTTACTTTTTGGTCAAAATCGTTCATGCAATATTTATGGACACTTAGTCTCGATTGGGATGATCCCTTAGATGATAATATTTTGCCAGTTTGGAATAAATTCACTAGTGAGCTTCCGTGTATTGAAATGCTCAAGATACCTCGTTACGTGGGACTTTCTTCCTCTAAGGATATTCAGCTACATGCTTTTTCCGATGCAAGTGAAGCAGGATACTGTAGTTGTGTTTACCTGAGAGTTATAGATTCACAAGGAAATGTGTCTACTTATCTTCTAATAGCGAAGTCAAGAGTCGCACCTCTTAAACGTATTTCAATACCTCGCTTGGAACTCTGCGGAGCACATCTGTTGTCTAAGCTTCTGAGTTATTGTATTCATCAGCTTTCGCCAAACTACAAGATTAGTTCGTATACAGCTTGGTGTGATTCCACAATAGTTCTTTCATGGATAGGCATGCCTTCTTATCGACTCAAGGTTTATGTGTCAAATAGAGTTGCAGAAATACAGGAAAATATACCCCCGTCATTTTGGCGACATGTTCCATCTTTAGAAAACCCAGCTGATGTTGGGTCAAGGGGTTCTGCTCCCAAGGAACTGATGAACCACACTGGTGGAATGGTCCCACCTGGTTATGTTGCTCTGAAGAAAATTGGCCTAAGTCTTTTTGCAAAACGCTGCCTGAGGAAAGTATACCTGAAACTAAGACACTAACTGTGAACACACTTTCTGTGGTTCCTGATGAGCCATTCTCTCTTCTTACTCGTTTCTCGTCTTGGACAACTTTACTTCATGTCTCAGCTTATCTGCTACGTTTTATCCACAACTCTAGAAATAAAGAAAAATTGTCTGGGAATTTATTGTTTAAGGAGATAAAAGAAGCTCATAATCTGATTTGTAAACTAATACAAAGTGAACATTTTTCAGAAGAAATTTCATGTTTGAAGTCAAATAAACCTTGTTCGACACGAATTCGACGTTTAGCTCCTTTTTTGGACGGTGATGGCATCATTAGAGTTGGTGGGCGTTTAAACAAAGCTGATACTTCGGAAGGTCACAAGCACCCCATCTTACTGCCCAAAGGTCATAGATTAGTCAGTGTTTTAATTGACCACTATCATGTATTGTATTTGCACTCTGGTCCAACTCTAACTCAAGCAATGTTGGCAAACAAATACTGGATTCTCAGTGCTAGAAGCTTAATAAGGTCTAGAATCTATAAATGCATAAATTGTTTCAGATGCAAACCTCCTAAATCTTTTCAACTCATGGGAGAATTACCTAAGAATCGAATCACACCTTCGAGGCCATTTTCTGTATCTGGTGTTGATTATGCTGGACACTTCTTTGTGAAACAACATTTATTAAGGCGAGTTCAACCTATCAAAGTTTATATTTGTATCTTTATTTGCTTCTCTACTAAGGCCGTCCACATAGAGGTAGTAACTGATCTAACTGCTGACGCCTATTTAGCTGCTCTTACTAGATTTGTCTCCAGAAGAGGAATCGTCTCAGATATTCATTGTGACAATGCCACTAATTTCACAGGTGCATCTGAAAAGCTCAAACGAAACTTTGAAAAGTTAATCAAAGATTCTAAAGTTCAAAGCTATGCTGAAAAGTTCAATATTACATTTCACTTCTTACCACCTCACGCCCCTCATCAGGGAGGCCTATGGGAGAGGGCTGTCAAGAGTGTAAAATTCCACTTGATTAGAGTCATTGGACAACAGATCCTGTCACTGGAAGAGTTTATGACATTAATCACTCGTATTGAAGGAATGATGAATTCAAGACCGATAACTCCTCTCTCCTCGGACCCATCGGATTTGGAAGCCTTGACACCTGGACATTTTTTAGCAGGTGGACCGCTTATGACGCCTCTTGAACCTGACTTACGTAGCATTCCTCTCAACCGATTAAAGCGCTGGCAGATAGTCCAGCAGTTTAGTCAGCATATCTGGGCACGTTGGCAGAAGGAATATTTGCACACACTTCAAGAGAGAAATAAATGGGTAAATCCCAAGAAGAATATTGAAATAAATGATTTGGTTGTCATATATGAAGACAACTTGCCCCCACTCTCTTGGAAACTTGGACGTGTCCTCTCCGTCTCCCCTGGTACTGATGGAAGAGTTCGGGTCGTACATCTGAAGACGACAAACGGATACCTCACTCGTCCTGTGACAAAGGTGTCTGTTCTTCCCTCGGACTAGTGAAGAGGTGTTACCACCCGCCTTTTTTCTCATTGATTTTCTCATGTTTTGTGTTTGTCTGAACCCAGGGGTTCAGGGGGGGCCGGTATGTTAAATATTTATAATTTAATTAAATACGGACATTACAATTATTAATAAAATAACATAAACATTTAAATTAGTATAATTCAATTTGAATTGAAGTGCTCCTTAGTTCATTTATTAAAAGGATTCAACAGCTGATATGAATGTCCAGGCTGACGTCACTGTTCAAAGTGCACTACTGGTTGTAACTGCCACTTTTTCCTGCCGGTCAGTTCAGACTCATCTCTCTCGGTGACCGTGCGTGTTGCACCTTTACTCTAAGCGACACAATACTTTCTCTCATTCTCAGTACCATAAAATTGGTTCAGTTATTTCCATAAATTTAATAATTACGTACGTACATGTCAAGCAAAGGATCCAAAGAAGAAGTTTTATTTTCAATTAAGTCAATGTGTTGTAATTTTGCGTGTTCATTCAAGTGATCATCAAAACACTTCATTAATTCATTAATTCAGTGATCGTTAATTTCATTCTTTCCAATGAAGATATTTTATTTTACAATAATTGAAGCACAATATCAGTAATACTGGAAGTAGGCTAACAACCAACAACATAACTGTATACATCGTCGTCTCCATGGTCCTCCGTTATAAATCACAACATCTGTCAGCACTCTGGCCAGAGCAACGCTTCGCTTCGTCTTCAACCCCGACTTCGACCAACTATGGAATCATGGATTCACAACTGTAAAAGGTACCATCTCCAATCAATTATTTCTATGACCATAATACATAACAGTTAGCAATAACAAAAATTTCCAAAGGTTAGGTTAAAATTAAACATATTGTCAAAAAAGCATATCTCTAAAAGACCACTACTCCAAAAGCATATCTCCGAAAGAACACTACTCCGAAAGCACATCTCCGAAAGTCTTAACTCCAAAAAGGGCACTATTCCGAAACAAATCGGAGTAAAGACTTTCGGAGATCTGCTTTGACAGAAATTTGCTTTCGGAGCTGTGCCTTTCGAAATTATGAATTTCGGAGTTTTGCTCTTCCGAAATATGCCGTAAAAAATACATTTTTTATTTCGGAGGTATGCCTTTCGGAACAATGCATGACACTCATGCCGTACAGTCGTAGAAAGGAAAAACCTAGCAGAACAGCTGTACCAACAAAATAACGAAATAAATCAGCTGAGGACGTCAAATCCGAGTAAACTTGGGCGTTGCGCGGAAGGCACTTAGGTGTTCCCCGAGATATCAATCAAATATAACTCAGGCCTGCATTTTTGTTCCTTAATGTGGCATTCAAATTGCAGTCAAGAAATCTGTTAACCTGTAAAACTTACATGATAGTTATGGGCGGATTTCTGGGGTTGCGATAAGCAGAGGGTGCCCGGTGTCCCTTGAAGTTAAATGGGTTTTGGGAGAAAGACAATTTGTTTTCTTATATTAATTGACTTAATACCTTTTTAATAATTTAGATACAATTTCAATATGTTTATGGCTTGGTTTATTTAGATCTTATACCTTAAAACTTTTTACCCGTTAAAGTTTATATTGAAGCTATGTCAAATTTGTCATGTCTATTTTGAATCCCTTCGTCCTTTTCAAACCAAGAGATCAAAACTGATTATTAGTTCATGATAGAATTGAAAACGATTTGATTTGTAAGAAAAAATTACATTTTACAAATTCTGTCATAGATGATAACAAATGTGTCTTATTGATTATCAATACTGAACTAGGCATATTCTGGCTATTTTCATAATAATATTTCAAGAGAATTATTATTTTCTATGATTCGAATGAGCCATTGAGCATAAAATATAAAGTTGTAGTTTTTAAATACGTCTATTGCTCTGAATAGCTTCTTGAAATGGACCTTAGAGTAGACAATTTTCCAATACGTTAGGTGAGCTTTCACCCCCAAAGATTATCATTTAAATCTGCCCATGATCATAATTACCAAGTTTTTACAACATGCGCCGTAGGTCATCGCTACGTAGTTTTGCAGAACGTAATACAGTAATTCCGCAATCTCTACTGGGACGCAGCCGACAATTTATCTGCCGGGCCGTTCTATTATCAGGCCTTTGTTCTACACAAAGCTCGAGTGGCACGCACGATTTGTCGCTACAGCAACATTAATTTCTTTCTTGCGTAGGAAAAAATTCAATGTGAGAAATTAAGATAACATAAGTTAAATTCTCAGAAATTAGATAAAATAATTTTTTTATAAAAACTAAATTTTAATGTGTTTATAGTATGCTCTATATTATAGAGTCCAAACTAATAATTGATTTTAAACAGTTAAAATGTTCTGAAGTTTTCTTGAGAAATAGAACAAAAAATCATAGAAATATCCAGATAAAATTAGGTATTATAGAAGAAGATGAGTAAAAAAAACTTGCACAAAATGAAATATTCATAGGTCTTTTGAGTAATAAGGAAAGGGGTGATTGGAGAAATGTATTAAAATCTATTTCTAGTTCATTTTCAGATAATATGAAGAAGACATTTGCCGAGTAAAAGTTGAAATAGCTTTTTATTTAAAATTCTGACAATGTTTGTACCTACCAATTAACATTTTTAACTAAGATAAATCAATATTTAAAATCATTGCAGGTACTAATAAAATTACGATTTATTGCTAATGTTCAAGCAATCCTAAAATAAATAAGCAGCACCGTAAGCCTTTTAACCAACCTCATTTAATAATTTCTTCAACACAAGGGTGTGAATTACTCCTTATGTGCGCAGTAATTTAACATGGTCAATTTATTGCTTGAGTAATTAGATAGTCCTAGAGGAAACTCTCAAGTGGCCTGTGTATGTGATGTATCACTGGCTTATCTGCAGTACAATACACGTGGAACTACTCTGACTAGACGTTAACGTTCCAACGCTACTTGTTAATTTTCTTCTACTTACCATTGACTCGAAGTCCAAGGCAAGAAAAATATCAAACTCATACAAACATTTAATGCAGCCATTTTCAATATGTTGTTAGGTAAGATACAATAAAGCAGTTCGCCCTCAGTTTGCAGCTTCGAAAGCCTCTGAACAAATTTTTTTATGGTCTGGTGAACTTTCTTTCAATTTTTAAACTGCCCTAAAACCATGAATGCTAGAAAAAATACTTACATTGTAATTTAAAAGGAAACTCAACTTATTTTAAAGTAAATCAAAACTTTTATTTCATTATTTAATCGACTAGTAAGTGAAAAATTATTCCAAGATTAAATCAAAGGTCAGTTTCCATGGCAACCCACAGCAAACCGACTGTTAAATTAACCAGATGCAACCAGGTTAATTACAGAATTGGCCGTGGTTACATGTCAACTATCAGACAGTTGACACATCAAACTTATTGCACTTTTCATTTAATTCAAATTAAAAGACTTGCTGGCGTCGTGTAACTAAGCGTGATCGAGCCAATATTTTGTAAAATAGGACTTAATTTTATAAGACAGATTTTCCACGCAGTCGAATTTGAGTAACGTAATGGGTAATAAAAGCTAAAGACGATTTTAGTGTTTTAATATCAGAACGAATATTGGGACGTACTTAAAACCTGAGGGATCAATCTTAAAAAATAATCCTGAGGGATCTTAAGTAAAAATAAATTTGGAAAAACCATTTACCGTTGAGTTCCGCTTCATGACTTAAGTAGTGCAATAGTGGGGCTTCTGGGCCAAAACGCATTAATCAAAAGTGACAGCTACATCCGGTCTGGTGACGTCAGAGGCTGTGACGTAGCTGTGACGTGTAGGGTGGGCATTTAAAGTTTAAATGCCCGGCTGTGCTGGGTATTTAAACTTTAAATGGCCGGAAATGGGTCAAGGTCAGGTAAGGATGTTTTTAAAAAGATCTTGCATTTTCGGAAGATCCGAAAATGCAAGATATTTTTTTTAATTTTACATTAAGGTTGAAAAGTTTGCTCCCAAATTTGAAAAGTAAGTTGTTGTCGGTGGTGAAATTTCTTGCTTATTTTCATTCTTTTTGTTGTTGTTGTAAGTTGGCAAAAATACATTCTTTTCGTTTTGATTGTTTGTTGCATAAAGTTCCAAAGATAAACCGAACCCAGTGGTTATAAGTTGTTTTAGTTCTTCACTAAAAATTTCCAAATCCTTGTAGGTTGTAAGATTGATAGTGTTGTAGTGAATCCCGCGAATGTTGAGAGACATGACTAGAGTTGTTTACTCGACGAGAGGTGTAGCAGGAATAACTATTGCAAAGCCGGTGCTGTGGGTACCTCCGATGGTAGTGGGGGTAGTGGTGGGGGTAGTGGTGGGGGTAGTGGTGGGGATAAAAATTGTAGACGCTTGTTTAATCACTTTACATTTAATCGTTGCCACAATAGACCGAGTCGATGTTGCAATTCTTCTAGTTTATCCAACCGGTTCTTTTGATATGTTTTGCAACCACATTTACAGTAGCAGAAAGAATTACATTTTGTACAAGCTTTTCCGTCAACTTGATCTTCAGGTATTTGAAAACATTTCTCTTTGCAACAATAAGATAAAAGTGGTACATTATTTCTTTTGGATGACATGTTGGTTGTAGCTTGTCTTAAACAGAACTGAGCCTCTCAACGTTAAGGTTTCGTATTTATATAAAGTATTCGAATAAAACTATCGAATAAAACTATCGATCAAAATAATCGAATAATACTATCGATTAAAAGTTCAAGGTCATCCGTTTGAGTTTTTAAAAAAATACAACATATCAGTATATAAATAACATATACTGATATTTTGTTTTGTTATCTTTTTATTAAAAACATGTTTTTACAATATTTACAAAGTTATTTTTGTGCGATGTGCAGAGTAAGTTCCGTAGAGTTGTTCCCGCTCATTCCGTGTGACACCAAATATAATGATCCTGGCTGAATTTCCCGCAGATCTTCATTTTGCAGCAACTGGACGAATCGTTTTGGAAGATATACTTGAAACTTTGGTTCATCACCTGGTGTAAATGGTGCATCGGATAAAGATGCGACGACTGCGTCTCCATGCGTTGTATCAACTTTCTTCATTTCATGAACAATATAATGTTTCTGTTCTTTTAATTCTGAACATTTCTTGATAATTAGAGTATTTGATTTTGAATGTAAGTTGAATTGTTCAACTAAACATTGGAGAAACTGTTGTGATGTCATCTTCTTCACTGGAGATGTTGTCTGTTCGGAGTATGGAGTTAGAGTGATACTCGGGGTGTGTTGCTTCCTCGTATTTATAACCTTCGTAACCCCCACCACATTCTTCTTTTTCTTGTAAGTAAGCAGCCAAATGATATGCGTTTTGTAATGCGCATTGAGATTGGTCGTGTTTCGGATCTATTGTAAAAACGCAAATATTTCTAACATCAAAGTGAAAGGTTTTGTCCACTTTTATGTTTAAAACTTCTTTGTTCGTGTACTGTCGTATCCAATTCTTTTTTTCCAATCCTCTGGTGTATATATGCGTAAATTGTTTGCAAAAATGAAACATAATCTTGTGTACATTATTGTACGGTAGAAAACCTTCAAACCAATGGATATGATGAAAATTATTTGTTAACCATCTGTTTGTTATTTTAGCTTTTGACTTTAGTGCATGGACAGAACATGGTGCTTCAAATAAGAATGGGTACGCCACTTGTGTGAGCAAATCTAAAATTACCAATTCTTTTATGATAAATCTATCATCGTTTCCACGAAATGCTTGAAATTCAATAACACAAGGTTTTGCTGCCATTTCTTTATCCTGTCTGCTCATCACGGTGTCTGCTGATCAACTGTTTTCCACACCACGGTAGGTTAGATATATGAACCAGGCCTTACAGTTGTAGGCGCGTTGGTGTATGTTTAACGTGGACACCGTCCCCAGTAGGCCTACCCCACAGCTTATTCTTTTGTTAAATTACATTGTAGTTTTAACCTAGCAAAGTTTCTTCTTCTGTATTATTGTTGTTGTTGGTTTCTTCTTCTGTATTGTTGTTATTGGTTTCTTCTTCTGTAGCTTCCGTTGCAACTTCAGTAAAAGGTTCAAAGTTTCTTAACTGCCTCCACATTTCCACTTCGTGAGGTATTCTATTAAAGATGGATGTATCTATTGGTCCGTATTGTAAAGTGCTGTCTGGTTGTTTTTCGCATGCATCTACCAGATATTCCTTAATAACAGAGCTTGAAAATACTTATTGTTTCATATACCTGGTAATAGGTGATGTTGCATAGTTTAAAATGTAGAATTCTTCACGTGTTAGTAGAATTTTATTTTCAAATTGTGTCAAGTCTCTAATTCTTACTTGTTGTTGGCCACGATGTTTAATAATGTCAATTTCATTGTCACAATCCAAAAGTCGAATGTTAGTTTTTCTTCCAAAGAAACTGTTGGCTAAATAACATTCAATAAGATGTAGATGTTTTAAAAAGGAATCCCAAGCATTTTCTGAAAATAAAACCATCTTTGTACCATGGCTTAGTATTACTGCGGGAGAGTAGTCTAATGATTGTACCAATCCTATCGACACACTTTTACTCATGCAAGATGAAATAGGATAAAAGATGCGAAGGAAAACTTCAGTTAAAATGTTTGGTGGAATATTTTCTTCAAGTTTTCTTTTCTTTCTTACGTTTGTTTTATTATTTTCCAACTTTTTATTTTGTTTTCCAAACTTTAAAAACTCATCAATTTCTTTTACAACATTTTCTTCAAAATGTTTATCATCATCATCATTTTCCAATAAAGGTGTTGTTTCGGAAACGCCTTGTACAACTGATAAAGAACTCATTTTGTTTATAATGCTGTATACGATGTTACCCATACAACTGTAGACAGTCAACTAAACAATTTGCGTTCCCGCTCCTGCTTTTATAGCCGAGTGGTGGGTGGTATTTTTTTTTCTTTTCATTTTACAACACTGCTTTTACAATACCGGTTAAAGGTGTATATGTAACAATTTTATCATGTAAAATTAAACAATAAGCAGATGTATCTTTGGGTACATTTTGTTCAAATTCCATTTCTATTTTTATATCTACACTGGAAGATTTTACAGATTCATTTTGTTTGGAACAATCAACTACAACAATCGGATAGTTAGATTTAAATTGGTTTGGCGTTAATAAAGGTGTGTTTGTTTTTCCATAATATGAATTTTGGAATCTTGCATACATATCGTACAAAACACTAAACCTGTCTTTTGTAAAGTTTATGTTGAAGTTGTCGTATGGAAAGAATTGCGAGTTTAGAAACACCTTAAAATTTGTAAGTTTGCAATGATCAAATTCACCAGCATGTTTAGTTATTTCATTTCTTCTTTTTGTTTGTAATCCAAATATTACATATCTTGCCTTTTCCAAATGAGTAGAAGTTTTTACAGTCCATGTATGACGTTGTGTTTCCGGTAAAACCGGATATTCATGAAACTCCCAACTTCTAAATGGTATTACGATATCACGATCTGATTTTAAAGTTCTCAATAATGAAATTCTATTCTGATCGTTTAACCGTACATGCGGTACTCTCCAAACAATCTTGTCTAATTGCATTTTCCATTCTAAAGTAGCTTCCGTTGTTCCATCAGTTGCTTGAATAATATCTTTGTCGTTTGATGATCTTAACAAAACTAATTCTTGTTTTACGTTTATTATTATTTTTCGGTAATCTTCGGCAAAGCCTAAAAGTAATCTTAAAGGAATGTAAAAGTCAAAATTGCCTGAAGTGTTTGGAGTGATTGTACTGGAATCGGGTGCTACCCATCCTGCGGCGGCCAGCATATTTTTTTCACTCGGTGTTAAAGATGCTAATCCTTTTAATGTACTTGTAATTCCCACCTTTTTTGTTGAATCTACTGTAACTCCGGAAATTTCATATCTTATTTCATCAAACAAATATGCCATGGGGTTATTTATGAACGGAACAGTACTTGCAGTGGTTCCATCCCTTTTTGTTACTCTTCCTTCGATATACAAATAACTTTCACATGGAAGTGTATAAATATCTTGTTGTTGTATGGGAATTCTAATTTCATCATTATTGTTTAATTTTGACGAAGCGTAAGGGTTGTGCGTATGATATTCCTTTTCCCATAAGGTTTCGTCGAATGTCGGACCCTGCGCTATATCCAATATTTCCATTATTAATAAGTTTTAATCCAATTTCTTCTAGAAAACGAATGTTATCACTTGTTAATCCTTCTATAGCTGACGTGCTACTGACTTGTTTACCAGTCAGCTCTTTCTTTTTAAATGATAACCCCATTGTTATACGGTTGATTTTATATGTATTCGTATAGTTATAGGTTCGTCTCTAAAATCAATATGATTTCCGTCTTGATCTAGTATGTTCACCACAATGTCTGAAATAAAACTGGTGTTTAATGGTAGGTACACCAAGTTTTGTGGCTTTTCCACAATTTTAAAACCCGGAGCGACTGTTGGATAGAATGTGTGCAATATATGAGTATTTTCACCATCTCTATAAGAACCATGTATAATATTACATGTAACATCTATACTGTTAACTTTCATTATTGTCACAGTTCTAGTACCTGAATGGTTAATATTAGGTTCTAAAATTTTTGTTGTTTTAGGAAATCCTAATAAACTACCAATTGAATGTTCTTTGCTAAAATCTATATAATATTTAGATTTAATTTCAGCTTTCATAGTATTGTTATTTCCTTTTATTGTTATATTATCTTTTCCCATATGATTTTGTATCGCTTCATTTATATCATCAATTTCATATGCTCCAGTGGGTAAACTAAATACTTGTATATCTGAATATTTGTTTGTATTTTTATCTTTTGTTTTGTAATAATGTATTTTGTCATTAACATTTTCAGTAACGTTGGGAATAGAATTATAAGTTGTTATATCTAATAATGCGGCTTCCCATAATTTATCTTTTTCCAAACGTAACGCAGGGAAAAGAACACTTCGCAAAGTAGATGAAGTTCCAGTTAATGATACTGTATAGGAAGACATCTTAAAGTTGACTAACGCTTTTTGTTAAAAAATCTAAACATAAATGTCCACAGATTACCGTATCATCAGGTTGCTCTCTTTTATAATTGTATAGTACATTTTTAGCTGTTTTAAAGTAATATTGTAGTTCTTTTGGTGGTGGGAGATTACCAAAACTATCAAAGTAGTAAATAGTTGATGCTAGTTTCTTATAACATACCCAATGAGTGCCTGATCCTTTACTATTATCTAAATTTACTATTCCGGTTTCATTTTTCCAAATTTTAACAGGTAATGCATCTTTCATAAATACTCCTCTAAAAAATGGAATTTTTAAACAAGAAACATAAGTAATTAATTCTTTATCTGTTAATTCTTTATTTGGAATTAATAATTGTTTTTTTCTGTTTAATACACACGATACGGTCTTAGGTATAATCCTCCTCCTTTTTTTATCATTGACCATATTGTTTGTTTCTTTTTATTTTTACCTGCGGTGGATCGTCGTTTTCTTCTTATATTTCCTCCACGTTTCTTTGCAGGTTTTCTCCTCCTTTTTCCACCTCCTTTCTTCTTTCCACCTCCAAACATCGTTTTACCCTTCATTGCTGCTGATACCGCTAAAGCTGCTGCTTTTTCACCGATACTAGCGTCACTGGATGTTACTCTTTGCCAAGCTTTTTCAGCAAGTGCTCTATCCGCTATTGATCTATTTTTAGTATCTGCAAACTTTGAATATGCTATATCGTGTTGTTTGCAGGCTTGATCAAGTTTATTTATTCCAAGATCTCCTCTAGCAAGTCTTTTTTTCAATTTTGTTCCTGGACCACAATATTGATAACCTCCTGGTAAATGTAGTTCTACAGGTAATAAATCGATAGCTTTGTTAACTATAGCTCCAACCGGCTTAGTAATAAGAGAAAGGGCTGTTGATGCTATTCCTCTTCCTCTCTTTATAACGTGTCGATTATGACTGATGCGTTGAACTTTCAACATGGTTTTTTATAGTGAAAGGAAATGCCAATACTTGTTTATTTTATAAATTCTTTATAATGAATGATGCACTTATCCTTTGACATTGTTTATTTATAATAAACATGTATTTTGTTTATGGGTAATAAACTTTTACCCAGTCTTTTGGTAGGATTGTATCCTTTTTATCAACATCAACTTGAGCAAATCTTAAATTTCCAGTTTTCATATTTAAAAAATATTTTTCTATAACATTTTTCTTAACCCAATGTAGTTTTTGATCAGCTTTTATGGGCTTTATCGTGTTATAAACATCATATAACACTACACTTAAGAGTCTTATAATGTAATTTACATTAACAGCATCAACAATATCAATAGGGTCATCTAAGCTAGTCAATCGCAAGTTTTGACAATAAAAAAACTTGTTGTGTTTTTCTGTTCTTAAGCATCTTTCACGCCATTCTTTTACTCTAACTGCATCACTGTCATTTACTCCCATTCCAACATTAAATAGTGGTCTTTCTTTACAATCAAAGCCTTGTTGACCAAGTCTTGATGAAATTTCTTTTAATGCAGGAACTTGTCCAATTGTTGCTACATCAACATCATTCAACCCTTCTTTAACATTAGTAATTATTTTTGCATCCGCATCCCATTTGTTATTGTTTAATTTCATTATTTGACTTATTGTAGCTGCATCTGATTTTGCAGTTCCCTCCTTAACGTTAGTTAACACTTTATTTTTGCAATCAATTGACTTAATATCATGTGTAATACAATGATCTGTAACATATTGAAGGTTTACCGCATCTTTCATATCTTTAGGGTCTCCAATATCGTGTATTACAAAGTTGTAAAAGGAAAATTTATCTGTTTTTTCAGGTATGACTGAATGTAAATACTTTTTGGTAACTGAATCTTGATCATTGACAGGATCTGCTATATTAGCTATTCTAAGATCTTTTGCATCATATGCTTTATTATTACTTTTAGGATCATATCTTAAGGTTTGGTTTATGTACCACATTAAATATTCTTTATTTACCGAATCATTCTTATCTATTGGTTTTGGAAGATTTGCAATTCTATAAAAATTAGCGTTATACACTTCATTTTGAAGCTTTAAGCTAGGTAATGTTTCACTTTTTAAAGTTTTGAAATTTACTGCATCATTATCATCTTTTGGATCATTTACAAACTTTAAACGTTTGTTACTTATATCATAATCTCCATCGGATGTTAGTGGTAAACCACCTCTTTTTCCATAAGATCCTGATTTGCTTCCAGTTTCGGAATACCGTCCAAACTTATCCACACTCATGGTTATACTGAATGTTTAATCGGTTATGCTTGTATTCTATATACTCATATTTTTATGCGATTACTCCTCGATTTCGCAATTCGCCGACCAAAGCTACCCATTCGTTTTCTAAACCGCTATGTCCGGCTTGTTTTGCTTCATATATCAACTTCATTCTATCAACCAATTTGTTTATATCGTTGTAGTATATTATATTAGTATCATACAAGTTTTTCAATAATCCTTTTCCTGATAAACTTGATTGATTTGTTTTTCTCCTTTTATGTAAAATATTTATTTCAGCAGAAGATAATGATTTTCTTTTTATGGGTGCCCTTCTTTTTGGTGGGAAAAGTTTAGCAATAATAGTTTTATATTTTTCTGATTTATTTCTATAAACATTGAAATTTTTAGAATAATTTTTCTTATGCGCATTTGTATCCTCCAATATTTGTTTAAAAATGTTTAAATCCTTTTTAGTATATTTATTAGGTTTCGGTTTAAAAATAAGTTCAAACAATCCTTTTGTACCTTTGTATTGTTTATTATTTATAATAATATTGTCATGTTCGTCTACATCAAGCTTGCTATCTCCAATCATTAGGCCATTTTCTTCTATTCTAGCACCAAAAGTATGATACTTTCGAGTTGGTTGTGCAGAATGTAACATTTTTAATACAAATTGTCTTGCAAGCGGCCCTTTATACGCAATATCCGAGCCCAATTTGCTCAAGTTGGATGGATTAATAGGCTCTTCTTCTTCTTGTTGTTCTTCGCTTGTAGAAAGACCTTCTTTTTCTGTTAAAACATCCGTTTCTTCACCTAGTTCGCTTTCTTCTTCAGTTGTTTCTCCTTGTTGCGTAAAACTTGTATCACCTTCATATTCTTCTTTTTGTTCAAATTTTGAAATGGGTAAAATAGCATCTCCGGAAAAATTAAATGTTGAAGGTGTAACATTTTGCCCCAATTGTTTTAATGGCTCAGTAATAGGTTTAAATGTTGATTCCAGAAATTTCTCTCTTTCACTTATTCCTAATCTTAACGCTCTGTTTTTATGTCTAATAGAATCACTAAGTGATTTTATTTCTTTTAATAGCTTTTCCTGATTAACCATGTTTACACCATGGAGACTTGTACGATAATGTTGTTAATTAATGTATTAAAACAAATTTATCAAAACCTATGCGGTAACGACCATCTGTTATAGCTTTATCTTTCATAATTACCAAAAATCCGTATTTTTCCGCCCAAGCTTTTCCACAAAGCTCTTTGAATTTTTCAAATGACATATCAGCATTTACATGATCGTTGTATATATGTTTTAGGTTTGTATCGTCTTGTTTGAATAAAACTAAAATATTTGCATTGTCTCTAATTAGTTGTTTCGGAATTTTGCTATATGTTTGTCCGATATATATGCTATCAATATTATTATGTCTTCCCATGGCAAAATAGTTTCTAATAGTATCATGATTTTCACTAGATACATCATCAAATACAAATACAGAATACGGCTTAGCCTGGTCTGGTTGCATAACACTGTCACTAGCATTAAATTTGTAATAGTTAACATCAGGCACATCAGTCAGAATCTTTTCCAACAATTGATACTTTGGTTGATGTAAGGACTTTGAAAAAATATATAGGTTATTAAATCGCAATCCTTTTGTGTTTGTAATTAAGTTAAACACAACGTTAGTTTTGCCACAGTTTGAAGGACCGCTGACTATACATCGTACAGTGTTTGGAAATAAACTGCCGTGTTTACCATTGTTGATTTTAACGTTATCTACGGTTAAATCATCAATGTTATTAATATTAAATTTATCTTTATGGTGAACAATCTCCATCTTATTCAAAGGCAGAAGAGTAAATAAGTTGATTTAAAACTAAATCAAATCTTTTATAGGTATCCACGAATCTTCAGTTTTATCAAACCCCAACCAACGTACTTTAACTTGGTCTTTTTTCCTTTGCAACACCTTTTCAACAAGATAAACATCGCCTACTGTTGACTTTAACAATTCATGTCCGTAAAAACCACCTTGTAACAAATTTCCTTTGTTATCTTTTAAAATATAAGTTTCCGGTACAGTAGGTTGTACTTTATACACTGTAAAAACTTCGTTTGTCCAATTGGGCAGGTATTTTTTAGTAAACACTCCTTTGTATTTACTAATTCGAACTTTATCATTTACATTAAATTTTCTTGGTTTTCTTTGTTCCGCTTTTGGCTGTGTATTCTTTTTAATTCGTTGTAAAACTAGTTTAGCGTTTTTCTTATTCACTTTGTTAGGTGCCATACCGACAGTTCTATGAAACTTGTTGTTGTAATCGCTTATTAATTTTGGTAAGATATCAACCCATACGTAAGAACCTCTTTTCGAAAACATTTTATACATTGCACCTTTTAAGGTTCTATTAAATCTTTCAATTATAGCTGCCTTTTTCTCAGAATTTGTGGAATAATGATTTATGTTATATTTTTTCATTAACAAGGCAAAAGGTTTATTAAAAAATTCTTTACCATCATCAGTTTGTAAATGTTTAATTTTATTTTTATCTCTTTTTACAGCTACTTCCATAGCTTTTGTTATGCTTTTACCAGTTTTGTCTTTTAACGGCAAAGAATCTGCAACTTTAGTAAAACAATTAATAATCGTAAGCATGTATTTAAATCCTTTATTTATTTTACTATGCGGTTGCATTTCAATTAAATCTGCTTGATATAAATCATTTATTCCTTTTACAACAGTATTTCGTCGTGGAAACTTTATTCTTGCAGGTTTATGAAGTTCATTAACAATCTTTTCCTTTAAGTCTGTCATGATGATTTTACTAACAAAGTCAAGTTAGTATTGAGTGTTTCTTTTTCTGCATCCGCTTTTATAGTTCAAGGTCATTTCAACATATTTAAAAAAAGGGGAAATTACAGCGAGCATGCTGTGATTTCCCCTTTTTTTCTTTTTTTTCTTTTTTTCTTTTTTCTTTTTTCCTTTTTCTTTTTTTTTACTCATCAATAGGATTTAGAGAATAGTGGCCGAATGGTAGAGTGTGAATTTTGTCTGGAAGAATGTGTCGTTTGTCATCATTGGAGCAGAGTGCTTTTTTCACTTCTTTTACGCTGTACAGTTGATGGTTGAAACTTCTGATGGTGTTGAATTTTGCAGTTATTGTCGTTTCTTCAAATAAGCATTTTTTGTAGTGTTCGAAATTTACATTCTTTTTAAGATACAAACTTTTTACACCCTTAGCTTTTTTAATAACATTGTTTTCTTCTTTATGCAATTGTAGTGAATACAATTTTGACATTAGTGCAATAAGTTCTTCCAGTAAAATTCCATTTGCTTCATCTTTAAATTTTCCAAGTTTCTTTTTGTTCCGATCATTGTCATAATTTAAATGATCTTTTGGATAGTCACTAAAATCAAATTCATTTTTGTGAACAAATGTTCGAATATCCAAATACATATCTTCAGTAAGAATCCAGTAGATGAAAGCGTCCGTGTCCATGTAGGCGATTCCGATGTTATCTCTACCGTAGAAGGCAACCATTTTGTTGTAGTGGAAATCATACATGTGAGTTTTGGAAATATCCAAGATTGACATTCCAACGTACAACGGACGATCCATTATCACGCTTGTCTTCTTCATAGATACTGCCACAAGGTTTTCATTGATGATAACGGATGTTCCAAAGTTTGGTTTTTGTACAAGTTTTTCTAGTTTTATAGGATCTGTAACTAATTTAATATTTTTGTGTTTTCTTTTGTTTTCCAATGTTTTTCCAAATATCGCATTATTCATTAATTTAAAAAAGTCCTTTTGAAATGTTGATGTTGCAGCTGCTCTTCTTCTGGTGTTTGAATCAATGTACGGTTTTAACCAGCACGATTGGGAAAATTTTAAAACTCTATGAATTTTGGTTATACGTAAACCCAATTGGAGTGCTTGTTGAACAACCCAAAAGTGAGCTACGTATCTTTGTTTATTTTCAAGATTCATCATTAATTTTGGATGTTTGCCAATTGGTGAAACTTCTGTTTTTGCAAGGAGCGGAAGATCGTAATGAAGATCATGCAAGTGTTCTGGATATTCAAAATCACAGTCTAATATGTATCCAGTGTCTCCGTCTTTTGAAATTTGCATAATATCACCAATAGAGTCTGGATTAACCCATTCAAAGTTTCCAAAAGGAAGTGGATTAGACATGGCCCATCCGTATAAATTGTTGGCATCAAAATATCCCAAGAACACTGATGGTTTTTCTTCATCGTAGTCTGGAAGATATTTATTGTTAGCTTTAACATGTCTAGTAACACTTTGGGTCAATCCACCTCTAACGCCCGATTCGATCATCAACACCATGTCAATATCTGTTAATAATTGTAGGTTGCACTTTGTTTCTTTTAGCATAGCTTGCCAAGCTAGTCCTGGAGAAGTATAAGAATGAAGAGGGTCTAATCCGTAGGCTTCAAAACAAGTGTTTCTAAATTCTTCCATCACATCGCATAGAAGGGTCACATCAAGTTTTACATAAAAGTCAGAATAATCTCCCAGAGTGTTCATTTCTAATTCGTCCCAAACTCTGCATGCGTGTTGATAGTCTTCAGGTGAAATGTCCGAATCGGTAAGTTTACTTTTGAATGATTCTGGTGGAGGAAGTGATGTTTCTTGAAATTTATGTAGTCCATCGATGTAATCATACGGAAAAACTCCTTTCCGAAGAACCAAGTCCATTTTTTCTGCAGGTACAATTTTGCTTGTTTCTATTAAATTTTGTCTTCTTAAATTTTCAGAAAGTTTCATAAGACTGGAAGGCATAAATCTAAAAGAATCAACAAATCTAAGTTTAATTTTGCCCACCTTTTTTGAAAAGCTTATAAATTTTTCCATAGTTTGTGCCAAAACGTCTATTTCACCGTTGTCTCTTGCTAATTCGGGAATAATAAAATGTCCATCGTATCCGCTAAGATTGTGAAAAACCACTGGAATGAAAGATGGTAGTTTGTAGTTGATGTTACATCCGTTGCAAGCTGCACCTCTGTAGGCTCCTGTCAGATGGTCATGGTCGCGAACTTTAATTTTAGTTTCTGTAAATTCATTATTACACAAATAGCATGTTGTTGCCGAATCATAAAGATAAAGTTCTTCCGGTGTCATAGGTGACATAGGAACCACATTGCTATACATTGCTTCCACTTTCCCAGCGATGTCATATAAATCATCAACAAAGTATCGAGCTGCTTCTTCTCCACGATATATCTTCGGTGTAGATGTCAAACCATATTCTTGAAGATGTTGTTCAGATAAAGTGGATTTTACTATTAAACAATAACTGTTTGGTTTGTGAAGTTGATACTTTGTTCTGCTGGTATTTTCCTCTCCTTCTTCTTGGTCAAGTGGAAGCAATGAAGATTCAAAATCTGCATACACTACAACGGGAATTCTGTATTGTTGGATAACTTTGTCAAATTTTACTTGCGATCTTCTTGGGTGTGGTAATTTAATTCTTACTTCATAGTTTCCACTGCATAGTCTTTGGTGTTCCGTCAGCCATTCTGAACCTCCTCTTCTCAAAGGTTTGTTTACAAAACAGAAACATCTTTTACAAGTGGTTTTTCCTTCTTTACGTTTTGATAACTGTTTGCAAACTAGAGCTTCAAAATCTTTAATATATACATAATGTGAAATATCACCTTTTGTTATTAATAATAAATCAGTATGATCTCTGCGTTCGGTGGGTGTTATACGTAAGGGGTAAACATTGTTGGATGAATCTAAGCCAAAGATGTTTACAGATGCAAAAGGATTTTTCTTTTCAAATTTTGATATGTCTTGAATTGAAACAGGATAACTCATGCCTTGAAAATTATACTTATGGTAAACCTCATTGTATGCTATACTCGGTCGTTCCGCATGATTTCTTACATATTTTGCAAGCATTGCATACTTGAAACATTCAGCATCTTTATTTTGAACATTAATACAGGATTTGGTGTCTTGAATTTTCTTTGGCAATTCAATATGACTACTACCTCTCATTCCATATCCATGTTTATGAACTCTTACATCTAAGCTTGTTATACTTAACAAACTCCATCCAGAACCTCTTCCTTCATGTTCTTGTAATTTTGTTAAAAGTTCTTCAAAACAATCATCCACAATTGAGCTTATATCTGATGCAAACATGATGGTTTTGTTTTTAGTTAAAAATCCTCTTGGTGATGTTTCATTCTGAACATTTGTAAATACTGTATCTAATAATATTCCAAACTTTATAAAATTTAATCTTCTTAGTTCATTGTTCAATGTTTCTGTTACTAATGTTTTTGCTTTTGAAATAAACTGTGCAAGTTGCAATTGAGCATTGTCGATCTTAAAATGAGTTACTACACTACCTGGTAAGGCTCGGGCGTATAATTCCACATCCAAAGATGGTCCGGGTGCGTATTGAATAACACTTGATCTTGAATTTAGTTGTTGTTGTACGGTAGCCAGTATTTGATCTAAATCTTCCAAATATTCTTCTTCTGCATTGTTATTTGTTTCTTGGTTTGTTTCTTGGTTTGTTTCGTTGTTATGGTAAACTTCTTTGTGTATTTGTAGTAAAATTTCCTCTTCAAAAGATTCTTCGCAACTAATGCAGTAATACATGACGTAGGTGTGCTCTCCACAAAAGTTGCCGTAATAATGAAAACCACTCTAAAACTACCCCTATTTATAGCATTACCCCCACCACTTTTCCCCCATCACAAAAAGTGTAAATAACAGTTAAATTTCTTTTATTTTAAAAACCCCTAAGTATTAAGATTATCCGATGAAAGTTTAAAAAAGAAATCCAAGTTTCAAGGTCAAATAATGCAAGTTTTTTTAGAAAACATCTCTTTTTCTGTATTAAACATAGAAAGTGTAAATAACTGCTAAATGTTTTTATATTTCAAAACCCCAAAGTATTAAGACCATCCAATGTAAGTTTCAAAAGAAATCTAAGTGTCAAGGTCAAATAATGCAAGTTTAAAAAAATCTCGTTGTAAAGTGAATGTTGAAGCAAATGTTTGAAAAACTTTCTAAGTCCTAAAATATTAATTAAGGGGAAGTTTTAACGATTAAAATTTTTACAAGTCCAATGTAAAGTAAAATAAAGAAATGTTGTTGCTTGTTGGAACAGTAACAAAAGAATGATGGGTTTAAAAAATTTTCTAAGTCCTAAAATATTAATTATTGAGAAGTTTTAACACTTAAACCTTTTACAAGTCCAATGTAAAGTAAAATAAAAAGAAGTAATGTTGCCTGTTGGAACAGTGGCGAAAGAAAGATGGAAACCAAACTCGCAGCATAAAAGAAACTTAATATTGTAAAATAAATGTTGAAGCAAATGTTTGAAAATTTTTCTAAGTCTAAAAGGATTAATTATTGGGAGGTTTTTAACACTTAAAATTTTGCAAGTCCCATGTAAAGTAAAAAAAGAAAGAAGTGTTGTTGCCTGTTGGAATAGTGGCGAAAGAATGATGGAAACCAAACTCGCAGCAAAAAAAGAAACTTGACATTGTAAAATAAATGTTGGAGCAAATGTTTGAAAACATTTTCTAAGTCCAGAAGGATTAATTATTAGGAAGTTTTAACACTTAAAATTTTACAAGTCCCATGTAAAGTAAAATAAAGAAAGAAGTGTTGTCGCCTGTTGGAACACTGGCGAAAGAATGATGCAAACCAAACTCGCTGCAAGGCTCCTGTGGTTTGGGAGGGGGGATGACCTCGAACCGAGTTCGGGTCCGGGGTCTGCGCTTGTGCTTCGACATCAGTTGCTCATTAGACAGTGAGGTGGTAACATGTTCAGAAGGCGCCCTGAACATTTTATCATTTTTACTGTTTAGTGAAAATATCTTGGTGTTATTTGTATAATAACATCTTGACGTAGGACTGATTAATTTTAAGGCATGGTAGTTGTTTGTGCTTGTAGATACCCTAGGGTTTGTAGTTTGTTTTTAATTTGCTGGTTTGGTAGTTAGTATTATTTTAAAATCTTTCTTTTACTTACAATATATTTCTGCCTGGAATGTTTAAATTTAAAGTAATATTTTTGTTTTTAAGAATGTTATATGATATGTTTTTAATACCTTTCTAATCCAATTTCCTTTTTCCAACAAGCTTGTTGAGGGCATTCCCTCTCTTGTCTTGTACTCCTTTTTAGTTAGGGACACCTTTCAATTCCAATTTCCTTTCCTTTTTTCCTTCCATCTTTTGCACGGTAAAACCAATAATGGTAAAACCGGCTACCGCTTTTGTAGTGATTACGCTTACCAAAGTGGGTCACTTACAACCTCTATACGTGCTGGATGGGTAGTTCGCCTACCTCCGGAGTTTCGCTAGACCTCAGCTGTACTGCGTCGCTAATGGCGAGTCACTGGCTCCTTTAGTGTTAGGAAATAAAAACATATTTGTATAACATTTTTCCAAAATTTAATTAAGCAACGTGCTATTTCAGAATAACATTTTTTGTTTTAGCTTAGCGTTGTGCGCTTGTGATGAGGTGTGTGAGTTCGCTTACGTGATGATCACACCGTAATCATGATGTGCAGCGCTGGGCTGTTTAGCTTTTTTTTGCTTATCTTTTATTTTTTATTTATTATTTTTTTAACTTAATTTTTTTTTATTAATTGATCAACTCTAGGCAGGTTGTATTGTAAATTAGCTTTTCTTCTTTTAGGTTTCCGGGGGTGTACGGTTCTGTAAAACCATACACCCCCATTTTCTTTTTAATTAATGAATGACCTTGACCTACTTATTTTCAAGGTCAACCAAAAGAGTTAGCGAAAATTTCCAAGTCCCAAGGTTATTTTTATGTAAATTGTTCCGAACCCTATCATTTTATTTATTTTTTATTTTATTTTTATTTTCATGCATCAATACAGGTGAAACCCCAATTACACTTGATGCAGGTCCAAAAAATGTTCCAGTCCAAAATCTTCTTGCACTTTATAAAACCACACTGACAAAATTAACTTAACATATAAAATTTATAATTTATAATGCACATATTATATTTATGGTAGGATTTATGGTAGTTAATAATAAACAAGTTAAACAAGTCAATAAATAAATAAATAAATTAATTAAGAGTTGTCTAAATAAACGAAAATCTGCAAAAAACATAATCTTTATCCATTATCATGATCAACTCATCATGTGGGTATTCAAATTGTTTTAAAAATATCTAGTTGAATAAATGCAAAATAAACTACACTTGCAATTAAATATAAACATTTTATTAAATGATGTCACCAAACCTTTTTGTTTGTCTTTTCATTCTGCGTATTTTAAATTCCTACATGATAGGATTTGGAAACATATAAAGAAAAATATGATTTAAAAGATTTTTTTTCAGTTTTTGAGCTATAACTTTTATACCTTTGGTTTTATCGAAAAATGTTACTGGACCTTTTTTGTTTGCCTTTTTATTCTGCGTAATTTGAGTACCCGCACGATAGATTTAGAGCATTTTTGTTATATCCACTGCCACCGTGTATGGCGACGCAGCTCAAAAGTTGAACGGCGACGATATCAAGTGGGGGGCCCCCCATTTCGCAAACTTACTCTAAACCTATTTTGCGGGTACTCAAATTACGCGGAATGAAAAGACAAACACAAAAGGTCCAGTAACATTTTTCGATAAATCCAACGGTATAAAAGTTATAACGAAAAAACTAAAGTTTCAAGGTCATTTAAAACTTTTACAAAACCTATCATGTGGTTACTCAAGTTACGTGGAATAAAAAAACAAACAAAAATGTTCAGTAACATTTTTCTATAAAACCAACGGTGTAGAAGTTATAACGCGAAAACTTAAGATTTAAAACCGCCCAGGTTACAAAACGTCCAGGTAACCTGGACGTTTTAGTAAAAACGTCCAGGCTACAAAATATTGTTAATTTCTTACAAAATAATGTTGATTTTATAACAAATGTTACCGAAGCTTGTTGTTGGTCTCATAATTTAAGTACTCACAAAATAAGGGTTGGAAACTTATAAAGTAAAATATAAAATGTTGGAAAATACTTTTTTTTAGTTTTTGCGTTATAACTTGTATACCGTTGGTTTTATCAAAAAATGTTACTGGACATGTTTTGTTCGTCTTTTTATTCCGAATAATTTGAGTATATGCATGATAGGTTTGGAGCAATTTTGTAAAAGGGGGGGGAGGGGGGGAGGGGGGAGGAGGGGTGGGGGGAGGGGGGTGGGGGGGGAGGGGGGAAGGGGGAGGGGGGAAGGGGGGGGGGGAGTGATGGGGGGAGGGGGGGGGCAAAATTGCAAAATTACTCTAAACCTATTGTGCGGGTACTCAAATTACGCGGAATGAAAAGACAAACACAAAAGGTCCAGTAACATTTTTCGATAAATCCAACGGTATAAAAGTTATAACGAAAAAACTAAAGATTCAAGGTCATTTAAAACTTTTACAATACCTATCATGTGGTTACTCAAGTTACGTGGAATAAAAAAACAAACAAAAATGTTCAGTAACATTTTTCTATAAAACCAACGGTGTAGAAGTTATAACGCGAAAACTTAAGATTTAAAACCGTCCAGGTTACAAAACGTCCAGGTAACCTGGACGTTTTAGTAAAAACGTCCAGGCTACAAAATATTGTTAATTTCTTACAAAATAATGTTGATTTTATAACAAATGTTACCGAAGCTTGTTGTTGGTCTCATAATTTAAGTACTCACAAAATAAGGGTTGGAAACTTATAAAGTAAAATATAAAATGTTGGAAAATACTTTTTTTTAGTTTTTGCGTTATAACTTGTATACAGTTGGTTTTATCAAAAAGTGTTACTGGGACATGTTTTGTTCGTCTTTTTATTCCGAATAATTTGAGTATATGCATGATAGGTTTGGAGCAATTTTGTAAAAGGGGGGGGGGTTGCAAAATGACTCAAAACCTATTGTGCAGGTACTCAAATTACAAGGAATGAAAAGACAAACAAAAAAGGTCTAGTAACATTTTTCGATAAATATAATGGCATAAAAGTTATAACGCAAAAACTAAAGTTTCAAAGTAATTTAAACTTTTACAAAAATGACCTTGAGACTTAGAAATTTTCGCTAAGTCTTTTGTTGACCTTGAAAATAACTAGGTCAAGGTCATTCGATAATTAAAAAGAAAATGGGGGTGTACGGTTTGACAGAACCGTACACCCCCGGAAACCTAAAAGAAGAAAAGCTAATTTACAATACAACCTGCCTAGAGTTGATAAATTAATAAAAAAAAAATTAAGTTAAAAGAAAAATAATAAATAAAAAGTAAAAGATAAGTTAAAAAAAAAGCTAAACAGCCCAGCGCTGCACATCATGATTACAGTGTGATCATCACGTAAGCGAACTCACACACCTCACCATAAGCGCACAACGCTAAGCTAAAACAACTAGACAGCCCAGCGCTGCACATCATGATTACAGTGTGATCATCACGTAAGCGAACTCACACACCTCATCATAAGCGCACAACGCTAAGCTAAAACAAAAAAATGTTATTCTGAAATAGCACGTTGCTTAATTAAATTTTGGAAAAATGTTATACAAATATGTTTTTATTTCCTAACACTAAAGGAGCCAGTGACTCGCCATTAGCGACGCAGTACAGCTGAGGTCTAGCGAAACTCCGGAGGTAGGCGAACTACCCATCCAGCACGTATAGAGGTTGTAAGTGACCCGCTTTGGTAAGCGTAATCACTACAAAAGCGGTAGCTGGTTTTACCATTATTGGTTTTACCGTGCAAAAGATGGAAGGAAAAAAGGAAAGGAAATTGGAATTGAAAGGTGTCCCTAACTAAAAAGGAGTACAAGACAAGAGAGGGAATGCCCTCAACAAGCTTGTTGGAAAAAGGAAATTGGAATAGAAAGGTATAAAAAACATATCATATAACATTCTTAAAAACAAAATATTACTTTAAATTTAAACATTCCAGGCAGAAATATATTGTAAGTAAAAGAAAGATTTTAAATTAATACTAACTACCAAACCAGCAAATTAAAAACAAACTACAAACCCTAGGGTATCTACAAGCACAAACAACTACCATGCTTAAACTACCATGCCTTAAAATTAATCAGTCCTACATCAAGATGTTACTGTACAAATAACACCAAGATATTTTCACCAAATAGCAAAAAATGATAAAATGTTCAGGGCGCCTTCTGAACATGTCACCACCTCACTGTCTAGCGAGCAACTGATGCCGAACCACACGCGCAGATCCCGGACCCCAACTCGGCTCGAGGTCACGGCAGCTGGCAGCCGGGCCGGGCAGGTGTGGCAGGCAGCTGGTTGACCACCTGGCCTCAAGCGCAGACTCTGGACCCCAATTCGGCTCGAGGTCACCACAGGAGCCTTGCTGCGGGTTTGGTTTCCATCATTCTATCGCCACTGTTCCAACAAACAACAACACTTCTTTCTTTATTTTACTTTACATTGAACTTGTAAAGATTTTAAGTGTTAAAAACTTCCTAATAATTAATATTTTAGGACTTAGAAAATCTTTCAAACCCATCATTCTTTTCCCACTGTTCCAACAGGCAACATTTCTTTCTTTATTTTACTTTACGTTGGACTTGTAAAAATTTTAAGTGTTAAAACTTCACAATAATTAATGCTTTAGGACTTAGAAAATTTTTCAAACATTTGCTTTAACATTTATTTTACAATATCAAGTTTTTTTGCTGCGAGTTTAATTTCCATCATTCCTTCACCACTGTTCCAACAGGCAACAATACTTCTTTCTTTATTTTACTTTACATTTGACTTGTAAAAATTTTAAGTGTTAAAACTTCCCAATAATTCATTTTTTAGGACTTAGAAAATTTTTTCAAACTCATAATTTTTTTGTTACTGTTCCAACAGACAACAACACTTCTTTTTATTTTACTTTACATTGGACTTGTAAAAAGACGAACAAAACAGGTCTATTAACATTTTTTGATAAAACCAACGGTATAGAATTTATAACGCAAAAACTTAAGTTTCAAGTTCATTTTCAAACTTTTACAAAACCTATCATGTGGTTACTCAAATTACATGGAATAAAAAAACAAACAAAAATGTTCAGTAACATTTTTCAATAAAATTAACGGTATAAAATTTATAACGTGAAAACTTAAGTTTTAAAACCGTCCAGGTTACAAAGTTTCAAGGTCATTCAAAACTTTTACAAAACCTATCATGTGGTTACTCAAATTATGTGGAATAAAAAAACTAACAAAAATGTTCAGTAACATTTTTCGATAAAACCAACGTTATAGAAGTTATAACGCGAAAACTTAAGTTTTAAAACCGTCCAGGTTACAAAGTTTCAAGGTTATTCAAAACTTTTACAAAACCTATCATGTGGTTACTCAAATTATGTGGATTAAAAAAACAAACAAAAATGTCCAGTAACATTTTTCGATAAAACCAACAGTATAGAAGTTGTAATGCAAAAACTTAAGTTTTAAAACCGTTCAGGTTACAAAGTTTCAAGGTCATTTAAAACTTTTTACTGCGAGCTCAAGGCAGCAGCCTTGACTGCTAGGTCAATGTGTCTCCCAGCTGAAGGTCGGTAGCCTACTTTGGCAGGGTCTGTGACCTCGGCACACACAACATCGTCTGGCCTACTTTGGCCGAGTAGGTTGCCTACTGCTTTCACAACCTTGACCGCTATTGCACAGAATTGGTGGAGGACACACCTCGATTCTTGTAAGTTTATTTTTGCACTAAAATGAACACTCATGTTTTACTTAAGAACTATTATGTTTGAAGTCGGTTGTAATACATAATAAAATAAACAATATACAATACTTGAAATTGAAACTTTGAAACTTTAGAACTTTCAAAACTTTTAAAAACATACTAGCAACACTCAAAAAGAAATGATAAAAACAATTTTAATATTACTTTGAAACAAGTTTAATTTGGTATTAAAACCATATAAAACAATATCAGTACGATATAAAAACATTTTTTTAACTTGTTTTAAAATTTAAATTATCTTAGTAAACTTAACATCTGTTCAGTATTAATGTAGGCTGAAACTTGTTTTAAAACAATTTTAATATTAGTTTGAAACTAAATTCATATATTATTAATGAGTAACCATGTTTTACTTAAGGAATATTATGTTTTAAGTCAATTGTAATACATAATAAAATAAACATTATACATATTTTCATTGTATCATAAATATAAATCTAGTTTATTAATGTTACTGAACTAAAAATAGGGGTTGGAAACTTATAAAGTAAAAATATAAAATGTTGGAAAATATTTTTTTAGTTTTTGCGTTATAACTTCTATACCGCTGGTTTTATAAAAAATGTTACTGAACCTGTTTTGTTCGTCTTTTTATTCCGAATAATTTGAGCATTTTTGTTATATCCACTGCCACCATAGATTTTTTGCAGTTTTTGCGATATAACTTTTACACCGTTGGTTTTATCGAAAAATGTTACTGGACCTTTTTTTGTTAGTCTTTAAATGCTGCGTAATTTGACTACCCGCATGATACATTTAGATCATTTTTATTATATCCACTGCCACCAAAGTTTTTTTAAGTTTTTGCGCTATAACTTTTACACCGTTGGTTTTATCAAAAAATGTTACTGGACCTTTCTTGTTTGTCTTTTAATTCCGCTTAATTTGACTACCCGCACGATCGATTTGGAGCATTTTTGTTATATCCACTGCCACCATGTACGGCGACGCAGTTCTAAAGTTGAACGGAAACGAGATCAAGTCGGCGACCCCCCCCATCGATGTTGTCGGGGGGGGAGGGGGGGCAGGGGGGGGAGGGGGGGGAGGGGGGGGAGAGGGGGGGGGTTTCGTCCCGGCAACATTGGCGGGGGGGGGGGGTTGGAAAATTGCTTAAAACCCTATCGTGTGGATACTCAAATTACGCGGAATCAAAAGACAAACAAAAAAGGTCCAGTAACTTTTTTTGATAAAACCAACGGTATAGAAGTTATAACGCAAAAACTAAAAATTATCTTTCTTTACATCATATTTCATTTTATATGTTTCCAAACCCTATCATGTAGGTACTCAAAATACGCAGAATTAAAAGACGAACAAAAAAGGTCCAGTAACATTTGTATATTAAACCAACGGTATAGAAGTTATAACGCAAAAACTCAAAATTATCTTTCTTTACATTATATTTTACTTTATATCCTTTCAAACCCTATCATGTAGGTACTCAAAATACGCAGAATTAAAAGACGAACATAAAAGGTCCAGTAACATTTTTTTATTAAACCAACGGTATAGAAGTTATAACGCAAAAACTAAAAATTATCTTTCTTTACATTATATTTTACTTTATATCTTTTCAAACCCTATCATGTAGGTACTCAAAATACGTAGAATTAAAAAGACAAACAAAAAGGTTCAGTAAACGTTTTTTATAAAACCAACGGTATAAAAGTTATAACGCAAAAACATAAAAAAAAATATTTTTCTACATTTTATATTTTACTTTATATGTTTCCAAACCCTATCATGTGGTACTTCAATAACGCAAAATAATGAGACAAACAAAAAACTTCGGTAACATTTGTTATTTAACCAACAATGTAAAAGTTATAACAAAGAAACAAAATTTAGATCTTTAACCAAGTTTATATTTAATCGAAACTGTAGTTTATTTTGCATTTCTGCGACTAAATTTTTTAGAAGTATCAAGGTGATATAATAAAGTGGCATCTTTAAAATATTGTAACTTGTACAAAGTTAAATAAGTGTTAAAACGATATTTTATTGCAAATATTTTAAAACCACAAGTTCAGAACGATTGTTTAATACTGACATGTTCACTCAACAAGAGCAACAGTACGACTAACACTACATATCCAAATATTGCGAGGAGTCTCTCATGGTGGTGGGGGAAGGCAGGTGCGCGGCAGATGTTCCGTCCTGCACATGTCTTTCGAGGGAGGTAACAGCGCTACCACTATCACATCAGTTTGCTGGTAGGACTCGCAGAGTGAACATCTAAATAAACATGAGTTCTGTTTTATATGTTTCTTTTATCAAAGATGGACTTTGTATTGAAACGCAAAGTTTCACTATTGATGCAGATCCTGTACAACAAATTTTAGTACATCCTCCAGAAAATTATGATTCTATCTACATTTCGGTGCATGAACCAAACGACCCCCCACCACCAACTGCCGACACGGAGTAGGACAGCGGCTACCACACGTCATTAACGCTCCAGCTCTTCACCCGAGCACACATGGACTCTGAGCTTCAAGATAATACTGTTTCTTCTTCTACATCTACACAAACTTCCGAACAATTACCTACTGAAAATAAAACTACAACAAGTGTACAAGTAAACGAAATTTCATCAACTGTTAGTTCTGATGCGCAAGCAATAATGCTATCATTAATTGGTTTCGACTAAAAATTCAACAATGGAAGAAGAAAGAAATTCGCTACTTTGCAACTTGGTTTTTGTGAACCCGTCGAAATTTGTTATTTTCCTACTTTCATTTTTATGTGGTTACAATTTTGGTTACCTTGTTCAGGAAATACTAACAGATAAAAAGAAAGAACATTCACTATTTTTTAAAGTTTATATTTATGTAATTGCATCTTTATTTGGATACTTTGTAGCAGGATATTTTCTTGTTAACTTGTCTATTCCATTTTTAATATAATATTTTAATAGAAACAAAAATCAACAAAACAACAATTAAAAAACAGTTTGTAAAAAGAAACAAAACTTATCTTGCATTTTCGGATTTTCCGAAAATGCAAGATATTTTTTAAAAACATCCCCGGCCGACCTTGACCCTTTTCCGGACATTTAAAATTTAAATACCAGCACAGCTGGACATTTAAACTTTAAATACCATCCCCAACACGTCACAGCTACGTCACAGCCTGTGACGTCACTTCCGGTCACGTGACCGGATGTAGCTGTCACTTTTGATTAATGCGTTTTGGCCCAGAAGCCCCACTATTGCACTACTGACTTATCTATGCCATGACAGTTTTAAAAGATAGCCTATGTTTAAATTAAAGCCATTAAACAGCCTGCATTGTCAAAATAGAATAATGAAAAACGAATGTCATGCTGTGATGAGAACCGGGGCTATAGTGAAACATAATAAAAAATAGTTTGATTTGGAAAACCGTATAAGAAATATATAGGGATGAGTACATCTTGAGAACGAATTTTTTTTTAATGGATTGTCGATTTGTAATTAGCTAGTTCGTAATGATGGAACACATCACAACACTCATATCTGAAAAAAACTTTTATCCAATATTTATCCAACAGGCGGATCCGAGATGTTGCCTGAAATTTAATATCCAATCAGCATCAAGTATTTACCACCCGTAGAAGTTATCGAGTGGTGGCCCCAATTCAATGTATTGAGAAAGTTTTATTTGGATACAATAAATAATGTTTTTTTTTCAATACACTTTTCTGTATTTTTTGTCCCGTAAGCTTTGACTTTCGATATTCAAATTTGTCCAAAGGGTCCATATTTTGGTTCGTATATCAAAAGGTACTAAAACCAATAGTTAACTATGAGCCGGAACTAAATTTAAGGTTCAATCCTTTTTTATTTGGCAACCGGACTATTATCATACTGGTACTACGGAAATGAGCTTTTGATGTTGCTATCCTAATCTTAAGTTGATTTTTGAGGTTACAAAGCAGTTTAAAATGTTTAATTTCTGTTGTTATCAAGCAACATTTTCCACCTTGCAAAAGCGAGTTCAGCGCAAGGTCTGTAGAGAAGGAGCAATAGAATGAATGAGGGAGGAGAAGTAATAGTATATTACATAACTAGACCGGTAAGTACTGTTTTACCGGACGAGCATGATAGTTTTTTCACCTGGTGGAGACCTCTTTTTCACCTCCCTTGTCCCACCCACATAGATTATTGATCTCTGCGTTGACTTTATCAAGCAAAGACAGGGAGGGAGCCGGTACAGTACAAGAATGAACATTACTGTTAAAAGTAGTATGCGACAAGCTCGAGTCTCGAGCCTGCGACGCTTCGTGGCCACAGTTCCGAGGCCGAGTGTGCCACCAACTGCGCCACCGACTCACTAAGTTCCCTCGTGAGCCAGAGGTGAGTGCTGGATTTTCATGCAAGTACGGAAGAACCTACCGGGCGTGTGACGTATGTTACATATCATACTGATCAGAAGACGTCCTACGAATGTTATTATTAATAGGAGGATTGCAACCAAACTTAATGCGGACTCATGTTGCGCAGTAACTACAAATTCGGTCTTTGCAAATTGCATAACAGAAAACGTTTTCTGTTCACTTGACGCCATCTTTGCTACTTCCGTTATCTAGCGGATTGCGGCGGAAGCATTGCACGCACATGCGCACTGGTGCCAACAAACAAAACTGATTGAGTTGCTCTTTTATTTGACATACTATTTGTAACTGTAAGTTTAATGTAACAAGTATTATGAAGGGTTAAACACCGAAATTCAAAGTCAAAGTCAAATAATTTTATTTTCAAAAACACAAAAATGTGCATAACAATCGTCTACAATATGCAATATTAATTTATAAACAACCGGTATTATTCTCTTCTAGACTTCTTTCCTTGATTTCAGCATCCATGAATAAATGAAACGAAAACAATGTTTAGGTTAGCGCATAAAAAATCACAGCTGACTTTTTTGCACTAGCTGAAAATTTTGATTTTGCAGTCAATTCAGAAAATAAAAATGGCTGATTTTCGTGCAGAATGATTAAAAATCGTTTTAATCTACGTACTTATTTTATTTATTTAATTTTATTGTCTTTAGTGGACTGACTAAATGTTTAATGCTTATTTGTAAATTGAAGTAAGAATACAAATGATCAAAAATTACTAGGGTAAAAGTTACCAAGAAAAATATAACATGGCTCATGCAAGCGGTGTGAATAAGAAAGAAAAACCAGTGTGGAGGCCGAGCACATTTCCCTTAAATGTTTTACTTATAGTAACATATTCAAATCACTTGGCCTAATTCCCCTTACATGATATGCTGAACATGCTCTCACAAAAATCTACGTTTAGAATTTTTTAATGAAGGAGTTTTGCTGTGACGGGAAAAATATATGTATATATATATATATATATATATATATATATATATATATAAGTTTATAGATTTATTGGTGTATTTTAAATCTCCTTTACGGTTAGATCTAGGAAACACTTTCAATAATCAAGTGAATAGTTTGAAATTACCATAAAGAATTAAGGTTTACAGGTAAAAACTTTTATTATTTTACAATATATTGGAAAAACATCGCAAATATCGGCAATACATTCAAAATTTAAACACAAAAAGTTCGTAAATGATCAATGTAGGTCAACCTTATAACCAGTGTACACATGGCTAAAGTAATAATTGCCTATTATTGTACAACTGTGTAAACGTATTACCATGATAATAGTGGGAGCTAGCCAGTTTCAACTCGGCGCTGTAGTGTAGTCTCAACGTGGCTATTTGTTAAGGATGGATTTATATAACAAATTTATCCAAATCGTCCAAATCGTATTTGCAGTGGTGGTTAGTTTAATGTGATTGTGTTGTAATGTATTTATGTCAAAATTCAAATAACTTTTATTCCAAAAATAAGTAAATATGTTAACAGAGAATCCTTAATTATGTAGGTGGAATCACCCCCAAAAGACTGTCCGTCTGTGGGTGGGGGCGGGTCTGGTCAGTCTTGTCTTCTGAGGGAACGATAATACAACATCACTTTTTAAATTAAAAATAAAAACTTCACTCTTAAAATTAACATTTACTGTACGTTGCATGAGTGATTTCTAAACAAATAAAATAAAAATTAAAACTAAATCAATTCCTTTAAATCTTTGTTAAACAAATCTGAAAGAATAAAATTTATTAAAAATAATATAAATGAAGTTGTTATTGAAAATTTAAATCCAAAATTAAAACTGGTATCAAATTGTATATTATGTAATCAACTGGTCGCGGTCTTAGAACTTCATCAATGGGCATAATTCGAGGGTATCAGTGCCTCCACGTTATCAGCGCCGAAGCGGAGCAACCTCTCTCTCACCCTCCGCTTGTACACGGACAGGCTGCCCCCCTCCACCTTTAAAATGTTGTGCGGAATGTTCCTGTATAATGCATGGGCAATGTAAAATGAACGAACTTTTCAGCAGTGTGTTGTAATCCTGGACAAAAAAGCAAAGTTAAAATTAAATCTAGTTCCGTAACTATAGCTATTGCTGGCAACAATTTTGTTTTTATTTTCTTTTATATAAATTAAAAAAGTTTTTACGTATATTTGTCTGACGTTAAGTACAGGTAATTCATTAAAAAGCTTACTGGTAGGATGCCTTAATTTTTTAAATAGACGTTTGATTACCATTCTATGAGCGACCCCCAACGGTCGCAATACAGCTGACGACGCTCCACCCCATCCCAAGATTCCATATTGCTGAATCGACTGTGGGAACGCACAGTATACAGTCCTGCGGTGATCTACGGAAAGCACTCTGCCAAGCTCAGAAAAAGAATTAGTCAATTTAATTGATCGGCGTTTGACATATTGAACTTGGCGAGACCAACTCATTTTACTCGATGATTGCTAACACGTAAATAAATAACACGTAACACGTAATAAATAACACGCTAACACGTAATAAATTGCTAAACACGTTCAATACTGCCACAGCTGCAAGTCATCGCCCGAGGACACCGCAGGAGTGCATCTTCAGCATCTTCGGACCTGGATGTTGATGTTATTTGAAGAAAATCGGCAAAAAGTTTGGTTTACTAACAGTAACTGTCAATGAATTATGATTCAACCATTGCTTTACAAGAGCCAGGGGCCCTATTTTTGAAACGGTTGAGAATTGAGTAGTGAGTCACTTGTCAAGTCACCTGTCAGCTGATGGTAAAATTGTTTAAGTCACCACATGGAATGTCAACGTTTCAGACGATACATCTGTCAAACTAGAAAGCCAAATGTAAACATTGACCAATTTAAGGATTTACCTCATTTTTCGTGACTTTAACTGAACTATCTTGGTATATTAATAGGTCAATTTAGTTGTAAGGCATTTTATAAACAGTTCAAAGGCTATCCAAACGCATTCCAAAAAGGTTATCCAAATTTTATCTCTTGCTCATAATGAATTAGTTATGAATGTATATATTATGCAAACGGGTTTGTTTTCACAATCAAACCTCAATAATGGATGGAAGGATTTTAACGTTTGAGGTTTCAAAATAGAGAGATTTTTATGTAAATGTCTCAGTCTTTTATTGTAAGCATATGTCGGGTCATGGATGCATGGATGCAAACAAAAAAAAAACAATTTGTTTAAGACAGAACTCTCAAAATGACAGCTATTTAAAAAAAATATTGGTATTTATTTGTGGGATACTACTTTGTATGTAGAGAAGCACTTAACACTTTTGATTTGTTTAAAAAGTCTTAAACCTTGAAAACTCAGCTTTGATTCCATATACGACATCTCAGCATTTAGATAAAAAATATTTTTTGATTTGTTATGTTAGTAGTCCTTACCTCAACAATTTCTTATGGCAGCATATGTAAAACAGCACATAATTTTACAGTAGTCGCAAAGACTAGCAACATTTTAGTCATTTTAATTTATACTTACCTGCTATCTTTGGTGGTTTTGTAGTTATAGACAAAGAACTCCACTTTGTCTTATATGTAACCATTAGTACTGCACATTTTACATGGTTTTTTGTGGTAAATGGAGTTTTTTTGTTTATAACCATACAACCACCAAAGAGAGAATGTTAATCTGAATTGAAAAGTTGCTAGTCTTGCAGACCTGTGAAATTGTGTACTCTTGACATATACTGCCATCACTTTTTTAATATCATGACCAACATTCAAAAGAATGAAATGTATTTAAAATAAGCAATATTAGCAAACTGGCACATGCTTTCTCCCTTGAAACCATTCAAAGCAATAAAAGCTGAACAATGAAGGAAAATAAGTTTACTTTTATCTCACAAGTACCTAACAAATTTGATCAAAATCGGTTACAAATTAACGTTGATATCAGTTTTTAAATATATACCGACATAGTCATCGCACTGCGTTTACCGCAAAACGAAAATATCAATTATCTCCGCAAACATTTAACGTAAACTAATAATTAAAAATTCCGAATTATTTAATTTTTTCATGGCAAATTTGATGGCTGCAATTATATCTTAATTAATTATTATAATTTTAAGGAAATTTAAACAATTATTTGTTGTTTAACAATTAAATCCCCAAAACTTCTGAACTTGAATTATTACAGACATGCGGGTGGTGAACTTTGTTTTTCATCTTAAGCACTAAAAACTGTGAAACTTTTATCAAAATCATTAGAGCCCTTCTTGAATTTTTTTTAATTTTCCTAGTTTTTATGGGTTTTCATGGGGTAAAAAATACCCTTAAAATCAAAAATAGAAAAATAAAAAACGTCTGGAGATATCACGACTTTATACCTACATGCCGAATTTCATGAAAGACGGACTACTGGTGTCGTATCTAGTTCTATTTACATACATCCACAAAACCTACATCCTCCAGTTTTTTGGGATACACTGTATTTTAAAAAAAGGTTTAAAATATTCTTACAATATTAAGTAATATTGTACCCAAGAGCGTCTTCTTACCCAAGGGGGTATGAGTTTATTTTTAATTTTTGTTTCGTCCTTGTATGCCAAGCCGTTCATCTGCAATTTGTTGAGGACGGCTTAGAATACTACCCTGTGTAAACATAAAATTTACTATTTACGTTTTTACACTTTCTGCGGCAGCTCCAAACACTACACTGAAAAATCCATACTTATTTAAATTATATTACTGTATTATTACCTTATAATCTGATTATAAACTCTTTGGATTCTAAAGCCGATGGTAAAAATCTATGGTTCCATCATATCATTTATGGAACAGCAGTCACAAGAAATAGCTGGTATATAAAATAAAATATCTCGCCCTCTTCAAATTGAGCCATCCGCCTAACAATTTAAAAAAGGGCGTCACAAAGTACAGTAAAGGGCGGGCGTTTCTGAACAGAGGCGCTATCCATCGATTTAAGACCAAACACAGTTCACAGTTCACAGTTCACTTTGGTCATTTTCATCAATTAATTTTTCCATTTTAGGAAAAATTCCTGATTTTTTCTTTATCTTTCGTTGCTGTTTCTTTCATGTTTTTTTCTCCTTCTGCTTCTGCTTCACACTCAAGTCCTTTGTCGCGGACGGTTTTCTTCAACCTTAGCTATTGATTCATTTTCTACTACTTCGTGCATGTTAATTATTTTCACATGAACACATTCTACTAAGATATATTGCGCACAAATAAATCGGTCACAGGATATCTATGAACAGGTGACTTCATCATCAAAACGACCACTCTCGAGTTGCACTGACGTCTGTGCCCGGGTCGCCATGTGTCCAAATATAATAACTCTCTTAAGATTCAATGTTATGAAAACTTAGAGACGCCACGGCCGAACCACTGAGGCACAAAGCTGAGTGTCCCTCTAGCTATTAGGCCCGCATTATACACAACATGCATGTCTGAACAGAATTAACATGGAAGAAAAAGAAGTAGAAGGGTAAATATAAAGAAGACCATAACGTCCGTGACAAAGGACTTGAAAGTTATCAGGAAAAAGAATTAGAAGGAGAAACCTGTTGCATAAAAGAAGATAGCCGCGTAAGATAAAAAATTCAGAAACTTTTCCTAAAAATTCTAAAATTAATAGATAAAAATGAACGTTGATGAAGATGAAGATGGAAAACAATTTGCGAAAGGAAAAATGTCCTTGTAACAAAAAATATTCATGGTAATGACTGACTGATTTGGTGGTGGGGCGGTGCCAATTCGGTGTCTCAGCAGCGTCTTACTTGACCAATTCGTGTCCAGCGTGGACACTTCCGGCACGCAGGCGGGACATCGGTGTCTCAGCCGCTTGGGACACTAGAGTCAGTGTATAATACAGGCTTAACGATTTTTCTTTGGAATTTCTCTCGTTTTGTTGCAGGTTCTCATGGCATATAAAGAGACGGCCGCTAAGAAAAATGAGGAATGGGGTGTGAAATTCTGCAACACCGCATGTTGCCCGCTTTGGTTTTGCTGCGAGATCAGTGATGATTACACGAATGGTGAGTATGTCAAACAAATATATGTCAAATCTACGGTTGTATGTCAACGAGAATAAGTCTAGGATAGAATGCTTCTTTACTTTTTAAAACACTGACCCTAACTACGCCAATTCTGATGAATTTCCCCTTGTTATTTCAAGGCGGATGCAAGAAGTTATAGTTAGGCGGATGGCTCAGTTTGAAGAAGGCGAGCTAATTTATTTTATATACCAGCTATTTCTTGTGACTGCTGTTTCATAAATAATATGATGATAACCATAGATTTTTACCATCGGCTTTAGAATCCAAAGAGTTTATAATCAGATTATAAGGTAATATTACAGTAATATTATTTTGAATAAGTATGGATTTTTAAGTGTAGTGTTTGGAGCTGCCGCAGAAAGTGTAAAAACGTAAATAGTAAATTTTATGTTTACACAGGGTAGTATTCTAAGCCGTCCTCAACAAATCGCAGACGAACGGCTTGGCATACAAGGACGAAACAAAAATTTAAAAAAAACATACTCCCTTGGGTAAGAAGACGCTCTTGGGTACAATATTATTTAATATTGTAAGAATATTTTAAACCTTTTTTTAAAATTCAGTGGATCCCAAAAAACTGGAGGATATGGGTTCTGTGGATGTATGTAAATAGAACTATATACGACACCAGTAGTCCAACTTTCATGAAATTCGGCATGTAGGTATAAAGTCGTGATATCTCCAGAGGTTTTTTATTTTTCTATTTTTGATTTTTAAGGGTATTTTTTACCCCATGAAAACCCATAAAAATTACAAAAATAAAAAAAATTCAAGAAGGGCTCTAATGATTTTGATAAAAGTTTCACCGTTTTTAGTGCTTAAGATGAAAAACAAAGTTACACCACCCGCATGTCTGTAATAATTAAGGTTAAGAAAATTTGGGGATTTAATTGTTAAACAATAAAAATTGTTTAAATTTCCCTAAAATTATAATAATTAACTAAAATATACTTGCAGCCATCAAATTTGCCATGAAAAAATTAAATAATTCAGTATTTTTTATTATTAATTTACGTTAAATGTTTGCGGAGATAATTGATATTTTCGTTTTGCGGTAAACGCAGTACGATGTCTAATGTCGGTACATATTTAAAAACTGATATCAACGTTAATTTCTAACCGATTTTGATCAAAATTGGTAGGTACTTGTGAGATAAAAGTAAAGTTATTTTCCTTTATTGTTCAGCGTTTATTGCTTTGAATGGTTTCAAGGGAGAAAGCATGGGTCAGTTTGCTAATACCGTTTATTTTAAATACATTTCATTCTTTTGAATGTGGGTCATGATATTAAAAAAGTGATGGCAGAATATGTCAAGATTAGATAATTTTACAGGTCTGCAAGAATAGCAACTTTTCAATAAAATTCACACTAACCTTCTCTCTTTGGCGGTTTTATGATTATGAACAAAAAACTCCATTTTCCCACAAAAAAGCCATGCAAAATGTGCAGTACTAATGGTTACATATAAGACAAAATGGAGTTTTTTGTCTACAACTAAAAAACCACCAAATTTTAGCAGGTAAAAGTATAAATTAAAATGACAAAAATGTTGCTAGTCTTTGTGACTCCTGTAAAATTATGTGCTATTTGACATATCGCTCATGCACAAGGAAAACGTCACAAGTCAAAAATACTAAATTTTACAGGAGAGAGTTTCAAAGTGTCCAGTAAGTTTAGAAGATTGTAGAATGCTTATTATTTAGTCAAACACGTTGAATTTTTGGTAACACATTTGTTTATACCCAGGGAATAGTTATTTGTAATTAAAACTCGTAAAAATGTATAAGTAGTATTTATTTTTATATAAATTTAGAGTTATGACGTTTTTCTAGATTAAATTTAAAGTATATTTTTGAGTTGAGCCAGTTATGTGCAAATAATAAAAATTGCCATAAATCATAAAAAATATATTTTTAGAACAATTTCTAATTGGCATCATATTATGATGCAATAAGAAATTGTTGGTTTAAGGACTATACTAACATAAAAAATCAGAAAAATATTTTTTATCTAAATGCTGGGATGTCGTATATGGAATCAAAGCTTAGTTTTGAAGGTTTAAGACTTTTTAAACAAATCAAGAGTGTTAAGTTGTTCTCTACATACAAAGTAGTATCCCACAAATAAATACCAATATTTTTTTAAAATATCTGTCATTTTGAGAGTTCTGCCTTAAACAAATCGTTTTTATTTTTGTTTTGATCCATGCATCCATGACCCGACATATGCTTACATTAAAAGATTGTGAGATTCGGACCCATGAACTCCGGTGTTTGGGATGCCCAGGAATATAAAAAGTGTAAAAATTTTGTTACGTTGTTCCTTGAGTGTGAGTTAATGTATAAAGGTTTTGTTTCGTCCTTGTATGTCAAGCTGATCGTCTACGATCTTTTGTAGACGTCTTTGAGCACTCACCCCTTAAGCTATTAATTAATGTTATATCAAAACAAATATACCAGATGTGTACGGTACATCTCCTACTCCTTTTGGTTAATGCAAGTTATAAAATATGCAAGGTAAATGTGTTTTGTCATTTACCTTACAAAATTAGAAAATTTAAGGTCCAGCGGACTATTAAAATAAAATAAAATCATTCTTGATGTTGAATACAATTATAATAATATATTGACAATAAAAACATGATATTCATAGTTAGTAATAACAATTTTTCATGAAAATTATTTAGTGTCCATTTTTTATGTTCTCATATTTAACTGTATAACAAAAACACAAAAAAGTCACATTTATTTTTAATTAAAAACAGACTTTTAAGTCAGCTGTTGTTGAGACTCATTTCAGATAGAAAAATTATGAAAACTATATATCAAAATAATGTTCACATACTTTATGTTGTTTCTTCTTTTGATATAATTTATCAACCAGTATGCCTAAAATTTTAATTGTTTGTAACTAGTTCAATAAAGCTCAAATATCAGAAACGCATTTTTTAGGAAGAAAAGAAGAAATACCAGAGAAGTGCAAGAACCCGCCCCGAAAATATCTGATGTAGTAATTGTGCAAGGCACTAAGTAAGTAGGAAAGTGATTTCGGCAATATTATTTTTATCGAACTAAATCCCATCGAAATGTGATAAACGAAAGTCACCAAATTCCCAATTACTTTCTAACATGCAAACATAAAAAATGATGAGCTGACTTTTCCTGTCTCATACACTAATTTTCCTGATTCCAGCTGACTTTGCCTTTACCAAAGTAACATATTCACTGCTAGTCAGGAAAGTGCCCCATTTTGGGGCAAGATAGTGTTTTACTAGCAAGGCGTAAACCAAGCATGTAAAACACTATTTTGCCCCGAAATGGGACTTTTGTGACGAGTTGTGAACAATACTTTTCATCACGATGAAAATAAGAAGCTAAACTTACAAAAAAATCATCAGACATTTCATAATGTACTCATCCTACTATTATTATAAGTTTGAAAGTTTGTGAGTTTTTTAATTTGTTTCTTTGAATCTCCATTACGCATAAACTATTGAACCAACTTATTTAATATAGGGTAGGTAAGTTAGTAGGTGCTAATACTTCAAGAAACATCTAAGCATATTTCAATTCCTGAAAATAGGTAAAACTATATTATGTGCTTTGAACCTCTAAAGTAACACACTTAACTTGGCATACGTGTGAAAACAAAAACACCTAATTTCAATTGATAAACAAAACAGCAAAGCAGCAAGACCAGCTAATTCAAATTATTTGGTTTTACCATCTCAACATTTAAATTTTATTGGCTATAGGTAGTGGATTTTTTGAGAATTAAAAACATAAACCTGTATGAATTTTGTATAACAATACGTTCATCTGAAACGGCTGTTGTAGGGTAAATTTCATAATGCAAATTTATATAATAAAATATATCATGTTTTGACTGAGAAGAATCCGATTAGCTAATTTTAAATTTTTGAAGAAAGGGTTTGTGTCAGACGCTACGAACCCCACCAGCTTCTCCGTTCTAAAATTTATCAAGTAATTTGGCGTTAAAAATCTATTCCTTTATTACGGGAGACATGGCTTCCAATAGAGCCTCAAGGTGAAAAAAATCATGAAACTAAACATCTAGTAATCTGCAAATTATGTTTCTATAAAGAAAATATTTAGATACCATACCAGTTAAATACAGGATAGTTACATAAATCCCCATATTTTCGTACTGGATGAAAATTCCCTTAAGGAATACACCAAACTATCGTTAATAGTTATAATTATTGAAATTATAAAAAAAACATTAAGAACTCAATGATATGCAATAACCCGCTTCCGAAAGATGGTACCACATACTAAGTAAATGATTTAACAGGTCAGGTAATCACGTAAGGTACGAAAAATAATAGTATTGGTCTTACTTGCCCTTGAATGCCAACACCTGGAAATGTCACCAGGTTATCCTTGAAATGTCACCATTTCAAGGATAACTTTTAAAATATGAATAGTATGAATATTTTTTTAGGTTTTGGCATAGAGGCTGAACATTGTCTTTTAACCAAGTCACTCTTATCTGAATCAAATATCAAATTAAATATTTACGATTTTTTACAAAAAATCATATACTCCTTATTCAGTGAAGATTTTCTAAATGTATTTTGTTCGTATATTAATGTAGGTATGTATTGTTTTTTTCAGTAAGAAGGTCCTGTCTCTGAATCAACCTGCAAAAATGTAGGAAATTATTATTATGAAATTACAAAGGTGATTACAACAATAACTGCTACATCAAGCCTGAAACTTGTGGAAAGAATCTTACACTAGGTTTTGTTTTTACCAAGGTATATTTGGTTAAAATTAAATTGTGAGAGAAGCATAAACATATTGTTTACTACTCCTTCTTTTAAGCTAACTGAGATTTTCTTAAATAGATTTGGTTCGTATACACATTGAAAAAAAAGACCTGTAAACTAACCTAATTTATTGATGGTCAAACATGGAAACTTAATGTTTCAGTCCAAGGTTGCTAGTTGTTGTACGAACTTCTTTTTTTGACTGATTACTACGAAATTCTTGCTAAAGATGGGTCGTCTATTCCTTCCTCCGGAAGTAAATCTTTAAGACTTTTACAATACCTAGAAATAAAAAATAAAAATCCTCGAGTCAAAGGAAAATCAGAATTGACAGTGTAAATCTGAAACAATATGCAATATCTTAATAACAACAAAATATATATGGTGATTAACATGATGAAGCAAACAAAACAGGAAGAATTTGGATTTTTTGAAGAGGGGAAATAGACCGGGAGCTGGGAGGTCAAAAATTATGTCATAAGGTGCACATGTAAAAGCTACACCGTTTTGAAGAGGCATCCTGGGGGGTGACAAAAATGGGTTTTTGTGCCCTCAATCTAGGGGCTTTCTCCAAGGTGGGCAAACTTGAAAATAACCCATAAAAAAGGTTTTTTTGCAATTTTCATGTAGAACCATTTAAATAATCAAATTTTAGTTCATACCATTGAATTCAGCTTAAAAAAACAAACAATTTGGTATCTTGAATTATTGCTCTATGTTCATTGGTTACCGAGATACTGAGGGTGATGAACTCAAAACGTCGCCCTATGTTAACCTTATGGGAAATAAATAAAATTGCATAACTCGCTTGAGTCTCAACATATCTTGATGAAACTTGATAAGTGGCTTCATTTAGTGAAGAAATATTGTATATTAGCCTGAAATACCCCATTTTTGCATTTACGTGGCAGTAAACTTGCACACATTTTTCCCATATTATTTTTATGGGAAGAAAATAAAAGCCTATATCATCCTTATTTTTTAACAAATAATGGCAAAACTTGGCATAGGCCTCTTCTAGTCGAGGTTTATTGGATACTGACTTAAAACCACCCAATTTTTACATACCCGCTGCAACAAACCTGAAAACGTCATCCCGATGTTATTCTTATGGAAAATACAAAAAGTCACATTCAACTTTGTCCACCTTGGAGAAAGCCCCCAGATTGAGGGCTTACAAACCCAATTTTGAAACACCTCAGGATGCCCCTTCAAAATGGCACAGCTTTTACATGTGCACCTTATGACGTAATTTTTGACCTCCCATCTCCCGGTCTTATAATAAAAGATAATCAATAGATTCAACTGAATTTCTCGAGTCAATCATCTGTTTCATGCTAAACTAAAAACATTTAAGATGTTTATTGATTGTTATTCAATGAACAAAAATTGTTTTCAATATTAACCACAACTTTTGTTTTGGTTTTGTAGTCTCTAGATGCCAGACTAGTAGCGTAATCATATGTATCAGTTAACTTCCTCGCTTTTAATGAGCTCCTCCCTTGCTATGGCAAAACCTTAAACTGAAGCGTCAACGTCAACATGCTGCCCCCTAGGTATATGTTAATGTCTAGTACATGTTTTGAATATCACCACATGTTTTAATGTAAATAAAACAGGCGTTTTAAAACCAAATGTTTCTTAAATGGTTGACATTATACGCTGATTTAACGAATTTACCTTGTAGGGAAGAAGCTGTTACCGTCACGAAACTTTGTTTAAACTTTATTCTACCGCATGAAAAATGTCATTCCATTATTTATTTTCTCCAACGGCTGACACCAATACATGTTATACCAGGTGAGAAATGAAGAAGAAAGCTTCATAATGAAAGGTACTTTACAATATGACTAAGACTAAAAAGTGCTACATGCTATAAATAATAGTGATAGTGAATAACTACAAAGTGAGTAAGAAGGAGGATAAACAACACAATCTAAAATAAAAAAAGTGTACAAGTCTCAAGATATAAACCACAATAATACCTGTAACACAGCAATATACAACCAACTCTGAAAGGTAATTACTGAATTAATAACAACCTAACAAGGAAACAGAGCCTAGGGTTAAACAATTATGAAATGTATATCCCACAAGAGAAATTTACAGCCATTTCCTTCAGCCAAGGGCCCTGCCAATGTGAAGTTTCGTGCGAAATAACTGTTGTGTGGAACTTATCAACAATTAGTCACTGGACAGGCATATCAATCCAACAAGTTACAACTGGCCCGTGACTTATAGAAACATGCACGTTAATTTTCATGTTCCTGTACACCTTACACTCGTGAACTCATATCAGCTAGATCCGGCAGTGCTTATGTAATCAGATAGTTATATTTTTACTAATTGTCGAACGATTTTGTACGAATAGTACGAATGTTCTTTACAACCTACAGATAAAATATACGATTTCGTTTTTTAAGTAACGAGTTCTTGTTGAACCGAACTCTGCTTGGCGGACCCTTTTTTCCTAATTTTAAGAATGACTAATTCTGATCCCTTTTTTTGCTATATAAAATATATGACTAGATATATCTAGGTAGTATTAGTGTTGTTTGTTAAAATTTTCGTTATTATTTGATTGTCAATGTAGCAAAAAATATGGCACCATGTTAAAATTGTCCTACTTTTAAATTAATTACTTTACGTATTTTGATTTTTACTATGGATAAGACCTGCCTTAAACATGTTTTAAGGCCACAGTTATTTTCAGACTTTTAAGGTAATCCTCGGAGACGTGTTTTAGATACTTGTGCTACCTAATAAGAAAGAAAGCAAACAGTCCTCGTATAAGAGTATCAGGATTCACATCGTCGTCTGTTTGGTCTTACAAACGTTTAGGATCTATTGACGTAGGGTGAGTGTACTAATGAATGACCGGTTTGCAGAAAAAAATCCTAATTAGATTTTCAATTGAGTTAAATAAAGGAAACCCCTATAAATAGTAGCTGTTATTCTTTATTATTATTTTAATAACATCTTAGAATGTTTTGTTCATTTTAATTTACCTTTAAGTTTTTACTTTTTACTGTCTTGATATTATGGCCATCAAAGCCTCAATCACTATAGTGTGATTCTAGTATGTAAGGCAATTTTTATTTTTCAAATTCACGGATGAATATTTCTTCTAGTGTGAGTTTTATAGTTTAAAACTGTAAATGAATAGTTAACATTCTGTTTAAATCGTCTGCTCATGATCTTTAAATAATATTAATGACGTTTTCGAGACCGGTCATTTACTGAATCAAAGTTTTTGGTCAAAACTAGTGAATGGCCGATTTGGTTATTTACTGAAATATGATCAGAATGATTCAAAAGTAATAATGTACTTTGTTTCTTCATAACAGTTAACATTTAGCGGGGGTTTCTCGTCTTATTCAGTAAATGAACGGGGTGTTAGTTAGTAAATATGTCGCAATAATTTAAGCTAGTCACGTTCAATAACTTAAATTTAATAAGAAATATAAATAAATAATTTAAATTCTGAATCTTGGTTGTATCATACGCTTAGTGGATAAGCGCATCTTCAGTTATCCTTTGTGAAGAAAACATCCCTGACAAAACTGCGTTCAAAAAATAGAAATAGTGAAATGACGCAAAATAAAATAGAAGGAAGAAGGAGGAGTGGTTGAAAGAAAAGCCAACGATAAAGGAGGAAGGAGAGCCACGCAAAGATGAAAGAAAGAAGAAATCAAAAGTTTTGAGTGTGGTTACGATAAAATAAAAAATATAAAAAAGTGACGGTAAATAGATGTTTAATAAAAAAAAAATCCATCCATTATTTGATCTAAAAGTAACTTCATAAAAGTGTTATTATTATTTTTACGGTTTTTTTGGAACTTTGTTAAAAAATTATGTTCTACACATATTTTTTATCTATCTTAGTCAAAATCAACTCGGTTATTTACTGAAACATGGCCCCGGTTATTTATTGACACGAGAACGGTTATTCACTGAAACAATCACATAGTTTTCTTAAAAACTGATTAAAACCTTTTCCTCCATATTTAGATTTATGATTTATAAGTAATATCCTATGTTAAGCAAGAGTTAGACGATATAGAACACATCAATATCTATTTAATGTGGAAGTAATCACAATTTGTTCTGAGATCTCACCCAACCGGTCATTCACTAATACACTCACCCTACATACTTTTCAATGTTTTTTTTAGTACCAAAGCAAGCTTTGAGTTGTTTATAGTGGCGCCGGGTAAGTTGTCGAATAGGTCAGTAACCCTTAACTGCAGGCTATCGCATGCAGACTGCGTTATCTGAAACTGTAAATAGCTTGTACGCACATTAATGCACGCAATTGGGTCTATTAACACTACTGTTATTACGTGAAATCAATTCTTATCTGTTCTAAATTAAAAGTGGATGTTTGTTTTTAATATATGTTTGTTTGTAGCCTATGGACGCGGAAGCTGTTGGACGGTTTGCCATGGAAATTCATTAATATAAGTAAAATTTCAAGGAAAATGGTTTTAAGCCATTCATTTTGTCCATCCTTTATTGGGTCCCTCCCAATGTTTAAATGAAAATAAATTGGCATGTTTACTTAAATAGGTGTTCAACTGATCTTGTAAATACCTAAATACACAATGGAGCAGGTTACCATCAGCTAGTCAAATATATTCAGTACAACTATATTTTTCTCTTGTTTCGATAAAAAATATTTATTTTTATGACAAATCTAACTAAATTGATGTTATATTTTGGGGTTAACACATTCGCTGCGGGTGGGTCAGTACTGACCCAAGACGGACTTTGCTGAGATGCGGGTGGGTCAGTACTGACCCACGGTGCCCCGGCCTATTCAATGGCTTCGTGTACACCGAGCGCGTGGCGGAGACGGACCTGTACTGCGTTGCCGCATTCTATAGGAAACAGCAGTTACTCGGGTAGTTTAGTTTCCACGTCGCCCGTTCGCTCACGCGGCAGGGTCAGTACTGACCCAAGGCTACTTATGCCGTGTTACTTTTGTCGTGACGAAAGTATGTTAGTGCTTAAAAAATTTATAAATAAAATCTTTAATAAATAGACCAATAAAACAAAATAAATATTTTCTGTGTTATTAGTGGATATTTCAATTTTCCCTATTCCGATATTCCTTATGGGTCATTATTTACCCATGACTTTGACAACACCAAATGACGTCATACATACTTCCGGGGAATTTTTTTCACCCGTGTAAACTTTATTGCCTTTATGTACGCTTGCATGAAGTTAAGTTTATAGCGAAATACAAACATTTTTGTATGATTTGAGATTTTTTTTTAATTTGTCCGTTACATAATGCGGGTGGGTAAGTATTGACCCATAACTTTGACGTCACCATTTGACGTCACAAATACTTCAGCGAAATTTTTGCACCACGGTTTTGAACTCACCTTATATTAAGGGTAAGTTTTTATGGAAAAAAATTTCAGCACCTGGGGAAGGGTCACCATTTTTTTCGCAGTGAATGTGTTTTAATGGTTTATATTGGGAGGTATCGCATTATAAATTAGGTGTTAACTCCAAGAGAAACTCGACAATCAGCCATGTATCTCCATAGTGGAGTGCATTGTCTCCGAGTCACTGAGGCAAGTTAGTTGCCAGTTAGTGATCGCTATCTCGCGTATTTAGTTTCCACAGGCCAAAACTCTCCAGTCTCTGATATATTACACCCTTATCACCCCATGCATCAACGCACTGCACACGTGAACGGCCGTTTGTCTTTCAACACCCACAATCTACTGCTAATGCTCCATATAAACTTGAACCGACATTTTCTCCGGTTTTTTCTATTACCAGGTCGCTATATATAAGGAATCAACGTTCAATACACATTTGAAATTCGTAAATGTATTTGATATATTAGGTATTCACAAGATCTTTTAAAAAAGTTAAAAAAGGAGATTTGGACGTTTATGATTGTATGTTTGAAACCATCGGGTATTCTCCCTATCCTGATGCAATCATTTCCAGGAAAGTTGGAATTTAATTGGCATCTTAAAGTTTTCTAAATACTGTTACTACACCCCCCTTTCCGCTTTCTTCCTCTTCTTAAATCCGCCCCTTTCTTAAATACCTTTTTTATTTCCTTACATTTTCCCCTTTTTCTGAGTCCTTTTTGTGCCCAATAGATTCATTAGTTTTAGGTCAATTTAACTTTTCATATTGCTTTAAGGTGGTGAGTTAAATTATCATGGAATATGTTTGCTTCTTTGAGACAATAACAAGTCTATTCGATTTTCCCCTCTTGTGTTTTACAACCAGTGTAGTAAAAAAATTCCATTCGGCCTATATATATATATATACTGGGTGTCTCACCTAAAGTGAACCAATAGCTAACTTTTTTGTTATAAATCTGACAAAGAACTTCTTATGAGGCACTTCCCTTAATTTTAACGCTGCTCTTGTAGTCACTTTGAAATTTAAAAATATAGCCGCCATTTTCCAATATGGCGGAAAACTTTGATTTTTCTTATGGAACACCTATATAATAATGGCAATAACTTTCCCTGTGTGAGAAAGAATCCCTTTGAAAAAGAACATATTAAGTCAGAAATTTGCATATAACTTTGTCAACGAATATTCTATAGTATATATTGTTAAGGTTGCATTGATATAATAAATATTAATGGGTTGTTTTCTTCTTTTTAGCGAATTCCCTCTATAGGGAAGAAGCTATTACCGTAGGTCTCATGGTAAGACCTAAGCTCGGGACCACTATAACTTTTCGTTTTGGGGCCCCCAGAAGCAAAAAACACTATTCGCTCGAATTTATATATATATATATATCTACATATATATATATATATCTACATATATATATATATATATATATATATATATATATATATATATATATATATATATATATATATGTGTCTGTTAGCACGATAGCGGCCGCAAAAATGGTCCGATCTTCATGAAATTTGGTACGGACATGTAAAGTGGTAATCAATTGGACGAGTTCGTGAACCAGCCCGATCGGACCACCGGAAGGGGGGGGTAAAGGGGGATAAACCCCCCCAAAAATGGGTTTTTAGAGTTTTTTACATAGAAAAATAAAATTTATCCAATTTTTGTGGGCACCATTGAATTCAGCTCAAAAAAACAAACAATTTTGTATTTTGAAACACTGCTCTATGTCCATTGGTTACCGAGATATTGAAAGTGGTAAACACAGTACGTTGTCCCAATGTTAACCTTATGGGAAATAACTAAAATTCTATATATCGCTTATTTCTCAACATATCTGAATAAAACTTGGTAAATAGCTTCTTCTAGTTCAGATCTACTAAATATTGAATTAAAACCACCCAGTTTTAATATACCTGTAGCAGCACACCTGCATACTCATTCCCCATGTTATTCTTATGGAGCTTACAAAAACATGTCAAATCTCGCTATGTAGGATTGAAATATGTTGTTTTGCATTTGAAATTCGCTGAGTATGCAGGTCTGCTGCAACGGGGGTATTTTGTCTTTTTTTGTTAAAGGAGACTAGAAGGACTTTTGTAAAAGATTAAAAGCTTACGATATTCAATATGTTGTCTCTTATAAGTTATAACTTCTTATGCCTCTTTTCTCTACATTATTAAAAAACGTAGTTGAATTCGCGGTAGCAGAGCGATGCCCTGGCACTTGGTCTGCAACCCAAGGTGTAGGTGTAGCTTGGTGTACTCATATATTCGAAAGCAACGTTAAGAACTTTAATTCGATTCCAATATTAAATAAACGAAGATCAAAGAAAACCTATAAAGTAGCAATATTCTGAGATATGACGTGCTCTGTCGAAATTGATAGGCTGAAAAGTTAAATGTTAAGCCAAATCATTATTGTTTAGGTGCCTCGCTGACATTCGTCAGTTTATTCGTTACTGATAACAGTTTTAAAAGCAAATGCTAATATCGTGTACTATATATTTATATATGTTAACGTTCGGCACATTGTTTGGGTGTGGATATCACGGTTATAAAAATACATATTCATCACCATCTGGGCGTAATGTCATAACATGAACTTGCCTCATTTACGAGGAAGTTTAAAATCGCTAATTTATTGATAGAAAGGTTAGATACATCGGGATGAAATTCTATAGTAGCTCATTATTATTATACATCACAATGATATCACAGTAGGCCTAGACCTTTAAAGTTTCAGTGTGCAAAATATACACGCTGTTTAACCGACATTATTCAAGTGATTTCGATAAATCATCTTTCATTCGATTTCAATTATCCAATTCAGTATTCCAAAATAAAAATAATCAGTATCGCATTATCATCAGGCTCAAACCAATTTTGACTATTGGTGGCATGTTTTTTCCGTTTAACCTTAAAATCATATTCAAACGTCTCCCCTTAAAATAGTTTACATGACTGCTAAGAATAAACATAGAGAAGCAAGATTTATAGTGCTTGTAGTTTACATCTGTACAAAGCAGACCGGATGCATAATAAAGGTTCCTCCAGACTGGAACCTGCAATAAAACCTTGTTAACGAACTTGATAATTCATTTTTATGAATCAAACATCAGGGTCCAAAACGAGTTTCAATAATTTCAATTGATCCTTTGAAATAGTTTTATTGTATCATATATCAACTTAATTTATAAAAAAAAGAAAAAAAACTGATAATGGAGAGAAGAGTGAAGAATGAGAGTTTTTGAATCCTTACAAGGAAAAGTTTTATTGTTTTGAACAACCAGATACATGATAGAGAAGATTGAAATAGCAAATTCACAGAAAACAATTTGTTCATGTCATGTTATTTCTGAAAAAAACCCAAACAGTACTGTTTCGAAGTATTATTCTATACGAAAAATGAGATCTCAATAAAAAAAATTAAAACAAAACACCTAATTGTAGCCTATTTTGACTTGACATGGCTACTATAAGTACAGTTCAAACTTTTCATAAAAATTTGGGATGGTGAACAAACAATGACAAATATCATAACGCTATCACAAATAAAACGTAGTTATTTTTATTATATTGTAAAATTAGGAGAGAACGCGAATACGACTTAAGAATAAGTAAGCCCATACAAAAATAACCTTTTTTTTGTATTTTGCAATCATTTGTCTATTGAATATCCAGTTCGTGTTCGTATAGCCTTCAACAACATCAGACTAAGAATATTTTAAATAGAAAGATTAAGAAAATACGGGAGTGTCTATTTATTTTTCAATGATACACCTTATTATGAGCCATTAAAAATGTTTTGTAATTTTTGTTCTTTAACCACCATCACTTTTTAGATTACGACATCACGTTGTTGTTATGTTTTCGGCCTGCTATCAGGCTAAATATCCTCATTTAGAACTAAGCTTATTATTATCAGAAGCTTCTTCAAAGCTCTTCCAGAATCTGTTCTCTTGTCCTATTAAACTGCCTATCTTTAATATTGAACATTATTACAGCAAAAGGAAAAGAAACGTCATAAAATAAATATTAAATACTTTTCAAGGGAAAAAAGGATTGAGCATTCCAATTTCCTTGTTTTACATCTTATGATCACACATTGGAGGGTTGATTATTTTAAGTAACTACTAAAAATTTAAATTAATTTTTTTTTTCAATTTTACATATTTGTTCTGTTGATGTTACTTTAGGTAAAAACACATAAATATTTTACTAAATTTATATTATGCATTTACTATTGTAATGAGCTAACCTACTGCATTAAATGTTGAGTTTATTTGGATGACGAATGCCGAACTCGTGTATGACCCAGATGTTCCAAACAAATGCAAACGTCCCGGTTTTCACGGTTGTCAGCGTTTCAATTTGCGGCGCGTTTCATCTCTCCAGGTCGTCATCACTTAGTGGTCCTTTCCCTCGTTTCGTTGTTTTTTTGTTATATTAAAAAAATGCTCAAAAACTTGGTTTTACAAAAATGGTAGCTTTCCTGCCAACAATAAAACACAGGAAACAATGACGATTCTGTGTAATATGACAAAGGGCTTTACTCCTCAACATTTTTTGTTTCCTCCACACTAACGTCACTGTGCCCAGAAAAATGTAAAATTATGAACAATTTTTTTTCCATAATTCTAACATGCATAAAAGAAGCGCAATTGAAGTAGATAGCTTGTGTTAGTGAAACCATTCTCTGTCATCTCTTTCGTACTCGTTCGATTGACTTCCTCAGCCTTCCTATATTCATTCCTATATTCCTATATTGGTTGGATATATTAATTCATTTATTATCTGCGGTAAATTATCGTATGTCTAATTTTGTGGCTAACGTATTCATCACTGATTTCGTGTGTTTCTCAATCACTTGCTTTAAGAAGAGGTGTAAATTTATTGTATTTTCTCTCGTTTGGTGGACTTCACGCAACCATGATTTTCTCTGGGAATCCCTCCAAATTTTGCACTGAAGACACAAAACACAAAACTGACACGAAAATAGACCCGTAACAGTAAACGTGAATTAAAAAAAACCGGTGACGAGTAACGAGAAACAACGTTGTCTTCTAGGATCCTTGTCCAAACTTCACCATGACACAACAACTTTTACATTATTGGCTACGAAACAGAAACATCTGTTTTCCGTGCCTTTCTCTTGGCAAGACAGTTAGGCCTACTCTTTACGATAACTGCACGGAAAGGTTTTTCATGCAAGTGAAGAGCACGCAACATCAACCGAGCACTGGGAAACGGAAGTAAACTATCAGGAAGTCAACCACATTTAATGCGCTTATATGTTACTTTTGAGGAATAGGGAAACGTAGTGGCAGCACCGGTATAAAGACTAGACAGGCTCTTTCAATTCATATTTAAGTTACTTTACAGGAATAGAAAAACGTAGTGGTATATATAGCAACTATGTAAACACTCCTCCGCTTATGTAGGGAAACAGCTGACTGTGAATTGCAACTATTGTGATTATTTTAAGTAACTACTAAACGATTTCATTATAATACCACACTAGTACACTTGGCGCATTATATCTTGACCTTTGGCCTAGTCCATTGCTGGAGCTGTCAAATATTGTTCATTGTCAATGATTTTGGACATCAAACAAAATAAAAACAAATTTCTACACACATCAACTGTATTTTGTTTAAAAATGACAATTAAGATATACACTGACAGCTGCTGGAAAATGCTAACACGACAGGCTAGTACAACTTTGCGGATCAGCTGTGGTCTCCTGATGAATTTCACTCCACTCCAATTGCTTCAGGTGTAAAGGGTTCCCAAGGGTCAAGATATAATGCGCCAAGTGTACATTGTTCATTTCGTGGTATTCCATGTTAAATGTTTAGCATGTTTGTGTTTTATTCTTTGTGGTAGGTTAGGTTTAAAAAATTATAAAACGTATTAGTTTTTGAAAAAAAAACATGCGTAATGATTAAAAATTATTTATTTTATGAGCGGTATGATGTAAAGTATGATACGTAACATTTCCGCTAAATTTTCCGCTGGTTTTATCGTATTCGCATGAAAATCCCCGTGCTCTATTATGAAATCAGCATGCTCACCCGGTAAACGGTACTTTCCGGGCGAGTAACGAAATGTAATATTAAGCCAAGTGCCCCGCCAAAGAAACGTTTCGTGTTAAAAACGGTTGTAAGGAACTTATCAACAATTAGTCAATGCATATCCGAGATTGAACCGGCATTTTTAATCCAACAATGTTCAACCAGTCCGTGACAGCTTGCAGTTCACTTAAGAAACATGAACGCTCACTTACTCGTTTATGAACACGTCAGTCTCGTGAGCACGTGTCAGTTGGAGCCGACAGTGCTGGTGATTTGAAGTAGCGATAGATTTATTTAAAATCGTAATTTTACAAAACTTATTACAGTTACACGCTTTACACGTTTTAAACTTAGTAAAATCTCAATGATTTACTAATGGTTTCATGATTTCAATAAAAGAAACAAATACTGATTTCTATTTCAAAATTATTTCCATTAATTCGTATGGATATGATGTAGGTGTAATACTTTTATATTATTAGTTTAAAATAACTCTCAAATTTAAAATGTAATAACAAAAAGTTCTAAAAGAAATTATAAAAAACTAATCGGCTATTAATTGATCATCAAACGTAAAGCTAAGGCTTTTAGCCTATTTCGCTTGTTTGTGAAAAACGCCCTCAGTAAACCACTTTAGTATATTCGGTTTAAGAGAGTAAATCTCTTCAAAATTATTTAGAGCACCTAATGTTGCGCTCAGCTGGTGTCGAGCGCTGGTGTCGAGGACTTATAAAAAAATAGTTTACCACTATCGCCGCGCGAGAGCAGCACCGTCGGTGCCCTCTCCTAATTTAACTTAACTATAGCTAGTAACTGGATGTAACTAGTAACTAGTAATTTAACTGTAGATGGATTTAAGTGTAACTAGTAAGCACTTGGGTGCAACAGAAGACCCATTTAAAAGCGACCTCTGTTAGATTCTGCTGTGTGTTAGAGAGAATTATAAAATCACCGCATTGCGCTCTCAAAAGAATATTCTACTAACTATATGTAACTTATACTAAGATCTAACTTTCAAATTTGGTAATGATTTGTTTCATAGCGTGCTTTGTTCTTATAATTTATAAAACAATTAAAAGAATCAGTCCATAGAAAGCAAAAAAAATACAAAATTACAATTCGTAACCACGGGCCCCTATTGCTGAGGGATGGGCCTTAATTGGTTCCAAGATGGATACACAAGATAGATTAGGTCCGACACGCTTTGGGCGAAGATTTAAAAGTTGTGATAAAAAAATCTTAAAAGTATATATTCTACTACTAGATTTATAAAACGTACATTATAAACTTTAATTTGGTTTTTCATAAACATTTTCGTGGATAAAACCCGAATCAAATATGAATCAAATATCTTTTAGCCGAATAATTTAACCATTCGTGAGATTCTCCATTTCCTAAAAAAATGGTATACTTCATTACGTAGACTCATATAATTACCTAGATACACCACAACTAAGGGAGGTGCGTGATGAAAAAAACACTTTTGATTTGAGCCACCGGTAAAGTTTTCAGTTTTTTAACTCATTAAAACGCGTAGTCTACAATTATTTAGTATTGCTAAAAATCAGCATGTTTGCATATAACCATCATTGGATTCTTCTTTACTGGTTTTAAATAGTACATGTGCAATATTATACTTAGAAGTGTGTGTGTGTGTGTGTGTGTGTGTGTGTGTGTGTGTGTGTGTGTGTGTGTGTGTGTGTGTATGTTACGTCCATACAATGAAAGCTAGTCAATATGGAGTCCCCAAGGCAACAGTGAACAACAACAATGAAGAACAATGAATTGTTATGGTCTACAATTAAGTTCTTCCCTGTAGGCAATGGAGATTACAAGTCTGTTGAGGATATCAAAGCAAGTCGCACATTCTTAGATTTTTTCCTTTAGGGTCCTGAGAAAATTGGCAGAAGTTTTTCCCCTTTTGAGACCAAACAGGTTGATCAATTGGTTACAAAAGAGTTAATTTTTTTTAAAGAAATAAGTCGAATGTGAAAATGTGTTGTGCAATATTATTGTAAAGCACAAAAATATTATTTTCACCAAGAGCCTGATTCTTTGAGTGATTTGTAAACTGTTTTTGAGCTAGTCGTTAAACAATCTAAGAGTAATTAACAACCAAATTCATCCATAACTGATGGATTAATTCCATAACATCTAAATATTTCCCCTTACTCTCACCCGCACCAAGATCTAGTGAGGCCTGGTTAATTATTGCCATTCTTAACAAACTTACAAGATAAATATCTTTTCATTTCGAAACTTTATAATCCGTCTCCATCGATTAAGTCGGAAGTTAAAAATCGATATTTACTATCGCAGTTATGTTAAAGAAAACGTTTCGATATTATCATCAAAACGATAAGTTAAAGCTTAATTCTGCTGACGTTTATCTGCATGATGTTCAGTAAATAAACAAAAAATTTCGACAAATATAATCGAAATAAAACATTGAAGATCACAAAAACATTGCTATAAGTACTGCGTAAGTACATAAACTTAAGCTGTACCCTCTAAACATTGAGAAAAACACTTTGCACGTCACTTCGGTACCAACGACGCATAAAATTGCCGTGGTACGAGTCGAAAATGTCCTTCCTTCTATTGAACCGTAGAAACAATTAAAAACTTGTATCGTTGAACCAGGTAATGCATGTGATTTACCTGATATATAGTAAACTTATGGTTCCACATACAATTTATCTTCAATATTACTTGACGACATATTGGAATTTTTGAAATTATTTACCTACATCCACGTTGGTTATACTGCCAAATATATTGATCACATCTATCACGTTTAATTCCTAGAATCATCGTATTGCCACGTGAAAGTGAATTAGCTAACAGAAAATTTTTGCAATCCATGACTGACTGACTCTAGGTTTGTCAGTCCTGATTTTCATAGGATAGTAAAAGAACTCTAACAGAAATATAAATGTTAATGAATGGTTAAAACAGTAATCTAAATTGTTTATTTCACGTAATTTTCTCATTAATTACAAAACCTTATGTATTTAAAGGAAACCGATTATTTTTTATCAAACCAAAAAATATCTAGTTTCAACTTCGATTTTCACGGTGGAGACGGACTCTGAAATTTAGCCCTTCCATGTAAATGTGCGGGGTTCCCGGTTTCCGTGCCAAACATGTGTTTACCGTGGCGCGATCTGTGGGGAGGTGGTCTCCAGGTTCGTGCCTGAGAAAGCTTCCCGGGCCGCAGGTGGCGGCGACGATCAGGGCTACTAATACAGAAGGGCTGCGCCGCTCGCGCTCCAAAAGTGATCCCAGCGGCAGGCGCTGTGATGCAGCCCGGCGAGCGCTGTGACGTCACAGTTTCCAGACTGGCTCGCGGCTCGCGGCTCCCGCCCGTATGATAGGCCTGATTCACTGCTTGAAATGCTTGTATACGACTATATGCTAACGGGTGATTGAGCTGAGTGATATGATATGCACTCTTAGATCACACTATAACAGTATTAAAGTATTAAAGTATGGTGGATTAAAAGGAAATTAATAAGAGAACAGCACACTGTATATACAGCACAGATTACGTATTTATTACATCCAACTATTACTAAGTTACTTACGGATTGGCTGGAAGTTACTTTTTACTAGATTTCACCCACTTCAAAGTTTTTTTGGTATTATTCCTTATGTCCTTTACTGTTGTGCGATTTAGGTGTCTTATCCTGATAAATGTCCTTAATCTAGCATAAAGTCTAACGGCTTGAGGACACACATCTGGAAACTTATTGATAAGTTCATGCTGAAGTTTCTTAATTACGCCTCTCTCCCTGTTAAGGGATTCACCGTGCAGCTTAAAAAAATTCTTGTTCGAATCTTCGGATTGTAGTTTTCCACGAGGACGACGGTTCTGTCATCCTAAAAAGACTAGCTTTTATTAGACAAAATATTAAAAGGTTTATGTATATGTTATAATAGTTAATGCGCGTATTCACTAAAGATATCAGAGTTGTAGTTTACTTATTTAATCTAATATTACTTTTAAAAATCGATCACAAAGAAATGAACTTTAAATTTAGGGAAATAAATTAAGTAAATATAAATTGATTGATATAATTAATTAAAAACATTGTAATTCAAGTAGAACAAGAAAGATTTTACGATTGGTAGGAATAGGCCTAAATTTGTGAAAAACGAGCGTAATAATCTATCACTCGTACCCACGGTAACTAAAAAAAGTTACTCACGGTAAATTTTGTTTAGTTACTGTGGCTCGTTACCCATGTTGTGTTTTACAAGAATTGTGTATAAATTCTCGAGTCGTGTATACTCGGCTTGAAATATTACTTGACACTCGAGTGCTCGCACACCCCCCCCCCCCCCCCCAGTTATTCAATGTTTTTTACCTCCATATGATATTGTAGATATCCAGCAATTATTTGTTCTCGTTTCGGTTTCATCTAAAGTTGCGCTCTTCCTGGGATCTCTTTGTTCGTGTAGACTTGGTGTTAGTCCCTGGTCTCCTGAAAACGTAACAAAATTAATGACTGAAAGTTCAATTATTTACTCCTATGATTATTTACTTATTTGCTCATATTAGGGGGAAAACAATAAGAAAATAAGGAAATCAACCATGGAATAAGTTATGTTTAATGAATGATAACCTTATATTTTATTTTTATTTCATCTGAGACTAAATTTTTTCAGGTTATTGGAATGACTAATTGTAACTACTTTTGTATGATTGATCCTGTAGTATTAAGGAAGAATTTATGCATATTTAAAAGCAATGAGTATTGAAGTTACTGTACGTTTTAGTTTAGAAATCTTACCTCCGATTTTTGCAGCGGCAGCGTATTCTGTGGATTTTTTGTCTGGTTTCTTCACGATTTCTCCTAAACTTGGGTCGATAGTCTTAACTTTGAAAGCTATGAACCCAGCAATGTAATCAAGGGATTCTTCTTCGGCCCAGCTCTTTTTTTCGAGGTCCTCGGGAATTTCTCGTAAACAGTCGACATCATCTTGTGAAACATTAATATCGTTATCAGTGTCCACTTCAAGGGGGCTGTCTAATGGAATCGCGCTTTCACTATTTTCAACTGTAACATTTTCTGCACTGAAAACGGAGTCGAGCAGTTCTGCGGTCAAGTAAGACGGTGATTTTGTTGAGTTTTCACTTTCCTCTTTATCGTCTTTGGTAATATTACATTTGGGAGATGGTTTCGGCAACCTATTGGAAAGGAGCAATCTCCTAAACCTGTAGCACACTTCTGTTGGGGTTGGATGGTCATTGAAGTGCCCTATTCCTCTAAGTTGGCCAAAAAAACTCTCCAACACATCTTGGGTTAGCCTAGAAGTCATTAAGTATTTGAGATTAATACCCTCAGATTTAAGATCGTTATATAATCCAAGCAAAGAATCAATAGAAATCAGGATACCTTTCTGGAAGGGAAGAATATTGCGTTTTCCTTCAACTCTCATGTTGGCTATTACTTTCTTAACTTTCATGAGAACTTCTTTTTGCTCTTGCAGTATATTTTCATTTATTCCAAACGCTGAATTGATAAACCTGATAGGTGACAATGGGCGGTTGCTATTCATTATATCAAAAAAACTATCGATCATGTCAAAGAAATCAGCAGCCTTTGTATTGCCCAATAATACTTGAATCGCTTTAGCAACTGTGTGGGAGAAGATTGCTTTGGCTGGGCCAACTTTCTGTCTTGCGTTTCCTTTAAGAGTTAAAAACTCGGGTTTAAGTTTGTGGCAAAGTTTGATTTCTCCATTATCTTTACTAAGGACTTCTAACAGAAGATCTGCGTTCAACAGTGTGCCATCGTGTAATCTTAGTCCTTCGTCCAAGAGGTGATTTCGGATTAGTTTTAGGTAGTGAGGCATATCTGCGAACACATAGACTTTTCTTTTAGAGTCATAGGGATTCTGGAAGAAATGTTTTTCAACACTGATTCCGTAGCCCTTCCAGAGAGTGTTGCATCCTCCTAAATCTGATACCACGGCAACAACATTGATTCCAACCTCTTCAAGGTTAAGGATAATTTGAGAGAGTACATCTTTTGTCATCGTTTGGTCGAAGTCAAAATATATAGGCTGCTTCCAAGGTGAAGTTAAGCCCCTAGCCATGACAACTTGGACCTTGGAAAAAGGGCCTAAGGCCTGGTCCAGGCCGGCGTGATATGAAATTCTACTATCCACGCTCATCTCGTCAAAACTTATGACGCATTTCCTTTCAAGTTCATTCAAATTATGCATTTTATTATGAAGAATTTTGAGGACATTGGTTTGAATTCCAGGGTAGCATTGAAACTTAGCGCACCATCTTCGTAGTGTGGTTTCGGCAGGTAGGGGTAGTCCTACTTTTTCTCTCAAAAAATCATACGATTTTTGACTTATGGATCTGAGTATCACTGCTCTGGAAATGTCCTCAGAGTTCCATTTTATTACTTTTTTGTTTTTCATTATGGCTTCGATTTGGGTTTTAGTCAAGATCTTTTGAGCATTCTCATAAAAAAGTTTGAGATTGATATCAGCTTCTTTGCAACTTCTTTTTAAATCTTTTCTTTGCAAATCTTTTTAACTTCCTGTTACTCGATTTTTTTGAAGCGTTCCTCTTCAAATATCTATTTAACTTGTTAGTTGTAACTTTTAGTTTACATTTTGTTTCCTTAAGTTGCTTACGTACATCTTGCAATCGATTGTTCAAAGTTTGTATTTTTTCTACATTTTCTTGGCAATTTAAACAATGCGAGGTCTCAGATAACATTTCACATGCGACCATATCCAATCTTCGCTTTTTTCTTGGGCTGCATTTTTCGGGACTTTTATCGCGTGGATCATTTGTATTATTTTGGTCATTGCAGGCTAAGGCATTGAGCTCATTGATACGTAAGCTTAACTTCTTTGGGCTACGGTTTGGGGGGTTTGGTTGTTCTGGGCAAGGTTTTCTGGGACTTAACAGATTTATTTTTTCTATTGCTGATTTCCTTACATTTCTTTTATCAAGCCTCTTTCTCCTGTCATTTGAAATACTTGCATTATTACTAACCTTTTCATGGCCCAAATTAACAGATGGCACTGCATCATCCTTAAGACGTTTTCTTTCAGGCAGTCCTAAGAGTCTGTTCCTCAAATCGTCCTTATAGTCACTTTCTAGAAAATGTTCACTACACACTTTGGCACTTTGCGCATTAAAACTATCAGCCCTTTTACACTTGATAATCCACAAATCCCTCAATGACGCATTTTTTGGAAACCCGTGATAAATGACGTTTTTATTTTTTTCGGGATAGTTCTTACAAGTTGCCACACTACAAACCACCATATTAAAAAACACTTTAATATTACATAATAAAAACTGGAAAACTTAACGAGAAAACTATAAAAAACTATTTAATACCAAATTGATAGCAAAACAAGCGCGTGACTGCAGCCAAGTAAAGTAGGAAACAGTATGAGAGCACGGTGTGCCAGTGTTTCCACTTCCTTTTGGCGGTTTTCCCATATAAAGGCCCAAAATTTCCCTTTTTTTGCCTCGGTAACTGAAAATTGACTAATTCTTATTTTCAGTACGTTTATTGCTGCTAGTTTATAAATTTTAAAGATAAATCCGAATCATGTTACCTTTCAGATCGAGTAAAACGATTGCTCAAGTGGTTTTTAAAAATAAAAGTTTAAACCTCACTTTTAGGGAATAAAAAGCTCAAGAAAACCGGTACTTGCTATGTTTTTTAGCCTATAGCATTTTTTATGCTGGATCGAAATTTTGTTAAATCAGATGTCATTAAATGTATAAAAATAAGCTTCAATTTACTTTTGTTTTAGTCCAATCGGATGGTTCGTTGCTGAGGTCTACTATGAAGTTTTGTAAGATTTTATTAAGGTTAAGTTAAAATTACTGAGATAAAATATATTACTTATCATGTCAGCAAACATAGGTTTACTAACAATGAGAATAATAATCATAAAAGCTAAAAGCGTCACATTTTGATAGTTAATAATCTTTAATACAGCAGTGGTATAGGCCTGTAGCTGTGCGGGAGCTGCGGTCAGTGGGCGGGTGAAAATGGAAAAATCTTAACGCTCACTTTTGAGACCGCCTGTAGGCTAAACCAAACATTTTATGAAGACACTTTAAATGTGAAAAATTTTATTTGTATCCTTGCCAACAACTTTCTCACAGACAAAAATTGCCTGACCAAATAACAAAAAATTTCCTCACAGGTCAACTTTTTCATGTCAATTAGAAAATAAATAATTTAATATGCACAGTTTTTAATTTTTTAAGCTACTTATAACTCACTTTTTCACTCAAGGTTGGAATCGTTGGCAAGACTGTGTTGTTTATTTCATTACTGCAAAGTTTCAGAATTTTATCTTAAATGTAACTGTCTATCCAGACGGTGTAATTGAAACGCTGCGAATTAAAATTCGCGCTAGTTACGTGCAGCGGTCTTGCCCATGGGACAGATGTTAAGAGAAGAAATGGCTTAATTTTGTTAATGATATGTCATAACATATATTTCAATAAGCTTCAGTTTACTTTTTGTTTTAGTCTAATCGGATGATCCATTGCTGAGATATCGGGGTTTAAAGTCAGCCGGTTATACTTTTTACGTGGCAGCCCTGGCGCGGGTCTGTAAAGTGTGACGTCACCGTGGGGGGAGGGGTGGTTGGGGGGCGGCGGGGGTCTGGCTCAGGCGGCGACCGGCAAGATGAAAGGCGCGGCGCAGCCCTTCTGTATTAGTAGCCCTGGGCGACGATAGCGCGACTAACTGCAGTTAGGTAAACAGCCGTGTGTTTAGCTGTGTTCTGAAGTCGCGCCGGCAATGCGGGGGCGTTACGTATTGTCTCTGGTGTTTAAATTATTGCTTTTCTTAAGAATTTAAATGAAAATTGAATAATTCGTAGCCCGAAGTAAAGCGCAAAACGGTTCCGGGCTTGTCCTAGTTTCCTGGGATGTGAAGGTGGGACAGTAAAACAAAGAAGAAACTATATGCGGCCTGTTGTTTGTATTGGTCAAATACGCAAAAATATATTTTACCACCTGTTTTTTCAATATCGCGGATTAGATTGAGAGAGTAACCAATTGTAGAACTTGCGTAACTGGTGATATCTTAACACCGGAATAAATCTTTAAAACCTAAATCTGTAACAAAGAGTTTCGTCGAAGAGGTCTTTTGAAACTATTCGACATTTTGCCAGAAAGTCAGTTTAATAGCACCACAAAGTAAACGAAGAAGTAAGGATAATAAGCTATACAAATAAAACATCCAACGATTCCTGCCAAGAAAACACAATATCCTGTGTGTCACCAGAGAGGAAACAGGATATGACTCGCTGCTGGAGGTGATATATAAACTTTGAACTTGAGTTTCATTGGAATTTAGAGATAAATTAAATAATTTGACTTGATGCAAAAATAATAGTAATACGACGAATACAACATAATCTTAAATAGTAATATATAATTTCAACTAACATTAGTAGAAATGTAATATAACGATGAATATATCTGCTACTAACGTACAAACTTTATTAAAAGCCTAGCTGAAATGCAAGGGGCTCAACTAATGGACTTGGAGCATTCAGAGATTAAGTGCGTTTCCATTTAAGATTTAGTTTTAACTCTATAAGAGGATTTCGTCAGCAAATGATCCTGTATAATCCTCAAAACTGAAAACAATAATTTTTCAGATAAAATCTGTCTCTGATTAGGGTTTTTATGGATTGAATTCTTAAACAAGTTTAAAAATAAGCTATATTTGAAAGTTATTGGAGATTAGTTTTAAATATTATAATACTATGTCGATCTATTCCTATATCTAATACCATATTCACCCTAAGTACAGGCCTGATGGAAGATTCATATTATACTGATAAGTAATATTACTTCTGCTTAACCATCCATATGATGTTACTATAAAATTATTACCTGATCATAACATAATATCATATAAAAGATTACATAATAACATAATACAGAATCATCTGAACTTAAGTAGGTTGTAACGAATTTCGGGTAAAAATTCCTTCAAGATAATTTAATTACTTATAAGAAAAGTAGTAATTTATCTTGTAATTTATTTTACTAAAGTTTCCTTTAATCATGAATACTGTTTTTATTTATATAACCAAACAATAAAAGTAGACATAATGTTAATTTATTAATATTTGGTTTGCCCCGAACTGGCAAACAAACCATTAATAGTCAAGCACCGATATTTTATCTAGCACCGAAGCCTGGATGCAATTTTAAATAAACGGTGTCAGCAAACTGACCAAACATTCTCCTTTAAAGCCAGTTAAAGTAAGAAAACTTACGTAATTAAGTAAAAAAAATCCACAATCATCTCACAAATCCGTACCAAAATTTAATCAAAACCGGTTAGTAATTAACTGAGATATCGGTTTAAAAAAAAGTTCCATAAGAATAACATTAGACAACGTATTGTACTCTCCGCCATTCGAAAATATAAATTATTTGTTAACAATTATATCTCCATTACTTTAAAACCTGATGATTACAGGCATATGGGTGGGTGGTATAGTTTTATTTTTCATTCTAAGCATTAAAAATAGTAATTTTTTTAAAATAATTTAAGCTGTTTCGCGAAATTTGTATTTTTGTCGTTTTAATGGGTTTTATGGGGCAAATACCCTTAAAAATAAAAATTAAAAAAGCAAAAATGACTGGAGATATTGTAGTTTGATACTTAGTTGCAAAATTTCATGAAAATCGGACCACTGGTGTCGTTACTAGCTCTGTTTACAAGCATCCGCACACACAAACGCACGGACGGACAGACAGCACTCCGAAAACAAATTGTTTGGGGAGCTTCAAAACGAATATAACCAATAACAACTCAAATTCGAAAGTTTAAACGAAAACCATACTTTCTCCTTATGCTATTTATGGAGGGAGAAAGCAAACCACAGTTAGAACTGGAGACAAAAAGGTAAATTGTAAACTGTTCGTATTAGGTTGGCGTTTTTAATCAGTTGCACGAGTGCCGATCACAGAGACCGACAAATCTAAACCCCGGGTTTATTTTTTTCGCTCTACTTTTACTAATCTGTTCGCTTTTTTCAGAACTGGTCAAAACCTTTTTCGAAATGTTTGTATTACGGTTGCAGTATTATATATTATTTATTGAGCTATTTAAATTCATCCAATTATTTATTGGTTTCTATTTGTAGTCGGAATAAAATAGGGAATCAACCATTGCTACAACGATAGATTAGAACATAAGCTCCTACAGGGAATCTAGTCCTACTATCCTACCTACTATCTAGTCTTAAATAACAATACCTCCGTTGCAGCAGACCTGCATACTCAGCGAATTTCAAATGCAAAACAACATATTTCAATCAAACATAGCAAGATTTGACATGTTTTGGTGAGCTCCATAAGAATAACATGGGTAATGAGTATGCAGGTTTGCTGCTGCAGGTATTTTTAAACTGATTGGTTTTAATTCAATATTTAGTAGATTTGAACTGGAAGAAGCCATTTACCAAGTTTTATCAAGATATGTTGAGAAATAAGCGAGATATAGAATTTTACTTATCTCCCATAAGGTTAACATTGAGACAACGTACTGTGTTTACCACTTTCAATATCTCAGTAACCAATGGACATAGAGCGGTGATTCAAATACTAAATTGTTTGTTTTTGTGAGCTGAATTCAACGTTGCCCACAAAAATTCGATACATTTTATTTTTCTGTGTAAAAAACTCAAAAAACCCATTTTTGGGGGGGTTTATTCCCCTTTACCCCCCCTTCCTGTGGTCCGATCGGGCCGGTTCACGAACTCGTCCAATCGATTACCACTCTACATGTCCGTACCAAATTTAATAAAGATCGGACCATTTTTGCGGCCACTATCGTGCTAACAGACACACACATATATATATATATATATATATATATATATATATATATATATATATAAATTCGAGCGAATAGTGTTTTTTGCTTCTGAGGGCCCCAAAACGAAAAGTTATAGTGGTCCCGGGCTTAGGTCTTACCATGAGACCTACGGTAATAGCTTCGCTAAAACTGAGCACGTCGTGGAGGATCCATCCGTGAATATCCTAAATCCGTCAGTGGAATAATTGTCTACCGTATCACCTAATTCAAAAACACTCTTTAATTTTTACTTTCTCCCCCTTATACATAGTATATGGAGAAAGTATTGTTTTCGTCAAATTTTTCGAATTTGAGTTGTTAGTGGATATATTCGTTTCAGTGCTCCCTAAATCCAAAAAAGTGGTTTTCGGCCTGGTGTCTGTCTGTCTGTGTGTGTGTGTGTGTGTGTGTGTGTGTGTGTGTGTGTGTGTGTGTGTGTGTGTGTGTGTGTGTGTGTGTGTGAGTGTGAGTGTGAGTGTGTGTGTGTGAGTGTGTGTGTGAGTGAGTGTGTGTGTGTGTGTGTGTGTGTGTGTGTGTGTGTGTGTGTGTGTGTGTGTGTGTGTGTGTGTGTGTGTGTGTGTGTGTGTGTGTGTGGATGTAAACAAAGCTAGAGACGTCACCAGTGGTCCAATTTTCATGAAATTTGGCATGTAGGTACAAAGCCGTGGTATCTCCAGGCGTATTTTCCATTTTTTTTAATTTTTGATATTTAAGGGTATTTACCCCATAAAAACCCATAAAAAATTACAAAAATCCAAATTTCTCAAAAACGGCTCGAACGATTTTGATAAAAATTTCACGGTTTTTAGTGCTTACGATGACAAAAAAAAATTACACCACCTGCATGACTGTAAAAATTCAGGTTCAGAAGTTAGGGGGTTTAAGTGTTAAAAAATTCATATTTTTCAGATTCCACAAAATTTGTAATTTATAAAGAAAATATACTTGCAATCATTAAATTTGGCTTGAAAAACTAAATAATCCAGTATTTTGAACTATTAGTTTACGTCAACTGGTTGCGGAGATAATTAATATTTAAGTTCGGCGGTAAACGCAGTACGTTGTCCAATGTTATTCTTAAGGCAAATATTTAAAAACGGATGCCTCCGTTATTTACTAGCCGATTTTGATAAAATTTGGTAAGTATTTGTGTGATAATTAATTGTTCATTTGTTTCATTTCACTATAAAAAATGTTCTAGTTTTAAATTACTTTAAGGGAGAAAGTATGTGTCAGTTTCCTGACACCGTTTATTATTTTTGAATATCCGGCTGTCCATAAATATTTAAATCACATTGAAGTAATTAAAATCGTTTAAAATTATCTCTCCACATTTTCACAGGCCTACGTAGAAAAGTGGGAATAAATATTGACACTGAGTACGAATACCTTCACTTTTCGTTCAACCAGGTGAAAGAGAATATAAACCAAAGTTGAACGCCGTCTACAAGACAGGGGTACGTTTATGGTTTTACCGATACTGCAGTAGGCTTTACGGATGTCACTGACCTACCCTTCCTTCAACGAGACCTCTCTTAAAATAAAGAATGAAATTGTTAATGTCATGTATGATTAACCATGATTTTCAGCCCCTGAGCTAAACGATGGAACCTGAGACAAATCAATTAAAATAACAAGTTTATCAGCTAAATAGAATCAATTTGACTTAGAACATGTTCCAACCTTGAAATTGTTAATCACTTACTATAACCTAAAGAACTGTTCTGTTTAAAGCAATGAACTTAAAGTACCTAAAGAAATTGACAGATTCAGTTTTAAAGGTGACAGTGTCATTTTTAATGGTAGCCTATGTATTATATTCATAGATATTATTGGGAATCAAAATGAGCAATCGGAATTTAATTGGTATGGTAAATTGACCTATCTTCTATTGACAAGAGCCTTAATAATCATTCCACCAAAGTGTTAAATTAATTTCAAGCTAAGATATGTTTTGTTGTTTTTTTTATTAATTCTTTAATAATTATACTTTTCCCCCTTCCAATCGTCCGACCGGTTTTCAAAGTCGTCTGTTTAATTACTACCTTACATCTCTGTTCCAAATTTCATTCAGATTAGACCATTTTTACGCAAGTTACCGTGCTTAAAGACACACACACACACACAAACACATCTGAAAATGAACGATTGGTGTTTTTGGCAGCTGTGGGCCTCAAAACAAAACGTTATGATGGTCTCGGTCTTAATTCTTACCATGAGACCTACGGTGACAGCTTCTTCTCTATGGAGGAAATTCGCTTAAAAGTGCAGGAGAAAAGTGTTAAAGTAAAAATCTGTAAATCTCAATTAATAAAAGTTCTGTGAAAAAGAACCATGACGATCCAATTATCATTTGAATTTTTCTTGAAAGGGGTATATAATAGTGTATTTACACTTATTTATTTTTTATCCAAGATTCTTTTGAAACTGAATTTAAGAATTTTGTATAATCTCACATGCTATTCATAAATAAATAAACACTTATGGACGCGGTGTTCTTTAGTGGAGATTAACCTCCGCACTATTGGAGATTAACGTCTGCACGTTCATAGGACAGTCCTCATAAATAGACCAGTTTGTAAAACTGTTAACCGAGGAAATTGTGATTCGAATTCCACGTTAAAATGTAGGTCCCTTAGTTGCCATTGGCTGTTGGGCTATTAATTAACAGTCCCGTCTAAGGAACATGTCGGCCCTAGTCAGAAACGAGACTACAAGATCGCGCCACAATCATCCTACACTCATATTCCGATTAAAGTACGCAGCCAGTGCTGCGTCTCAAGGGAGATATTAAAGATATTAAAGTTAGAGATAACATTTTTAGTGTATGGGGAACCTCTTGGAAACTATTTTCAGGTAACGTTAAGAGGTGGAACGTTTCTATCCTTAACTCCCCTCAGAATAAGCCTATACATTTTGTACTAAACCATTTATAACGATTGAAATTGGATAAACTATGTCTAAGAAACTATCGATATAATCATTCAAAGCCTCGCTGAGTATAAAAAAATTGCATTGCTGAGTATAAAAAATATTGTTTTGTCTGATTAGCTTTACGTTTGTAAGTATATGCTTTGTGTATAGCAGCTTACACAATGGAGTGAGAAGGATGTTAATTTATTTCAAATACAAGGTTCACCCGGAGTTTGGCGTATTAATTTGTCCAATATAATAATATAATGTATTGTTGATCGAACCAAATTCCATTTCATTTCGGTGCACCGAAATTCCGCCGCATACCAAACTGACGAAAAAGGTTCACTAATCCTTATCCGATATTCCGCCGCGAGGGCGGCGGGTACCTGACTACTGCAACACCGCGTAATGACTCAGGAATGTTACCCTCCCCCCCCCTGCCTGACCTGTTGATGAACCACAAAATTATCGTGCTTCCCATTATTGTAATTGTTAATAAAACAGAATATTTAACTACATGAAATAAAAGAAAACATTTAACTACAAGCATCTCAAAATTACGGGTGAGATATTTGAATGGTACATATGCAACAAGTTTTGAAAGAACATTGATATAAAAAAAATTCGAGACGTTGCATGGTGCTTAACGTTTGAGTGGGTGTTTTTGTAAGTTAAACTAACATTATTGTTGGCTGCAATCGTCTTATTTGTACTACCTACTTTATGGCGAATGGCGAATTGCTTTTGCTGTCGTTTTGGTCATAACTTGACAGTCGACACACTCTGCGGTTTAGGAAGTGCTGTAAAAACTGAATTTTCAGATTTAGCCAGACTCCGTCGCTCATTCGCCACTTCCCTGCAAGGGGTGATAATGAAGTGTTTTGAAGGAATTCCTGTGTTCCGACTTCGAACGCGAGGCGAGGAGTCAGTGCTTGCCTCCCTCCCTTGATTCTAAGAAGGGCTGCGGCTCTATAGTCTATCCATTTTGGGAAGGCGGGTAAAGGATTAGGCCACCGCCGGAGCTCCCAACAATAGCTTGGGTCAGGCCCTCGGCAGCCGGCCGCCCGCGCTAATGAAGCGTAAAACGCACTCCACTCCAAAACATTATCACATAAAAGTAAGCGTATTTTAAAATTTTTTATTACAGTTTTGTTATCTACGTGTGATTTCATGAAAAACTAGCCAAAACACGACGTAGTTATGTCAATAAGTAATTAGTGGTTGAAAAAAATTTCATTTCACCTTCCTTAACTTTTTAACTTTATTTATTGGCATCAAATCAAACCAAATCAAATAGAATAAATACGATTTATTATCATAAAACAGTATTGTTATACAGTTTGTTAATATTAAAAGAATATTTACATATAGGACTCAATATGTTTACGAACGCAACTCGTTATTAAATATACAAATTAAACCAAATCAAATATATATACTGTTATTTATTATCTTATAACATGATTGCCATACGGGACGTTAGTAATTAAAATTTATTATAACTTCATTTATTGGTATCAAATAAAACCAAGTCAAAAAATAATAAATAATAATAATAATAAAATTAATACAATTTATTATCATACAACAATATTTGTATGCAGGATGTTAATAATTAAAAATTATGTATATATTTACAGAACATTTATATACACGAAAAAATATTTTTAGAAACTCAACTCGTTATTAACTATACAAATTAAACCAAATCAAATCAAAACAATTATTTACATTCATTAATCAGGATTGTTATACATTAACAGTTTATTTATTTACAGAATATATACATATAGGGTACAATATTTTTACTAACCTAACTCATTCTCTCTTTTTCTCTTCTCTCTTCTCCTCCTTCTCCGACTTTACTCCAGAGGAGCACAACCGATGTCATCTTCTTCGCTGTCGTAGTCGGATTCCTCTTGTCCATCGGAGTCGTCAGGAGCCAAACTTATAATGAACTTTTCTACGGATGATTCATCTAGCCTTTCATTTTTCCAATCTGCGTCGATTACCTTTTTGACGTGATTGACACATTTGCTCCACATGTCGGCCGTATAGTTGCTGATGGATTCACGAAAGAGTTGTTCAACATCTGACAGTTTGAACGTTGTGTTACGAGATTTTACGAATTTCTTAAGGCTGGCCCACACCATTTCGATGGCGTTATATTGACAGTGATACGGTGGAAGACGAATCACCTTGAAACCCATGTCACCTGCTTTTTTGTCGATCACATAGGTTGGTGTCGGTGGTTTGTGGAGACGAACTAGCTGATACAACTCCGGTTTGCGTAGGTCATCAGGGAAAGGTATGCGCTTTTCATTAAGCCAGTTGACCATAACCGCCTTGGTAGAGGAAGAAGTAGGAGCCTTGTCTTGTATCCTAGAGTGGTAGGACGCGTTGTCCATTAATATTGTGGATCCTTTTGGTATCACTGGAAGAAGCTTACCGAAGAACCAAGACTCAAAAACATCACCATCCATGTCTTCATGATAATCTCCGGTCTTTTTAGATTCAAATATGAGAGGTGGGGCTTTTATCCAGCCGTTGACACCACCAGCATGGCAGATTATCAACCGCTTCCCCTTACCTAGAGGAGTACCTGGAGCACATTTTATCGATCCGTCAGTCCAACCACTATCTAAACTGACGTTAGCGTTCAGCCAGGTTTCGTCGAGAAAAATTACCTACGTAATGTCAACTTGACGCATCTTTCTCAGAAAGACACATCTCTGAAGAGCAACTGATGGTTTTTCCATGATGACTTTACGGTTGTTAAATTTTTTGAACGTGAAACCAACGTCTTGTATCACTAAATGAAGGGAGGATCGCGACCCGCTGTAGAGTCCTGATTCTCGGAGAGACGTGAGTAGTTGGTTGAGGGTTGGTACTTCCTTCCGGGCATAATAGGCCATTATATGTCTTCGTATAGCTGCTTTGTCAAAGTCGTCGATATCTCTTGTAGGCCGCTTCCTCTTGGAATTTCGTTTTGGCGTGCGGATAACAACCTTTTCCCTTCGGTTATCAACAGGTGTGCTTAAGTCTCCGTCTTCACAGCCCCTATCACCAATTTGATCCACTACGTCCATATCGCGAACGTTACACAAGTCTTGAGTTTCGAGCGATTTCTTGATTTCAGCCTTTACACGCTCTACAGTCCTTAAAGATATTCCACACGCGTCAGCTGCTCTCTGCATCACTTTCCTGACCTCAATTAGTGGACCCCCGTTGTTCTTCTCTTTTTCAAAATAATGAAGTACAGAAGCAATCATTGTTCTTGCTTGCGTATGTAAAACTTCACGTTTTTTAGAACTCATATCGAACACAGCACTAAAAAGGTGTAACCACTTATACTGATACGCACCGACTGGCTCTCTAAAGCGAGTGCCTGTTGGCCTGTCCAGTTCAAATGAGTAACGCATGAGTCACGCTGGAATATCCACTATATGAGTCACTCACGTAGCGTTTGGGTTACGCGCAAAGGCTAATGAACTTCACTTCTAAATGTGGCTAAAAGCCGTCGACCTAACTCCGTGTCGTGTTTCGACTATGTAAATATTCTGTAAATGGAAAAATAACTTAATTATTAACGTCCTGTCTAACAATCCTAAAAGATAATAGATAATAACCTGATAATAGGTCCTGTATAAGATAATAAATTATATTGATTTGATTTAATTTGTATATTTAATAACGAGTTGCGTTCGTAAACATATTGAGTCCTATATGTAAATATTCTTTTTATATTAACAAACTGTATAACAATACTGTTTTATGATAATAAATCGTATTTATTTTTTTTATTTGTCATTTGATGCCAATAAATAAAGTTAACAAGTTAAGGAAGGTGAAATGAAATTATTTAAACCAATAATTACTCATTGACATAACTACGTCGTGTTTTGGCTAGTTTTTCATGAAATCACACGTAGATAACAAAACTGTAATAAAAAATTTAAAAATACGCTTACTTTTATGTGATAATGTTTTGGAGTGGAGTGCGTTTTACGCTTCATTAGCGCGGGCGGCCGGCTGCCGAGGGCCTGACCCAAGCTATTGTTGGGAGCTCCGGCGGTGGCCTAATCCTTTACCCGCCTTCCCAAAATGGATAGACTATAAAGGGTGTCTCAGGTTTAGTTGAGGCAGGCTACCTGACCGGAGGAGTTGACCAGGACAATAGCTGGGCCGGCCCGGCGCGTACATCCCATTAGTCACGCGTCGCCGAATACACCGCTTAAATACGGAAATGTAAGGGATGAATTTGAAAATTTAATTAATGCATTACCTGAGAAAAAGCATTATACTATATTTTTAGTCATCAAAAAACTAACAATTGTGTATTAATCGGCCGACTTTAAGTGTTTAACTGTATATTTAAAGATTTTCGTTTTAACACTTAAGGTCGGCCGATTAACATGGGACAAACACATAATTATTTGTTTGTTTTATGACTTAAAATACAGTATAATGCTTTTTCTCATGCAATGCATTAATTACATATTCAAATTTATTTCTTACATTTCCGTTTTTAAGTGGTGTATTCGGCGACGCGTGACTAAAGGGATTTACTCGCAGGGCCACACGCCCGAAAGTAACAAAACGGGGCTTGTTGGGGCTATTGTCCTGGTCAACCCCTCCGGTCAGGTAGCCTGCCTCAAAGAAACCTGAGACACCCTTTATAGTTCGTGCCAGATTGAAAAAGAGAGTGTCCGACCAGTCCAGGTAGGCCCGGGCAGCCCTAATCCGCTGTTGCCACAACACCTATTGTCGTGAGTCCGGCCGGCGACGGGGGTGGGCAGCCCCCACGCCTGAGTCATTGACTGCGGGCCGCTTCGAAATTCCTTATACCAGGAATAACTCAAGAAATAACTCACTGGCCGGCCTCACAACAATAGGTGTTGTGACAACAGTGGATTAGGGCTGTCCGGCCCTACCTGGTCTGGTCGGACACTCCTTTTCAATCTGGCACGAACTATACCTTTGGGAAGAGACAGAGTCACGGCGGAATTTCCATGTCTACCTGGATTTCGCGGCGGAATATCGGTGCGCCCTTTCATTTCATCTCCACTGACACAGCCATTATGATCAGCGTGTCCACGGTATACTGAATAAATAAACATTTGTGTCTCACCTTTAAAAATGATGACGTAGGCAAATATTTTCAAGTCTTTAAATTTTTGTATTGCCTTACAACGGTTGGTCACTGTATAACAGACTTTGTTTCATAGCTAAACAAATGTTTGATCGAGTTTCACCATAATTTTATTTAATAAAAATTACACCTCGAGAATATTAGAAAACTTGCAGTCTACATTAATGACAAAAAAGTTTAGATTAATCTATGTATCCCAAGGAGCTTTCAGATTTTTAATTTTTTACTACTTTACGTTCTACTATTTTCTCATTTATTAAATCTGGTATACGATACAGCTAGTACTTGAAGAAGATTTTACAGAAAGTAATAATTTAGCAGACCGCTTTGGAACATTACGTAAAGATTACGTTAAGAAACACGAAGCTCAAGTCGCATATGGTCATATAATATTACCCTGGTAATTGTTTTGAATGTATAATATAAAACCCCTTACGAAGAACATTATAAATGGTAAAAAATGGGACAATTTTACTTTTTAAAATGTTTAAAATTTTTGGTTGATGTTAGAGAAGTTAATGGATGATTGGATGGCATATTGTTTGAGTCTGTATATCATGTTTATAGCGATATACTTCGATAAAATACGAGCGTAATCTAATAACAGGATCATACTTCATAACAAACTATTGCTAAAGTAAATAGAGGTAGATAGAATATGTTCTAAGTGTTTACTCTTTTTGTAATTCTTCTTATTAAAATATTGTACGTAAATATGATATAAATAATGAATAAAGTGTCTAATGGAATTAATGAGGGGAAGAAGGTTTGTGGACTGTTCCTTGACATAACTAAAGCCTTTGATACGGTGAATCTCAAAATTTTGTTGGAAAAACTATTCAATTATGGGATAAGGGGGGTTGTTTATAATTGGTTTGAAAGCTATTTAATGGGTAGAAGACAGTGTGTAAGGGTTAACGATGTATACAGTTCCTTTGGAGAAATACAGCACGGAGTTCCACAGGGCTCGGTTTTGGGTGCCACTCTGTTTTTGATATATATTAATGATTTTTGTTCAGGTAATTTTAAAGGTCATGTATTTTCATTTGCGGATGACACAGCTTTCTGTTATATCAGAAATACATTGACAGAAATTGAACATGATATGAACTATGATCTGTTAGTTCTGAGATGGTGGTTTTCAAAAAATAATATGACATTGAGTACAGAAAAAACAAAGTATATTAATTTTGGATTGAGAGGGGATTTTATTTACTTAAGTAATTTAATGTATAAGTGTGCAGATTGCATGTGTAAAAAAGTGTATTTTCATTAAAATGTTCACCTGTAGGAGGTGTTGATTCACTAAAATACTTAGGTGTAATTTTAGATAGTAAGCTTACAATGGTGAAACATATTAATAGTCTCAAACATAATTTATTAAATATACTACGACATTTTTACTATCTACGCCCTATGTGTAACGATGATTTGTTGAGAAATTTGTATTTATCTTTAGTGCATAGTCGACTGGATTATGGGATATCATCTTGGGGTGGAATTTACTTATCAAATTTAAAACCATTGATCACGCTTCAAAAACAGTTTATTAGAATAATAACAAAGAAAGCTCGTAATGAACCGTCCAGGCCATTGTTTACTTCCTTAAGAGTACTGCCTTTAAGATATATATTTGTATACAAGGTTTTGAAACTTTATATATTATTAGTAGGGGGTGCCGTGATGAGAATTTTTACAAAACAAAATTGAGAACAATGGCTGATTTCAATGTTCCAAGGCCTAAAAACACATTTTTTACAAAATCCTGTACTTTTCTTGCACCAAAAATGTTTAATAATCTTCCAGCTGATTTACAAAAAGAATATGTTTTTAATAAATTTGCTAAAAAGTTGAGAAACTGGTTGTTTATGGTAGAAGATGTAGAGGAAACCTTTTTTAGTATCATATTTTAATTGTTATTGGTGAGCAGATTTTTTTCTCTTTTTTAATTTGAGTTATTATGATTTTATTTTTTCTATTTTTGGGAACATTTTAAGTGCCTTTTATACGTTTATATAATGTCCTATTACATTGTGTAGACATTGAGGTATTTGTTTAGTGTTTGTATACTTAAGATTAGAGTATAGCTTAGGACTTATTTATTGTATTAGGCTACAATGATTTTATGCAAAAGATGTATGTTATTTGTATTTAACTAGTTTTAAAATAAAATTTTGAGTTTGATTTAATAAAGATTAATAATGAATATAATATGTCTTGTCACTGTGAAATAAAAATTTAAATCTGTGGAAGTCTCCAATCAGGCATAGCCTTGGAGACTACATTTATTTTCCGGATAAAAAAATGGAACTTGCATAGACATTTCATGTATTTCAGTCTGGCTACGTTATTGCAATTTGTAAATTAAATGTATTCCTTTTTTACATGGAATGAATGTACTGTACTGTACTATGTTTGGGAAATAAAGAATTTATTATTATTATATACTACACGTACTCATATAAAGTAAAAGCCATGTGACAATTCTATACTGTGCTTTCGAGGAATAGGAGAAATTTGGTTATTACCGGAAAGAAATCAAAAGATTAAATGCCTCCAATATTAATTACTAACGAAATGTTTAAAATTTTGTCGAATACCTTCAAGTGATTTCTATTTTTTTGAAGACTGTTTATGCATATTAGTGATTTATAGGCCAATTCAGCATGAAAGTTTAATGTGCAATTTATTATTTTTATATGTTACTTTCCTTTACATCACAGAAATTAGCATTAATTACATTTGGGGTATCATAGTGATGTCCAGATGATTGTTCTTTAACCCAAGGTGATTTGCTCAAAAAGGAGAAATGTTTTAAATTCGAAAGCAACTTCCGTTAGGTATGTAGTTTATTTTCATCGAAACGCTTAACAAAGATTAAAACCTTATGAGACAGCATAAACAACCCGGCTTGAAAATCACCCGCTTAAAATATAAGTTTTACTTTCCAGTTTATGTTCAAAGTTCTTTGAGTACCTCTTTGCCATCGTCAGTTCATTAGTTATTTTTCAAAATGTTAGAAAGTAGATATTTGAGTTGTAAGTTAATGGGCGACTTGTTGGCATAATGTTTGGGTGTGCGTGTATCGATTATAAGAACAAAAAAAGACCGAATAAATGGAATCCTCAGTAAATCAAACCACAAAGTAAATTGTCTTTTGTAGAGAGTCATGTTTAAACAGATTACTGTTTTCCCAAGAGCGAAGCTCGGTCCCCAGGTATTGTCAACATACGAGCGTAATCTAATAGCAGGATCATGTTTCATGAACACGTAAACTAACATCACAAATTATTACTAAAGTAAATAGATACTTCGGGATTAAATTCTCCAGTGGTTCACGCTCCGTGTATGTTTCACCGTTCACACAGTAATCTCATACAGATTTTACCTGTAAATTCTATCGTGTTAGTAAACGGTATGGTAAACAATTTATTTGTTTTAATCATCCAATTATGGGTTTCATCATTTTGTTTTAACTAATTTCATACTACTGGTAGCATAATTGTTTTTCGCCTAACATTTTAATGTTTGTTCGACTCACCCCATTCTCACAATGTTCTCCATTATGTTTTTTAAATAAATTACGAGTTAAATTAATTGATAATTGTTTTAATCAATTAAGAAAAAACTTAAATAAATAAAAAATGTTTTTTAAGGTTTTCCCTTTGCATGATACAGTCATACAAATGATACTTTAGTTTTTTCAGCGTCGGCTTGCTGAACCAAAGGTGACTAATTCATATACTCGATGGAAGCAGGGTTATAATTTAGTGGAAAAAAAGATTACAGAGTATACATTGAAAATATTCAATTTATTTTTTTCAAATCCACATTGACACAGTCATAACAGAAGAAATATACTCCGTGCATCAGACGTGTCAATCGTGTCGCTCCCGAGGCTCTGGAAAAAATCAAACTCTTTTAAAATTCATTAAATAAGTAAACATAAGTGTTGTGCATAAGGCGTTAACAATAGGTCTATGTTTGAGCTTACGATAGTGGTAAGCCTCTTATGCACTACAACAATATATTTATTTTACAGTAAGAAGAGAATTACAATAAGCAGCCGAAATTCTCCCCCTGCTCACAGAGCTGCATACAAAGAAATTCCGATTTCATACTTACAAATCTCATGATGGTAAATGTATACAACGTGTCATCCACTTAGACATAAATCAGTCGCATTTACTGCTTGATTGGTTTCAATGTTAATTAAATTTCCAAATTCAGACATAAAAATTAAAAAGGGTGTAAAAAGATTGTCAAAAGTTGACATATGTAAAACTCTAGGTTGAAGTGCAGAAATGAATCATGACTGGACTAGATTGCAATTAATTTATAATTTATTCTAGGAGTTATGGATTATCCTCCTCGTACTTATTCCTATTTGAGATTTGTTCTTGATTCAGTGTTGTAATCACAATATTAATAGAACGTCTTATAATGTTAAACAATAATCACGTTATTGGTATTAATAAATTAGTCCATAGTAACGTTAAAAGAGAATAAATAATGCATGATGAATCTTTCAAAAATTAGTTTCAGATAACGTTAGAAGGTGAAACGGCTCGATACTAAACTCCCCACAAAATAAGCCAAAAGTACAGCTTATACATTTTATGAAACCATATTATAGTAAAACTAAAAAAAACTGGAGCTTACTTTACGGGTTTAACTGCTCTTTGTGGCCCCGGCGCCGGCGGCGTGGCTCTCACTTCCATTGCCATCAGTGTCCGCGGCCGTCTTTTTGTCTTCCTCGCAGTATACTGAACAAAAATAAACATTAATTGTACGCTTAAAAATATTAAGTAGGCAAACATTGTTCAATATATTATGTGGTGTTTGTGAGATTAAAAGTTTACATATACTATCAACCTTGTACTCTTATATGAACTAAGTATCTTAGTTGCTTGTACGTATGCCTACTTGTTCTGTATAATTCTATCAACAGCGGCTCCAAGGATGTCTTTTGGCCGCAAAAATTTACATCAGCTCCAATGGGTTGTCGGTAAACGAAATAGGCAAAGAAATTAATCGTAACAGCTGTTTGCAAACTACTGTCTAGGAACTTCAGCTAAAGGAATCCTAGCAGATACTCTTGACTTTTCCCGCTGAAAGGATACCTCAACTTAGCAAACTCCCCCCATGGGGAAGAAGCTGTTACCGTATGTCTCTCGTTAAGACCTCAGCCGAGACCATCATCAGTTTTATGAAGAAAATTAGCTATTTTAACAACAAATTACAATCTTTTTTAAATTTTTAATGTATTCCAGTTTATCTGATTACTTTATTAATATTCAGTGTCAACAAAGAAATTTGTATCCCATAGGAACAACATTTCAAATATTTTCTACTTTAACATATGTTGTTTACGTTATTCGATTTTTCACTCATAGCAGCCTGCAAATATTAAGTTTAACCCAAGAAAGAACTTAAATATTGCATTAACATATTGCAAGAGCACATGATTACAGCTCAAAGATAAGCAGGAATCATATGTTCAATATGTGTTCAGTTGTTAATGTTTGAGCCCTTACGTACGCACACTGCAAGCGCCACGATGCGTCAAAATGGGTTATCTTCAGGGTTAAATTAAAAGGGGATGTATTTGCACTCGATCGTCATCGTAGATACTGATGTAAACTATTCATTATTATCCACTAGTAGTTTATAAGACTACAGCTGGCATAGCTTAAGCAAGGGTGAGTGGATTAATATTTGTGGTCTGGGTTGTAGATCAATTAACTAATAAAAAGTTAAAATAAATAAGAAAAACAGAAAGTTTGGAGCAGAAACTTTATTCATGCTAAATCAGATTACGTAAATTTTAATGTAACCAATGGACATTTTGTTTTCTCGGGCCGTGTTTCTTGAGTGTGTGCCCGCCTTAAGTACCTAACTATAATTTAAACAGTTGTATTCAAATAAAAGTTATTTCGCATAATCAGCTAGTGTTGTTGGTTTTTATAACTCAAAAAACAATTTTGCCTTCAATTTATTTTTTATTAAAAAATAAAAAAGTCAAGTAAACTTCAAGTGAAAAATTATTCAAACCTCACCGGATGGGTGCCGGGTGTTTCATCAAACTTTTGGATCGATGGGGTAGTATAAAAATGAAGCAGGTTAAAATCTGACTGTCGCATCCTATGTTAAATCGAGATGGCGTGATAATGCAGCCAAATTTTATATAAATTTCCAAAAATCGTTTTAGGATTTTGTGAAAGAATATTAGGAATAATGAATTTATCATGATAGGTTCGATTACTTTTTTTAAGAGTTGAGGAATAATATCTACAATGTTCAAATAATAATCTAGATATTTAAATTATGTGACATATTAATAAATGTAACATCACAAAAAGTAGCAATTTTCAACTATATTCATGTAGATTTTAAAAACTAATACTAAGTTAGTAATGCTTATTGCACTAGTTGTTTACCTCCTTGGAAGAGTCCAAGAAGCACAGCTGTGGTAGCGGCCAAAAGGAAAGAGGAGAAGAACTTCATCTTTATCTGTTGAATGGATGGACAAATGTTAATTAATACTCATATAAATTTAATACACAGTAACTACTTATCAATATGGTTATACTTACTTAAAATACTTATATTTCCTTGCTAGATAAGAGGGACTAAAAAATTAGGCAAATGTAACTTTAACATATAATTTAATGGCAATACCATGCTTGGTATTAGTATGGAAATGAAAACAATATAAGTAAGTTTTTTGACTGGGTGGTTTTTAATGGAGTCTTAACTTGATATCGGTTTAACGAAGATAATTACGTTTGAAATATTAAACTAAAGCTGTGTGATTCGTCAATACGTCTGAGGATTCTTAGAAAGAGGATCAAGAACAGAAAAGGTATGCTTTTTTCATTGTGGCACTGATATTGGATAACACATTCGGTTCACTTTATTTACAACTAAACATAAGGACATACATTGAAATAGTAAAAAATAAAGCAGAATAAAGCACTTTTTAAAGTACTTTATAATAAAGCACTAAAGTGCTAAAATAAAGCACTAAAAGTGCTCAGAATAAAGCACTTTTATAAAGAAAATCACCCATTATGTTCGCAGGAGAAGCTGCAACAAATAACAAGCAAGTACCTTTTTATGGTTGTTATTATACTTGCGAAGAGTTACTTTAAAAATAATTTTTCCTCGGAAGATATAAGTACAGAATGGTGTAATCTTTATTACATTCTTACCAAGTTATAAATAATAAATCTAAATAAAATATTATTTATTGCTTGAATATAATATTGTATGCAATGGCTTGCCTCATATTCAATAAAACGAAACACATAATTTCATCCATGCTCATAATCTATTAAAAGGAAAAAACTAGCATGATGAAAACGTTTTTAATGACGAATCCCTTGAGTTCTCTGTTAGAATGATCATTTTTTTCTGATTTAATAATATTAGGAGGACGTTGAACAATGCAACGGCACTTCAGGATGTACGGATGTGCACTGGTAAGAGATCGGAATTAAAATCGGGAGTATTTCTAAGATTGTATTTGGACTGCGGGATAAAGAACTGGTAAATTGTATGCCTCTGTTGAAAACAATCAAACTTTGCAATGAGATACAGAAAAAGTGACAATTTTGAAAATTTTAAAACAAGCTACAAATACTTCCTTTGACGGATGCAGTCACGATCCTGTGAGGATTTTTCCTTAAGACTTATACCTGTTTTGGTTTTCAAGATTAGGATCCTCAAATAACGACAGAGAATAAAAGGTTTGGAGAACTAAAGAAAATTACGCTGAGAGAACAACCGTTGGGTAGCATAAGGTCGCAAGCCTACTGAGCGAAAACAAACCATAAAAAATCCTCAGCGCATAATTCTGAATATGTGAGGAAACATTCAGATTCTGGCCCACATGTAGCCCCCGAAACCTAATCCTGTTTTCGGAAAAACCTCAACATTACCCATCAGAACAACAATTCTCTCACGGCGTTTTAATGTGATTGAAAAATTGAGAAACGTATCGGCGTACAATAAAGAGACCGTCCTCTCGGAACTTCTGAAATGTTGTACCGGACGCCAGAAAGGTACCTTTACGTTTCTTTCTACATTCATTTTCAATGAAAATTTACGGGTTATCAGTTAATAAGCACAAATACGAGTGTTTTCTACACAAATCTTCCCATTACATTCGAACAAAATAATTTAAAGTGGCTCTGATATGGAGCCTTGTTAAATTGCCCTGGCAGGCTGTGCACAAGCAAAGCAAACCATAACATATTATAGCTTAACATAACCAAACCATAACTTAGTTTGTATATTGAAACTCGATCTTACCTGCTTGGTAGTGAGCTCGAAGACGATGTAGTACCGTGGTCGAGCAAGCCCTTTATATACCCCTTCTGACAAGTGTTACATTTCACATAAGTGACAGAATGTCAGCTAAACAGGTGCGGCGTCACTTACGTATTGCGACATGACACCCGCGCAGCGCATGACTATGGCGTGTTTCTCCCCGTTTGTTAGCATTGTACTCGTTTATTATTTAACTAATCCTAAGAGTCTGGGACGGTGGCGTGTCCTGTAATCCAGCCACTTGGAGGTCACGCATGTGGATAGTTATGAGTGATGGCTTGTGGATGTGGTTCTCTAGTGGGGATTAACGTCCACACTATTCAGTACTACGTTCATAAGACCGTCCTCATAATGAGACCAGTTCGTAAATTGTAAATCAGGCAAAACTTGTAGTTGGGATCCCACGTTAAAATGTAGGTCCCTTGGTTGTCACAGCCTGTTGGGCTATTAATTGACAGGCCAGTCTAAGGGACATGTCGGTCTTAGTAACAATTCTACAAGATCGCACAACAATCATGCTTCACTCATTTGTTATTCATACTTGGCTTAAAATACCTACCTGGGTAGGTCGCCATTTAAAGAAATGTATCGAATATATCTTATGTGTTGAAACTGGCATGTAATTTACGTTAAAATTTTTTATTTTAGTAGATACTTGGATTATTACCCGAATACAACTTTTTTGTTGATTATGAAAACCACATTCATCCTCTCAATCTTTTTAGTACTCCTGTTGGAGTATACTTGTGTACTCAGCAAATTTCAAAGGTTCAAATAAATTCCTTACACGAAACCTCATACTAAGTCAAATAAACAAACAAACATAACAAATAAACATTCAACTCCTTAAGAAAAACATTGGAAATTAAATTAAAATGAGGTAAAATTAATTTGGAAGTTCAATTAAATTAAACTCCTCAATAAAATATTGGAAGTAAGTCTACAAGTTTGCTGCCATGAGAATTAGAAGATGGGCTATAATTCAGCTGGTATCCACTATACGAAGCTCCATATCAAGTTTTTTTAAGATATATTGAGAAATAAGCGAACTTAAAAATATGTTTACTTCCTATAAAAATAATATAGGGAATGAGTTTGCACGTTTGTTGCCCCAGAGATTAAACACTGGGGATTTTGGGCTAGATTCTCAAACTATATAAGAAGCAACCTACTAGGTTTCAGTAAGCTATTTTAAGATATAAACGACATGTAAAACATATTTGTTTTCTAAAACGTCAAAATGGCATAACTTACCGTGTTTACCACCCTCGTAATCATGGAAACCAATATACCTTATACCAATGGTTTAAGAACAACATTTATTTGTGTAAGCTAAATTCAATGGAGCAAACTAAAGTTTCATTTCTCTACATTAGATTTTGTAGTATATACTTGATTATATTGTAAAATTCAACGACCCTACTTTTGAAGGGTTTAATAACTCCTTTTCTCCCTTTCAGAGGACCAAGTAGACTGGTTTTCTATCTTGTCCAAATAGTTCCTGCTTAACTGTCTTGGCCAAATTTCATCAGTGTCGGACCATTTTCATGAGAATTATCGTGCTCTCACACACAAAGTTACAGGGTGGGTTCCCAAACCTCTGGGGTCCACTTCCCCACTCCTCCTATGGAAGACTGCTTCTTACATCAAGAAAAATATACAGGTTTTTTTTCGAACGCAACTCAAAACTTTATTTTATCAGTGAAGGATTATCCCCCCCCCACCAATATCCCCGGATTTGACCCTACTAAATTATTTTCTTAGGGGATCCAAAAAGCGTATGGTCCACGAAAATAATTCACAGGATACGCAACACTTTAAAACAAACATAACAAATTTAATACAAGTAATTCAAAAAAGTGCTTTGCAAAACCAGTTCAGGAATTTGATGGACACAACGCTGTATAATTGTCAATGGCGGGTTGTTTGAGCACATAATGTAAGTTAAATGTGATCAGACAGTTTAATAATAATGATCAGCACAGCAGGGATATCCGGGGACTTCCAGTGTAATACTTTTCATCTGTGAGAAATTTACAATTGGTCAGGATTTGTTTTATTATTTTTATTCCTAAGATTTCCGGACTGTTTTGTCAGGTAAAGTACCTGGTGGACCGAGCCTTGCTTGTGTTATTTCATGTTTACGAGTTCATCCAGTTACTATAAAATATTTTAATGTCGTAAAATTGATAAATAGAAACTTTGTTATCGCTCCATGGACTCTTCATCCCACTTTCTGTATTTTCCCTTGATGGCTGTAGATTCCAAACAGCTGTTACTTCATTTGTTTCTACTTTCCTTGTTTATTTTCGTTGTATTCATTGCCATCACGGCAACCCATAAGGCCAAAAATAAAATTTTAAAACTTTAAAATTCGATTTATTACGTTATTAGATTTTCTCAAACCAAGTAATCTGCATAAAAGACGTTTTTGAGTCATAAATGACTTATTTCCAGACTTTGAAGGAAATCCTCGGAGCCGTTTTTGAGATAATTTTGCAAGCAAGCAAGATACCAAGCACACAAGCAAAATAACATTATTCATAGTACCTGGTGGACCGGGCCAGATAACACTGTTCAAATAAGAGTATAGGATTCCATTACCTAGAACATAAAATATCCCTCTAGTCAAGGTCAATATTATATATTTGGTAAGTACAATAGACGCGAGGTCTTAAAAAATTGTTCACAATGTTAAAGAAAAGTTTCTACATTATTACATGCACAAAACACAGGAAGGAGCCAATATTGGTTTAAAGTGTACGGATGATTTCTTGGAGTGATGGTTGACTCAAAGTTAACCTTTGAATCACATATTCATCTTGTCTGCAGAAAGTTAAGCCAAGGAATGTTTATTCTCAGAAGACTTAGAGATTTTGATTCTCCCTTCCTGCTTCTTACAGCTTACTATGGAATCATCCATCCATACATGACATATGCTGTTGCAATATGGGGGTCAGAAATGACTCGATGAAAGGCGGTATTTCGATTGCAAAAAAGGCTGTTAGGATTATATTTAAAGTCGCAAAACTCGATTTATGCAAAGATTTATTCAAGGCCAACAAGTTATTAACATTCCCCTCAATTTATATCCTGGAAACACTTTCTTTTCTCCGACAGAACTTCCTATCTTTAATGACTCTATATCAGTACATTCTTACAACTCAAGGAGCAAACCAAAGGGCGTTTGAAATATCCCCCGACATACATCATTCTTTGAAAACCACCTATATTTTTCTGCCATTAAAATGTTCAATAACCTGCCTGACCTCCTGAAAGACGAAATAAACCCTATTAAATTTAGGAGAGACTTGAAAAAGCTGCTAGTTGGCAAGGCTTACTATAGTGTAAACGATTTTATGTGTGATAAGACCCTTATGTAATATGTACATTTTTGGTCATAGAAGAACCGTTATTTTTATGTATTTATTTATATTTGTAGTGGCTTGGCATATGCTTGTACTTGTCTAAATGCTCAATAAAGTGACTATGACTATGACTATGACTATGCAGATATGCTACTACAGCACCCATGAGGAAAACTGAATTCACTCTGTCAAACATTGTGTCATTTAACCTTATCTTTCTCGTCTATACAATAATATCATATCTCTTCATCTATCATCATGTCAAAAACAAGCAGGAAAGTTGGGATGGATTAGACTATCAAAAACTAAACAAAATATGCTTCTTTTGCTTTTAAGTGCAAAACGGACGCGCTACTTCTAATTAACACAAATACACTAGACTGTACAATATTTCGTATTTATATACTTTAAAAGTAACCGTTGCAATTTAGTAAACAAAATAAGGCTCAAATATGACTTTTTTATTCCCAATTTTTGTAATATTATATAATGTCACGGTTTGGTTTGTGGAATTTTTCAAATGTATGTTGGGTCTTAAAAAAAAGATGGTGGCGGCCACTTTTTACCTTGCATTTGCCCTCCCCGCATGGGCCTGTGCGTGGAAGTTATCAAGCAAACCCAAGGAGTGAGCCGGTAAAGTACAAGGATGAATAGTACTGTTGAAATTATGCGGTATCATCGGGACTCGATCCTGCGACGCTGCCGCCACAGAACCGGGGCCGAATTCGCTACCAACTGCGCCACCGACTCACTTCTATATAGTATTCTATCTAAAGTAAGTAAAAACATTTGAAGGATAATGATAACCACTTATTACGTAGCCCACAAACACATTCTTTACAAACAAAGTTACAGTTAGATAGTAAAACGAGGAAAGTTATTCAGTAAATAGATTTGTTATTTAAAGCCATAATTTGATTTCGAATAATTATATTACCAAAATATAAAACGACTTCGCAGTATGTAAGTCTCAGTAAGAAAATCTATTTTTAAAATGAACTGTGAATGTATAAACATTATTTTATCTAGCGCTGGTTTAAACAGCTTCGATGACATGTTTTAACAATTTCGCTGATCAAACGCAAACTGGTTTTATAACCTTAATGCTATTTAATATGTGATGCATTATTAAAGAATGATTCCAATTTATTCTGATGAACAATTCCTGTGGGCGGTTTAGCATTTCCTGCAGGACAATAAACTAAAAATAATGCCAACATTGACAACGTCGCAAACTTGGCTGAATTATGAATGAGTCCCCGAAATACCTGATCATACGAAACGTGGCTATCCTTTAATAACATACAGCTCCTACATTATAGCCCATCAAGTCTTGAAAGAAAATAACTATCCCATTTCATGAACAAAATTATTAATTCTATTCTTCTACAGTTAACAAATCAGTTTTATACATTTTCCAGTTGTATTTTTAGCACTTGCAATTTTAAACTATTAAAATATGTATTTTTTTCTCTAGTACAAACAATCGAAATCGATAAACACAGTTAGTTTATATATTAACAGTGGGTGAAACGACAAAATACGATAGACCACCAACAATTAGAAATAAACAGGTTTGTTTAATCTCAACAACCTAAAAATACGATAATATTTCAATATGCAGTGAACAATATTAGACATGGTGTTCCGGGCTTGGTAATATGCCATAAATGCATAAAACTGAATGGTGGAAATAAAATTTACATATACACGCATATTCCTAGAGTAAAATTCAAATACTAATGGTTTTCAATTACTTTTTTTGCATTTCTTTGCTTCAATCAGAGCTTCAAAAATGTAAATTTTAAGAGAATTGTTAATCATCCGTCATTTTGTGAAAGAAAGTATCATAAACATTTGGTTATACATCCTAACCAAATGTTTGGTTGGGCATAATTTCAGTAGGTGATTATTTCATGAGACCTTCGTAGGTACCGGAGCTGCGATTATTAATTAATTATAAATAATTTTCTCAATGCTTAGTTACAGTTTACTAACGCACCCGGTAAAATACATTGGTGGTAATAATAGTTGTAGCCATGAATGCTCCAGTCAGTTAAGTCGTTGAGTCGGCGAGGGGCGCTGTCGTGATGAGGGTAAAGGCAGACAGCGTTCCCTCAAACGAGCTTCGAAGCTCTAGTCTTAAAATATTTGAAATAGAATCGATTCAGAATTTGGTATGGTAATTCTTTTTATGGTGTCCAGGAGTTGTAGTGATAAATATTATTGTTTTAAGATATGGCAAAATGTCAATCCAAGCCCTAATTATGTTTCCTTTAAATGTTTGCGTCACAAAACACATATTCCATACACATTATTAAATAATATTAAGGGATACAATTTTTATCCCTGCCTCATTTGTTTTTCAATTTACAGTTTTTAGAATTAAAAAATTTATAAAGTACTGTATGCTCCCTATCTCGCCTCAGAGCAAACATGTCATTAGTCACCGATTTAATGACGACAACGGCAGCCATCTTGGATTCAACCAAGTGTGCCCCAGATGTATGTCATGATTCATCACAATTGTTTAACATAACGTTCCTACCTACATTAGTACCTACGTATTTCGATTACATATTCAACAAAAAAATATAACTTTACTGAGGTTCCTAAAAGATTCTTTACCTTAGAATATAAATATAAAATATAAATTAATAGGCCTATAAATGTATTCTTTCTTAAATATACATTAAAAAATTAATGGTGCACCGAAATTGCGCCACATACCAAACTGACGAAAAAGGTACACTAATCCCTTACTGATATTGCACCGTGAGGGTGGCAGCTACCTGAGGACTGCAACACCACGCAATGACTCAGGGATGTTACCCCTCCCCCCCCCCCGGCTGACCAGTTGACGAACCACAAAATATTTGCACCCCACAAATGATTTGTCAGTTTTGCATTTTGTGTTGTGTTTGCCTTATGTATGATTTTATGCAAATTTTAGTTTTCTTCGTTATTGTATTTTTTTTTAATAAAACAGAAAAGCATTAGGGCCACTTTGTATATAACGACAATTGATTTGTACAATTTAACCAGATCATTCTTGTAATATATAAGTGACTACTAAAAATACAACAATATCTACAATCATCTAAAAAATACGGGTGAGTTATATGAATACTACATATGCAGCAAGTTTACGAAAGAACTTTGGTATGCAAAATTCAAAAACGTGGAGCTGAACTTTAGAGTGGGTGCTTTTGTAAGTTAAACTAACATTATTGTTGGCTGCAATCGTCTTATTTGTACTACCTACTTTATGCATAAATCGACTCACTCTGCGGTGTTGATCGAAAAAATTGTTGGAATTTTCAGATTTAAGCCCGCCATCCACGAGCGAACTTTGTCCGGGAGAAAGCACTGATTTTGTCAGCGCGGACAATGTTCGGCAGAAGTACGCTTGTGGATGGGCTCTACAAGCGCTAATTTTTTCCGTGGCGTACAATGTCCGGCGGACAAATTGTCAGTGGTCTCGGCTAAAAACCGCGGGCGGATTTTGTCCGTGGCGGACAATGTTCGATAGTGGATGGCCAATCCCAATTTTTTCCGTCTCGTCGTCAAGTTTTCTCCCATTAAAACCCCTTTTAAATTTATTATACAACACCACCAAGCGGGTACATACATACATACATGCATAAATATTACAGTAATATTTATGCATGTATGTATGTACCAGCTTGGTGGTATTACATAACAGATAAGTACTAATGTAAGTTACAGTATACGTGCAAATGGTTTTACTACTTGCAATGATTTTATTATTTTATTTAACGTTAGTTAAAGTTTAATTACTGTACTGTGTTAAGTAGTTTACAATTGCTTTATATTTTTATTTCAAATTGGGACAGTGTATTTGTTTCTTGGAAGATCGAAACTTATTGCGATACGTCGCTTCGCGCCGCGCCGTTTCCGGTCCCACGGTATACCGGGACCAGCTACCAAAGAATCGCTGACCGGGACACCTGCGAGTGCACTGATGTACAGTCGCTCAGTGATCATCAGATTGAATATACATCCGGTTTGGACACTTTAAAAAGTTCCTCACTCGCATATATATATATTACAAAAAAAAAAATAATAACTACACAGATACAAAACTGAAATGTAGTACGCGGTGCTGCCAGCTCTGCAGTTGACACTAGACTGATCGAAAACGTAAAAAATCATCCTCTCCACAGATTTTGTCCGCGCTGCCTGACGGACAAAGGCCGCTAGTGGATGGCGAGCGATCACACGGACCTGCGGTCCGCCCAAACTTTCTCTGATTTTGTCCGCGCTGCCTCACGGACAAAATCCGCTCGTGGATGGCGGGCTTTTAGCCTGGTTCCATTGCTCACTCGCCACTTCCCTCCAAGGGGCAATAATGAAGGGTTTTGAAGGAATCCTTGTGTTCCGACTTCGAAGGCGAGGCGAGGAGTCAGTGCTTGCCTGCCTCATGTGATTCTAGGTTCTAGGAAGGACTACAACGCAATATCGGTCTACCCCTGGGGCAAGATTTAGAGTCACGGCGCAATTTCGGTGTCTACCTGGATGTTGCGGCGCAATTTCGGTGCGCCCGACCCATCACGGCTGGGCTCGTTTTGAAAACGCGTTTTCCGGGGAAATATTCGGCTGCATAAGTATGAAAAGCTGTGTTGAAGTGTTTAATTAATAAGATTTATTCAATAATTAGTAAATTAAAACATTAGTCAAGTTTCAACAAACTGCTCATTGGTTTCATAGTTCATATTAGTCTTTTTAGTTCGTTTCATGTAGTTTATATTACACGTTATATTTCTTAAAGTACGATTTACGAATAAAAACTGTAATCTCTGAGTTTAATTGAAATAATAATGAAATAATAATGACTTTATTCCCCCAATAAAGTATACATAAAATAACAAAATAAAAATCACCTAGGAACTACGTTGTCACTGTCTCAAGTAGTTGTAACAACGTTTGAATTATAAAATAAAAACACTTTAATGTTAATTTTGAATAACTATGCGTAAAAACACATAAAAAACATTCCTGAAGAGGTCTTCTGGTCAACTTTCTTGAGAACATTTTATAAAAAAATTGAGATACCAGTTAATGATTCAGTCTAATATTAAATACATTATAATCTTTTCCCAATATACTATTAATCCCTCTGCTCAAATTTGAAAATTCATGGACTTCGCGTAGCACCTGGGTTGAATAACGTAGGGAAATGTTAATTTTGATTTGTTGCCTTTCATACGATATATATTTATTGTAATAGATAAAATAAATACATTATTTTTATCATGGAAAATATTAAAACATGGAATATATTATAAGAATTGTATTTTTTCTCTAGTTAACAGGTCCCTGTCGATGTGTCAATTTTTCACTTACAGGGCCTTTATTGTAATTTTTTTTGTGAGTAAATGTACCGAATTGAATTTTCGACACCAGTAAACGGCGATCTGCAGCGGATAGCTCAGTCTGGACCCGTTGGATCAATTTTTATTCGCACGCTTTACAATAACCACGGCTTGTTCCCTCGAGCGCAGACATGTTACCTCATTGTCGAGATGTTACTACATTTTTGTGGCTTTAGTACCACCGAACGAGATTACGATTATTTTTTGTATTAACTAAATATGAATATTTTATTGACTTTTTATGGATGCTTAGAGGTTCACATTGGTGGTTTAAATAATGCCAAGCGTATGATGGAAAAGTAAATGCAATAACCTATTAACAACGGAAGTTAACAATATATTGTAAATAAACAATCAGTAATTATTATTAATCAGAGGGTTCTCAAGGTCTCTGGTAGAGGGGTCTGGAATAGTTTTGCGACACTTATTGGCGAAGTTATTCTAAATCAAGAACAATAAATAGAACGTTTTTAACGCAAATCAACTCGCTCTATAAACAAAACGAAATAAGATAACAATTATTTGACTTGTGCTTGAACTGTGACTGATGATTGGAATAAAGTTTGCTAAAACTTTGTTAATCGTGTAGATTACGTTTCTATCACTTTATGAAGCAGTATATTTCGCACCGAGGTCAGAAAATGATGTTTTGTGTGCTCGACATCGTGTTTCAAATTCGAGGCAAAGTCGAGAATTAGAAACGATCGAGAGCTGAAAAGCTTTTTCGGTCCCAAGTACGAAAAATACTATTTCCTAAAGCGATTAAAACGTAAAGCATGATTAAAAGTTTCAGTAAACTGTATTACAATGTCCAGTCACTTACAGATCAAGCACAAGTTTCCAATGACTTTTAACTTATTCCGTCTTGTTCATGAAGCGGGTTAAGTTTTTCAAAACACGATTTTTGCATTACAAAATTGCCATTTATTCTTTCGATTTAGAATAACTTATCTAATCAGTATCGGAAACAATATTCCTTTGGGGAACTTTTAAAGTACTTACTAGCATCTTTTAGTGAACATTTTTTCCACCACACTACACAATGAAAATCCCGCAATGTTGTTCCCTATACAACATTTAAAATCTGAATATTTTTTGATAAACATGAAAACGAAACATTGAGGTTATGAGCGAAGATTCTTTATCACGGCTGCTAAAAACGACAGTAATGACAATCATACAATAATGATAATAATCGTTGATGTCATCATTATCAATATTATGACATGTATAAAATGTAGGTATACAAAATACAGGGGTTTTTTTTAAACGCAACCCATTTTTAAGATTGAATAATGCACATATGAATGTGTAATGAGTATTGTTTTATTGATCTTTACATTTTATATAATCTATTATTTAAGTTTGATCACATTTAGTTTGTATTATGTGCTCAAACAGCCCGCCATTGGCATTTGTATAAAGATAACTTTATACAAAGTCAATCAAATTCCCGAACACGTGATGCAAGGTGCCTCTTTAAATTTCTTGCATTTAATTTGTTTTGTTTGTTTTGAGGTTCTGAATAGCTTTGAATTGTTTTTGTAGAATAATTACTACTTTACATGTCTGTGGCAAATTTCATTCAGATCAGACAATTTTTACGCGAGTTATCGTGCTTAAAGACACACACATTAAGAACGCAACCCAAAACTTGATTTTATCGGTGGAGGATTATTTCCCCCCAAGATCCCTGGATTTGATCCCACTATGTTATCATGTTCTTTGGAGATACATACAAAGTAAGGCTCAAAAAAACAACTCACAGCATATTCAGTACCTCAAAACAAATGTAATGCAAGAAATTCAAAGAGGTACCTAGCAACACGTGTTCGGGAATTTGATGGAGATAGCATGACTTCATACAAATGCCACCGGCGGATTTTTTGAGCACATAAGGTGAACTAAATGGTTCAAACTTAAATAACAGAATGTATAAAACCTAAATAATCATAAAACAATACTTAGTTCATATTTATATGTGAATTATTCAATCTTATATATGGGTTGCGTTTAAATAACACCCTGTATAATATTTATATTATTAGACAAGGATTTTTTCCATAAGATTTTTGTGCTGCCTTTTTCTTAGCCTCCGTGCAAAAGAGTGAAAATCCAAGCACACCAATAGAATAGTATTTTCCTGTAGATGACCACAATCCCATTAATATTAAAATTAGTATTTCAGACATGAAGAAAATTTAATTTAAAATTAAAAAAAATTGGTCTAATGAGTTGTCATGGTGGTAATAGAATAACAAAACAGAACTGTAAATTTGTCACCATATGTAGCTATGTTATCTCATGCTAATTTTCCTTGAGGTCGGAAGGAAGGGAAGTTGAAAGTGAGGGAAGGAATGAATCGAGGCAGAGAAGGAGAGAACTTCGCTAAGGAGTGCATAGGTTAAATTGATTTGGTGTCTGTATTTTTACTTTTCTCTGAATCAATAATCAGTTAATTAGTTATATATACATATGTATTTTATGATTTTTTCACTATTATTCTTATAATTGTACCCGAGTTGTCGTTAACTTAATTGGGAAAGCTGACAATGGTAAACATTTTATTAATTATAATGTATGTTGGTTACATGTAATTAAGAGTTATATGTTTGGTAGGTTAAGATGGTTACGGGGTATTTTGTCAAATTATTCTTTTCTCATAGTGCGAATCGCATAAAATATTTTTCAAAGAGACAAAAGTTAGGCTGCGATTCAAACGAAAGTGTAGGCCTACATATGTTTCACAAAACAGCTGCACTGCCACTCACTGTCAATTAATTGTGTCTGGTATATGTTGAATTTTGTGGAAAATGTCAAAAACAATAGTAGAAAAACAACGCTCACATGAATTGACAGTAGTGACATTTTTCTAAACCCTCCATTTGAACAAACATTTCAAAAGTCATTCCGAACAAATGCAAAAGTGTTACTTGCTTGTGAAATGAAAAAAACAAGTTTGACGTGAACAAATACTGCCAAAGATTTTCAGTGGCCTAATTTCTAGACTATTCTATTTTTTTATGAAAATAAAAACTGTTTTGGTATAATATATTTTGTCTTCAAATTCTACACAAAGTATTAGTAGCCTACTTAGTACTCGTTTAATGCAGTTAACCTCTTGTATCATTGTACTATTTGCAAGCATTCATGAAAACCTAAAATACAGAAATCCATTCTGGTAACTCCATAGTGAGTCGGTGGCGCAGTTGGTAGCGCACTCGGCTTCGGAACTGTGGCCTCAAAGCGTCGCAGGTTCGAGACTCGGGCTTGTCACATACTTTTAGCAGTACTGTTCACCGGGCTTGTCACATACTTTTAGCAGTACTGTTCACCCTTGTACTGTACCGGCTCACTCCTTGACTTTGCTTGATAACGTCCACGCACAGATCAATAGTCTATGTGGGCGGGGTAAAGGCAAGGTGAAAAAGAGGCCGCCACCCTCTTTAAAAAAAAAAAAAAAAAAACTGAGAAATTACTATGAAAATATTTACATATGGAGAATTATTTTACTATAGAGAGTTTGACCGTAACAAATATTATACATAAAAAAATATTGTTACTATTGTTTTAGGAAGAAATTACCTAAATATCGGTAATACCTAAATAACCTAATACCTAAATACCTAAATCCATACCCTTCACACCCTTACTAATATACTAGATGACTCCCGTTGGCTTCGCCCACGATCAAAATGATAGTAAGATATTTTCATAATAAGATTCTATTTATTGGTTATTTGTACATGAAAATATTCCCAATAATTTTTATAAACAAATAATTTAGATTTGTTAAAATTGTGCAGCTATTGATTATCTTAACAAATGAGTACGTTGTTAAAACTGATTTGCATCATATGACAAACTCACAAACTTTTACACTTATAATATTAGTAGGATAATACAAAATAATTAATTTGTCAATTGAATAAAATTAAACTTATTCAGTTTATGAGCTTATACGAGGCATGTCAAATTAAAAATTAAAATCCTTTGGGGTTTGGTTCGCTAATGAATAGGTTTTTACCGAATATGCTTTTTTTCTGTTGAGAAAAAACCTCATGGTGTTTAAAAAATGCATAGAGTGCTTCGCAAAACTGTATTCTATATAAAGCCTTAGGCCAAAAAGTTTGGGTGATTATGTTTTATTATTTCTCTTTGTTTAGCCTCTTTTATCCATCCACCCACCAGAAAATATTAAAAACTATTGGTTAACCATTGGTTAAGTTAATGGTACCACTCGATGAAGCAAACATAGCCAAATAATATGGAGATCGTGAAATTAAAAAAGTTAGAAAGTTTAGAACTCTTGTGTAAGACACATTTTTAATTGAGGATGGTTTGAAAATATCATATCATAATATTGGACATATGTGTCCAAAGGTTTAAAGGCTACCAGATTTTCACTAAATCGTAGAGACCATAATAGATATTTTTCTATAGTTCATTTATAAAGGTATTTAAAAATATATTTAAAATATATTTTATCACACCAGATTTTATCAAGACCAGATTTTTAAAGATATATTTTTACGTTTAATCGAGAAAGAGGTAAAATTTAGTTTTTCGTCTATTTTCCATTCGGATTACGAGGGTCCAACGCACTATGTTTACCGCCAATAGAAAAAAAATCTATTGTATCCGAACCGGTTGATGTATACTAAACCATTAAAATTATTGAATTTTATCACCAGTTTAAAAGGTAGCTCGATAAATTTTCATAGATAATTATGCGTTTTAAGGAAACAAGCAAACCAAATAGTGCATTATCGACACTATCTAGGTGGCAGGACCGTTTGAAATATCACTCATGCGAGCATTCCTTTGGTGTACACAATATAATATAAAATACATCATGGAATTTAAAATACTTGGCTATCCGACCTTTGGGATGTAACATGCTTCCATAATATCATAACTTTCAGAAGATCTTCATGCAAAGGTTAAGGTTGAAACTGCCAAATGATAGGTGGCCAAGATATATTTTAAGGCGACCCAAAGAAAAGCTATTGTTAAATCTTAAGAACTCGTAGAGATTTTAAGAATCTAGTGCTTTAGAGAATTAATGGGATGCCATCCGTACAACTGCTACAGAGAGTCTTATCGTTTTTGATAGAACCACTCGTTCGGCCAATAGAGCCGAAATACGAAAGCAAATCTATATCAGTCTAATTAATTTCCAGCTTATTTATGATTGTTTTGTAGGGTTGAATTTTGGAAATTGTATGCCAATTGTCCCATTTCGTTAGGTATGTTAATCTATATTTTTTTTATTAAAATTTCATTTATATAATATTAACATTATTAAATAAAGTTTTCAAAATGTAAAGCTGTGATGATGAAAATGTGTAAAATATGACTTCTGTGCTTGGCTCAAGAATTGCTTGCCAACCTTTGTACATGTTATACATAATGGTAGGAATGAAAAAAATTATATCACATTTTATCTAAATACTTAAATTATACGTGAATACATAATTTGACCCAACGTTTACTATTGTGCCTAAAAAAGGAAGCGAGTTAAAGGTATTTAAATTTTTTGAGCAAACATGGATATTTGAGCGTTGCGAAGGTGTTTGCTCACCACCATTTGTCTTATTACTATGCATTACTTTGCTAACATAACCTTCTTAATATCTCTTATAATTGACGAGATCCCAATGGTTTGTAAAACACGGATCACTGTATAGTTATGCGCGAGTTGCTTTTTTTTTGCAGTCACTTTAATAACATCCGGACCGATTTTTACGTTTGATGTGACAATTTAAAGGTATTTCTACACATACAAGGGGTTTTTTTATTTTATTCTTATTTTATTCCTAAACTAAAATACAATTTAATATTCTGTTTGCTGAAAGCGTCTGCTAACGCAGGGGGAAGGAAATTTCACTTGAAATTTCATCCCCCTCAACAATTCCCTTCACCCCTCAACCCCAAACTAAAAAATTCCGAATGACATCATACCCTTGGTGACATATCATATTAAAGAGCCATAACAAATAAAAAATTTTGGTGAAAGAAAATCTATAATCGCTTCATAAGTTCCTGAGATAATACATTTGTTGAATCGTCAAAAGAAGCGTGCTTTTACCATTGTTATCTTTGTTAGATTTTTTTATTGAAAAAGTAAAATAGATTCCGGTATCGTTATTGAGGGAAACAACTTTTACCATCAGTGCAGGTAGAATCTCACCCCCTCTCCAACCCCCTTTTCACTCCCGACCCTAACTTAAAATTTGAAATGTGATACTTACCCTTGTGACATATTAAGTTAAAATACATAAACAAATTCCGTACAGAAAGTTTTTAATAGTGTCACACGTTCTCAAGATATTCATTAGTTATAGCAGCAAATCCTTATAAAATCTATTAATCTTCAGAAAATGTAATGAGATTTTAAATTTTCTTTAAGCAAAATGTATCCTTTTTCATCTCCTTTAATTTGATAAATCACAAGGGTAACCCTCCCATTTCAAATTTTAAAGTTTGGGTCGGGGGTGAAAAGGGGTAGGAGAGGGTGTAGGGTTTTATCACGATAAATATCTGCCTTACTGGTAATAGTTGTTTCCCACAATCAGAATACCAGGATCTCTTTTACTTTTTCAATAAATAAAGATCTAAAAAAAGATCTAAAAAAATAAAGATCTAACAAAGGTTACAATGGTAAAAACACGCTTTCTTTGACGTTTTAATTAATGTATTACTTCAGGAACGCATTAACCGGTTTCAATTGTTCTTTCACCTGAATGTTTAATTTTTATACTCTTTAATGTGATATGTCACAATGCTGCTATTTTAAATTTCTAATTGGGGTTGGGGTGGGAAGGTGGCTGTTGAGAGTATGCAATTTTCATATGAAATTTACTTCCCCTGCGTTAGTAGCCGTTTCCAGCAAACAGAACACTAAAATATATTTTAGTTTTAGAATCAAATAACAAAGTATTTTGAAAACAAACACCCTGCATATAATTTGCCAATGCGTTCCAGAGTTTTAAAAAGGGCATCACTTGGGAAAGTAAAGGGCTGAAGTTTCAGAACAGTGGCTCTATACATAGACATTTGACAAAGCTCAGAATGTATGTTCGTTATTTACAACGGAAAATATGGTCATGCTTTGATATGGATCGGCAGGAGATGAAAATTTGGTTACAGTTTGCAGTTGCAAGCGAAGCTGCAACTGAGTAATCTGGAATTATATTAATATGTAAATAAATTACTTGTTTCTATTTCTAATTTTAGGAATTGAATAATTCCCATTGAGAATTAACTGAGTACGCAGATTCGTTGCGACGGGGGTTGTTCTCGATGCAAGCCTCATACCTCCAGAAGGTTTGGGAACGCTGTATATATATATATATATATATATATATATATATATATATATATATATATATATGTACATCAATGTGTCTTTGAGAACGATAACCTTCATAAACTTGCCACATCTTACAAAATTTGGCATAGACATGTTAAGTTGTAATTATTTGAACGATTTAACTTGGAGGCTTGAAATCCAGCCTCTATATTTTCTATATTTTGGATTTTCTATATTTTAATATTGAAAAATCAACTTTCAGTCTGCTACATTGAGTAGCCTTAAAGCAAACAATTTAATGTCTTAGATCATTGTTTTAGGTTCATTGGCTACCGAGATATTGAGAGTGAAAACTGTATATTTTGCAATGCTAACTTTTTTATATTTCACTTATAACAACATATGTAACTGAAAACTTGGTGTTTTGCTTCCTGTATACCTTAAGCCTACTGGATTATGGACTAATTCTCCCATGTTTTTCATTTTCGGGGCGGCAGACAACCCTTATTCATTCCCATATTATTGTTATGAGAAGTAAAAAAAAACTTTTTGTTTGCTTTTTAGTTAAGTATTTTTAATTCATAGTAAATACATTAAGAATTTTAATATACATGGAACTGATACCTTAAAGTTGTAATCTTTATTTATTTTTCCTAATATTATTCTTGCATAATATAATAGAGAATATATTTAAATTTTTATAACGCTAAAGTTGGTATCACGCGCACAGCACTCGTTGGCATCATGGCGCTACACGTAAATGACACCGCACCTGTTTAGCTGACATTCTGTCACGTATTTGAAAATGTAACACTTGCCAGAGAGGGTATATAAACCGCCGGCCGCACCACGGTGCTACATCGTCTTCGCTCACTACCAAGCAGGTAAGATCGAATTTCAATATAGAAACTAAGTTATGGTTTGGTAATGTTAAGCTATATTATGTTGTGGTTTGCTTTACTGGTGTACAAACTGCTAAGATAGGCGTATTACAAGGCTTCAAATCAGAGCCACTTTTATTTATTTCGTTCGAACATGATGGTAAGATTTGTGTTGAATATACTGCTTACTATTGCTTATTATTGCTAAGTTTTTGAATTATTGCTTAGGGCTGCATTTTTTGCTTATTTGCTGATGACACGTCAATTTTCATTGAGAATGAATGTGAAGGTGAATTTTCTGGCGTCCAATGCTTTACTTCAGAAGTTCCGAGAGGACGGTCTCTTTATTGTACGCCGATACGTTTCTCAATTTTTCAATCACATTAAAAGGCCGATAAAGTATTGTTGTTCTGATGGATAATGTTGAGGTTGTTCCGAAAACACGATTAGGTTTTCGGGGGGCCAGAATCTGAATGTTTCCTCACAAATTCAGAATTATGCGCTGAGGATTTTTTATGGTATGTTTTCGCTCCGTAGGCTTGCAGCCTTCTTCTACCCAACGGTTCTTCAGTCAGCGTACTTTTCTATAGTTCTCCAAACCTTTTACACGCTGTCGTTATCTGAGGATCATAATCTTAAAAAAAACCAAAACACGTATAAGTCTTAAGGAAAAATCCTCACAGGATCGTGACTGCATCCGTCAAAGGAAGTATATATAGTTTCAAAATTCTAGTTTCAAAATTCTCACTTTTTCTGTATTTTAATGTATCAAAGTTTGATTCTTTTCAACAGAAGCATACAATTTACCAATTCTTTATCCCGCAGTCCAAATACAATCTTAGAAATACTTCCGATCTTAATTCCGATCCCTTACCAGTGCACATCCGTACATCCTGTAGTGCCGTTACATTGTTCAACGTCCTCCTGATATTATTTAATCAGAAAAAAATGATCATTCTAACAGAGAACTCAAGGGATTCGTCATTAAAAACGTTTTCATCATGCTAGTTTTTTCCTTTTAATAGATTATGAGCATGGATGAAATTATGTATTTCGTTTTATTGAATATGAGGCAAGCCATTGCATACAATGTTATATTCAAGCAATAAATAATATTTTATTCAGATTTTGTATAAATAACTTGGTAAGAATGTATTAAAAATTACTCCATTCTGTACTTATGTCTTCCGAGGAAAAATTATTTTTACAGAAACTCTTCGCAAGTATAATAACAACCGTAAAAAGGTACTTGCTTGTTATTTGTTGCAGCTTATTCTGCAAACATAATGGGCGATTTTATTTATAAAAGTGCTTTATTCAGAGGCTAACAATTTTTTACTATTTCAATGATTGTCCTTATGTTTAGGTGTAACTAAAGTGAACCGAGTTTTTGATCCAATTTCAGTGCCACAATGAAAAAAGCATCCTCTTCTGTTCTTGATCCTCTTTCTAAGAATCCTTAGAAGTATTGGCGAGTCTACGTTTAAACAGCTTTAGTTTGATATTTCAAACGTAGTAAACGTCGTTACACCGATATTAAGTTAAGGCTCCAGCAAAAACACCCATTAGAAAAACTTACATATATTGTTTTCATTTCCATACTATTACCAAGCACGGTATTGCCAATAACTTATATGTTAAAGTTACATTTGCCTAATTTTTTAGTCCCCCTTATGTAGCAAGGAAAGATAAGTATTTTAAATAAGTATAACCAATATTTATAAGTAGTTACTGTGTATTAAATTTACATGAGTATTAATTAACATTTGTTCATCCATTCAACAGATAAAGATGAAGTTCTTCTCCTCTTTCCTTTTGGCCGCTACCACAGCTGTGCTTCTTGGACTTTTCCAAGGAGGTAAACAACTAGTTCAATAAGCATTATTAACTTGGTACTAGGTTTTAAAATCTACATGAACATAGTTGAAAATTGCTATTTTTTTGGTGTCAGATTTATTAATATGCCACATAATTTAAATATTTACAATATTATTTGAACTAAATAACTAAACATTGTAGATATTTTATTCCTCAACTCTTAAAAAAGTAATCGAACCTATAATGATAAATCTTTTATTCCTAAGATTCTTTCACAAAATCCTAACACGATTTTTGGATTTTTATATATAATTTGGCTGCATTATTATCACCATCTCGATTTAACATAGGATGCGACAGTGGGATTGTAACCTGCTGTAATACTACCCCATCGATCCAAAAGTTTGATGAAGCACCCGGCACCCATCCGGTGAAGTCTGAATAATTTTTCACTTGAAGTTTACTTGACTTTTTTATTTTTAAATAAAAAATAAAGTGTTTGCAAAAATGTTTTTGAGTTATAAAAACAACAACCCTAATTATAATACGAAATAACATTTAAATACAACTGTTTAATTGATGTAGTTAGGTATTTAAGGTGGCTACACTCTTAAGAAACACATCCCGAGAAAACAAAATGTCCAGTGGTTACATTAAAATTTACGTAATCTGATTTAACATGAATAAAGTTTGCCGCTCCAGACTTTCAGTTTATCTTATTTATTTTAACTTTTTATTAGTTAATTGATCTAAAACCCAGACCACAAATATTAATCCACTCACCCTTGCTTAAGCTATGCCAGCTGTAGTCTTATAAACTACTAGTGGATAATAATGAATAGTTTACATCAGTATACTACGATGATGATCGAGTGCAAATACATCCCCTTTTAATTTAACCCTGAAGAAAACCCATTTTTTCCAACGTTTCGCTTGCAGTGTGTGGTGGTAAGGGCTCACACATTAACAATTGAACACATATGATTCGTGCTTATCTTTGAGCTGTAATCATGTGCTCTTGCAATATGTTAATGCAATATTTAAGTTCTTTCTTGGGTTAAACTTAATCTCTGCAGGCTGCTAGGAATGAAAAATCGAATAACGTAAACAACATATGTTAAAGTCGCGAATATTAGAAATTTTGTTACTATGGGATACAAATTTATTTGATAGCACTGAATATTAATAAAGTAATCAGATAAACTGGAAAACATTAAAAATTAAAAAAAAATTTAATTTGTTGTTATAATAGCTGATTAATTTTTATAAAACTGATTATGGTCTCGGCTTAGGCCTTAACGAGAGATCTACGGTACCAGCTTCTTCCCCATGGGGGGAGTTTGCCAAATTGAGATATCCTTTCAGCGGGAAAAGTCAAGGGTATATGCTAGTATTCCATTACCTGAAGTTCCTAGACAGTAGTTTGCAAACAGCTGTTACGATTAATGTCTTTGTCTATTTCGTTTACCGACAACCCATCGGAGCCAATGAAAATTTTTGCGGCCAAAAGACATCCTTGGAGCCGCTGTTGATGGAATTATACAGAACAAATAGGCATACGTACAAGCAACTAAGATACTTAGTTCATATAAGAGTACAAGGTTGATAGTATATGAAAACTTTTAATCTCACAAACACCACATAATATATTGAACAATGTTTGCCTACTTAATATTTTTAAGCGTACAATTAATGTTTATTTTTGTTCAGTATACTGCGAGGAAGACAAAAAGACGGCCGCGGACACTGATGGCAATGGAAGTGAGAGCCACGCCGCCGGCGCCGGGGCCACAAAGAGCAGTTAAACCCGTAAAGTAAGCTCCAGTTTTTTTTAGTTTTACTATAATATGGTTTCATAAAATGTATACGCTGTACTTTTGGCTTATTTTGTGGGGAGTTTAGTATCGAACCGTTTCCTTCTAACGTTATCTGAAAGTAATTTTTGAAAGATTCCTCATGCATTATTCTCTCTTAATATTATTTTGGACTAATATACTAATACCAATGGCGTGATTATTGTTTTACAATACAAGACGTTCTTATAATATTGTGTTAAAACATTGAATCAAAAACAAATCTCAAATAGAAATAAGTACGAGGAGGATAATCCATAACTCCTAAAATAAAAATATAAATTAATTGCAATCGAATCCAGTCATGATTCATTTTTGCACTTCAACCTAGAGTTTTACATATGTCAACTTTTGACAATCTTTTTACACCCTTTTTAATTTTTACGTCTGAATTTGGAAATTTAATTAACATTGAAACCAGTGAATCATTAAATGCGACTGATTTATGTCCAAGTGGATGACACGTTGTACACATTTACCATCATGAGATTTGTAAGTATGAAATCGGAATTTCTTTGTATGCAGCTCTGTAAGCAGGGGAAGCATTTGGGCTGTTTATTGTAATTCTCTTCTTACTTAAAATATGTATATTGTAATAGTGTAGTATTCTTAACGCCTTGTGCACAACACATGTGTTTACTTATTTTATGTATTTTAAAAGAGTTTAAAATTTTCCAGAGTCTCGGGAGCGACACGATTGACACGTCTGATGCACGGAGTATATTTCTTCTGTTATGACTGTGTCAATGTGGATTTGAAAAAATAAATTGAAAAATTTTCAATATATGTTTTATAATTTTTCCTACCACTGAATTAACATCCTGATTCCACCTATCATAATAAGAACTCATTTTCGACTTAGCATTCTGTGTTTGCAAATTAAGCTGACGTAGGAAAAACAAAAATATCCTTTGTGTGGTTGAATAATTTAAATAAAGTGAAACCCTAAACATAAATACCTTTTTCTTAAATCCAAATTTACATAATTTATGAGAATGAATTTGGAAGTTACATGAAAAATATAATAAACTCCTCCATTTAAGTCTTCTCTACAATCGCATTGATAAATACATATAGTTTCACCCTCCTTTAAAAGTTTACCTTATTCTCAATGCAGCCAGAGTTGTTTGATGTAAAATGCAGCCAGTGGAATGAGTGGCAGCTTTTGTAAAGGAGACTTTTTATTCAATTGACACCCATTGACCACTTACTGTATTTGATGAGGCTGGTTATTCAGTTTCACTTCTTAAACTAAAAACTTGTTTTAAACGCTATAGGTCAAAAATTTCAAATCATTTCTCTGACTATAATGTAAATAACAAGTTTTTTTTACTGTGATAACTTCAAAATGATCAAGGAAGATTTAAAGTGAAATAAAACCCAAAATGTTTTAGTTACTAATTGGATCTATTCGCCCTGCAGCTCAAAAATTCTAGTATATTCTATTTATAAAACTAACACTATAAACAATAGTTGGCGATGATATTAAATCTGTACATTTTTGTACAGATGCGATTGACTTTTTTATGCCTTTATCTGCAAAGGCACCAGACCAAAGATGGTTCATAGAAAAGTTTGAGTATTATTTTATACTTATGGTAGACAAACACATATGTTCTAGCCAGAATTCGTATAGAAAATCCGACTATGCCAACTTACACAGAGGCTTATGAATTATTTAAATATTTTTTGAGTGCCCAGCAAAAGAAAATTGGTTTATTTATTTATTTTGAAAACAAGATTGATTTAGGGACAGTCACCACGCTACCCGACTTCATGCGCTCCTTATTTGAGCCTGTACGAATATTAAGTTTGTTTTATTTAAATACGTGAAAGATTAGTGTTATTCTTTTTTTTAGTCAGTAAAGATAAATGCCATATTAGCCACGTAATCTTGACCTAAAAACATCAGTTTAGTACCTGATTTTACTACTTCAATGTCTGCATTCACTCTTTGGAAAAATACTGATAAGCCAGTTAACACTACTATCTTTCTACTAAATATTTAGGTGTTATTTTCCTCAAATTCGTTTTATATATCAGCTAAAAATTACATTGAAAGATTTTTTTACAGATTGGAGAGGAAATTTTCCAACTGCCAAACAGGCATGGAATCCATAACTTTCTATATTAATGATTACTAAATGATTTATGAATTGAATAGTTTTCTATTTGAATAAAGTCCGTGGAACAACAACAATATAACAGTTTAAACCAATCATAAAGGCCAATATGTATTTTAAATATTACAAAAGTTTATCTTTACATATGTTAATCAAAAAGAAGGTTGGCTACTAGAATACTAAATAATAATAATATAATTAAAACTATTTTTAAAACTTACTCTCACACAAATGATAGAGCACAAGCAGAAAACACGTGGCCACGTAAATTCAATAAAAAGTACTTTTGGTTAAATTTGCCTGCTTAGGTTGTCGGTGGTATTTTTGAGTGACCTTAAATTTGATATGAATTCAAATTCAATGAATGAAATCGGACTTGTGCGGTAACCTTTGCGGTTCAAAAATGTTTAAAAAGGTTCAACTTACGATTTTGACTTTTGAAAACAAATTTCACGGATCTATTTAGTGCAATTGTCAATTATCAGTCGAGATCTTGCAAAGACCGTGGGACGATGTGACAATGGCATTACTACAGTTCACTGATCAGGTTTTATCGTCTAGTCTAATTCTTGTCATACGCCCATTCGTTCGGGACGATCGAAACTAATTTGATCTTTAAACTACAATCGACTAAATTTATTCTAAAAAATATGTAAAACACCGTAAGAACGGGGATGAGTAAGAAATTACAATGTTAAAAAAAACAATAATTATGCTACTAGTAGTAAGAAATCGGTTAGAACCAAATTATAATGCGTTAGTTTTTTTGATATGAATGTAAATTAATTGGATTATAGGAAAAAAGATAGTTTAGGACCGGCTAAAAAGAATGTAGCAGATACAAAACAGATAAAATGTGTGTACAAGTGTATTGTGGCAATAGCATAATATGCCCGAAGCGTAAGATACTGTAGAATTTAATCATGGAGTGTCTATTTACCTTAGCAATAAATTGGTGATGTTAAATTACGTGATGATGGAGTAAGATCCTGGTATGAGATTACGCTCGTATATTGTTGAAAATATATTGTTATGACATGATATCCACACCCAAACAATACGCCATCAATCCCACCATAAACTTAAGGCATACTTATTTTATTTCTAAACTTTTGAGAAATTACGAATGGAAACGAGGTGCTTAAAGAACATTAGATATATATTTAAAATTAAAACCTATATTTTTGACACGGTACTTCCGAAGCCTTTAAGTATAGAAATTAAAGCACAAACTCTTCGAAGGATGTTATCGACTTTAGATAAGAACTCTTTAATGAAATCACCTGGTGTTACAGATTATCACCCTGACATCACTGATATATAACTAATTAATATAACTAATTAATTAATTTATTTAATTAATTTAGTTAATAATATCATAATGTTGAGGAAAGTAACCTATAAGGGACTATTTCTTTAGGGTGTCAAACTATAGGGAAAAGTCTCAAAACAAAAAAAAGTTCACCCCCAGCCTTCCAAAAAGGGGTTAATACATGACGTTCAAAAAAGCACGCTTTTCTCTTGGGCTCTAGCGCCTAAACTGCAGGTCCTATCAAAAACCGAAGATCGCTGACTGTATTTTAAGATGGAATTTTCGACAATTTTGGTCAATTGATTATTTGTTTCGTCATACCTTCTTCGCCCCCAAATTAGCCTTTAGAGTGCTATTTTAATAAATTCTCATTTTCGTTTGTGATTTAAAATTTTCGTTGGTCTATTTCTTTACTGATATACGTAATTTATTACAGGAATGGTCTATTTGAACCTTCAGGTCCGTCAGAAGTTAGTTTCCAATTTTAGCCCGTCTCAACCCAAGAAAGTCTTCTAAAATTGCATATTCCGTTGAATTATCTTCCCAAGGTTTTTTAATTTCGTCCAAATTCACTTCTGTTCTGGCTCTTTCAATTAGTTATCAAAGGTTATCACTAAAGAGAAGATAATTAGATGGGCACAGTTAAAAGTTAGTGAATCATTTAAAATACAACATAATTATATGCTTGATAATGAATCATAAATAAATCTTTTTACATCGCAGATCCACATCTAGATTTTTTATGAAAATATCACAAAAATTCAGACTACATTAGTTAGTTTAAGCTACATTAATAAATCCCGAATATATCCATGATAACGAATAGAAATTAAATCCAGTCTATCTTCAGTAGAGGAAAATTTGATCTCAGTTCCATCTCTCTCAATACAAATGATTTAGTTTGTAAAGTAACCTAAAGATACAGGAGTGTTGGTAATTCAATACATTTTTGAAACTATATTGTGTTTTTTTCCAAATCTTCCATACCAAAGTCATTGTTTATTATAATTTTAAATGGTCGCATAGTTTTGTAACATATGGAAACTATGTTTTTTATGTACATCCATTTTGACTGTATTAAATAAATCTCTAAAAGTGAGGTGAATGTATTATAATCACCACGTACATTTTTCATAAGACTAATTTATATGGAGCTACATGGAGATTTACGTTATTTACAAATGCTAATTTACCTAAGTCTTTAACTGTTGCCAAATTATTATGTATTTTGTAAAATAAATAAATTCATAATTAAATTGAACCAAAGAACGTCAGGTTTGTTGGTTGATGATTATAGATCAGAGCGGAAACATCTGTCAACCTGAATGTGGTAATCGAATAGGCGTGTAGAGGCTCGACAGGCGTAATAAACTGAAATGCAATATTTGCGTTTCCTCGAGTATCTAGGTCATCCACGAGTTTCAAAAATGTGTAGTGCTTTACACAAACGTTTTTGAATTCACAACTCAAAGTAATATTGGGTGTTCCAAAAAGTTATGAACTTTGTTAGTTAACGAGAGATTGATTCGAAAAATTTCGTTTAAATTTTCGTTTGATATTAATCTTAAATTGTAGAATTTAAATGTGAATGAATAAATGAAAAAGCTTGTTTTAAATAAACAAGTTAAATATATGTGTAAATAAACGATACAACCGATTTTTCACTTCTGAAATATACCGTGTGTCCCAAAAATAATGTCACACTTTTTATTGTTCATAGGTACCTACTTTTTTCGTGATACCAGTGGAACCTGGTGCCATTTGAAGGAGCAGATTGTAAAGTTTTTTTCAGCCATTGATTAACCTGTTGTAGCCATTCGTTGATGTGTGGCAAAATTTGTTATTAAAAATGAGAAACGGAACATTTTATAGACATGTGCTGAAGATTATAGTGTTTGTGATTGCAAAGTAACGTTGCAATTAATAACAACGAGTAGATTAGCTTAATTTCTTCAGAGATAAAAACCATATCAATTGATAAGAGGTTTAAGGTAAATAGTAGATTATTAGATAAAAATTGAAAAGGAAGACACAAAATAGTGGTGAAGCTTAAAAACCACTATGGTAAAAGTTAGAAAGCCCGTTCGAAAGATCTGCTTCGAATTGAATGTTCCAATGTCCACAAAATGCAATGTTTTAGCTTTTAATAATTAGTAAACACTGTTATCTGACTCTTGCCGATACATTTGTATACCACGATAAAAGATTTTAGCTTTGTAAACAACTATACACTACAAATTTCATGTAATATCTGTTTTTGAAAAACACTTTACCTTCATTTTTAAGAATTGTAACAATAGACCGCTTGATTAGGAAAACCAAAATCAATAACCTGCTCTTTTAATGGTGCAGCGATCATAAACGCGAACTGTTATGGTCAACGATCATGAATAAGGTTATATATGTTATTAATTAATTATTATTAATTAATACAAATTAATACACAATTAACAGTTTGGAATTTTTTAGGACACGCAGTATGTTTGACATTTTAATTTTTTTACCATCTAAAGTCAATATAAGAATAAAAGTTTTCATAAGCTAATATCTGGACAAGAATAACATACTTGTTTTCGGATCTAAAATCAAATTAAGCAGTTGTTTGTGATAGTTTGAAGCAATAACTGGAACTGGAGCCATGCCCGTATTTTAATAGTGTAATGCAGTTTTAGTGCTTCGTTTACCTTCTCGAATTACCTCTTTTTTTTCTTACTATACATATAACGTGTGTCTAAAAGGTCTCACCACGCCCGCTATTTTTTTATTAATAGAGATAAAACTATAATATTCAAAGAATGTTTATATGATCAAAAAAGAAAGTATTGGTGTATGTAAATTTTTATCCCCTCCCCCCAAAAAGCTAACACTTTAAGGGGTAAGTCGAAAAATTAAAAAAAAAAACCCTATCGAGTTATACATAATTCTAAAGGTCATAATAAAAGAAAAAAATTGGCGCAAACTAGAGGTCTCTACGTCAATCCTATCAAAAGGTATGGCAGTTCAAAGTTTTATTTTTCTTTAATAAAATAAAGTATTTATGGAAAGGTCGGGGAGAAATTGTAGAATGTTTACCTGATATTATCCCTCTAAATTTTTTCTTTTGGGGCTTTATTAATAGCAAAATATATGAAACAAAACCCGCTAATCTCGATGAATTAAAACCGCGGGTTGAACGAGCTAGTCATACCAGACATATTGGTAAATGTGAGGCAGGCATTTGAGTCCTGACTTTACTTCTGCCTGGAAGTGAATGGTGGACATTTTGAACTTAATTTAAATTTTATCGTGTTTTTTTCACACGAATAATCATTTTTTTTATTATTTACGTAAGTAAGGATTTCATTTGATTTTCAAACAAATAAAACTTTGAACTGCTATAAATTTTGATAGGATTGACGTAGAGACCTCTAGTTTGCGCCATTCTTTTTTGTTTTAATTATGACCTTCAACATTATGTGTAGCTAGATAGGGGTTTACATTTAAATATTTCAACCTACCCCCTAACTACCCCTTTTGGGGGGAGGGGGTGAAAATTTACATACACCAAAAAATTCCTTTTTTGATCATATAAACATTACCTGAATATTATACTTTTATATCTATTAATAAAATAATTACAGGGGGGAGTGGGACTTTTAGGCCACACGGCATACTTAGATTTTTATTTATGAGTTTATTTCTTATGACTATTTTATTGTGGACAGTTCATATAGATAATAATTTTGATTGTAAATATGATGTGTAAAAAATAAAATTAACTGCCTCTATTTAAATTTAATTACTTGCATTTTATTTACAATTTAAATATTTTGGATGTTTGTGTTTTTACTGAACTAATATTATCATTGTTAAGTATTCAGTTTTAGTGTATGTGAATTCACAGTTTGTCAACCAAAGAGTGAATTCTCCTAGAAAAAAAACCTTGAAAATAGCACTATGAATTCTGCCTTTAGGTGGGATCCGTATTACTTCGACTTTACAGTTTAAAAGGTATAACCTTATTTCAGTTGAAACAGTCATATAATACATATTTTTATTACTTTATTAGATGTAGTTTTATTTGGATATTTTATTATTTTTATTTATATCAGATACCCGGGCCCACTCAACCGAAATTCACTTTGACTGAAGATCATTATCGAACCTAAAGGTAGCAGGACTAGACTACCAGCGACAATTTTTCAAATAATTTACTAAATTAGATGTGAAACATTTATCAAAAAGTACGTCTAACTTAACTTTGAAGGTATTTCTTATTTCGAATAGATTGCAGTAATTAGAAAATGTAATGACGTATTTTGGTACATGAACTTCAGACGTTAACCAAAGCATTGAATGCCAAGCTTTTTGGAAATAAACAGAAATTGAATTACCTTTTAATTAAGCAATGACATTAATACATATTTCCCGGAAGAATATGGGTTATAGTTTTACTTTATCTCTGGTTTTTTGCCAAAACAATTTTTATTATTCGAGTCACGTTTTAGGGCGACAAACATAAGAACAAGTTTTTATGAGAAGCTGGCTCATGTGACACTTCGGCAACTCATATAGTTTTCCAATAAATCAGGATAAAAAATTAATATTGTAAAATGCATTCGTCAAAAGGTTCAAACATACATTTTGCAGCCAAAATTAATGTGTTATTGTTCGCCTAATTTTTTAAAATTGTTGTGTTTCTAAGCTTTTTGCGAATACAGTTTTTTTTATCAAGACTAAGTTTTATAAAATAAGTAATAAGGCAATTCCTAAGTGTGTTACATATTTTATGTTAAGGAATGGAAGTAGCTAGAAAAAGTATACATCAAAGCAATCGATGAGAACTCTATAAATTTTTCGAGTTAAGTTCAATTCTAAAAATCAATACATCATGCAAAGTTATAAAAATGACCAGTAAAGTTAAAATGAATTAAGTTTCAAGGTAACATGACGTCATAAGGCTTATTTTAAAGTGAATTAGAGGACAAAAAGAATTTGAGTTAATCTGCATTTCATTACTGACTTTGAAGCTTCTAGCCTATTAATTCTAATTTTAAAACTTTATATGTGCTGATAAGTAAAAATAATTTTTATTCAATATAGTTTCTAAAAATTTGTATTTTGTGGACACATACAAACATACTCATATTCTAACTGATTTTTATCAGGTGCTCACTATGTTATTTTGTCAACGGACATTTTTAAATATTCTATTCCTCTCTTGTTTGGAGGCAAAAGAACCCAACACGTTTGGTATAGATTTTCCTTGGAATTATTGCATTTTTACAATTTGAATTTTTTTCCCAAATTTTATTCCATTGTACAATTTTTTTGTGTCCTAAAATGTCATTTAAAATTAATGGAAAATTTAAAATCCGATGAAATGAAGGACATTAAACTGAAGATGAAATTTTTGGTTCCATAACATCTAAATCATAAAAATTATTTGTTTTCGTGTAATAGATTTGCTGTACATAAGTAATTATTGAAACATCGATAAAATATATGGATACATGTACGATACCTGATTCACTTTGAGTCCCAAAATGACCTTTGGAGTGGCACTCCTCGAGTTGCTCATATTCAGTTTCAGCTCACGTTTTCAGCAGCAAACATGGAACAAGTTTTTATCACCAGTCGCGGTCACAACTTGTGGTACTTGGCAGGTTTCATGATACATTTGAGAAAATCGCCAAAAACATTTAAGATATTGTAAACTATTTATAACGGGTAGTTTAATACTCAGCTGCTAGTTTTATATTTCCATTTAGTAACACTAAATTTAATGTAAATTAATAAAAAGCAGTGTTTTTTTACCTTCCCTGTCAAAAATATATCGATAATACATTTTTATAGTTACTGATAATTAATAAAAACATTCAACTTAATCCATATGTCACCATCCATTTAAATGGACCCTTGTTCAAATTAAATGTTGAACCTATGAGGAAAAATTTACAAAATAAATTCGTTTTCTTTTTCAAATTGTTTTGAATGTATGGGAAAAAATAATTCCCATACATGTCGAATGGAACATGATCTTTACATGTCGTGTATGTTACATGGAATATTAATTACTAAGACGTAAAAGGAAACAAATATTAATTCATAAGAGGAGTTCTTTAGTAAATTTATTCCTAAATTAACATCGTAACATACAAAAAATACAAGGATATAAAAAGAGTAAGTACACTTTTAAGCCAAAATAAACAGTACTGAAACTGAATCAGCTGTAGTTGCCTTCTCGATCAGCTGAGTCAATTGTGGATTGTTGTCACAGCTTCCTGTTCATTACTTCTTTCTTATTTGAGGTTAGTTTTTGCTAACATGGTGCTAAAAGCAGTAGAGAAAACTTTTATCGCGCGGGTGGGCCAAGCTTGTCACACGCTGCATTACGTTTCCAAGAACATTTTCACAAAACCCAGCCTCGTGATGCTGTGTTGTTGAAAGAAAACATTTTCTGCGAGGACCCGCCTTCTATCATCGTTCAACTCAAAGAAAAAAACCATGTATACTAAGAGAATGGAACAACCTCTATTCATAAAAAAAATGATGCAAAACCTACAAGAGTGTTGTACAAGTGTTGCTTCAAACTGAGCAGGGGTCATATTGATGTTATTACCCGAGTTTAAATTTTTTTGATTCCTTTGTTGACTCGTATGTGTTGGTAAAATTTATATGTAATGTTACAATGTAACATTTTTAACATTTTTAACATTTTTTATATTTTTTTATAATATAAATTATAATATAAATGTTAATATAAATTGTATATTAACATTTAACATTAAAAAATAACATTTCAGTACTGTTTATTTTGGCTAGTACTGTAAGTGATATTTTGATAAAATTCTGCCTTTCATCATCAAACAATCATAAAGAAGGACATGTTCGTCTATTTTCACTTTCAAATAAACACGTAAACTATAGGAGCTAACCAAAAGTGTTTGGCCAGGTAAATTGTATGCTAACCACATATCTGTTTTGAATGTGTAAAGGATGACATAAAAAACTTTCCTTGAGTTGCGAAAAAGGAGAGAGGATAAGTGAAACGCTATAACCGTCGCCTCAGGGCCAATTCCCCTCACCTCTCGGCGGTAGTTTTATGTTTCCCTTCCTCAACTTTTACCTAACACTAACAACACCGATATGTTATTTTAGAAATAACCAAGTTCAATTTGTCTCCAGAGTCTACACTGACAACAGCAGGATCTTGAAAAATAATGAATAAATAATAAATAATAAATTTGTTTTATTTCTCACACCCAAAGATAAATATTGAGATTCCTATTATGAGATATATTATGAGAGTTTGTTCACATGAATACATTCAACACTAATAATAATGGGTTGTGTATTACCTATTTTTCTCACTATACAAATAGCCTATTCTATGGATAAAACAGGTGAGTTTTTCGGAAGATTATGGCCAAACTATTTGGTCAACATTGATGGATTAACGAGTCGTTTCTTAATTGGCTGGTTGGTGTAGTGGTTATAACGCCCGCCTACAAACTTGTAGGTAGCCGGATCGATCCCGAGAAAATTTAGTAGCTTTTTGAAGGGTTGTCTCTGGAGCCAGCTGCCATTGGCTGTTGGGCTATTAATTAACAATCCTGTCTAAGGAACGTGCCAACCTTAGTCAGTAACAAGGCTACAAGATCGCGCCATTATCATCACGATCATCACACTCATCCTTCACTCATATTCAGGATAACGTCCTCCATGAGGTACCTGCTTTAAAAAGTGTGATTATATTATATGAATGAATGAGACCTTATTTATTGTAGATGTGCCCATTCGTGGTCTTAGTAAGTGAGTGGACCCAGAGAACGTCAAGAAGCCTTCAAGTTACTGTTTTGGCCGATTTAAATAGCATTAGACATAAACAACAAAACAGTATAACAGCCGTATTTCAAACAAGGAGAGAACCGATTAAATGTATATTACTTTAAAAATTAAAATATAAATAACGTTTGTTAATAATGTATCCACACAAGAATGGTGTTCAAAGAGCGTCTTGGGTTGAATGGCAAGTATTGTGAAGGAGATAGATGATGGCCCGACAGTGAGAACGATATGATCAATCATGTAGAGCATGGCACAGAGCTGTGATGACACGTATGTGGGGAAACTTAAATATTTAAGGTGGTTTTTGTAGTTGAATCACCATATTCTTGGAAAATTCAGATCGAAATGTATCTGGAATGTAAATGTCATAAAAATAGGGTGAAATTAAATAACTCAAACTGGTATAAGTAAACACTTAATATTTTTTTACGAAATTTGTAGGAAGATTCTCGTTTTTTTCGTTGATGAATGAAAAATTCTTTTATCATAAATTAGCATTTTCTACTCAATTTGGGCAGCACATGAGGAGAAGGTTATTCATGTTCCTACATAAAATCATACAGTTTAAAACTTACTGATAGTAATATTTTGTGATAACTAAGCTAAAGACGATATTTATTTTTACTAAACACAACTCCGCAAATCACATACTGAAAAGAGCAATTAAACTACTAACACACGAACATCCACACAAAGTTTTAAACGTTTAAACCCTGGATGTAATTAAAGAGTAATGAAGATTCTTTATAATGACCTTATATCTGATACAGATTAACAATGCCTTTTTTATTACAGTCGATTATTTCATATATAACGACGGTGTTATATAAAATACTGAACCATAAGACATTCAAAGGAAATGTCTTAACACGTATTTGCCAAAAGGAAGGAATATAAATATATTTATTACATGACAAGAAACAACACTTTAAAGGAGGAAAATTATACAAAATAACAAAAGTACCTATTTTTAAGTTTTATTTATTTATTTAATTATTTATTTTATTTATTTGTTTTACATGCAACAATACAGGTTATATACCCAATTACATTGTGAATGTTGCAGAAGAAGACATGCAGTTATCATAAAGTCCACAATATTTCAGTCCAGTCCAGTTCAACGAACATAATTATCACTATTAATGCAAGTAACAAGAAAAAACAAAATAAATAATAAATAGCGTAACAGAAACAGTAACAATAAACAATAATAAATATTAACAATAATCAACAACAATAAACTCTGCTAAGACTTAACAATAACTAGGCTCCAGAGTAGCGAGAGAAAATAAATATAAAAACAAAATAAATAAAATTAATACAGATACTTCCCCTCCCCTTTTTCAGCAAGCTGACTAGAAATTCAAGCTATCAATTTAAACCCCTTTGACAATATCTTTTGTACTGGTAAATATTATTTGCAAATATATCAACTTCTCCCGATAAGCAGTTATATAATCTCATCATTGTGTTTAAAGGTGATGAAAACTAAACCCTTGTGCGCGAAAAATTAATATTGAACAAATTTTGTGACCTATTGTAAAATATTGGAACATAAAAATTAATTTTAGACAAACAAAATGAATCAATTATTTCACCTCTTAACAATTTAAAAAGAAATAGTAAAGGTGCCAATTTTCTTCTTTTATCAAGACTTTCCATTTCAAAAATACTTAAAAGCTGATTATATGAAATATCAAAAGTATAGTGACCAGTTTCCTTAAAATATAAATAGCGCAAAAACTTCTGAACTTTCTCAATTGAATTGATATGAACAGCAAAATAAGGATTCCATACTATACTAGCAAATTCCAAATTAGACCTAACAAGTGATACGTACAATGATTTTAATGTTGAAATTGAATGAAAATTATGAGACTGCCTAATAATAAATCCTAAGTTTCTATAAGCCTTATTTATAGTAGAAAAATGTGTTGATTAAAATTCAAAGTAGGGTCTAAAATCAAGCCTAAATCCTTTGTTGGCAAACTAGAAAGAATTACTAATACTAGCCAGCTTTAATTGGATTTAACAAAGTATAATATTTTTCATTTAGCCAGTTTTTGAGGCGGGAGTAGCTGTACAGGCTTATCACATGTGTGGCCAACAATGGGAACAAAGGCGTCGACGGACCGTCCACTCGGATTGTCGCTTTGTGCGTGGCCCGATACAACCGACAGTTTACATTTCCCGTAGAATTTGTTTAAATTTTAAATAAGCTACAAGAAATGGCAGCTGGATATCAGTGTTTTCCTTAAATCAACTTATACAGAAACTCATCATGACGGTAAGACACATTTCGTAACAAAAATCTTTTGTAATTTTTTACGAATAAATAAGGTAGTTTACTTTCAAAAACTACTTGCTATTCTCGATCAAGTGATATCCATAACTAACACCGATAACTATGCCGCAAGATCACGATAAAATTATTTTTTAGGTACCCACAATGTTAACCATTACGCTCATAACTTTATAAGTTTGTATTGCAACAGTCTTATCAACTATACAGTGTAAGGACTGGCAGGCAACCTGTTAACTTAAAAAAAAATTTTTTACAGAGTAAGACTAAAAACATTAAAAATAAATAGAATTATTAAGATAGTTACTAATCTGAGTTTGCATCATAGTTATATGAACTTGGTCGTATTCTTGTTACAAGGATAGATTACGAATTTTATTAATTTTAATCAAGAGCACTTGACTTTCAGAGAAATAGAGTTTTCTTCTCAACGAAGAAGTGATTAAGTTTCAATTAATATGGTTGCAATATTCTGAATATTCACAGGTTGCAGAGACAGTAAGGCGCATGAAATGAGTGGTCGAAAAATCATGGGCTTCAACTGAACCCTCAGAAGTGTTCTGCGATGCACTTTTCTGGCTCTGAGTTCTGAGAAAATTTGAAAAATAACAGCATGTTAGTCACAATTAATTGATCAGGTTAACTTGCCTATTTGTGAACAAATCAAAGTCTTAGATGGGGTTATTGACTCACAGATGAGCTTTTCCGGTCAGGTCAAACAAATATGCAGTAGAATCAGTGGAAAAAGAGCAGTAGAAGAGTGGAAGAGCGTCGAACGCGACAGGAACGTTGTTAGACATACCGAGGGTTAGCTTGAAGCAGGTAGAAAGGGGGTTTTCCTACTTTGGGCGGGCCCAATACAACACAATATCCTCTCAAATGAAGGCATTGTCTTCCAATAAATTTAAACTTGCCCTCAAAGCTATATTTTAATCAAGTATTTTATATTTTCAGTTTTAGTTTTAAGAATCATTGTTTTTGTACAGTTTTTGTCATGAGTCAATTTGCACAACATTTGTAAAAATGAAATTCGCTCGCAAATAAAGACCTTATTTATTTATTTATTTATATAATTCCTTTTACATGTGGTTCTAAAAGATAAAAGACTTTCCCCGAACCAGTATTCAATGATTGTTAGACCAAAGTGTTTTGATTTCGTGCACCGCTCTGTATCGTATTGTAAGCATTAACTAATTAAAGTTTATAATTATATTATATTCCAGAATTCACCTTAAAGGACAATTATTGTGTATTGCGTGGGATGATATACGTCTATTCTCCTCATAAATTGAAAGGTTACTTAGCAATTTTGTGTTTGGATTGCTTTTACAGTTCTTTGTTTCAGCTATGTTTATGTCGAAAGTATCTTTTTATGTTCTAAGTACCTATCCACCCAAAGACTAATTACATTCCAGTTTTCAAAACATTGTGAGATTTGATTTTTATATCAAGTGTTGTAAATGTCCAAATAATTCTAAATCAAAACTTAACGTTAATTTTTTTCAATAATGAATATCAAATAAGGAATAAACTAAAGTCAAAGTCAAAGTCAAATCAATTTATTTCTACATAGAAATTATAATTACAGTTTTTTAAAATATTTAAATTAATTGCCTACACTAACGGGAGCAAGGAAACAGCTTAAAATTAATATACATTAAAATGCCTACATTAAAAACATATAAATAAAACACCTTGGTAAAAAAAAACAAAATTTTATGTTCCTTGCGTCCTAAAAAGAAAAAATAAATATAAACAAAGGAAATGAGTCTACATGGACCTTTTTGATGGTCTGTGCGTAGACTAATTAGTTGAAAATCAAATATTCCTTATTGGTAATGCAATGGTATATCGATAGTATCAAGTTTATCTCAATACATTTCTTCTAGTAAGCTCCCTATACAGTGTGTAAAAAAGTCCGTCCCCCCCTCTTTAATTTTTTTGTATGTTAAGACAAACAAATAACCTTTGGGGAATGATACTAACTCAACCCAAATTATTTTTTGCCGTTACCAAAAATTTTGAGTGTCCCCCAAAAATGGGAGATTTTGGGGACAACTCAAAATTTTCAAATGCAAACCCCTTTCGAGTGACCCCTCATTTTAAAGAGCTTTCAAAAAGTAGATGAATGGTGAAAGTTGGAGGTCTCTAACGCGTTTCTATCAAAATTGACAGCTTGTCAAAGTTTTGAATACTACACATCCTTGAAACCTAGTGTCTAGGACGTTTGGAGCTTTAATTCACCTTTGGTGACTTAAAAATGAAACGACCCTTGGAAAAATGTTATTAAATGAAAATGTGGCCTCTTTTGGTGACATTTAAAATTTTGAGTGTCCCCCAAAAATGGGGGATTTTGGGGGAACTCAAAATTTTCAAATGCAAATCCCTTTCGAGTGACCCCTCATTTTAAAGAGCTTTAAAAAAATAGGCGAATGGTGGAAGTTGGAGGTCGCTAACGTGTTTCTATCAAAATTGGCAGCTTTTCAAATTTTCAAGGAGTCCTATTCAAAACTTTGAGAAGCTGCCAATTTTGATAGAAACACGTTAGCGACCTCCAACTTCCGCCATTCGCCTATTTTTTTAAAGCTCTTTAAAATGAAGGGTCACTCGAAAGGGGTTTGCATTTGAAAATTTTGAGTTTTCCTTAAAATCCCCCAATTTTGGGGGACACTTAAAATTTTAAATATCACCAAAAGAGACCACATTTTCATTTAATAACATTTCTCTAAGGGTCGTTTAATTTTTAGGTCACAAAAGGTGAATTGAAACTCCAAATGTCCTAGACGCTAGGTTTCAAGGATGTGTTGTATTCAAAATTTTGACAAGGTGTTAATTTGGATAGAAACGCGTTAGAGACCTCCAACCTTCACCATTCATCTACTTTTTGAAAGCTCTTTAAAATGAGGGGTCACTCAAAAGGGGTTTTCATTTGAAAATTTTGAGTTGCCCCCAAAATCCCCCATTTTTTGGGGACACTCAAAATTTTTGGTAACAGCAAAAAATAATTTGGGTTGAGTTAGTATCATCCCCCAAAGGTTATTTGTTTGTCTTAACAACCAAAAATATTAAAGAGGGGGGGACGGACTTTTTTACACACTGTATGTATTACTAGTGGAGAAGATGGATTGCAGGGAACGGGAAATTTGTAAAAACTGAAAGGTCAACAAACCCTGAACTAACGGCCGACTATCTGTTACCAGGTAATGTGTGGTCTTATCGCATAATGTAATCTAGTAACATCTTACTTTGTACCCTTCAGCCTTATTCCTCACCTGGAAAACGCTTTATTTTTCAGTTGGTACTTTAGTGCCTCCATAATTCAGGCAGTGAGATGTCCAAATCAGTTTCCATAATTTATTTGGTCTTGTAAAATGGCGCTACATTATAATTTTAGAGGAAGATACTCTCTTAGATTTACCATATAATAGAATACTTTTTTCCTTTAGGGATTAATGAAAGAATATTTTGCATTTGTGATTTATATGAGGAATAGCATATTGACAAAATTTTGCTTTTCCTGGTATTTTTTTATGTGATTTGAGTTTAATATAATGATTGTATTATGGACTTCAAGAGAGTGAATAATTTTTTTCATGTACATTGGAATATCAATCTTGATAAATAATCTTTATAAAACCCAAACGGGTTGTGCATCATTAATGAACGTTGCACGTAAACATCGTTATTGGAACCAAACAAACCTAAACATGAGTCACTTAAAACATGCCTTGCTCTGTTTTCAATTCGCAAAATTTAACTGTTTTCATAACATATAAAGTAAAATAAATTGCTTGCGCACAAACCTATCTTAAGTTTGGGGCTGAATATGTACTGTGATAATAATTTATATGTTTAAAAAAATAACGCTTTTATACACAAAAGGCATTAAATTTCCAGCGAAGGGAATTCATAATATCGGAACCTAGTACGTATAACAGTGTAATAGCATAAATAGTTACGCTTAATAGTTTAAATATAAAAAACATTAATACAAATTTATATGATTATAATACAATAAAGTTAAATAAAATTGTAAACTGAATTTGCACAGCTGTAGGCAAGTTGCCAAATGCAACTCTGTAATGTTCGACCTATTGCATCGACAGTCACAAACACTGGAAACAGTAATAAGTTTACAACCCAATATTGAAGCCGTAATGGCAGTTTTATTTTGTCAGATTCCAAGTCAAACTTGGAATGGAATTAGAAAACTCCCAACTCAAGTTTCAATCGTCTATTATGATGAGATTTCCATCATAATGAATAACTTATTAAATTTATCATAAATACGTTCCAGTTCATCGAGTGATTAGAATGAAGTAGAGCTGAGTGATTCCGTGAATGAAAATTGCCCTCCTTAAGTTAAGATTATGTGACGGAAAAAGAACGTTTGTTTTTGTAGCTTCGGAAATATAGAAGTAGAGTCCCGCAAACCCGAACTTCGATAACCCGGAATTCTGGATAACTCGGAAAGCCTGCCAGAGCAATAAAGTGCATTGAGATTTAAGGCCAGAGCACGGTGTGAAACATATAAAACAGTTTTGGTTTTTCTTTAAGTTTTTTTTATAACTGATAATGTTGTTCTTGTATTTTTACTATGCAATGAATAAATGATTTTTTATAGAAATAAAAGAAACTATTCATATTTTTTATTATTTTTACTCATTTCCCGATAACTCGGAATTTTCACAAACCCGGACACCGTTCGGTCCACATTAGTCCGGGATTGTGGGACTCTACTACTGTAAAAACATTCTTTCATAAAAATTCTGTCACGGGCTCTTGCAATCCACGCCACTGATCATAAGGGTTTTCTGTTTCTCTATCCTCAAATATTGAAAATTTTCATGGTTCAATGATGTTAGTGTGAAAAAAACCTTTTTTTAACATATAATGTAAACAAGTTATTTTAGTTTATTAAAACCATTAAACGAATAAAGCACTGTTAAACTACAACCATTAGGTAATTAAATCTACAAGCGGAAAAGAAGTTCGCGATTCTTCAAGACATGATAAGCTACAGGAAATAGTAAAAGCAACTATTTTTAAGGTTAAATAATATTCTAAAAAAGATCTTTCGCTATAATTAATTGCTAATCTGACCTTAAAATAAAATGTTTTGCCAGAGGAGTAAAAGAAAATAATAAATTTGTTCAATCTATTTTTTTTTCTAGACGGAACCAGGCTTCATAGATTCCATGGACATGCACTGCAGCTTAAGTAGCTTATCTGCACCCGTAGTAATTTGCCATTGGTGATATAGTGAGGTAGGCTTAGGTTAGTATGAAAATATTAGGTTTCTGGCTACCAGTTTGAAACTTTGCATAATCAATGATCATGCATTTTGGAACTAAATTCAGCCCAGACCCCAAAAATTAGACTTCTAATTTTCAAAATGGCGGCTAAAAATTGTTGTAAGAGGACAAAATTTAACTATTTAGACCATGGGCCGCCAATATGACATCCTCCCCCACGTGGGAATTTTCGACACATGTATTTTTTTATTGCTACTGACATGTTCTTTAAGGTTTTGCTTGTTTGTGACGTTAAAATTACAACACATCCCAGAAAAACAAAAAATATCATTGATAAATCGTTGAAAAAAATAACATGGGATCTTTCAGAAAAAACCACCTGACTGCATTTTTTACATGCATTTTTTGAGATATTGACTCGGGACCAACGCCTATCATTGTTGGGTTGCTAATCCTTTCTTTTGACAGAATAAACATTTTCTATGAGAGATAGAAGAAAAATAATCCAAAAAAATATTGAAAATACGAAACGTCCATAAGAAATGTAGCCTATAGGGTTAAATTTTTAGTATTGCATATCTTTTTAACGAATGCATATTTTCAAAAACGGATTTCAGCTTTATAATCAGCGTAAAAATCTAGTTCATAACGATGAGCCACAACACCATCTTTACATTAAAAAAAATAAATTGATATCCAATATGGCGGATCCAAGATGGCGGCCGAAAATTTGTATCCTGTCAAAATAAAGGATTAGCCACCCAACAATGATAGGCGTTGGTCCCGAGTCAATATCTCTAAAAATGCATGTAAAAAATGCAGTTAGGTGACTTTTTCTAAAAGATCCCACGTTATTTTTTTCAACGATTTATGAATGATATTTTTTGTTTTTCTGGGTTATGCTGTAATTTAAACGTCACAAACAAGCAAAACCTTAAAGTACATGTGAGCAGCGACAAAAAGATACATGTGTCGAAAATTCCCACGGGGGAGGGTTTCATATTGGCGGCCCATGGTCTAAATAGTTAAATTTTATCCTTTTACAACAATTTTTAGCCGCCATTTTGAAAATCAGATGTGTAATTTTTGGGGTCTGGGCTGAATTTAGTTTCAAAATGCATGATCATTGATTATGCAAAGTTTCATACTGGTAGCCAGAAACCTAATATTCAACCCAAAAAAAAGCTATCCTACCTCACTTATATGCGGGTTTCGAACGTGGGACCCTGGGAGCCCAAGTCCCGCGTTCTACCTCCACGCCAGGCCGCTCCCCAATCTAACACATGATTAGATCAACATCAACCTTATTCATTACGTACGCGTACTTATTAAGAACATTTTTTAAATAAATCCAATCCATAAAAGTAATATAAATATAACCAATAAATAATTTCAGATACAACTTAAATATTAGATTCTGGTTTATTAAACTGATATTGAAAATATTTTGAAACAAATTCCCTTTTGTTATTGAAACGTTCGTCGTCCTTAATACTTTATCAATACCTTCTTTTATTGTATCAAGCTGTTTGAAAATAACTCTTTCATAACTAACTACTTTCGGCTTTGTTCTGGGCTATTCATTTAATTTAAATTTTTACATCGTTTTAATGAATAATATTTATATAATCTTTAAATTTTTAGAACATCAGATATTTAATAAGTGCTGCGGCCTGGTATTACTGCTTAGTATATACTCTTCGACAAGTTTATTACCAAGCTATAATGAAAATTAAAAATAAATATTTACCTGCACTACTTAATTGTAAAATATAACATTTACTTAATTATAACATAACTTTGTTGTTATGTTAATGAATATCTAAGATACAGGGTGCTAGAGCCAGAGTTATAGTTTTATAAATTATTTGGAAACTAGTATAAATGCTTTTTGGAAATTTACTGCAAATTTGTTATTATGTTGAAAAGGTTTTGCGCAAAAGGTTTGTATTTCTCATTTAATATTCACAGGTAAAAAAAGTAATACGAAATTCGTTTTAGTTGCATTGAAGTTTACTGATTAAGCGTCGTGAGTACAGGACTGGGGAAAAGCAATAGACCGATTCCTTTTAGTTCTTTGAAATTAAATAACAAGAAAAATAATGCATTCCTTAAATAAATATATAACATTGTGTTTTCTGAGTAAGACCTACCCTTATCAAATGATGCTTTCATGTACTTTTTATTTCAATTGTATTTTGTTGATACTAATCAATAAATATGGTTTTAGAAAATGTTTACACAAACATCATACCTAAATTTCCTTTGAAGAAAACATTTCTTAAGGACCCTTTCAATTGTTCTCATCAGATCTGATTATTTATTGACACCTGTAGGCTAAACACACTCAATTAAAGATTAAAGTGATTCACAGAGAATTACTCAGTCTGTTGCCTGCAGTTTCTCCAACGCTCATTGAAGGCGTGATGCAGTTGTTTGCCAAACGGTAAACAAACAGTAAACAGACGGAAATACGGGGTAAACACACCCAGATGGTCTTTCCCAGCCACCCGCACCGCGGGGACGGTGGCCCAGGTATATGTCTGTGAATTAGTAGAAAACGTTTCCCTTTTTGTTACCGGATCAAGAGTTTTACAATTTATATAACCTTATATCATCACATTATATATATGTGATGAAGATAAACATGTCGTTTAGAACCGGCAGACTACCGGTCAGGTTGTACATGTTATGATGTCATCAAAATATCAGACGGAAAATATGACAAGAGTTCAGTTCAACCGTTATATCTCTATGATCACTCGTAACATTACAATAAATTCATACATTTCTAGGCGGGAGATAAAATCCTAAAGGGAACATTAAATTGCATTAATTTTGTCGTGGCGTAGGAGCTACTGTACTTATTCAACATTTTTTACGCCATAACAGGGAGGTCCTGACTTACAATCAACTGCCTTCCAGTTATGTCATGATATTCCAAAATACATTTATTTTCACAACAAAAGGTCCCGAAGTGGTGTGATAAAATAAATAATCCGACGATTCTTGACGCTAATTCCGCGGAATTATCTGACTGTTGCACTCATCAAACACTACAGAAAAACATTAAAGGATCTATAATGACTAAGGCGTAAAATATTCAACATGCAGTATAATATTCTGAAAAAAAACTAGAAAAAACATTATTCTTGATAATTGGTAGCTGCACAGTTGTTAATATGTCAAAAATTGACGCAAAGTTAAAGATTTCAAACATTATTCGGTAATTATGATAGTAAATTCATAATTCGGAAGTTCGGTTATTTTTTATGTATCGGTAATTTATTGAATATTAAAAATAATTTGGTAAATTTGTTTTTCCTCGTGCAGATCTCTACAGTTGCAGTAACTGCTTTTAAGAAACACCGACAAAAACTTTAATTAACTCAAAGCCTCAGAGATATGCTCAATGAGGTTCAACTGGTTAAGTCAATCATGGTCTACAAGATAATGCAGCAAATCCGGGTGGAACTGTCAGGATCAGTCAAGAACTTCTAATGCCCAGCTTGCGTCCCAGAAGCTAACGTAAGCCTTAGCGTATGTCAAGTCGATTAGGCTGCGTTTAGATTACTAGACAGGAAACATACTCGTTGAAAGATAAGCGTTGTTGTGTTCGGCCGATACAGTAAAACATTTAGGCCCATGATTTTTCTTTACTTAGTAATAAGATGAATTCTTACACTAACATTGACTCTGTCTATTGCATAATTGTAATATACTATATGCTTAGCGACAGTAAAAGTTTCTGATATCTGATTTCTGATTTACTACTGTACGAAGAAAAAATTATAATTTACCAAGCACGAAGCTTCATTTTACTTTTGTCTTCCCAACATACGAGCACGATTTGCCCTAACACTCCCACTGTCCAAAAAAATTGGAAAAAATGTAATAAGGGGAGAAGATGTGGTAAAATCCATTTTTTATTCTAGAAAGGTAGGAAATACCACATGAAAGCAGTTTTTTACTCCATTAATGCAATGGATTACAGGTGAAAGTCAGAATCCATACAAACTGTCTTCCCCAGTTCGCTGAGTAAAATTAAAACATTTCCATAGAGTTTACCAATATTTCCCTTCCTTAAAGAATCCTATACTCTTATATGAACAGTGTTATCTTGTATACTTATTTGCTTGCACATTTTTCTCAAAAACGGCTCCGCGGATTTCCTCCAAAGTCTGGAAATTAGTAATTTATGACTCAAAACGTCTTTTATGCAGATTACTTGGCCAGAGAAAATCTAATAACGTAATAAATAAAATTTTAAAGTTGTAAAATTTTAACCGGCCTTATGAGTTGCCATGATAGCAACGAAAATAAACAAGGAAAGTGTAAACAAATGAACTAATCATAACAGCTGCTTGCAATATACAACCATCGAGGAAAATACAGTGAGTGGGATGAAGAGTTCATGGAGTGATGAAAAAGGTTCTATTTATCAATTTTATGACATTGAAGTATTTTATAGTAACTGGATGAACTGGTAAACATGAAATCAAGCCAGGTACTTCCTGCAAGGCTCGGTCCACTAGGTACTTCCTTCCTGATGCTGGCTGGATTCATTTACATTTGAACTGTTTAATTTCTTTAAAGAAATCCTTGACTTCTAAATCATCCTTTCAAATCAGATACTAAAATAAATATCATTACATAAAAACTTAACATTTCCAAGATTCTTAACAAACTTAGTTCTGGATGTAAATGTTACTGCTGTTATATCACAGGACAACTATCTATTTCCAGGTAGGAAATTGACCTTTAGCCTGATAAGCTAAGGAAACAAACGATCTCCATGAGTTCGACATCACGAATCAAACTATAACTTTTTTGTTCTCTAGGCAAAATTTCGGCTATAAAATGTCTTTATTTCACTCCCGAATTATAATTATCCTGCTTAAAATAATGGTATCAGGCGCTAAGGTTTCTTTTACATTTTAGTTTTGTGAGTAAAGATGTTTCGTTTAAAGTACGCAATATAATAATACCAAACAATTACTTGGAAGAAATAAATAATTCATCCTTAATACTGTGTGTACGTTCTTGAGGGCTTTTGTAATCTTTAGTTGAAACTAAATTAGTGTAAAGAGATTTATAAAAGTCGGACGAGATTTTTTTTAGGAAGAAAATCTAATGATAATGTGCAGATGTAGAATGTTAAATTAAATTTTCTAATAACTAAAGTAAACACAATAATGACATACAAACTACCAAAACTTTGGCACAGTTAACAGTACTATATAATTCCCAACAAATGTCATTGCTTAGCCTCAGACATAATTATTGGTGTCCAATAAGAATCAAGGCATTTTAAGTCATTCTTAGTTGTCATAGCAAAACAAATAAATTTCATCTTTAATAGCTAAATGACGTAATAAGAAATTTACTACACGAGATGGTACGGAGCCAAGTGCAACTTTGCTAAGTTGGCAAGGCTGAAGCTCTTAATCTACTTCAGTCACAAACACCAAATGGTAAACGCTACGCTGTAAGATGTATTAAATCGTACACAGGGTGTAGAACCCGTACTAGACATGTTATGAGTAAAATGATAAACTAAAAAGGGCGTTAAAGTTATTTATTGCTTATTCGATCCTAAGAATTAACTTAAAATTAGTTTTACCAATCTTCTTTTTTCTTTTACCGATACATCTTTTAAAGATGTACGGTGTCAAAAAACTGAGGGACATGGGTTTGAATTTGAGAAATATTTCAACACATTTATTTGGCACATTTACAGTGATAAAATTTTTATAAAGGTCTCTGTCTTAAAGATAATACATGTTCTTAGAAGTAAGAAGAATTGATATGATAAACTACTGTAAGAGTGAAATGCATTCCACTTATTTACTTTTTAAATATTTTGTTGCAACTAGTCCTTTGAGGTGTAGGAATGTTGGTTGTGAATACGAGGTCAACGACCTCCGTCCTAATGCCTTGCTATCTATTACAAGGTAAAACCTTATCGTCACCTACCCAAGTAACATATGAGTCCTCTGAGAGAACATGGGGAAACAGAGCATTTTTGTTACCGTCCTTAACGCGAGTTTTGCTCATTATTTTCTAAATGTCCTCCTAAATTTGTTTTGATGCAGTAAAAATTTGCTCTACTGATGCGATAATTAAGAGTTTATCATCATAATCAATGAGCATTATTTTGGCTATGATTTTGTTTCTAAGTAGGCTCAAATATAATACATAATTTAAAATCATAATCAAATCGGCTTTCCCCTTTGCAGTGAAACAATCTATAAATAGTGCATTAATAATTTTTTTCAAGTTGGAAAATAGTGATTTTACGATATGCATTTGTTTCAAGACATAGTTTTAGGTTCCATAAAGCACAAAATTATTATGTCAAACATACCTCATGATTTAACGTATAATTCACTTTATTATAACGATACTGAACTATTCGACCATTGTTATTTGATTATCACAGCTAAAATCAACTTTGAAATCAAATACACAAGGTTAATTCATGCAAATAAAGTAATTGCACAGGCGGTAGCGTAAAATGCATTAGTACCACCAACTGCAGGCATGGAGCCAAATGCAACTGTGTAGTGTTGGCATTATTGTAGCTTCTAATCATCTGAGTCACTTTATTTATTTCTTTAATTTATTTATCACTGAGTAAATATTTATGTACCAGTAACACTTGTAGGATGATTTATTCACCAGCTTTATCTTCATTCAAAATAGTAGTTTTCATTACTAGGAGCGAAAGTGGCCCTTTTTGGTACGAGATCGTAATTTACCATTTGGAACCATCGAGATCGTATTTTTAATTTGGAAATGCGATCCAGTACGAAGGAGACACTTTTGGTCCGTGTTATGAACAACTATTTTCATCATTATGTATAAATAACTAATGATGAATAATAAACGATTAAAGAATCGTTAAACAATGAGACTACATAATTTTGAGGTTATCCAAAATAGTCATCGTCATTTACACATCTGTTAGTTGTTTACAAACACAAGTTAAGAAATCGTTCAACCTTTCAAACGCAGCATAAACAAATTTTGACATTAGAGTACGGCAAAATTTACCATATTTTTTTCAGTACTCCTATTCGAAGTGATCCAAAAACGATAATTTTGCGTACGATTTTGAGAATTAAAACGGTTGTTTTCGGGAGAGTATGATGAAAATTGTATTTTCGCAAATTGTATCGTTTCTGAATTACTGTGTACCATACTGTGTGTTATATTAATTAGTTTTCGCCGATGCCAAATCATGCTTGCAAAAAACGAATAGCGTAGTTACCTCTTTCATACTTTGCCAACGTGAATTAAACCTACTTCAACTTGATATCGTTTGCAATGTCTTATGAGGATTGAATCGAAGAGAACTTCTAGTCTAAAATATATAATTATTAATGAAATGGACGGTACTACAATTTAAAACTCTGTTAAAACTCAAGATCGAAAAGAATATAGACGGTAGATGACACCACTTCTGTAGGATTTTCGGTTGAAATTGACAACGGGATACCTTCAACTGCGCGCAGAGGTAACGTGATGCCATAAAGGATATTGTGGGCTGCAGCTACGTGTAATGGTTTGTCGCATTTCCTCCGCGCTACATGTAACTGGAGTTGTGATTGTATCATTCTCGTGCAATTGTTTTTTGGAAAAACGTTTATCAGATTTTTTTGGAAAAACTGGTAAATATAGGTGTTATTGTAAAACTGTAAAAGAGCCATCTGCACAACTAACAGAGTAATTTAGCTTTGTAACTTTATCCCCGTTTGATGTTCTTTCTTAATGTACTATAACAATTCTGTTGTCTGGTTGATTCCAGTTGTATATAGGTATTTAATTATATTATAGTTTTACAGCCAATGAAACATGGGAAGTTTTATTTATGCTTGTAAAAAATATTGAAATTTACATTCACGCATGCACAATCAACCGTCATATTAACACTGAGTAATTGAAATACGAATATTTCCCGCTCAGAATTCAGATAAAGGTTAAAAGTATTGCAAGTATTGTCATACATTTTATAAAGCATGTAGCCGTAAAAACTATTATTTAATAAAAAAGAAAGCTCCTTTAGTATTTTTTGAAATCTTATTTTGCCAATTGCTTATCTTGATTTTAAATATCCATTTTCAATCATTTTCAAAATATTTAACTTAAAAGATATTATTTATAAAAAACTTTGGCAGTAATTTGATCAGCAAGTTTTAGTTAAGCTGTTACAACAGATCACTTCTCGAAAATTAAACTTATACAGTATCTGTGATTGTTTTTGACAGTTTTTTAATGTATTTTTTAATTTTTTTGTTAGGTTTCGTTAAAAAAATATAAATCGTATCATGTATGTACATTATTCGAGAGAGATACGGGGGATTATATTTAAATCTTATTTAGTAATAATGTTTGTAGAGAAAACTCAATAAGAAACATTTTTTCGTGTAACTTTATATAATACGTATATAAAATAATACTTTGTACACCTTTATATACATTGAGGAAATGCATTGGCTCCTCCATTGTAATAATTGCTTTCATTGGAAATTCAGAGGAGGAATAAATATTCAGAACATAAAATATAAAAAGTGGATAAGTTTGTAAAGAAGAACGTTTCACGATAATAACTCAGAGCACAATTGCTTTACGGGCCAGTGAGTGAAGCTAGTGAACAGCAAGTAATATGCTTAGTGAAATAGTTAAATAATGAGTTTACTCCAACCAAATATTACAATTTTTACATACCTAGGCTTTCTGGAAATTTTAACTAACTACTTTTCCTGTTGAGTGGTTAATACTTAATTTATGATTAAGACAAATAAACGAGTTGATTTTCAGTCCAGTCTCTTTCAAACACAAATCGGTGTTTGTTACCCTTCATGTCTGATAAAAACCAACATAAAACTATAAAATACTCAATGAAATATTTCAAACCTTTCCTGACTAGAATTTACAAAATTCTACAAGTTTTACAACTCACAGAATTCTTCATACAAAATTTTACAAGTTAGTGATAAAATATAAAGCCTTTTATTCAACTTAAAGTAATCTAAAACAACACTGGAAGAATTCCAAAAACCATCTATTACAATCTATTGGACGAGGATTTGAAAAAAAATATTACAGATTTATTAGTTTTGGTATTTCAAATAATTGGTAGGCGTGAAGGAGGTTTTCAGTCCATTTATCACGACTTTTTATATACAAACAGCCTAAATATAAAAATCCTTGACGATGGAAAATCCTTGAAAATATTCAGCAGTTATAAATGAAAATAGCTTATCCGTAGTGGTACATTAAGCATTATCTCAAAAGTAGTTTAGGGACTCCTACATTTTCAATCAAATTCTTATGAGTAGTTTATGAGTACCACCCCACCATTGTCTTAAATGGATAAAAAATGCAATTAGATGCCATAAAACTGTAAACTGTAAAGATGCCATAAATTGATTTATAAACTAGTTTGTTCATATAAACTAAAAGTAATAATTTTATTTTCATGGTTATTTCAAGTCAAAGATTAAACAGGATCACTTGGTGTATTGTTTAAGGTCACTGTTGTTTTGAGTCACTATATTATTTGAGGTCAGATATACAGCAGTGCGGTATACTGATTGGAGTAATTGTTTCGATCAACCGTTGCTTCATATTATTCGTTCTTCAGATTCTGTCATATACACATTAAGGTGGAAAAAAGGTTTAAACCTATAATATAACAGCATAAGATTAAATTGTTTTTTATACCGGTTAAAACTCTCCTTTCTGTTTTCACTCTTGGCCTAGGACAAATTTTCATTTTTTCTTAAACTTGTTCTAATATTGTAAAAATCAAAATATTACTACTAAGCATAGAAAAAAAAATTGTACATACGCATAAAGTGTTGAAGGATATTTTATTTATTAAACTTATAAAATTTCCCTAGAATAAACACATCTTGTTTTTGACATACTTTGAGATATGCAATGTAGTGTGGTAAAATTCACTGAACCAAGAAACCATACACAGTTCGTCAAAGCCACGCAGAGTAGAAAAAACATTGTTTAAAGTTTAATTTAATACCTTATTAAGCTTAAAAACAAGTGGTGCAAAGTTTTGATTTACGTTTTCTAAATAAAACCCAACGTGTTTATATGATTAATGTAGCTACAATTTACAACACATTATTGTTACGCGTAATTAGAAGAATATTATTCGAACGAGGCAGTCAGCTCGTAATTCAATAGCTTCCATGCAATCGACACTAATGAACATAATGGGCTCGGCAACACGCACTAGTCCATTGCCAGAGACCATAAAGATTGTCGCAATCACAATAAACCACTTCGATATTCATATAAACAGCGTAATTTATTCCATACTCAACGAAAAAACTTGGTTTTATGAACTCTTGAAGATAATGATCATATTGTTATTTGTTCTGCAATAAACAATTAGAGTAGATGTTGTATTTTATTTACAACTGATTTTATTCGGAATTCCGGGTCATTGACGAGGTTTTAAAATTACATGGATATGTTTTTTTTAGGAAAATATTTGTTTTAGCGAATTTCCCCTATAGGGAAGAAGCTATTACCGTAGGTCTCATGGTAAGACCTAAGCCCCAGACCATGATAACTTTTCGTTTTGCAACCCCCAGAAGCAAAAAACACCATTCGTTCGAATTTTTATATATATATATATATATATATATATATATATATATATATATATATATCTATATATCTATATATCTATATATGTATATATATATCTATATATATATGTGTCTGTTAGCACGATAGCGGCCGTAAAAATGGTCCGATCTTGATGAAATTTGGTACAGACATGTAAAGTGGTAATCGATTGGACGAGTTCGTGAACCAGCCCGATCGGACCTCAGGAAGGGGGGGTAAAGGGGGATAAACCCACAAAAAAATTGGGTTTTTGAGCTTTTTACAGAAAAATAAAATGTATCAAATTTTTGTTGGCACCATTGAATTCAGCTCAAAAAAAACAAACAATTTAGTATTTTGAATCACTGCTCTATGTCCATTCGTTACCGAGATATCGAAAGTGGTAAACACAGTACGTTGTCCCAATGTTAACCTTATGGGAAATAAGTAAAATTGTATATCTTGTTTAATTCTCAACATATCTTGATAAAACTTGGTAAATGGCTTCTTCTAGTTCAGATCTACTAAATATTTAATTAAAACCAACCAGTTTAAACATACCTGTAGCAGCAAACCTGCATACCCATTCCCCATGTTAATCTTATGGAGCTTACAAAAACATGTCAAATCTCGATATGTTAGATTAAAATATATTGTTTTGCATTTGAAATTCGCTGAGTATGCAGGTCTGCTGCAACGGGGGTATTTGATATTAACTATCAATAGCATATTTTCACTTTATGACAGATTACTGTATTACCCTCGCTTGAAATCAGCAGCTGTAAACAAAACAAAATATTTTCCCATAAATATTTCAACCTTTGGAGGGCTGTTGGGTGTGTCCTTAAAAAAACGTGAATTATAAGTGAACTAGGAAAACCTACTTACTGTCTCCTTCAATTCGATACATAAATCTTGGTAGTAGCTAAGAAATGAGAATTTCAATTGTGTATTATTACAAATGATCTTTCGAAATACAACTCGCGAGAAACCACGATAAAAAATCATGATGGCTGTGAATATTGTTGACTCCTTACGAAGGGTGGTCAAAAACTTGAGAAACTAAATCTTCCAAGAAAATAAAAAAAGAGGTGTAAAAATTTTAATTGTAGAATTTGTCAACATGTGTGGTATAGGATTGACTATTCGAAATTTAGCGACCGATATTTACAAGTTGTACACCTTATGATTGATAATTAAGTTACCCACACTACTGTGGAAGAGCGTACGTAGAAAACATTTAAATTTTTGAATAATGTTTTTCAATTTTCTTCAATATGATATGAATATTCTTATAATGACTGAGTATTACAAATTAGGAAAGATTTTACCGAAACGATAATCAAAAATATTTTTAATGTCATTTTTTCGTTGTTTTTTTTATATTCAGTTTTCATATTTCATTATAGGGTGTAAAATTGATAATAGATAGTTATATTTTTTTCAATTTTCAGTTGAAATTAGGCCTACACAAATTATTTTACGCATAACTACACATTATATTTTATTATAGCTACATAATAAGTCACTAATCATCAGTTTCAAACATATTTGAAAATGCCCCTGCTAACAACTATTCCTTTCTTACAAGCTCCATTCTTTGATGTTTTGCTAAAGTAACCAAACTAAATCCTAATATTAATCCTTTGCCTCCACAGTTTGCCAAGTAAGTGGTGTATGTACTTTTCTTATTATAAGTTTGTTCGTAATGTTCTACAATTATTTAAATGCATATAAAGCATGATTATTATTCAAAGCAAAATTATTTAGATGTATAATTTCTTACATGTATATATGAATAAATGAATAAATGAATTTATTTCCCACCGTAAATAACATATATATTACAATCATTGTACTATTTGAGAAATTAAGCTGGTCACTTTAACAAGTTGTGTGGCCAGTTGCAAACAGTATAACTTATAAACTAAAAAAACTATAGAGTCTAGCATTATTATAATAGTATTTTATCTGCCTGCTGTAACATCTGCGGGTTCTGTTTTTTGCTGCAATGAAGTAAGGAAAAATATTTGTAATTGAATAAAGAAAAATTATTTAAATAGAACGGTTGCATTTAAGTTAGATACAAAATATTTCTAAACCAAAAAGCTATTCAAATATCTTACGTCCTGTTGAGAAAATAGCCAAGTGATCGTTCTTTTACAAAACGTATTAAGATTATTTGTATTTTTGATTAGAAGTGGAAGCTGATTAAGTATTTGGGACCTAGATATTGAAAAGAATGGCGGAAAATAGTTTTATTTACTTTAGGTAAAATAAAAGATTTATTTGCCAGGCTTCTTGTACAATAAAAATGGTTTGGAACTATATTTTCTCTATTTCCGCTCCGAATAAAAACAGTCTCAATACCTTGAAAATAAAAAGATGTTGAATAGGGAGAATACCTAACTGCTGATATAATGGAAAAGAGCTTGTTAATTTTGACTTTTTAAGAATTATTCACAAAAAATAGTTTTGAGTAGTTCTTATCTTATATATTAATGTTTTAAACGTGCCTCCCCAGCAGGGCAAGGCATATTGTAATCTTGAATTAATTAGTGCAAAATAAAGTGTACTCAAAATTTGGGTGGTACAACAATTTCTTAAAAAATAAAATTTTCTGATTTGTGATCGTAACTTTTAAATATACTGTATATGTAAAATACTCTCTCAATTTACGACCTCCTCATATGTTTTAGAGTAATGAACTCTAGCGACGTGTGAAAAGGAGGTAATCTAACATGTGTTTGTAATGTTATATTGAAAACGTTCCTCCATTATGTTTCGTCTTAAAATACTATTGAGAATCATTAAACTATGTAGCATAAATATACTAAAAATAATACAAATTTAAATCAAATCCAGCAATTATGCACGCAAATATACACAACTCATAAAGCTATATGGCTCGCACAGAGTTCGAACAGTATGCAGTGAATTGCACGACGGAGGGTTGTAAAGGGTGCAGGCCTACCCAGATGCAATCAATGTTCCGCCTGCTGCCTGCATTGTGGTGCATCGGGGGTCAATGACCTCTCTGCGGTCAACAATGCAATGATGCATCTGTTCAATATGTGATATCGCACGTTGAAATAGAATTGCTGCGCTGCCAATATAATGCTTTTGTCATCATTATAGCTCCACATATGACGTTACATACTGGTTTCAACATTCAGAGTACTTTTAACAAATTGCTATTGATTTAGTGTGTTATAAATGATGTAGTGAAAATTATTACAGTGTGAAATCATTCTAGAGACATCATTAAGAGGTGTAAAACCTGAAATGAGTACTATTGATGTTTTGACGATTGTAAATAATAATATATGAGGGAAATGCTATGTCTTTAGCGTTTAACCTTGCGATCGTTTTAATATGTTTGTATAGTATTGCAGAATATATTTCAAAAATATATTTCATGAAATATATTTGAAATATATACAAGAATATATTTCAAGAGTATTTCGTAATATATTTGTCTTACTTCAGTTTTAATATATTCGTAATGTATTGCAAAATATATTTCAAAAATATATTTCATTAAATATATATGAAATATATACAAGAATATATTTCAAATATATTTCACCAATAGTATTTCATAATATATACTCTTACTTGAATTTAAATATATATATATTATATATTTCAAAATATAATCCTAAAATATATTTCATTAAATATATTTGAAATATATCCTGGTATATATTTCAAATATATTTTAAATATAAACTAAAATAATATATATTTGATAATATATTATATATATATTTTAGTCTTCTAAAATATATTTTAAATATATTTAAATATATAATTTTTCCATATGGGGAACAGTTTGTAAATAATGTCCAAATCATAAAGCACAACTTTATGTACTAAGTTAAATTTAAATTCTAATCGTTAGAACGTCAATAAGTTTGTGTGTCAATGGTTATTATTACAGGAGGTTTTTAAGATGTTTGTAAGCGTTTTTAATTCATATCAAAACTGCAGAATGGATTTAGTTTAATTGTTTACGCAAAGGCCTATTACACGGTCCTGTAAAACAAATAATTTATTTGATGGTAGTTGACAGAGAATCCTAAAAATCAACTCATCCCTCAGTTGTTTATTTCAACGTCACAAACACGCACCATAAAAACATACGAGTCTTTGTTAAAACGATGTTGACAACAGCATTGAAATCTGACGTGTGTTTTGTGTTTGGTTTTTGCAACCTAAAACTCATACATCATTGCGTTTCTAAGCATTTTGGTTGATCTTTTTTTCCTCGATCTTAAAATTTGATAATATTTTGAAGGCTGATTCTAACTTAAATTTTGTTCAGGGTTTTACTTAAAACCTCAACAAACTTCTTATTCTCTTTAAGTCAATATCAGCAAAATAACTTAATGGAAACGGATCCTGTTTTTTTTTATTGACCGATTGGCGGTCCGGTAAAGGATTTCTACATAATTTGACATAATTTTCAAACCGTTTGTGGAAGCAATTTCAAAGTTGGTATGTTGCAAATTGTGAAGTTTGACGACGTGTTCAAGGGACATGTGGGACACTTTGCATTTAAATAATTTGTTGTGATTCCACAAAAACTGGGGAGAGATATGTATGAGTTTTTTCTACTTTGTAATTACTTCAATTTCAATATGTTCCCTATCCCATAAACTAAAATCATAACGGAATTGGAAACACATGTGACGGGAAAACAAAAAAGATAATTATCAAAACAAAGTTTACGATGATTTTATTTGATGGCAAGAATGGAAACGTCCTAATTTGTTTTCACAGTCACGAAATGTACGAACCCAGTGACTATTAGGCCGGAATGCAACAGTAACATGTGTGTTTTAATGTAATCCACACTAGCACCGGTATTAATTTACAGCTGACAATGGTTTGATTTTTGCCCCTTGTATATAAGGATTGCAAAATGGCTTAGTTTATGTTTCTTCACAAGTTTTGTAGCTTTATTCCCTGATATTAATTTATTTTCAAAACAATTATTACTCCTAATCTTGTTTAATTCAATTAATTATTATGTAAAATATTCTTTAGCAAGAATATTTCCCAGAATATCCTGTCAGAACTAAACAAAACTTTATCATGTTGTGAAATGCGTCAGAACAATCAATATCTTTTTATTGAATGAGAATTCATAAATTGCTTGGTTCTCTGTCCAACTGATCTTAAACGTTTTTTATACAAAGCTTGACAACTAGAGTTTTATACACAAGAGTAAATTAAAATTTTGTAGGTCTGGGTATTTAAGGATGGCGTAACGTTGTATCAAATAGTAACCCTCTTTATGCATTACACTGGTGGAAATGTCAAAACCTTACGTTAAATTTATGCAACGAAATTTAATTAATGAACACTTGTCCATAAAATTAGAACAAAGTTGAATCAATTTATAAATTTTTCAGTAAAATCTGCATTTTTCGTGCCGAGTAATTAGTGTTTTAGGTACTTTCAGTGATAATTTGTTTTTGCATATCAACAAACACAATTTTCTACGAGTAAAAAATTGAATAAAAAATATCAACAGTTACTTAATATTAGATTATAAACTATCAAATTAATTTATTAAGGTGTTGTTAGATTAGTTTTTGGTTTTTCTTTTTAGGGAGCTTATTTATATATTACATCTGATTGCTCAAAATAAATGTGTGCATGAAATGTTCTATAAAAGTATTTTAATGACCGCAATTTTGAAATTAATGAAAGTAGGAAGAATGTTTGGCTTACTTCGTTCTCGTTATAAAATTCTCATTCTTATTAATCTTTTTCTGTGTACAGAATTCTAGTTATAAGAATATCAGTTGTTAAAATCGTGTATTGACGTGAAGTCAGCCAACCAAGCTCATGGTTACTATCCTTGAGCGTTTTTGTACTTATTATGTGGACTAGACATAATAAGTATTTTTCTTTTTGTCTGTTTAACACCAGTTAGAGTTTTGTCCTGTTTCCGAAACATTCAAGCCACCGGAGCTCCCCATTAGACTACAGGCGCAAGTACATTGTATCCAAGTATAAAGTACATTATATCCATCCCATTGAAAATTTTACCCCGTATTTTACAATATAATTATACTTTGCCTGTGAAAACCATGACTTTTATGTGAAAGCTAAATTCAACTGCAACCACACTGAGAGTTGGGTTTCTAGATAGTCTTTGTAAGAAATCCGTATACTGCTTACCATACTGTAAAAGAAAATATAAATTTTTTATGAAACTAAAAACCTAATAAGCTGCGAAGAAGATGCACTCAAAACACTCAAAGCTATTATTTAAACACCAACAAGTGGATCCACTAATGCACTGGTAATGTTATGTTTGTTATTTCCTGCACGTTTCGGCCATTGTTATTCTCTTACATTAACTTTATCCGTTTCAAACACCGGTGAATTAAAATGTTTATAAACAAATTTAAAAAGTTGCATAAGACTTAATTCATGACAATATCAGTTTTAGCATTCAATTATAAATTAAACTATAATAGTTGCAAATTCCGAACAACATAAAACGTGAATAAAACTTCGAAATACCTCCTTCGTTGTGTGTTTATGTTGATTAAACTAGATTTGCCACCTCTTTTTAAAATGTGTCATGTTTTAACACTACATATAGACCAAAATCTGAGGAATAACATACTTTTTCCTTCTTTAAAAAGATATAAATTTTAAACAATTTTTAAGTGCCCGCTACCATTCCATAGTCTGAGAAAAAAACTTAGGATACGTAGGGCTCGATACATACTTAGATAAAAATACCCCATCATACATTTTCTTTGAGGGAGCTTACAAATTTTGCAATACTGGATATTAATTTTTGTACATGCAAATTGTGTGAGCATTTCAATAATTATTTAAGACTAGAAGAACCCGTGGCTTCGCTCACGATTAAAATTATACATACACTATCACCCATGAATTATATAGTCTTGCTTTCCCATTTATTTTTCTTATTGTAAAATCTAATGTATGTAATGTATCTACTTCTTTGAACATATCAAATGTACTTCCATAAAGCAAAAGTTTTTAGAAATTCGCTCTTAGTACGAAGGTCTGCTACGACGGGGGTATTATATTCCTGCATAAACTGCCTGTACATAAAAAAATGTGACCATATCCAACGCCCCACCGACAAAGCCCCAAATGGTGTTGCTGCCCTGGGTAGGCTCATGCCCAATATCGGTGGTCCTTCCTCTTGCAAGTGCGTTTTGCTTGTGTCGGCTGTCCAGTCGATCGTGCTATCAGGTGAAGAGGATTGCGCTCACACACTCAAGAGGCCAATTTACAGAGACGAACGCCGAGAAGCATTTAATGGTCGTTTCCACGGTACCTGAGCTTGCCCTGATGATGATCATGGGGCACAATATAAGGAACGGCACCCTTGGCTTTTTCGACGGCACTTTGAATCTGCTCGCATATGTTACCCTTAATTAAAACTTTATTATGCACCCCCGTCGCAGCAGACCTGCTTATTAGAAATCCTATTTATTTCCTTCATGAAGGCATACGTGTTAGAGGAATCAAAGAAGTTAGCTTGAAATTTTATTCACTGTAAAAGATCATTTTCTTAAGGTTTTAGAGTCTACCTTGAACAAAAAATTACAATGCCACTCCAGCAATTATTAAAAAGTGCTGTCTTACGTTTTTAGACTCTATATTGAGCAAAACGTTTGAATGAGCCGTCCCGGAAATTTTTTTAAAGTGTTGTAGGTAAAATTAATTCTTTACAGTAGCACACTCTTCCTCTTTAAATAGCAGTTAGTTGTCATAAAAAAAGTCCTTCAAGTATAAGTGATCAGTGATCACTGGAGTCCTTCAGTAATCAGTTATTTATTTTATGTTATACTACATATTATCAGCATTTTATATAGTGTATTGCACTTTGAAAAAATGCAAAAGTCTAATTCATTGACCACCTGGCACCAAGTAACAAATCTTCATTTTAACAAAAATACAGATAAATAGCAGAAAGAAATACCATTATAATTTACATCACCTGTTTTAAATTTTACTTTCATATGTTTTGTTAGTAAACAAATCTAACTCAAATTATTTCAAAATCCCTGACATGGGTACCTTTAAGACGGTCCCAGGGCTAAGCCCTGAAAGTTATCACGAAATTGAACCTACTCCATGAAATTCTACATGTATGTACCAAGTTTCGTGGCCATCGGTCCAGCGGTTTTTGTGTTTATCCCTGCCAAATAAATAAATAAATAAATATATATATATATATATATACCAACATCCTCTTTTATACTTATAGATATGTCTCTATTGGTCAATATTTGTCATTAAATGAGTAAAAAATATAAAAGTATAAGGTAATATTCCATCGAACTGACAAAGTTTACTCATCCTTTGCGTCACAATGACATACTTTTGACAAATCAAAGATTGTAAATGGATATCTTTTGTATAGTTCAGGGAGTTAGGAGGGGGGGGGGGGGGTAGAGAAGCAGTGTTGTGAGGGTAGGCCAGTCTCAATAATCAATGCAGTGCCTGGGCCTGACCACTGTTTAGAACAATGACCCGACCGCCAGCTGGCAAACACAATCAAACAAAATGTTTAACATGAATAAGGTGTAAGATATTTCTTAAAACATAAGGTTATCATACATAAATTACTAAAATAAAAATCTATTTTGAGTGAAATATGTAATTATTTTTATAACATAATTTAAATTTAATCTGTAGGAAATACATCGATTGGCTTTTGATATGATTTTAATTTTATTACAGCTGTAAACGTCCTACTTCAGAAAAATTTGTTCGCTTCTTGTATAAATCGTGCACATCGTGAAATATTATGTTACGTTACTAGGCCGGAAAGTACCGTTTTGCCAGACGAGCATGAACTGTTATGCTGAACTGACCCGCGCGAGCGAAAGCGAGTGCGGGATTTTCATGCGAGTACGCATGATGATTTTCATGTGAATAGTATGATTTTTTTAATCATACTACGCAGAAAAACATACTTTCAATCATAACGTAGTCCTTGCATAAACATACTTCTCAAACCTTCAAACCTAACCTATAACAAACAGAACAAACATTTGCATCTGCATCAGTAGATGCAGTGCTGCCACTAAACCTCTCTAAAAAGAAACCAATAAATCACGAACAAACAAACCACCATTAAATGTCTTTTTGCTGCAAATCAGCTGATTGTTTACTTCCGTTTTATCCAGCCTAGGCCGGGAAAAGTTTATCCGGCCTAGGCCGGCAATGTGTATAGCTTTCGAGCCAACAAAAAAGAACTGAAAACAGATGTTTTTGTGTTAGTATGGTGAAAATTATATATTTGAGGAAAATTATTTCAATTTTTATGTATGCACAAAATTGATCTTTAAATCATTGAATAACTGTTTCCACTATTGTTGCTGAAAGTTCTAATGTTTATATTACAAGTAACATCATAAAGAGGTATATTATCGAACTAAATACAAACCAGTTGCATAAAGTAAAAATAATGATACTAGAGTAGTTTTATGTTGCAGGTTATATACTATTGAGAGTATTTGACAAAAATAGTGGCATAATAGAAATTAAGCTATACGCACATGGGGTGATTGGTCTTCTAAATCTTTTATAACTTCTTGATTAGCATGATACGTGTTGTTGTATTCACTGGATGTAAATGAAAATACCCCCGTTGCAGCAGACCTGCATACTCAGCGAATTTCAAATGCAAAACAACATATTTCAATCAAACATAGCATGATTTGACATGTTTTGGTAAGCTCCATAAGAATAACATGGGGAATGAGTATGCAGGTTTGCTGCTACAGGCATATTAAAACTGGGTGGTTTTAATTCAATATTTAGTCGATCTGAACTAGAAGAAGCTATTTACCAAGTTTTAACAAGATATGTTGAAAAATAACCGAGATATAGAATTATTTTACTTATTACCCATAAGGTTAACTAACATTGGGACAACGTACTGTGTTTACCACTTTCAATATCTCGGTAACCAATGGACATAGAGCAGAGATTCAAAATACTAAATTGTTAGTTTTTTTGAGCTGAATTCAATGGTGCCCACAAAAATTCGATAAATATTATTTTTCTATGTAAAAAACTCAAAAAACCCATTTTTGGGGGGGGGGTTCATTCCCCTTTACCCCCCCCCTTCCGGTGGTCCGATCGGGCTGGTTCACGAACTCGTCCAATTGATTATCACTTTACATGTCCGTACCAAATTTCATAAGGATCTGACCATTTTTGTGGCCGCTATCGTGCCAACAGACACATAGATATATATATATATATATATATATATAAATTCGAACGAATGGTGTTTTTTGCTTCTGGGGACCCCAAAATGAAAAGTTAACATGGTCTCGGACTTAGGTCTTACCATGAGTACTACCGTAATAGCTTATTCCTTTAAGGAAATTACTTAAACGTCTTACAACACTTAAAAGGTGTTGTACAACACTCTTTAAGTGTTGTAAGACGTTATTTCATTTACATCCAGTAAATATTTGAATCTGTTTATTCATGATCTACCCACCACTGCAATTTTCCTTGATTCCATCATTCGTAAAAGTGGTGAGTTTTTCCTCCAGAGGAAATTTTGATGCATACCTTTAATCACCTCGATCCTGTTCTAACTTACATTTCACCCGTGGTTAAGGACTTTCATAATGCAATCGCTGTATAAACTTCTACAATTTAATAGTAAATACTTAAAATCTTTACTGATTTTTATGCTCTCCCTTAATGTCGGGCGAATAAAACGTTTGGAGGGTAGATAAGATGGATGGCAACTTGTCATGAAACCCAACAGGACGTTATCACACATCAATGGTCCGAGAATAGAGCATTATCAACAAAGAGGATGGTTGATGGAAGAGGCTGCACGGAGCTAAAGTTAGCTTTTCACTCCTTAGACCCCCCCCCCCACATACACACTCGCACACAACCACACATGTGGCGATTGCGGGAACACATGTGATACAGAGTGATATTAGTTGGCTATTGTGGTGAGATCCTTTTCTTGTTACCAGATTTCTTTACAACCCTTTTTATAATCATTTTAAGTATCATACGAAATAACAAAAACATATAGTCAAAATAAACAAAATAGTTTTATTTCAAGGAATATCTAAGAATAACAAAAGAAGAATTTATCAGGTGTAGCAGGGCGAATTGTACACCATTTCCTAAAAAGAAAAATTAGTTTTAGAGAAAGTTGTGTTTTCTTAATTAGCTCCATCTAGTTAAAAAACGCGTGAACAAAAGGGAGAAGTTATAAAGTGGACGACTCTATATATACTTTAAAAAAATTTAAAACCTATTTTTTTTATTTAGAGGAAACTGATTCATAAAGCAGTTGTTCAATCTAAGTCGGATGCACGCCGATGAATTCCATTCATAACCATTAATCATAAAACGTAAACTTTTGGACAAAACCTTTATTTCAATTTTTATAAAAAAATATGATTCAAGATTTCTTAATTTTAAATGTTTATTTAAACAAGAAACTTTTTAAAAATTCCTCGCACCCATTATATAGCTTCTTTTAATTTACCTTTTAATTGATAACAATTATGTTTGTAAAATAAATCTGAGAAAGGGGTATGACTGTTCCAGCTTACCAACAAGGTAAAACAAAAAAAAATTCTTATTAATGTTTCAATCAAAAAGATGGGGATTTATTAATGTATGTTTGCGTATTCGACCTACAGATATAAAAAAGTTTTAATATCCTCTTTTTTGTCAAAAATAAATTTAATTTTAATTTCAATTATTTCTATCAAATACTAACTTAACGTCAATAAATGTTGTAAACGACTCAATCCGGTTTTCGGGGGGAATAGGAACCGTAATTTTCTTTAAACTAGTGGATCCGAGCGCACGGAATCGTGCGCTACTCTAGCAGAGCGATAATTCAAATGGCGACAAATTTAAAACACAATCATGCTAACACGATCCGTCTTGAGGGTTATGTTTACACAAATTAAAAAATAACAGCAATTAAATTATCCAGCTGATCAAAATGTAAACAATTATGTTCTTCATAAGGATAACATGGGAACTTTAAAAGCCAATGGGGCAGAGCCCAAGGGACTTTTTCAAAAATGTAAGGCCAGTTTGCAAATCTACGCGACACGCTCTTTCCAATGAGCCGTCAATGATCAAAATCGGTTAAGAAATGACGGAGGAGTTCGTAAGACAAATTTCGTGTTGGCGTATTAATTATATAGATACCCCGTTATAAAAAAGTATAATATTTGCTAAAAAAAATAAAAAGGCATCCCTCCACTTAAGGGTGTTTCATCTTTGATAGAGTTAAATCCTTCAAAAATATCCACAACAAAATTATTTATTAGTCAACATTTTTCTTAAAATGGTTTATTGGAAAACGAAAAATAACCAGGAAAAGGTAATAAAATAGTTAATATACCGTGTGCATATTTATTAATGAACAAATCCCTTAAAAAGGTTTATCGGAAAACGAAAAATAACCAGGAAAAGGTGATAAAATAGTTAATATACCACAGGTAGCTGGGAGGGCAGTTAGGCGCACCTGGGGGCGGGGGGGGGGGTGGGGGGTGGGGGCGGTTGTATAAGCGGCCGGGGGCGGCGGCGGCGTCAGTTGCGTCGCGACGCCGGCCCCACTCGCCGTGCCGCTGTGCGTAGTGCCGTGCCGTCCACGCGAGTGTCTAGTGCGCCCTCGGACCTCACTCTACTCTGGGTACGTATGTCTTCGAGAGTTATATTGAAATAAATTAATATATTATAGAATTTAAAAGTTTTGTGTGCGTTTACCTTTGTTTTATTATTTTTCTCTGGGTACAGAGGATAAAGGGTATACTCTAGATGTTAGGTAGATTAGACAGTGGTAATAATGGGAATCGATCATTATTATTCGATTTAATATATATATATATATATATATATATATATATTATAGGCTAAAATATGAAAAACTTACTTAAATATTTGATTTTTTAGAAGTTAAAATAATTTAACTTTGAAACTATAAGAAACCAACGGTTATATGTTGGTACATACTACAAAACTACAAAACTAACAGTTTGTTTACTCAACTTTCCAAGTTCAATATGTTTATATTAGACGACATATGGTAAAGTAAACTAAGCAGTGCCGTTTAGTAAGCACAACATGGTTGATATTTGTGACATAAATTGTGTTTTTGCAAAATAATTAAATATACTTTTGCTTCCAAAATATTCGAATTCAGGTACTTAAAAAGGCCTTGCAGCGTTCATAAAAATATTGAATAGAAACGGTTAATTAAAGAGTATGCAGTTACGAGTCTACTTTACCATTAATGGAAATTTCTAACTAACTAAATTTAATAATTGTTAATAATGATTGTCCGGTGTCAGCTAAACAATATGATCTGTTTACTTTACATAATTTCACACGATATTATATAGTCTAACATCACATTTTGATTAAAAAGTAATAAATCTTCATAGTAATAAATGAAAGTATTTCTTCCTGTATCAATGAACTACCTTTCTTTCATTGATACAAGTAGGTAAATTTTTTTGCCTGCCTAAACTACCAAAGAAATATTTTCGCGGTCAGTGCATTTCCTTATAGCATATTCGTAATTGTTTAAAGCAGTTTTTATTCCTCCACCCTTAAAAACTAAATTTAAACTGGTGACTTAAAACATAAAACTGAACATTTCCAACCTTTAATCCGGAATTTTCATCAAGAAGATAAATTGGCTCCCACGTAAAGCGTAGAGAATACTTGATTCGCTAGTTCAATTTGACTAAAAGGTGACCCCGGCGTCGGACGAGGAAGTTGAAACAACGAGGGGAGCACGTTGATTTACCACTGGAGTTGTGCGGTGCGCTGCCAGGGTAGGACGCGGCTTAAAGTAGGTTATACTTCATTTCCAGACCCACAAACACATTACACTCTGATTTACTAGTGACTTGGCCAAAATCTGTTGATAATTTGTTTCACTGTTATAGGATCAAAGAATAGGTAGTAACTATTCGAGGAATTAGGTATCTGCTAGTTAATAATCTACTAAGTTATGGTGGTTGTTGGAAATCGTAAAAGAAAAGATATATTATTTAAAGATTAACAGAAAAGTTTTATTTTGAAAGGAATTTCGTGTAATTTTCTGTATTTTAGAAAAGAAAAGTGAAAGTGTGAAATAAAATAAAGGGATGTTTGTTGCGAGGATAAAAACTGCCAATAACAATGATTTATGATAATAGCTCTGTGTTCGGAGGCTTTTGCCAAATTCATAAATCATATCAATATTAGATTTCCTTGCAAATATTTAAACATTTACTGTTACTTTTATCAATGCAATGTTTAGAAATATTTTTAATAATTTATATTAAAGTTCATTGGAAGTTAACTTTTTAATTTCGATTGAAACGTTTGAAATAGTGTTATTCTTTCTGTGTTTTTAGTTTTTTCTCACATGCATATAGCCTTGTAAAATATGTGATAATTGTAATAAGTAGAATATTTAATTATTGTACGTAATTTGTATTGAGTAACAATATAACTTTGCGTGTTTCTTTAACAATGTAACTTTGAAATTTATACAGTGAGTTCAAATAGAGCAAATATTACCTGAACGATTTTTTTTCAAAATTTATGCATCTACTAGTACCAAGGCTTGTAGGTTTTATTCACTGAAATAAACATTTCTAAAAAAGAAAGCAATTTTTAGAAACCCCTTGCTTTTAAAAATAAGCTCAAATTAAACTTAAACCAGTTACGTTTTAAACAAAAACTTCTGGGATAATCAATGCTGGACGAGTTGCTTACTGGTGTTTTATTTACCACATTATAAGTATTATCCTACACATACCATAACGTTTGTGAGTTAGTATGTCACTCCACAGCAGAACTTTACCTGATTAAGTGGGTAGATAGACAAAACAGCAAGAGTACAATATCACTGTTTCAACGTTAAACTAATAGAAGTTATAAATTACAAATTGAAATGCGATAGGTTGTGGATATTATCAATTTAAAACACAAGCTAAAGCAATAGACTTAAAGTATATTATGTCAAAACCTCATAATGCGAATACTATTGAAAAAATATATCTGTTTAATCCTTCCAAAGAATGGGTGCTGTAAAATATAATGAAAGAACCAGATATTGTTTTACCAAATAAGCATCGCTTGAGCTTTTTAGTCCTGACATAATTAAAATTACAATTTCACATTCGAAAAGCTAACAGCTGTGAACGTAGCTCAGCAGAGAGCGGTAGTTAAGCTAGCTTTGAGAGCTTCACACGATCAATTAGTTTGATTGTTGGCCTTGTCGTCATCAGTCTGAAAGCTGCAAATCACAACTTAAGCCCTAACTTGGTTAACGGGCTGAAAGCTTTGGTAACTCGACCCGATAATGCTCTGTGGTCACTATGCAATACAAAACATTAGTTATTATGGAGGAAATTAATAACGAGTCAAAAACAGTCAATAGCGCTAGTCTGATAATTTACGAGTTTTTAATGGGAGTTAAGATTTTATAATGCTTATATTGCACTTGGTTTGAATAGGAACGGCAGGAGTTATTTTTATTCTTTATTACTTTCGAAGTTTTGTTTAAAAAGTATTTTTTGGATATCGTGAAAATTATCATAAGTGAAAATTAACATTAACATTTCATGAGAGACAAAAAGATACTTGTCAGTTAATAATTATAGTAATTTTTTTAATACGGTATAAATTTTATTGTCAATTTATGGCCTTAGTTAATGTTATTTCGCCACTTTTTATGATATTAAGTTTAAATTTCTCTTTGAATTGGTAATTCAAGGATTAAAATAGTTTAATTCATCTACTTCCTACCAGAATTAATTTTAATAATTTACCGACTCCTGGAAGAATAGCAATTTTAAGACAAGTGTTGGTGGAATTTATGGGATTGAATGTATCATACTAAACTGAGTAGTACAAAAACCATTGTCGAAAAGGACGACGTATTTTTTTCAGTGCATTTTAGAAACAATTTCACAGAACAGTAACTTGATCAGATGGACTATCGAAACGAATTAGGTTTAAATACATGTTTGTTAACATAACTTACATCTTTAAATCCCCCACATCATGTGGAATGTTCTCCGTTTCATCGCTTCGTTCCTATAAGCATTGTGTGTAAACCTGTTGTTCTATGTAAAGGGATCCAAGCATTATTTCGCTCGAAGGTCCAGTGTACCAAGCCAGTGTCGTGGGTGCGCTGAGGGTAGGCAGGGTTAAGCTGATATCTGCTGATATTGAGCAGGGGTAGGCTAATATCTGCTGATAGCAGGCAGGGCTAAGCGTACGCTAGCTCTGAGAACGTCAATCCCCAATTAGTTTCAAGTGTTCCTTACCCAGTCCAATTTTCCCCTCTCCTTTTCTTCGTATACCTCCTAATATTATAAATTTAGGCTCACTGTTCCCTTCACTTTTTATCTTGATCCAAAAAAATGTGGTTTAAGATTTGTTTTAAAGATACTCTAAATTTTGTTGTTGTAAAGCTTTTAACCAGGAATACAAAGTTGTATTATAGCATGTTTGACGCTGCAGGTAAAAGGAACAAACTTACCATTTTAAAAAGTAGCACTCTCAAAAACATTTACAACACCACAAACAACATTTCATGTATCAGCATAAAATCCTGTATTATGGGTTTAAGTATAACAAAAGTACTTTGACAACGATAAATTACTTTGTAAAAATAAGCATAAAAGCATCAAATTTAAAATGAACTAGACGGTTTAAAATGGACGTGACTCATAAAAGCGTTGGCTGAAGTAAAATATTTTCATAAATTGCACTCTTGGATTTCAAAGACTAATTTAATTTATAGATTGAATTACTTAGGATGCTTCAAACTTTACTCCCTATTTTTACTAAGGAATATTAACTCCGAGAGCTTTGAAAAGAGTTCCGAAGAAACACAGCACCTTAGAATATTAAAAGAACTAAACTATTCCTCTTTGTTTTCTTTATTATTTTTTAACTATTTTGCCTCCTTGAACATTTCTATAGATTTTTTCTACTCTTGCCACGTTACATTAAAACAAGATTTTTAACACTAAGTGTCAGGAGTAAAAAATACCTGTTTGACATTTCGTATTGTTTTAACAATTTCTCCCCAAGACAAAATAGCAATATATCTAGTAAAGCATTACATATTTTAAATATACTAGGCATCATTGTGACTTAAACTTCTAAATTTTAAATAGTAGAGGTCCATTTCCTTCAATAACAGACGGAAGTGGCCAGATCATTTAAAATATAATTTCAAAGCTTGCGTTGATCTGTCGCTGAATGTAGTTAAATGAGTTAAGTTATTTCCCGGAATATAAAAAAATAGTTTTGCATCTAAATTTGTGTTTGGTTAAATAAAAACAAAATAAATCATTATGTTAAAATATACAGATTTTTCGGGCCAAAAAGGTCGGTCGATATTTACCGTCGTTGATCGTCATCAATCCGGTGGCTTGTGTCTAGTTCAGCTACTTGGTCACGAATTATGGACAGCTAAGCAATAGCTTGTGATTAACGTCCGCACTGGTCAATACTACGATCCTCCATAAGGTCACTCCCATATGGAGACCAGTCCGTAATTATTTGGGGAAGGAGTGGTTCAGATCCGTCCTTACAGTCTATGTCTTTTAATTTCTATCGGCTGTTGGGCTATGAATTAACAGTCCGATTTAAAGAACACCTAAGCCTTAGTCAGTAACAAGACTACAAGATCGCGCCACAATCCAACATCCTTCATCCCTATTTTACTCATTTTCGTCTTAAAATTTCCCTTACTGTTGGTTGGCGTATTACATAGTAGTGTAATTTAAATTAATGTGCAAAACAGTTCCAGGCTCGTCCTCGTTATTGAAGGGGGTGGTTAGTAGGCAGTCAGAGGGACTTTGAACTACGGAAGTCTTTCATTAAAATCCATATTTTTTAGCCCCTGAGCTGCTCTTTTGACTAAATTAAAAGCAATTATTTACCTTCGTCAGTCAGATCATGAAATTGTAACAAATGTTACGGCCGTTTCAGCATCACTGTGCCATCCTCAGACATTGAAGTTCAGCCATAAGGCGTCGTTAAAATATAAAACTGACACAAACACAAAACACATTATTTAAAAAACGAAATTTACAAAAACAGGCCTGTTCAGTACCGCACAATTCCATACCCAAGCAGTCGAGCACGCAGTCGACTGGAATCATCCTTGCCTCTTCGTGTCGGCGGCGGTGTTATCAGCTGTTGTACTTTGCCCCTTTGGTCTTGGTTCCCTCCTCTGATTCAAAATACTATTGAAAATGAAGTGTGATTTAAATTGCAGGTTATCGTTTAAAATAAGTTCACTATTGTCATTCTGTATGTGGGCTTTGTAAATCTCAAATTCTTCCAGAATGTCTAGTCTATTGCCTTTTGTGCATGTGTGAAGGATTTCCAAGCCATTGTTAAGGTCATTTAAGTCGTGATTTTCATCTATTATGTGTTGGGCAAACGTAGAATTTTGTTTGTCAGCTTTCGGGTTCGGATGATGCTCTTTATATCTTGTTTTGAATGTGCGCCCCGTTTTCCCTACATAAACACTTGGACAACTAGCACATTTAATTTTGTACACTCTTGACCTGTCACCCTTATCAATAACATTGCTCTTAATATTAAGCTTATTTACAGTCTTGTTATTCGTTCTAAAAGCTAACTCTATGCCGTGTTTCTTTAATTCTTTGGTTAATCCATGTTGTAAGGAATGAGAATATCCCACACATACATACTTCTTATCTTGTGGTATTTCATTATTACTTTTATTTCTACTTTTATTATTTTGTTTGTTAATTATTTGGTCAACCATATTTCTTTCAAATCCATTAGATATTGCTATGTGTCTAATGTTATTGAGCTCCTTCTGATAATTAGTGGGCGACATAGGAACGTTTAACAGCCTATACACCATGCTTGGAAGTCTTTCACCCGACACTACTGAGAAAACAACGAATCTCTCAGAGTGTGTAAATGTATTGCACCATCTCTCCCCATTAAGTCATAATATCAAGAATGTTAAATTCTTGACTTATTAATCTATCTATCTAATCTTCATGAAGATTTCTGCTGACGTTTCGGAGACATTGCAGAGCTCCATCTTCAGGGCGAATAACGTATATAGTCGCTCACAACACAAATTACTTTATTACTGAAGGAGCAGTCCGCGGCCTCAGGTTATATAGGCCCGCCTCAGCGATGACTACTCTAATTTTAGAGTATTCGAGGCGCGACTGGGACGCATTCCTTTCTGGAGATGCCAGTGGACGCGAGGGGGTGGAGGCGTTTGGACTTTTCGAAAATTGTTTACTGTCGGCCTCCGTTGTATTTCAGCCTGAAGTAATTTCTTCACCTTCCCTCCGCGACGATTTTATATGTTTTATCTTTTACGAAACTGGCGTCCAAGCATTTTTCAATTCCCAGCCCTAGTCTTTATTTAAATTATTAGAATGTTTTCTGATTTCAATAGCTTATAAGCATTACCTCTCAAAAAACCTAGAAGAATCAGCTAAAACTTTTACTTCATCAAATTTAATGGAATTGTGTCGAATAAGAGTGGTCGACGACAGCTGAAATCTTCGTCAATACGACGCGGTCCTTCCTAGAAGGCAAGAATTTAACATCTTGTGAAAACGACCTTGGAAGCCTACACTCTTTGAATGTCTAGGACGTGTTGCTTTCCAGATTCGTCGCTAGTCCACTCGCCGCGATGTCGCTGTGACGTCACCATGGAGGGAGGAGAGGCGGCCAACCTGAGCCTGGTGACGTCACCTGGGGCCGTCTGCGCACTGGAGCTGTTCCCCGGGTACTCCACAGCTGCTGAATGTCTAGGACGTGTTGCTTTCCAGATTCGTCGCTAGTCCACTCGCCGCGATGTCGCTGTGACGTCACCATGGAGGGAGGAGATGCGGCCAACCTGAGCCTGGTGACGTCACCTGGGGCCGTCTGCGCGCTGGAGCTGTTCCCCGGGTACTCCACGGCTGCTGAATGTCTAGGACGTGTTGCTTTCCAGATTCGTCGCTAGTCCACTCGCCGCGATGTCGCTGTGACGTCACCATGGAGGGAGGAGAGGCGGCCAACCTGAGCCTGGTGACGTCACCTGGGGCCGTCTGCGCGCTGGAGCTGTTCCCCGGCTACTCCACGGCGCTGCTGCGCTTTGCCTCCGCGTGCTGCGTACTTTTCATGCTGGTGGGCATCCCCGGCAACCTCATCACCATCATAGCCCTCTTCCGGTGCAAGAAGGTGAGTCGTCGAAAGGATCGAAAAATTAAAATCAAATTAAATCAAATCAAACATAATTCGTTTATTTTTCCTTACAATGAATTACGAAAAAAGAGTAGCCTTTCAGCTAAGAGTAAGGCACAGAAAACAGATGTTTCTCTGTCTTATAAATAATTTTTTTAGTGATGCTCCCTAATGGAGCTAATTGGCGATGAATCTAATCCTATACTGTTATCAAATTAGTTTGTATACTTGATTGTCGGATTGGTTTGATTGGTTACTTTTCAGCGCCGACCCGTTTACAATGGATGTACATTATGGGAACAGTCAGTAGGCAGTAGACTATTAGCAAAATTAGCAAAGGTTGGGATGATTATGGTTATGATGGAAATGGTTAGGTTAGGTAAGTGTTACATTTAAGGTGTAGGGTAATTAAGATTTCTTGCTTGTTTGATAGTTCCTCCTTTCTTGAAGTTATATCCCCAAAAAGGTTGTATTTCCAAAAAGCGTTCTTTCAAATGCTGGAAGCAACAATTTTCTACTTAAAAAACATGGTCTGACCTCGGTAATTCTCCATTATAAATCCGGCTCTTTAATAAACAATAAAGATAGAACAGGAAAAGTACACCCAGTGGCCTATTATTATTTTTTCAATTTCGAATTCATTTTCAACTTACCTTCAAAATTAATGCATTTTATGATGGGGTGTGCACATATTTAAGAAGATACAATTCTAACTTTGTGCATAGATTTTCCTACGTTGCACATAGGGTCAGAAAAAATAATTACAAAAATCATGTTTGCCTATTAATATATACTAGTAAACCTGTTGCTCGAAATCGAGCAATTGTTATGTATTGATTTCAACATAAAAATAATCATGGTATAGTATTCTAGAAATATTTTATTAATTTTATGGTTGAATTTCGTGTTGTACTGACATTTTTTACAAAAGAATTTTTTAATTAAATTTCTTGTGAATACTCATTCATATTTAAAGATATGTCCATGTTTCTTTAGTGTTTTCTACGAATATTATGAGCACCTCAAAGGAGTTGGCTTGACCTGCCGCCACATAAACAGTAGTCCATATGTAATGGACTGACTCTGACCTATACCTATACCTAGTTACCTATACAGGAATTACTGGAAACTGGGTTCTTTTTACTATAGAACATCACTAAACACAAAAAGAATTGTTAAAATTATATTATTTACATGTTTACATCATTCAAGGTTAGCATTTCATAGTTGAACTAAATTAATTTACATTTTCATATAAATTTCTTTAGGATAATTGTAGATAATTGCTCACAAACGCTTCACATTATCATTCACCATAAACTCCAATTGAAGCGTATACTCATCCAAGTTCATCAAGATGAAATACACATAAATTAATTATTTTTGAAATACCCCAGGCACCATATGAAAGAAAATTAACCAAAACAAATTGATATTTGAAAATCGACTGCAAATTTGTTTAGACAACACTAATGTTTTTAAAAAGGGTAAAAAATGTATTATTGGGTTTTAAATGTATTTTTGTAAAACTTTCTGAAATTCAGTAGGGTATACGTTACTAAGAGCTGCTTTCCCCATATCTAGTTTTATTTGAACTTCTGAAACTTAAGTTTAGTAACATTTGAATTTGCCTGATAATATGGTTTATAATTTAAAAATTAGAATATTCATATGGTTTAAATTAAATTCACGTTTACTTTAAACCTTAATCGGGGAAGGCGGCCCTAAGTAGCGTACGACCTGTCTTAATCTTAAACCGAACTAAAATGGTTCTATAAATTTATACTAATAATGAATGTTAAGTCAGCTTCTTTTTCTTTAATTTCTATTTATATCGATAGAATTTGTACTTAAGAATTTTTTTTATTTGGAATATAAACATATGTAAATATTAAGATCTTCACACATCTGATTCAAAACAAATGTTTTTAAAACTGAATTCTGACCTTAAGTATGTATTAGGATAATAGTTTATTTATTTACATCTTCCATCAACTGAAATTCCTCCAGCTCTACATGCAATGGTTTCAATTCCATTAACAACATATGGCTTTGCTGAAAAACTTTGTTTGCTCCAATCAGCTGCTTTATTTGTAATGTCTATTCCCATGTTAAATCTTATGGGCTAATATGAAACTTTTAGGGTGTCTAGGGCTCTTCCCTTTAGTCAAACCTTTTTTAATTTTATTTCCTGCAAAACTTCATGCAAAGCCCTTTCCATTGACACCAAAAACATGAAAATCGGTTCAGTAGTTTAGGAGGAGTCTTTGTAACAAAAAAACTGCTCGCGTATTAAATAAGTATAGATATAGATCCCAATAAACGTAAATGGTATTATAATCTAAACAGCGTCTTTTGCATTAGAAGGTGAGGGCTAAAACCACTCAGCAAGTGTATGTTCAGTATTAAAGAGGAACTATGTATACTTCTTCATAAAGGTGTTAATTATTGAAGATAAAATAAACCTCCAAAGATTAACAGAATATGATGGTTTCATCTTATTTAGTAATGATAACAATTATTTAATTATCAGGAAACATTTGCGTAATATATAAAAATTCAACTCTGTGTTTGGTTATGTTTAATAAAATAGTGGAAACCCCGAGTTGAATCACGTACTTAGGTCTACAATTAACAAAAAAGGAATGTGTTTGACTCATAAGAAGGAGGATATGTGAAAATATCAGAAAATTTTCACTCCTGACAATACGGTGAGACAAGTCAAGTGTTCTGAAGTCAAAGTTGGAAGCGCAAAGTTTATCTACTTGTTTGGATTCTGGAGATCAAGGGGAAATCTAATTTCCATGATTTTGGGATTGCATTTCCAAAAGTTAATACGTGAAATATAGTACATTTATTTATTTTAGTTTTGCACTAAATTTTTAATTCATTGATCTATTGTAAATTATATACATATATTACCGCAATAAGTAATAATAGTTTGGGGATGAACAAAAATGTTTTTTTTATAAAACAATTCATTAATGTGATATTACAATTAAAAATACACTTATCTAATCAGCTTCTTAATGCTCTGTTGAAAACTATATTATGTTAAATTACACAACTTTAATTCTAAAAGAGTTAAATAAATCACTGTAAGGAAATTATTGCTTACATTTTTTTTTTTAATTTTGCTTTAGGCTTAAATACTTTAGGCTTTCCAAAACTCAGGAATCTAAGTAACTACATTCATTTAGACATGAACGTATAACAAACTAACTTTATGAGAATATTTTAAAGCCTAAAATAAATTGGCTATGTTTCAGAATATCGGGAAATAATATCAATTAATTTATAAAGTGAGTTTTATACTTAACAGTATTTTAATATTAAATTTGAAATCTAGTTTAATTATTTAGAATTTGCTGATTTGTAACTTAGCTTTGGATAATAGAAACAATTTAATTAAAAAACTTAATAGAAATACCAATCCTTATGAAGAAATGCTTTTACATAGCCAGAAATTATAAATAAAGTTCTGCAAATCTTGGCTTTAGGGTACGTTCCATTTCTTCTAAGCCCTTGAAAACTTAACGATCGTTATTTCATTTTACTCTTACAAAGAAATATTGGAATCGAACATTCAAGCTCAGTTTCCAGCAGAGAAAAGTTTGATTCACAAAAGTAAAGTGGTGAAAGTCACTTGATTTAAATCGCCAAGCTATCGGTTCCCACTCGGACTGTTATTGACAAAAGTGATCGATATAAGCGAATTACTAACCTTTCCTTCGACAGTTCCAATTGGCAGCTCTAGGTTGCTTCAAGTCATTCATTCATTTCATAAATAATGCACTCTCTTATCATGAATGAATATTATTCATCGTTTACTGATCAATACTTCAAGTTGGCAGCTTGATGTATCTTCAAAGTCATGTCTACATGCAATAAATATTGCACTTCCTTTTTACGAATAAATTTGGTTTGTCGTTTATTAATGTTTACTCAATTGATTGAATGCGAATTAGAGGATTTCAGATGAAAATTTTTTATGATTTCTATTAATATTTGGATATTTAATGAAAAAAAACACTTGATACTTTTTTCCTTACATAAATTATTCCTCATAATGACAAAATTTAAAAAGGAAAATAGGCTCAGACGGTTTTAGTTTAAGCACATGATACTTAAATGTAAACTGAGGCAGCGGTCAGTGAACAGTACATATAAACAAAAAAGCGGTATATATAGCACATTTTACAAAAAGCATTTTTAAACATTTTTACAAATTAGACACACTATGAATAGCAAGAATATTTTGCAATGATTTTAAAATAAATCCTGGCTAAATTTGGGTTTTGCTTAATAGACATTTCGTAATAAAAAAATCTTTTTGAGAAGAAATCTAATTAATACTATCTAGATCGATTAACTGAATGATTTATTAAATATTTAAAAAGAACGACATTTTATGGTTAGTTACTTTCTTTACAATTTCCTTTTTCATAACTTTTTTTATAAATTATATTTCCTAGTATACAGAGGTGGGGTGAACATTACTCCGAAATATATTTTTTTAATTAAATGTCTAAGTTATTGGTTACCCTCAAGAACTTATGATTTGAACAATTTGAAAGTGTAAACTGTACACTTTCTACTTTTTAATTAATTTCTTGTTAAAGATGCTACTTAACTACAGCAGAATACATTTTGTGCATAATAACTGCATGTAGAACAAAAACCTATAGAAATCCTACCCACATATCTATAAACATTTTCCTCAAGAATAAAAATTAAACATTTTTTAAACTAGTTTTAACTTATGTGAACTGAAACCGCACATTCGTTTTAGCTTTGTAGCTTCCACAAAGTGCATATTTTTTATAGATAATTGTTTATCAACAGATTTTGATTGGTCACACCACCAATCATTATCAGACTCAATAAGATACTGAGTCATAATACAACTCGTATCACACCAATCAAGAATATATTCTATTAATTTTTATTAAACGTTCATAGCAAAATATTTTTATATAAATCATGCACAGTTTTTGCTTTGAATTTGTCCACTTATGTTATAGATGTTTCCATTCAGTTCGGTTCTACGTAATTTCTTTTGCTTTGAAATAATACCACAAAGCAAAGCGGGCGCGCAAAGTGCAAAGGAAAAAGTTTTTTTTGATGAATAGTCTTTTCTTTGATTTAAAACAATCAAAATATAATAAACCTCGATATAAATCTCGATGTTGGATGTTAAATATGTTTAACACTGTAAGCCATGCAAACCGTACTGCACCTGGGTGCGGTGAGTATTCTGTGGCCAAAGCCCCAGTTTACAACGCTCAGAGGCTACACAGGTACTACTGTGGTATCAAGCCATGTTACTGGCTGAACATTGCATCGTTAGGGCCGGTCGTGGGTTTCATTGGGATCTTTTCCGTTATACGTATACCACTGTTTCGGGTTTGTTTTTCAAGCTTGATTTGTGAAAACTAGGTTAGGTTTAGGTTAGGTTAGGAAAGAAAGTTAGGAAGAAATAGAAAATAAAAGACTAGGACAAGTCTTGACTGTCAGTAGCGATAGCGGATATTTTCCGTTATAGTATGCCACTGTTTCGGGTTTGTTTTTCAAGCTTGATTTTAGTAAATTAGGTTAGGTTTAGTTTAACCTAACCTAAACTAACCTAACCTACCCTAACCTAACCTAACCTAACCAACTGCAAGTGGTATCGCTAGACGGCCAGACGCTGGCTTTTCGCGTCTAGACAGAGATAACGGTAGATAAGGTATCGAAACCGCAGGTAAAATATTCTTACAAGGGATTTCCACTTTAAAACGATTAATAACAATTATCTGACATAGTTTATGGTGCTTGATCAAAAATCAAGTTTGAAGGATAAATTTGGAATGGTGGTATACGTATAACAGAAAAGATCCTTTCATTGCCTGAAAACGTAAAGAGGTTAACGTTTTCTAACGAATTTTGAACCGAACTATAAGTAAAGTTGGATCATTTTGTTTAGGGGCCTACATGTAACTAACGATGAAGAATAAATTCGTATCCTCTTAGCTTAATCCTAAGAACCCGTGTCCACCGTTAAAATCGATGATTGAAAACGATTATCAATCATCAACATATCAATTTTCTCGTAACATATCAACATATCAATTTTTTCTCTGTTTCTCGTAATCGTTTTGATGAAATGTCGATTCCAGTAAGTTCTTTGAGAGAAACTGACAATCCTTGAGGGTATTCAAGGAGTAGCGATGCATACATTTGACAGTGTAACAAAGGTCGATCTCAACAGCAAAATCACTGATAAATGGTACACAATTCCAAGTTCCAAAATGGTGTTGAAACTGATACTCCTTCAAATAAACTCATATTATATGGAGCAATCACTCCTAAACAATTATTTTAGTCGTAATCTTGTTAATCTTGTTAAATTTAATGATATATTTATTATAATTATATCCATCATTTTATTTCATAGACATACTCATTTCATAAATACCAATACTTTAAGTTTACGTTACAATAGTAGTATTATTCGTTTTCGTAACAACCTAATCCATATTGTCAATATCGAAAATATCGAATTTAAACATCGATTTTAACGGTGGAGACGTATTCTAAAGTTTCTTTAAAAGTTTTTATATTGTTTTTCAAGACGAATAATTCGCTTTTCGTTCTTCTTAAAAAGATGTTACAATTATCATTCAGTATTTTTTGTTACTTTGAAAATGCTAACATATTTTATCTCAGATTTTCTTCGTAATCGTTATAGGCTTAAGGCATAATTTAAATTTCTAGATAAACTTATATTTGAACCCCTCAAACGTTATAACTATTTTGTTTGAAATCGACTCTTTATGACCGAGTGATATATTAAGTCTTATGCAATTTTATTCCTTATATTTAAACCAGACTCAATTACAATTTTAAGAATCGACGTACTTCTTAACTATTCGTAATTGAGTATACTTTTTAATAAAAAAAACTATGTAGTATGAAGTATATAGTTTTTTAGTCCTGTCTAAAATTTTAGTTAACAGCTTAAATTATAAAGGCAAGATATATTTTTCACAGCCAGCAACGTCTCAAAGCCGCCTTCGACGTTTCCCTTTGTTTACCCCCCCGTCCCCACTGTCCCTGGTGTGGTATATCTTATTATCCACTTTTCTTCTCCCGTGGACAAACAAAATTCGGGCTTACTTTGTTCATCATTCACATGAGTAAATTTCTAGAAACCTACTCAACCAATTTTACTCAGATCTTTTTTTGTACCTTCTTGACAAATATTGTTATTAACGAGATTAAACAAAATATTACTCATTATTCCACTGAGCCTCAAAATAAAAAGCGGTGGGAAACTGTAATTTTGTTCTGTCAAAGTTGCTTATCTAGTTAGTTAATAATGATGAAATAATGAAAACATGATTATGTACTAATGAACGACAATAAACACAATGTAATCAATGTGAATTACAACATTTATGATATGTTAGGGCATGACAAACAGTGTTCTCTAAAAACCAATATATAATATATTATGAGAAATATATTATGAGTCATTGTAATGACTCTCATTACAATGTGTGAAATACTGCAAAATTGTACGTAATTAGAAACTGCATTTTCATCCACAAGAAAAAAATATTAATAGTGCTATTTAAATTCAATGAAATCGAGAGTGTAGCTAACAATTATGATTGGAATCTATGTGAAATAAATGATAACATATTTTTGTCTCAATTCTGCTCAAATCCTCGCGAACCGTCGTTTCTCAAATAAACTTTATGTTTCAATAAAAGCTTATTATGAAGTATTGGAAATAAACTTACTGGAAAGTAAAGTTTCTTATAAAAAGGGAGATCGTGGGAGTCGTTTAATTTAATTCTCAGAGTTATTGGTTTCCACTCGGTGTGTTTTTGATAAATGTGATCGATTCAAACGAGTCACTAACCTTCCTTCAGACAGTTTAACCTGGACCTTCGTTCCTTAATATTTAATATTCCAAGAAACATAGAGCTTATTAAAGGCATGACAAGACTACTTTTATTTAAAAAGTATTTCGTTCTTTATCTTAGTATGATTATTGAAATAATTGTTAACATTATTCACATATTATTACGCGTCTTTAAAATCATTTTATCGGCCTGAACGTTATTTTATTGTTTTGAATGGGAAAATACATATACTTTTACTGCGCTTCATTGCATTATTACATGTTACAAAATATCCTACCGGTGATTAGGTGGTCAACAAATTCAAACGTTAAAGCGTCAGTGCCATCCTTCCCGGAACATATGAACCATTACTTATTATTGGCCTATTTATATTGAATAATCAATGATTTTTCATGGTCTAGGCTATATGCATCATGCATATAGAATAATTATTTTATATTTTTGATAATATGATTGGATGTTTACTAATTATGATTTTTTTTATTTAATACTAAAATGTATTAAATAAATAGATTACTCATTAAGGCAATTAAGCTAATGTTTGTTGTTTATCAATGTTCATTCCATACCAGAAAGTGTGTTAATTGGCTACGATACAAATATATATATTTCACTTTGATTGATAAAAAGCATAACTATTCCGTCAAACAATCACATTAAGACTACCATTGATATGGTAGGAGCCAGTAATTAACCCTGATCAATTCAAAGTGAGGCAATTCCCAATTCAAATTAGCCTGGTAACAAGATGAGATTTCCTCTGAATCCAATTCAAGGAAAACATTGTAATCCAATCAGCTAAGTAGTGTCTCTTACTCAAGGTTCGTCCATTTAACTTTTTCTAGTTATTGTTTGCTGGGAGAGGACATCATAAAGAAATAGTATGATAGTATGAAAGAATAGCATTAAAAAACTCTTGTTCGGAATGATCAGTAGTCCTTAGTATTATTCTTGGTGAAATATTGATAGTTTTTAAAATTGATCGGTGTTTTGCCAGTTCCCCTTTTAAGTCGAAGAGAAGCAATATAATTATTATGATATACACAGTGTGCAGACTATGTATTGCTAATAACATTTTATAAATTTTTAATAAAATTTTATTTAGTAATGTTTACTAATCTATGACTTTAAGACACTTTGGTAAATAAAAATCAAATCACTGTAACTATAAACTGAATACAAGTTATTGGTTACGAAAATTGTTTTGTGCAGAAGATAGCAGTACAATTGGAATGTATAAGCATTGTTTGGAATTGTTTGATGTGTTAAGATTTACAGTAGTTTAAAAAAGCATTAATCGCTTGAATCGAGAGTAGCTGGGCTACAGGATTCCTAAGTTTTCACAATATTTAATTGTGTCTTTGTGCAAATTAAAATTCAATCTATATCGTCGGAACATTAACGAAAGATTCAATAGGAACTGAACGAAGATATTTATTAGAATAGACAAAAGCCAAAACGAGGTAACTATGGCACAAACAACTTTTAATATAAATCTTCAAAAACAAAAAAAAATGAGGAAGAGTCGAAAGGAGATTTATCTGTTTCCACTCGGTCAGATAGGATCGATTGACTGGATCACTAACCTTTCCTTTGACGTTTTGCATTGGCAGGTTCCCAATATTCCTTCTTTTACAGCGACTCAATATAAATATACTTCGATAGGTCTGACACTTACAGATGACAACTTTTCAAAACAATTATGATGCGCTAGAGATTGTGTGATCTAAGTTGTGTTTTACGGTTTATTGAGTATATGTGTAGGTAGTGGTTACAAGTCTTAAACATATTATAGACTAAGCAATATTATATAACAAATGACCCATCATATAATCATATAATCTCTGTAACCATTATTCTTAGAATGAATCAAAAAGCAAATAGGATTTTTCAATTATATCATATATAATCTCAGTTATGTACTTATTGTTATCAAGGTAAATTCTAAATTGCATGACCTGAAAACCATGACTTTAAATTTTACATTAAATTAATTTTTCCGAAATATCTTTTTATCACATTTTTATTTTAGGTGACGAAATTATAAATTCTGAAATAAAAAATGATGGAATAAAAACCATTGGGTGATGGAAAAAAGCACTATTTTGGAACGTGACTATGAGGGGTTCCCGTGGTCCGATTTTGGCAAATTTTCTTAGATACGACATTTTCAATAACGTTATGAAAAAACAACACAAAACCACTTTTAAAAAAATGTACACTTTAAAAACGAGTTGAAATAAATACTCTCGTTCGCAAAATGATGTTCTGTGCGGCGAGGAAACAATAAACACATTTTCCTATTAATAACTACCACAGCTATATTGGCAGGATTTTAGGGGATTTACTAAGCTCTATAGGGAGCTTAGGGGCTATTTTAGGAAGTGCTGTGGATTAGTGGTGGAGCAGGGCTGAGGCTAGTGGGTGGCCCTGGGCATAATCCGATTCCCGGATCGGGCCCTGGAATAAAATATCGGGAGTTATTTTAAATATGGATTGGATGTAATTCGAATAAATCAACATAGATAGTGACAATACTTGCATTAAAATATAAAACTACAAATAATTTCCAAATTTTGTGTCATATAGATGTTGAATCCAAGTTTAATATATTTCAGAATACACCCTCAGTCGTGGTCGACACAGGTTTAAACAGCTCACCATACGAGTGTTTAGGATGATTTACATGGGGCGAGTTAGAGACGGGCGAGTCAAACTGGGCGAGTTAGCGGTCGAGTAGGTTATTTATATCACTCGCCCACTTTTCATCGATCCGATTACAATTTTTAGACCAGGCGAGTCAAACGGGCGAGTAGCAGCTCGCCCAGCTAACTCGCCCACCAACTCAACCTGTGTAATTCCGCCTTATGGGCTACGTCACATTGGTCGAGTAGCTCGGCCGAGTCAACTCGGCCGAGTTGCTATAGGATCAGCTGATTCCTATTGTTTAGAATTGTTAACTCGACTTGTCCATTTGAAAAAAGTTCGGTTTAAACTGGTCGAGTTCACGGTCGAATCTAACTCGCCCGTCTAACTCCCCCTCCTACTCGACCAGTGTGACGTGGCCCTATGTCATAGTTTAAATAAATGAAAAACATAATCACAAAGCATACTTTAAGACACACAAACTCACAAAGTTCTTTAGCGTTCAAAATATTTATTTGAAGAACCGACACGACAAGTGCACATTTCAGAAAAGACATACGGTAACGCCTAGAGTAACAGGCACATTCTACTCGCCAAAAGGACGTAGGACTTGAGGGATGAGAAGACCTATCTACATCCTTATGCTGCCGTATGCCTTTCCCGAACTTGCACTTGATTTGTTGGTTCGTCAAATATAAGTTTAAAAAGTAAAAGGACTTAGTTGGTTTATGTTTCATAAAATATGTTTTGTGCTTGTTTTCTGTTTTAGATAAACTCCAACAAACACTAGTGTGGTGAGCTGTTTTAACCAGTCTAAAGACCAAAGATCTGACTAAGACTTTTTTTTCTGTTGTCGGCAAAGTGTGAAATTCAGGCATTTTATAGAATGACTAGGCAATCAAATCTATTCATTGCCTAATGTTTTAGGCATAGTGTAAAATGGAGTAATATTATTATTGATTTAAACATTTTGAGTAGGCATTGTGTATAATGCATAGGTATTTTATAGACTGCCCACTAGGTAAGTGGGCAAAGTATAAAATGAATAAATTTGGTTAGAAAATTGTTGATTGTACAATATAGGAGTGCTGAAAGTTGAAAATGTCGGTTTATAAGAACTTAATTAATTAATGTACAATATAAACGTTCTGAAAGTTGAAAATGTGTTAGGTTAGGTTAGTTACAAAAGTTACCTACCGGGAGACAAAGTAATCACTTTACTCTCACGGGAGACAAGGTATTATTTGACTTATACATTACAAGGAGTAAAATGCGTCTGAACATTGCAAGTTGAGAAAAAAAGTAATATTTAATTAGGCCTCCTCGCTTTAAGACAAAAACCCCAAATATTAAAGACGGAGGCAGCAAATATTATCGCTTCCTTAAATGAAGCTACATAGCAATATTTCCCATTCGATACCACCCCCTACTACCAATCAAACTCGCTGACATACAAACCAAACCGAGAGACAGATAAACATAAACACCGCGGTTGATGGTTGGGGGGGGGTAGATATGGTTGGGGGGGGGTAGAGATGGTTGGGGGGGGTAGGGATGGAGAGGCGCCAAGTAAACAGCTGAGTGAAAGGTTATCGAGGCTGCAAGATCGATCTGCAGTCGATACTCGGTGATGAGACTACAGACGCTGAGAGGCTGAGAGGCTCTTTTCTCTGCTGTCATTAAGGCTATCAGTTTTCCTTCTTCTTATCTTGTTCCCTGAAAAGTGAGGAGAGGATTTGTGTGATTATCTTGTCTAGGAGTGTGCGAGTACTCGATTATCGAGCTTTTTTCGAGCCGAATTTACACTACTCGACTCCACTCGAAGTTTTGAAAAATACTCGGAAGTTCAAGTTGAGTAGTTACTCCCGCCGTTTACCCGGAATTGGTACGCGCGATCGCATTTTACGGTCGTCACACAGTCAATACCACTCATGACCAGCCACCATAAAACTTTTGTTAATTTTCTTGAATTAAAGTGGTTTTTGAGTTATTAATATCAATAAATTCAGTCTTGTCCTTTTCCTTTCTATAATTTGATAAATTGTCTTACTTATGCTCAATGAGACTGGTTTAACTTTAATTCTTAAGCCTATAACAATATGTTACAAAAACCCATTTTTAAAGCAACAAGCGTAGATGTAGCTTGGCTTTTACCTCCTAAGGATGAAAGTTTAACAAAATGTTGAGTAATGATATAAGTAATTATGTTAAGGATGGCCTGAATTCTCGTTTATTTTCATTTGAAAACAGGTTTGCTTTTAATGCTTAGGAAAACAAGGCAGTTCAGTAAATAAAAAATATTGCATTTTATGTGATCAATAATAAGCATGATAACTATTAATTTATACTATTCAAAATACTCGACTCTAAAAAAACTCAAAACTCACGGGTATTTTTAAAACTCGGCTCGACTCGACCCGACTTCAAAAATCAATACTCGCACACCCCTAATCTTGTTTGATTTTGAGTGTGGGCATAGAAACTGGATAGAAAACTTAGATTTTGTTTGAGTCTTTTTTTGGAAAAGTATGAAACGTGTATAATGGTTGTTTCTGGTTTAAGCAATTATTTCATACTATTGTACTGTATACTCTTCAGAGTTGACATAATGAAGGTTCAATTTCTTCCTTGAAAAAATTGTTGAACAATTTGTTGTTAAAATTTGTTCAAATTAACTGTGCCACCACTGGTACTTCAGAAACTATTGGATTTAGAGAAAAATTTAAATGGGGGACTTCACCTACTTTTTTAAGACATTTAAAAATATGGATTCCATTTTCTTCTACATGGCCGCCATTTTCCAATATGGCGGACAACTTTGATTTTTCTTATGGGACACCCTGTATTTTATGGCATATTTGGATTCTACGCTTAATTTTAAGAACTTTTTACTCTTTGCCTTTTTTTCTAAACCCAATGGTTAAGGAGATATAAGCAGTTAGAGTTTGATTTTTCCCCATCAACCTCAACTAAGTTTTAGCTGTCCGTCATAATGAGCCTATAGACTAATGCGGTGATCTACGAAAGACAGAGAGGTACCGCGGAAATAGCCACGTAGGGTAGAGATGAGGCTAGCCAGAGGAAATATTAATAGATTTTTTTTCTATGAACCTTAACTAGAGGTGACCGTTCGTGATGGAACGGGAGTGCTTGCAGCTGGAATTGAACTTGCGACGTTTGATATACTGGAATGGGATCTTTTCCGTTATACGTATACTACCATTCCAAATTCAAGCTTGATTTTTGACCGAGCACCATAAACTAGGTCAAATAATTGTTATTAATCGTTTTGAAGTGGAAATTCGTTCTAAGAATATTTTACCTGCGGTTTCGTTATCTTATCTACCGTTATCTCTGTCTAGACGCGATAAGTTAGAGTCTGGTCGTCTAGCGGTCCCACTTCCAGTTGGTTAGGTTAGGTTAGATTGAGTTAGGTTAGGTTAGGTTGGGCTAGGTAGGTTAGGTTAGTTTAGCCTAACCTTACTTACCAAAATCAAGCTTGAATTGATTTTTGACCGAGCACCATAAACAAGATCAAATAATTGTTATTGATCGTTTTAAAGTGGAAATTCCTTGTAAGAATATTTTAACTGCGGTTTCGTTATGTCATCAACCTAAATAGTTAACCTAACTTACAAAAATCAAGCTTGAAAAACAAACTCGAAACAGTGGTATACGAATAACGGAAAAGATACCTGGAATGGACCAGCGACTTTCCTCTGAGCTAATACACGGGTTTTACTGACAAATTATAATAATTATTAGAGGTAGATGTTTTTAGAGAGAGGTATTTATTATTGGAGTTATAGCAGCCGAGTATCACATTTAGCTCCCTCAATGCCGCTATTAACTTGATTATAACCACACCCTTGTATTAGATGAGAGGAAGGAATATAAAATGAACAAAAATAGTTTTTTGTTCATGTCATGAGTCACATTTTTTGTCTGATATATTATGTCACCGCGATCATTGTCAGTTTTTTTATATTCTATTAGGACTATATTATTAATAAACAATTATTTGATATATGTATGGGAAGTATAATTATGTTTAAAGTTTTTATAAAATCTAACAGCACGGCTGTGCTATTGCCAACCTATATAAAATAAAACAGTTTTCAGCAATATAATATATCAATATAATATATTTACAGCATATAGAAATGTAACTATATTTTTGTTTGTATTTTACTGGTGACGTGAGAATTCTTGGGTGGGGCAATGATAATTTTTCGTAGAGGATAAGAATACATTATCATTTTCAGAACTTTCCCTAACAATTATTAGATGATGCACTCAAATCTCAGTACTTCTGTGATTAAAACCTATCCCCTGTTTTCGAATATGAAAAATATAACGAGAGGGTTACAATTTAGTTTTCTTCCACCGTACCTAATGATCCAAATCATTAATATCGGCAATCGTACAAATAAAATGAACTGTAACAACAATCACAACACAGTAATAAAATTCATTTTTCACCCCAATGAAATAACCTGTCTAAAATGATAAAATTAAAATGTATTCATTGAAAAAAATCTAGTGAACAGTGGATTAGGTTTGATGACTATCGCATAAGGGAAACCAAGTGTGATGACAAATTTATGTGCTGTAGAGGTAGTTTGAGAGGAAACATGAAGCAAAATCCTGGGTTTTTTTAATATTTCAGACCGAGGAACTGAAGTACCGAGCCTCTCCTCTTCAACAGCAGTAACTGGACAAGTTTTAATAAACATGCTAGGCCAAGCGCCTCTTATATAATGAGCGAAACATCATATATTTATTTTAAACAAGTTTAAGGGTAATCAACTCAATCTTTAATTTAATTAAACGCAAATTTTAAAACATAGCATCCTCATTCTACCATGTACTTAACGAAAATATTTTTCGGGTTCGGTCTTTTTTACTTTAAGGTCTCATAAATTCATTAAATTAATTTTATTAAATTTAAGACAAAACTCAACAAAAAAATATTAAAAATGTTACTACGTATCAAATTTAATTTGGTTCAGTCTTGTAAAATCCTTAATATAATGCTACATTAAAAAAAAGAACGTTGTAGAAATGAGGTTTTTTGTATTTTTTCAATAAACCACAAGTATCGTAATTCTATCTACGTAAGCCTCAAGACTGTCGTAGGCATTATTCACTGTCTCCCCCCCCGCGCATTTCCGCTGTTTTTCCATCGTAATGCGCTCCTCGTGGCGTTGTGTCTCATTATCTCTTCCTCTCCCGTATTCTTTTTCTTCAACTGACGATTTGTCATTTTTACCCTTTCTTTTATGAATGACCCGAGTGAGAAATATATTGAGTTCTGTCTCGAGTTTTTTAGCTTTAATATTTGCCGCGTTATGGCATATGATTTTTACCATGTTGTAACTGATTTCAGCCTTGATTCGTCGTCTAAATTACCACTGTTTATAATAATTTGTTTGAAATTAAATATCCAAAGTCAGCCAAACACCATCCAAATGGCAGCTAAAAATAGCTTGAAATTATGAGTAAATACGCCACCTTTAACATTGAAAATAGTATTCATATCGAAAACGGCGGATCCATAATCCAAAAATGTGTAGTCTGCTAAAATAAGATAACAGATTATGTTTTAAGGGGGATTGGAATTGGTATGTGAGGGAATGTCAAAAGGAAGCCCCTATTTACCTTGTAAATAGGGGCTTTTAATACCTTGTAAATTAAAAGCTTTCAGTGAATAGGTATTTCATGACAAACCTAAAACGACACCGTTCCGGATGGGATTACTTGTTAAGACGCAGTTTGTAATTTACTCTACCACTGATTCTATTACAAAGACTTTCAAAACGTGTAATTCAACCAATGCTTACGATTATGACTTTCTTCCGACTCCTTGCAAGCCGACACACCAAAGGGATGTAAAACCAACGAAAAAGTAGATTTTATGATAACCCTCTAAATACAAAGTGGCACTACCTAATCTATTTCATGGTTGAACGATTTAAAGCTGTTTCGGGACTTTTTACACATTGTATAGCTGTAAATTAAATATGAGCTATTTACATTATATTTATTTTCTTATCTAATTGAGCTGGTTTGATCATATTATATGAAATAAATATGTATCATTAAAAATTACTTTCAGAATGTAATCCATATATTATTGGAAAACTAATTTCAAAAACATTGGGACTAAGTTCTTAAGCATATCAAATCATAAGGGAATGTTTACTGTAGATTATTTTCCTGCTACCTCCAAAAGTACCAAACTTATTTTCAACTATAGGTATATTTTCTTAGTTTGAATATTGCGAAAGTTATTACATCACAATGAGAAAGGTTGAGTAGAGAGGGTTTCTAGCTTGAAAAGAGACATGCTACTTAGCTGATTGAAAAACATTGCTTTGTGGAATCTCTACAAAGGAATTCGTATGTAACAGTAAAAGAAACCGGTAAAGGTGAGTTTTTAAGTCTACTAAACGTAGAGGAAGAATATCACACGTTGTGTGTTAAAGGTAGTCCTAATCACGCCAAAGGCGTGCCACGCACTTTATGTTTACAAAAAATATTAAAATTAAAAATATCCTCTTTACACACTGATTCGTTGTAGAATTTTAGTTCATTGCAAAATGACTCAACATTATATTAGGGTAAACGTAATACTTACTGTACAACGTGACTTTACTACCAGCCATTGAAATAAAGAAAACAAACTACAACGTAAGAATTTGGTTCTGAACTAAATAAAAATAAATTACTGTACGTATTTACATTCTGGATTTGCATAACTAACTAGAAGATGCCTCCAAACTATTCACGGATTATATAAAAAAAATAATGCGACCTACTAATGTGTACTAATTTGTTGTAATTGTTTTCGAGACAAATAAAAGTCGAAAGGTTTACTTAAGAATCAAACGAGCTGACATAAACACATGAGGGAATTCTCGAGGGCCACAGTAAACAGCACAGCGAAAGGTTAGGCAGACAGTTGGATCGACACTGTCGAAGCTGCAGTGACGGGCTGAGAGAGCTTTTCGACGAAATTGTTTTGTACATCTTACTCTTCAATTTACTTATATAAGTAAATAGTGATTGTTTTACTTAGCCGACATTTCATTTAATAATATTTTCCATGGAAACCTTTTTCTGTTTTAATGTAATTTTGAAACCCCATCGGTCTTTTGTTTGCGTTAACTGAGATCGAATTAAAATAAATATATGTTTTGTGTGAAAATTTAATAAACCTGTTATTTTTCTAATATTACCTTTATCATTTAACAGGCTTTGTAAGTTATTGTTAACTGAAATTTGAAAGTTATGAAATTTACACTCGTTAAATAGGGAAGTATTTTAATTAATTAATGAGTGATGACAGTCTTAATTCAACATTTGATGCAGGGCAACACTTAAAATTGATAATTCCAAGATTAATTTTGCTCTCTGTAATCTTTTTTCTTTGGCTGCCATCGCATGTTGGGCTATTGATTAACAGTCCGGTCTAAGGTACATATCAGCCTTAGCTTTTTTTCATTTTTCTCTTCTTTCCCCCGTACTTATTGTACATTGGGGTTTGCTGGGCTTTTTCTTTCTATTTTTCTCTCTTTCTTATGACTCTCTCTTTCTCCAGTCTTATTTCTGATCTTATCCTAAGTTTTTCCATACTTTCCTTCTCATTTCGGGCTTAGCCAGTAACAAAACTAAAAGATCGCGCCACAATCATTTAACACTTATCGACATTCATACTTGTCTTAAAATATCTACATGGGTAGATCGCTATTTCGAGTAAAGTATAATATCATTTATTATATATTCTACGAAAAATATTTTTCGTGGAATATATAATCAATGATAATATATATATATGTATATAATGTACTTTATAAACACTATTGCTGAACAAAGTTTTTACAAAAAGCAGGGTGGTAAATTTGCAGTTGTTTAAAGCAGATGATTGCATTAAATGGTTTAAAGCGTATATTAAAAGACAATTTAAAATGCCGAGATGATACACTAAATCACTTTAAATTTCAAAAAGAGAGGTTTACAAATATCCAAATTGAGTGTCAAATGAGATTGTTAAACAAAAATATTATGTGATTAAAAAAAACTAACGATTTTAAAATTCCAAATTATCAAAACAAAACTTGGATTTAACGTTTGTCTTTAAAATAATAAAGCGCCATACAGGTTGAGCAATGCAAAATAAATATACCAGGGTAAGATAAAAATTACATAAAATAAAATTTGTATCTTATTTTAATATTAAAGTGTGTGAAACTTTCAGAACTTTGAGACGGTGAACAATAAAAGATTGCACCTGGGGCTCCATGCATATGAATATCCAGCTCACGACATTCCTCAACAGGGATAGCGAGTCCATGGAATATAAAACAGGATCCGTGTGTCTTGCCTTTCCCAAACCTGGACATTCTACCAGATTTAGCAGGAATAGCATGAATATGACTTTTGATCGTATTTAAAACTAATTGGTTTTCAGGTTTATTGTGAAAATTGATGTTAAATTGTTCCTAGATCAGGTGTTCTCGAGATATCTGTTAGAGATCGAAAGTGAATTTTTTGCTCCTAGCCTAGGAGACCTTAGTCTGTGTTTCTTTTTCTACCCTAGGGGCAAAACCTTCGCTTGTGTTAATACTTTCAGGTCCACGATATCAGATTTAAATTACGTGACTCCACATATTTGCTCATTAATTGATTTTAAAATGCGTTTAAAAGGCTTATTTGACCGGAATAAATCGTAAATAAATGTTTTGTTGTGTTGCTTGGTTGATAAATTATGTAATAGAATAGAGAGAATTAATCTATATAGCAACTAATGGATGCTTGTTAAGGATGAACATCTTTTTTTAAACTACGACTGTAATCATTGGTAAATAATTTTGTTTTTAATTTTTATATTTAGTAACCTTTTTAAAACCCAAACTCCTATCAAAAAACAAAGTGTCCTTTTTCTCTTATTTGGACTTAATTCTATGTATCATCAAAGATATTTTAAGTAAACAAATAAATGCATAATAATACACCATAATTATGTTGATGTGTACTTCAATCATGACCGAATCAAAATACTGTTTTAAATAAATTTAAGTTTTAAATTCCGAGATGTAAATTTATTAAAAGAGACAAGGTTAAACAATAATGTGATGGCAAACTTTGGAAGCGACTGGGGACAATATGGTCTAACTTGAGAGTTCAGCAAGTTAAAGGCTTTAAGTTTCACTTCTTGCTTCATTGCTGACAATCGTGATGTAAGATTGCTCTCAGCAATCTGTTTGCATGTGTTTTCTTTGAACACGTTTAACCTAGATGTAAAACGAGAGTCAGACGTTTTTGTTCTATTACTAGTCTACGGATATATTTTACTAGGTTGTCAACCTGACAATTATTTAGTTTAATTAATTAAATTCTCACAAGAAAACGTTTCGGTGGAATTTAAGTATTAGCAAACGCTTTTCTAGGTTCAATGTTAGACATTTATACAGTGTGTAAAAAAAGTCCGTCCCCCCCTCCTTAACTTTTTAGTTTGTTGATACAAACAATTAACCTTTGGGGAATGATACTAACTCAAAACAAATTATTTTACGACGTTACCAAAACTTTTGAGTGTTCCCCAAAAATGGAGGATTTTGGGGGCAACTCAAAATTTTCAAAAGCAAACCCCTTTCGAGTGACCCCTCATTTTAAAGAACTTTAAACAAATATGTGATTGGTGGAAGTTGAAGGTCACTAAGGTGTTTCTATCAAAATTGGCAGCTTGTCAAAGTTTTAGGAGTTGATTCAAAACTTTGACAACCTGTCAATTTTAATAGAAACACGTTACCGACCTCCAAACTCCACCAATTGCATATTTTTAAAGCTCTTTAACATGAGGGATCACTCGAAAGGGGTTTGCATTTGAAAATTTTGAGTTGGCCCCGAAATCCCCCATTATGGGGGACAATCAAAATTTTAAAAATCACCAAAAGATAATACTTTTTCATTTACTAACATTTTTCCCAAGCTCGTTTCATTTTTACGTCACCAAAGGTTAATTAAAACTCCCTTGAAACTTGGCGTCTAGGACGTTTGGAGTTGGGTTGTGGTACAACACAACCTTTTGTGTTGTATCCAAAACTTTGACAAGCTGTCGATAGAAACACGTTAGAGACCTCCAATTTTAACCAATCATCTACTTTTTAAAAGCTCTTTAAAATGAGGGGTCACTCAAAAGGGGTTTTGAGGGACACTCATTTTTGGGGGACACTCAAAATTTTTGATAACGTCAAAAAATAATTTGGGTTGAGTTAGTATCATTCCCCAAAGGTTAATTGTTCGTCATAACAAACAAAACAATTAAGGAGGGGGGACGGACATTTTTACACACTGTATGCCTTTAACTGATAAGATTTCTTTAGGTATTTCTGAAGGCTGGATAATCCAACTTATGGATGTTAGTGTAGGAGCAGAAGGTGAATTATACTCAATATTGTAAACTGCAATCATAATTAGTGAAACACTTTTGTATCGTTCCTCGAAGGTTACAACTATATGTTCAACGGAAATGTATTCCTCTGAGCAGCGCTGCTGGCGCCATGGACAGAGGCCATGTACTATGTGTGGTCCCCATCACATAGTGCGAATGGGGACCAGAGTTAAGCAGGTAATGATGGAAAGTTTGAGTGATGGTTGAAACAAACCAAAATAGCTGTCATTATCGTAAAAATGATGTGTTTGACGAATCCCAATTATTTCTACGTATAAATAAAATATGTAAAAATGCATAGTTTTCATTTCATTTTTTTTATTTCAGTTTTACAAAGTGCGTTAGAAACTTAGATACACTTAGGTTTTATGTTCCCCGCAATTATATAATGATATTTTAACCACATCCTATCCGATGTGTCTCTTAGTAGCACTATTCAATAAGTCTGTCGTGAACTACCTGAAGCTATTTTCGCTCTCTAGGAGCATTGCGCTGGCAGTCCTCTGGCAGCCTGTTAAAAGTGTAGTCAATGATTATAATAAAAAACACGTTCAAACATTTATTCAAAACGCTTATAATTGTGTGGAGGTTAATTTTAAAATAATATAATTCCTAGCAGATTAACAGCTTAAACCAGCTTAAGTAAAATAAGTTGTTTATAACAGAGGCCTTAACCCGCGATGACTGACTTACCTGTCTAAAAGACCAGGTTAGCAGTTTTTTCGATAAAAATTATACTTTTTGGGTGTCAGCAGGGCTGGCCGTCACTATACCTCTCGTACGACTTTCTAGGAACATCATGACTCACTTCCCGTTATTCTCTAACCCTTACAGTCAGTTCAATGAAAGTTTGTTTAGAGGTATGGTGTTTTTGACCGTGTGTCACGTAAGGCTTCATGTTACATATAAATATTTTCGTGCACATATTTCTTACATAAAACATTCAAAACACTAATTTAAAATACTTTTGTTTTTGTCAGTATAAACACATTGTTTACAACACACGGACGTTTTTAAGGCAATAACAACAATTATTGAAATACCTACTGCAAGTCAAAATATATTTTTTTTAATATTATATAAATATTTTGTATTAACAAATATTCTAAATAAAGTAGTCACAAAAGTAATGTAAAAGACTTCAGAGGAGTTTTTGTGCCAATAAACTCATAATTTTTCAATATACTAACTTTTATATATAACCTCGTCTAAAAGACCGTGAGTCAGTCATCGCGTTTTCAAATCTCAGTAAAACTAGTATAAACAATCTTAGGGTTATTTGTTCTGTATTTTCGTTTTATAATCTATATATACGTTGTAGTTTTCGATTTTCTTTTACAAAAGGAAGCCGAAGTGTAGAGAGTGTTGCTGGGAAATGTCCATTTCCAAGGCCTCAGAGCAACATTCCTCAATCATCGTATCAGAGGTTTTACGCCACAGTTCTGCCACCATTTTCTACAATGATCTCCTCGTGGCTTCTCTGCCATTGAGTCTCTACTCTATACATAAATTTATGACTTAAAAAAACTTGATTAATAATTACTTTCATGAAAGATAATTATATTTTACTGTGCAAAAGGATTGTATTAGCTCTTGAAACATTTCCGTAAACTCATACTTATTCCTAGGGAAAAACATCACGTAGCACTAGTTGACCTTAAGGAACCAACGTAAGAGAAGACTTTCAATAATTGAAAATATTATTTCCAGGTTATAGTAAAATACTACGTTTATCACTATCAAAAAAACTTTATTTTTGTTGCTTATTAGTATTTACAATCCAGGTGAAGCCGAGACACAGTTTTCGTTGGTGTCTACGTTGTGTTGGCTCAGTATTGCACGTTAAAACGAAATCTCTTTTACTACTTATTGTGAAAACAACTATTTTGAAATTAAGTTTTGTTATCTATGTATAGAAAAAAAATTCTTCACTCAGAGTAATATTACTCGTATGTCTACAAAACATATACAATCCTTTAAGCTACACCATTGACATTTTGAATTTATTACATTGAACGAAAATAATAATAATTCTCTTGGAATACTTTACACAAAGTTTATTATTTTCTCATAACACTTGCAATAAATTAGTGTAAAGCTCATTCCCTTTTGGTTTAACTTTCCAAAAGTAAAAAACTATTTTTAGGTACTCATAAATTGAATTGCTGCGAGCAATATTAGTATTAATATTTAATATTACATTTGTATTAGTTTTCTTTTGATAATTGATCATTTTAGGCGGGTCCAGCTTACGACTAAGATTTTTTTCTAATAGTTCAACCTTTAGCAAGAATTTGATGGATCGCAATACGTAATAATTATATGTTTATACAAATTTTTAATTGTATTTCAAATGCCCTATTGGTTTCCCAACTACATATATTTTTTTATCCCCAATAGATTAATCACGGATCCTTTTAAAGATTAAAGAGACTAATGCGCTCAAAGCGAGCTCCAATTACCGACAGATTCACATTATTTAAAAAGTAAAAATGAAACAGAAAAAACAAACCTCCAGTATTTGAACATTGAAATACGGGTGATTAATAAGTTTAAATTTGTCTGGTGTCGTCAGCTAGAATATCGAATTGAACAAAGAATATTTTTTTTGTAAACTGAGATTATGTTGCGTAATGAAAACCCGCTTTCCCCTGAATTAAAGGTAATTCTAGACCTTAACCGCTAAAGGGGCTTATTCTATACAGCTTACAAATTAAACCTGATACTAAGCTCTAAAAATTGTGAAATTGGAAACTTCAAAATCTGTTGTATAATCGGGAAACTAAACTTAAAATATATTTTTAAATCGTGACTTAATAGACGTGTAAATTAAATCGGAAGTTGTTAAGCAGAATCGTACATACATACTTACTTTATTGTAAGTATGTATAACATACTTACAAAGAAAGGTTTAGGGAAATAAACTCCTCTGTGAATGAAACTATTAATAACAATTATAACTTACATAAAATAATATTAACTCAATAGTACCAAAAGAATGTCTATTCTTATGGGAAAAATATTTTTTTGTCAAAGGACTTTTATATTTTGAATAATATGGTTTTTTTGCAACAGAAAATCGATTGAAGTGAGCTAAAGGACAAGGAAAATAGCTGTTTTCGTCCTGTACAGCTCGGTGTCCTGGTAAAGAGAATAAAACGACAAAAAAAAAATAACTACACGTAAACAAAAGCTACAACAACTTTAAACTTTAAAACGATTAATAATTTATTTGTTCAAAGCTGAGTAACAATAAAGAGAAAAAACAGAAAAAAAACAATACTATAACTGAGTAGCAGACAGTTTATTACACTACATAAACACAACACATTAAATTAACAACACATTGTGTGTTGAATGTTTTTGTTTTTGACATAAAGTAAGTTTGTACCAACAAACAAACCTGGCCAAAAAAAAATAAAAATTAATATTACACTTTTTCGCAAATACAATATTATTTAAATTATTTTTCTTCCACTTTACAGTGTCCTTAAGAATAAATTATACAGATTATCGTTTGTAAAATAGCTTATGATCTTTTTTTATTTACTTGGAGGAAGAATATTTAATATAAGGCGGGCGAAGATACAGAGAAGAAGCGGCGTTGTAGCGCTGAGGAGAGGCTGGTTTACGACGACAGCCGCCGTTTGCTGGGACTCGTTAGTCTTCCAAATCTTAGTTTCTAAGCGTCTGAAACCGCCTTGCTCTGCTCAGCTTTTTTTTAAAGTATTAATTTATAAATACCTTCGCTTTATATCGTTTCACAGTACTGTCTGTGTTTTGTGTAGCTTTACAGAGCCAAAAACGAAGTATAATCTCATGGCTTATGTTTTTAAATTAAACACAGTTGTTCTTTTTTTAATTTTAATTAATTTTTACAACAGGTTGTTTTGTTTACTTTTGACTTTAACTTTTGGCGGAAGATTCTATAAGCTAATAACACATCTTAGATTTTTAATAATATGGTTTAACAAATATTTAACAAATATTCTAAAATGTTAAGTATTTTAAGTATTCTCCTCTATCGTTCCAAATATTCTGACGACTACAATTCTTGCAGTGCCCCATAAAATCGTGCATCGTTAAAAAAATAATTAGTAAAAACCAACAAGGGTGACTTCGTGTTCTTTTTGTAGTTAATTTTTTCCGAATAATTGCTTTCTGAAACATAATTTAAACGCCATTTGAAGTAAAATAATCATTGGCAAATCAAGAACAAAATTGTACATTTACAACAAAGTTTAAAAGTTCACTAGCGCATCAAATAGAAAATTAAGGAAAACTTCACTGAATGAGAGTCTCTCATTGGGCCTGATGATGACTGGTGTGACAATTCGAAATCGATCGCCTTTTTCCAAAATTTTTGTATATTAACCATCTTTTATGTAACTACAGTATAAGTACAAATACATTTTTAAGCGCTGTAAGACGTTTTTTTATTTAAAACCTCCAGCGAACAAATATTTAACAAATATTTATTTAAAACAGCGAACAAATATTTATTTAAAACATCCAGTGAATACAACGACACGTATCATGCTAACCAAGAGATTATTTAGAAAACTCCAGTTCAATGTTTATTGTAGAAGACAAACAAAACTTCAATTACGAGCTAATCTCTAATTTTAAATAAAACCTTAACTTAAACATGTGACTACATAAAACATTAAGATGTAAACATTTTTTATCATATATTTTTTCCAATAATTTAGGGCTCTCGCTAAGGAGGAGCCCTAAAAATAATTTGAGAATCTTCAATCCTTGAATTACATATCTTGTATATTATTGACACTATTATCATCAAACGGTAGTCTAGTAAAATATGAATAACTTAAGAGTGCTTTTATTGGAAGAGAAATATGTACCAAGAAATCCCAAAAACTAGGTGGAAACAATATGGTGTCACAAGTCCGAAGAGTCAAAGTTGAGATCTGTGAGTTCCACTTCATTCTGGGGGCTGAAAACAAGCGTTAAATCACATTTGCATCTTGAAAATTGTTTGCCAGTTCCTAACGTAATTTTCTTCATAGTTGTATGTAAACCTCGGTCTTTATTTTAAAGCTGATGAACAAAAAATAATCTGAGATTTTCTAGTATTTTCGATTGAAATATTCATGAAATATTAAAAATATTTATATTATAAAAAAATCATGTTTGAAAATGGTTTATCGCCTGAAATTGTAATATCAGAACCAAAATACTGAATGTGAATTTGAAATTGTTTATTGAAAACAAAGTCTATAAAGAAACTCAATCATTTGTTTAAAAATTGGAATTGAAATAGGACTCAAAACTATCCAATAATATTGTTTTCTGGTTTTGATTTCACTAGTTGTTAGCTATTGTTAATTTTTATTTCACTTAATGAATCACAAAAACGTGGAGTTAATTACTGAATTTGATACTCTGATCAACAACGCACCATCGATCGCGTCGTGCTTCCTTTTTTCTCAAACAAAAACAGCATTTAAGTCACGACTAACAATACACAGTTTAATATTATTTTTACATTTTATCCCGTTTTGGTGATTTGTTCTTTTAGCGATGTTGATCATTCTCATCCTGCAAAGAGTTTTAAAGATATTCTATTACAGATCAAAAATACTGATACTTTAAAAAGAAAAACCAGAGTATTCTAACGACATTACAGAGACTCATGAACGATCGGGAATAAAAGACTGATAGCCATAGTCATTATTTATTTAAAATTCATTGTTAAGTATTATCAGTTTATAGTGATGGCAAATGTTCATAAAACTATAAATCAAATAATCTTAGCTAGAGCAAACCAGAATGATCATCAACTCACAACAAATAATTTTATTTTTAATTGCCGTTGTTTTTAAATTGTTGTTTTTTATCAACATTTTAACTACAATTTGAAGCAATAGCGCAAACCAGAGGTGCGTATGCACGAGGTATAAGAGGAATATTGATAAAAGTGTTTTCTTGTTAGGAGGTTAAACAAACCAACCTTTAGTTTATTCGGTCGTTTACGCTTCGGCACAAACAATATTTAAATGCAGATCAGTCCATGTAAACATAACTGATGTAAACATTACGATTCAATGAAAATAAACTGTATGCTGAATAGTTATTAAACTAATAGTGTATGCAATGTATGAAAGGGATAATGTTAATCGATTTCAGCAGTACTCAGTCTATTACAATAGTATTCTTATTTATATTGAGCTATTCAAGCAGATAATTTATTTAATATAAATTGTTGTATTTACAAATTTTGATAAGGAAAACAAGATGGCATTTCCAAACTCATTGTTAGGCAGTGAAATGTTTAATTTGGATACCATATTCCTCCCTCACTTATTCTAATCGAAGAATAATATATTATCTGTTTCTCAGAAGCTTGATGATCTTCTAATTTAGTAGGATCAGTATCTTTTCTGTCAGAAATGCAGTTTCTTGAAACTAAGATAAACTAGAATTATTTGGACTTTTGACGTGACTTATGAAGATGGATCTAAGATCTAGATTGCCTTGTTAATTTTATGATTTACCAATTTCCACTGATCATTTCGATGTATTTTTAACAAGCCATATAATTATAGTAAGTATAATTATTATAATAAATAACTAATTAGATATGACTTGTATTTTATATGATTATAAACTTAAGATATAAAAAATATTTTTGTATTCATTTTGCATATGGAATGAGGTAATTTATAATTTTGATACTATAAATAGTCATAACAAACAAAAAAATCAGTTATGTTAAAACATGTTACGTCATGTAAAGAAAACAAACTCAAAGATTTACAACATAATTACGATTTTAAATGTTATCAATGTTTACAGGAAAATATACTTTACTAACTTCGTAATGTTCGAAATATAAACTAATACATTAATTTATATTTATATCAGGTATACTGTGTTAGGTTAATATGCCAGTATATAAATGTCTTAGTTCTAATAGAATTACTTTACTGAAGTGAATATTAAGAAATATTATCTAACTATTCCATCAGTGAATTAATGTTCCATAAGAAGCCTTGAGCGAACATTAGTATGTCGTGGTAAGAAGTTGGAGGTTCTGAAATTTTACGATGACAGCCACAGTTTGCTCAGAGTCGTTATTCTTCTCTATCTTCTAAGTATTCTAAAATAAGTATTTTAAGTATTCTCCTCTATCTTTCTATACATTCTGACGACTTCAATTCCTGCAGTGCCCCATAAAATCGTGCATCGTTAAAAAAATAATTAGTGAAAACCAACAAGGGTGACTTCATGTTCTTTTTGTAGTTAATTTTTTTCTGATTAAATCTTTTCTGAAACATAATTTAAACGCCGTTTGAAGTAAAATAATCATGGGAAAATCAAGAACAAAATTGTACTTTTATAACAAGCTTAATTTTTTTTTAAAGTTAATACCAATTGATTAAAGAATTAAACATAGCTAGTAAAAATTAAAAAAAAAATTAAAAAATGAAGATAATAGCTTAGTGCTCAGTGATGATGTTTACGTGTAATAGAAAATTATTTTCGTTTTTCACTTTGACACGCACAAGTTTTCATATCGGATCATTAAATTAATCGTATATTACAGATTGTTTTATTATATCAAAAGGTAACACTGACTACTTACAAACGTTTTATGCCCAAACGCATTAATTTCTTTAATGGAATTAGCTACTCACTTTGAAGCAATTATGTTTTGGGCATTTTACAGACTCAAATTATCATGGACGAACTGAAATCCCAACAAATATTTTGGATTGCGAAAATTGCTGATGGAACCTGATGTAGGGCCTGAGTATTATTAAGAGACTGTATGTATTGATTGTATTTATATGATTTTATTTCGAAAACGCATAAATAAAACTAGGGGAACATTTAGGGATTGGGTAAAAATATGAAATGGCTGCGCTTTTGGAGGCATGCTATCAGATAGTGAGGACGTCAAAGAACAGTCATATAATATATATATTTTTATATGTGCTAAATGATACTGAAATTTTTACAAGAATACCAAGGATACATGAATTTACCTAATTAGCAAATATAATCATGTATAACATATTATAAGAGAACCGCATTGTAAGGCAAATAAATGCGGACTGTCAGCACTGGAGCAGTGTTGGCTACTGATGTAACGGTAAAAATATTGGGAACAAATTAAAACATATATGAATGTATTATTATTTTACTTCACTAAACATAACTAAAGAATGTCTCCTGAAGGGACAATAAATGGTGAAAATAAGTTAATCTCGTCAAATGTAAATTTTCCTTCTCACAATTTAGTAGATTGCCGTATTTTGAACAAAGCGGGCTCCTTGCTGCGTGGCGCTGGGCGGAAAACAGTCTCAAGCCGCGGGGGCTCAAAATAACTTCCTTCCATCATCGCATCGCAGTTTTTACGCCCAGTCTGTGTCGCCCCCTTCTATCACATCCTATTAAGTGTTTTTCATTCCTCCTTCCGTAATGCCTGCCTCGTGGACCCTCTTTGTGTAGTCATTTTATTTACTTAATTTAAAAACCCTACTATATGATTGAGTCGCCTCTATACAGTCGCAGTTTACCTAAAAGATAAGAATATGTATGAAACGTAGCAGGGACAAGTTTTCACAAACTTAGAATTAGCTTAATTTACGAACTAGTTAACATTAAATTGATAAGGACTAGATAACTAATTGAAATCATAACGTGCATGACCTTAGTACAAACTTTCTTTTGTTCCAGTAAAGTTTTTGTAACCAAGTTAATATTGTGTTTATAACACAAGTGCAGTGTTGTATTTTAAAAGTAAATCCATGCATCCAGGAAAAGAATTACGTTCTCATTAAAATTTAAAAAAAACTGTAGCTTTCCTATAGTTGTAGCTTTAACTGTAACAATGATGCTGGGTCATTGTGGATTTGTTGTAATTGAGTCGTAATTAAAATTATTTTATGTACTGATTGAAAAAACCCAAAGAGATAGATTGTTTTAGATTAAAATCAGATCTTGATACTTCCAACTTTCGTTCAAGAAAGCATCCGTTATACTTGGAGAAATTATATATTTGGAAGAAGCTCAAATCCATTTTGTAGGAGCTAAGTGGCTGGAAAAATACGATAGTCAACTAGCAGTTTCTGTCGCAGTAAAGTAGCCCGTTGACCAGCGCGACTTCGGCCTTGCTCTTCCATGTAACGCTGCAAAATATTTCAAAATGTTCAAGAAATAATAAAAAAATCTTCTGTAACTTCTTACCTGTTAAAACATTAAGACAGGTAAAAAGCTGACAGTAGGTAAAGCTGGCTTTGGTATGATTTATAATATCAAAGTATTTGGGGTCATGTTTAGTAACAATAATGATTCTTTCAAACATAATTTTTCCTCATGACTTTATTAGAGTGTTCCATGATAGAAGGCTATGCACGATAGCCCAATGAATCGTTTGGAATGGTATAAAATTTGATTAACCTTTATTTGTCAACGATTCTTTCTGGATTACGTGAGTCTTGGCTTCAATTGGACATTTTCTTACTAATGTAAACCTAAAATTCATCTGCAACTTGTGATGCTTTTAAAAAGTCACTTTCACTTAGTATACAAACTAAATATTACAAAAATTCAGCATTTTAAAACTCACATTCCGGCAGGCTGCACTCTGATGAACTTATAGGCTATTGAAAACACATAAGTTTATTGGGTTGATATCTTATTTTTCAAAACCTTTTTCAAAATTGCACACTAGTAATTTAGTAATATACTACCTTTTTTTACTAAAATGTTTTTAAAACATTACCAGCGACAACTTATTTTTCAAACCTGAGTGTACTAATAAAGAAGCGTGATAAAAAAGAATGTCATAGGCCTATAACCTGATTTAACAAAAGAAACAATTTATTTACTTTTGTTATATTTAATCGTTTAGTTTGTGATGAGAAACATATTTATTTCCTATAAAAAAAAATTTTAGAATTTTTTGATTTGCAATTCTTCTGCCATTAAATAGACTACATCACGTTACAATTTCAATACCCATTACGTTAGACGGTCCATAACATTTAAATTAACCATATTCTTCTAATTACAACTAATTTTAATCAATCTCACTTACGCAACGAACACAATGAGACAAAAGGAAAACTACACGTAACCGTCAAATTAAATGACAAGTGAACGGTAGTTGTAACGTACAAGAGGGGTTTCTCGGTTTCTCGGTCTGTGTGCTATTGACAACGTGGATTGATTTTACCGCTTAGTTACCCTTTTCAATACCGCTTACCGTTGGAGCCTCTCCAGAATACCCCCTTCGTCAGATTTACAGACAAATTACACTCTCGTATTTTGATTGTGCAATTTTATCTTTATTTTTTTCACTGGATAGCTTTTATTTGGATCCTTGATTTTCACTGTAACAATAAATACCCCCGTTGCAGCAGACCTGTATACTCAGCTAATTTCAAATGTCAAAAAAATACTTCCATCCAATGTAGTGAGATGATGACGTGTTTTCGTAATCTCCATAAGAATAACATGGGGAATGAGTATAGCAGGTTTGCCGCCACAAAAATGGAAATTGCGGTGATTTTAGACTAAAATACATTAAATCTCATCTATATGAAGCCACAAACCAAGTTTTATTAAGATATGTTGAGAAATAAGCGAGACATAGAATTTTACTTATTCTCCATAAGGTTAACATTGGGACAACGTACTGTGTTTACCACTTTCAGTATCTCGGTAACCAATGGGCATAGAGCAATGGTTGAAGATATCAAATTGTTTGTTTTTTTGAGCTGAATTCAATGGTGCTAACCAAAATTGGATTATTTTTATTTTACTATGTGAAAACCCCAAAAACCCATTTTTGGGGGGGTTATCCCCCTTTACCCCCCCTTCCAGTGGTCCGATCAGGCTGGTTTTCGAACTCATCGGAATAATTACTACTTTACACCCCTGTGCCAAATTTCATTCCGATCGGACCATTTTTGCGAGCGCTATCGTGCTTACAGACACACACACACACACACACACACACACACACACACACACACACACACACACACACACACACACATATATATATATACAGATTTGAACGAATCGTGTTTTTTGCTTCTGGGGGCCCCAAAACGAAAAGTTAACATGGTCTCGGGCTTAGGTCTTACCATGAGACCTACGGTAATAGCTTCTTCCCTATAGGGGAAATTCGCTAAAAGTCGTTGAAATGTTATATTTTATTGGGTTGCATTAATTTTTATCATGAGAACGTGAAGGGGGGAATAACTACGTAAAAGAGTGTTGAGAAATGTATAACGAGTGTTTCTCATGATGAAGGAGCCAAATAATTTTAGAATGATGGCGAACCCACAATATTAAAATACACTAAACTTCATGCTGGAAATAACTGTGTAAGGGAAAAATATTATGATAAGGTTGAATGATTCATCCTCATCATAATATTTTTCCGTAACACAGTTATTTACCACAGTTACCAAAGTTACCACAAAAAATATAAATATATAAAATATATAAATATATATTTTAAATAAAAAATATATATTTTGAGAAATATATAAATATATATTTTATCACAATAAAGCTTACGACATTGACAAGTATGATTTATTACTATCCTGAATTGTTTTGCTACATAGAAAGGTAAACAGACTAAAATTTATTAAAAAGAAGGCATCTTTAGAGGGAATTCCGTGCAGCAGGCAGTTTTAAGCAAACTTAATAAAGTGTAACCGGAAAAAGTTAAAAAAGAATATAAGAAAAGATGGAATGTTTAAATAAATTAACCTCGTATAGTTGTTGGCTAATTTAATAAAGGAGTTACAAAGAAAGTTTTAAAGAGAATCTTTAAGCATTTGACAGGTTATGTTGATTACTTCCTTATGCTAAGAGATGCTAGCTTATGCCAAATTGCCTCACAACCTATTTACTTCATATTCGTTTTTAATTAATCTTTTATTCGTTGTAATTTGCTATTAACTATGCAAAAATTGTTAACTTAATTAATAAAGCCAAGCGTGATATTTTTATGGTGTCGATTATATGAAAATTACTAAATAAATAATTTCACAAAGAAACAGCACTTCAATATAGCGTTCTAAATATAAAAAGGACAATTTTGCTTAAACAATGTAAAATATTGAAAGAGAAAGGAAACTTGAGTGACTGAGCAACAGAGTGACGTCACAACTGCGACATCAAACTGTGATATGAAGATTGAAGTGGTTTATACTGAGAGCCTCTTGATTCAAAGCGATTCTTTTAAATAAAAGAAATCTGTGTTTATTTCCAGGAAATAAGGCTCCGTTATAATACGATGAATTTTCTTCCACCGTGTCTTCTGGATTTTTACTAACAAAATTCTATTGGAATCCACATATGAAAAATAAATACTATCCAGTGAAGACAGTTGTAGAATTTGAAAATATATAAAATCCTGGATATTGAAAAGTTATTTCAAACGCATTGTGTGAACTGTTTCCACTAATACCATTGTAGTATATTTAACAAGGTATGATCATTCCTATAACATACACAGACAAAAAGAGCTTTTGTTACTCTCTGAAGAGTTTGTAGAAAAGCATTCTTTGAGTACTATGATTAAAGATCCGCAGTGCTTGGTTTATCTTTGGTCTATTTGTTTAAATTTGTAATTGTTTGTCTTTAAGATTGAACCTCAAAATTTGACATGGGAATTTGTCATTCTAAGTTCAGTAAAACCGACGTAAATCACATAATTTACTTAAATTTATCCTATTGTAATTTTTTAACTGGTCTTTTCACCTGAAGTTATACCTAAATTGAAGTATTCAACAAAAAACAAACAGAAAAACTGACTTGCCTGCTCAAGTACAGCCAAGTTTGAAAAGATAGTGGAAATGAATTGTGCTACAGTTAATAGATGGGACCGCCAACCCCATCGCGAACTCTGTAGTTTTTCTTCTTATCAAGATGTTGCGGAATGGGGATGTACTTTTATTGTACCAATGGCAGTAACCGATTTAAAATGAATTAGAGTGCATTTATATGTCGATTTGTTTGCTGAGTGCGGGATTAGATATTGAACCCTTTGCGATCTATCAAAGTTATTACGTCTGATGTAAGCATTTTCATCTAGACAAAGTGCATCTACAACCAATAACGTTTCTCTTTGTACATTAGGATCTATTACACATCCTTCAAAGATTTTTGTAGCCCACAAATATTTTATTGTTTGAAATTCATTGTTGGTGATGGTGAGTTTATATTTTTATTTAGATTTTGTGGTCATTTGCCATCACTGTTTAGTAAAAAACAAGTTTCACGACGTTTCGGGGTCTGGAGTCTGATCCCTCTTCAGGTGGAAAAAAAACCTAGGACATAACAAGATTAGTAACACACAGTTAGGATAGCCTGGACAAAAAAACATAGGTAAAACAGAGATTTGTAAATGCAGCCACAAAACACTATACACTGAAAAGAAATCAAGAATATGAAATAACACAGAAAAACACATGTCACAAGCAACAATAATAACCAGTCAAGATTATAGATGAAATAAATATTGTTTTTTACTCTTAACATATCATACAAACTATTACTTCAGTTTGATCACATTTAGCCTACATTAAGTGTCCAAACAATCCGCCATGGATATTTATACAAAGATGTGCCCTTTACATCAAATTCCTGAACACTGTTTGCAAAGTACCATTTTAAATTTCTTGTTATGTTTATTTTTAGCTGCTAAATATCCTGTGGGTTGTTTTCGTAGGCCTGACTATTTATGTTTCTCCAAAGAAAATAATTCAGTGGGGTCAAATGCGAGAATCTTCTGGGGAATAATCCTTTCACTTTTAAATCTAAACTGAAGTTGCGTTACAAAAAAAAAAACAATAAAAAATCCCTGAATAACACCGACTGCCGCAGGTCCTGTGTCACTGTATAACCTGACTGTCACAGGTCCGGAACGCCACGGCCGTGTTCATCATCAACCTCTCCGTCTCGGACCTGATGTCCTGCTGCTTCAACCTGCCCCTGGCAGCCTCCACGTTCTGGCAGCGCGCCTGGTGCCACGGCCAGGTCCTGTGTCAGCTGTTCCCGCTGCTGCGCTACGGCCTCCTCGCCGTCTCGCTGTTCACCGTCCTGGCCATCACCATCAACAGATACGTCATGATCGGCCACCCCACCCTCTACCCTAAGTAAGTACGGTTTTTGCTTGTGGTATTTTATTTTGAGGTGATTTGTTTTTGTATGATTTGTTGAGTTTTTGTTTGTGCTTTTAAAGGCAACTAAAATTATTGAATAAATGTTGAGGGATAGACAGTTAAGACCTTAAAGAAACAGCTATCATTTTTATATTTATCTGAGAAAATCATGACTGAAAATTTTTGAAGTACACGGTTTAGAGGTTTAAAATTTGGTCCTTAGGCCTGGATTTACACCCTGCCAATGCCCGATGGCTTTTTGAGGTGTTTTTATACCACGTCTCATTTGGCCTAGCCAAAAATAATGAGAAAACTGTCTCAGTTTGGGGAGCGAAGAGAAAGGAATAAGGATGAACAGTTTTGGTTTCATCGGGAAATTATAATGCTTTAAGGGAAAATATGTTAACGTCGAAGTTATAAAACAGGATATTGAAATCATTCTTCTAAAAGTACTTTCACAGATATCTTATTTAATCGGATGTTTGTTTCAATACATTATATCTTCCCCCTGAAAATAAGTGATTTTATATAAATTATTTCAGTCAGAAGGTGATATATAATAATTTTGTATAGCTATTTTGTATAACACATTCTAGTAAAACAAAATTTAATATGCGTGATCAGGAATGATTACCAAGACAATAGATTAAAGGTCCCTGAAGGATTTATCATGGGATAGTGTGCATGATAAACTGATATTCTCCAGCTTCGAAAGCATCTATTTCAAGATAGCAATTCAGAAGTTATGTAATCACAAAACGATATACCCGATAAAATTGTAAGGAATGAAGAGTTATATAGCTACGATAATATTTTCATCAAAGCAGTTTGGAGAGAATAAATGTTTGTTTGAACCTGCAGAGTAAGAAATGCTAGGCACGCCTCCAGGCAGTAAACAGCATTGAGCTTGAATAAATATTTAGGTGCAATACCACTTAGTTACGCATTTCAGTTGTGTGACCTTCCGAAAATACAGCTACTGGTTGGGAATCTATTAATCTTTTTTTTAATGACTTTATATGGATAAATATATGTTTAGCTTCTACATTTTTTATATATTTTTTTCAAAAATAAAAAAGTGAAAAAAGTTTGAATTTAAAAGATTTTTACATTTTAATTAAAATTCTAAATTGAATACTTTGTTTTTTTTTTTACTACAGATGCTCATCTACCTTAATATCAGGAATAGTTTACTAGATTATAAAAATATACATTCGAAAATGTTTATTATGTGTTTAGGGTTGGTTTCATAGCCTAAGAAAATCTCTAGAGGGGACTTAAAGTATAGTAAATACTTAAAAACACTGAGGCAAAGCTTAAACTTATGTCATTCATACGGTAAATGATTTTGCTCTTTGATAAATGATTTTTTTTAAATTTGGCACTAATATTAATTTGACCTAAAATATAAACTAACTCCCTCACCTGTATACCCAGACATTAATATTTAGTTATATTAGTGATTCTTTTAAGTTCGGTACATTACACCCCATACATTAAAACACCGACTACGAGTATTTTAAGTAGATTAAAGAGTTACGGATTTAAACTGTACATGGTTACACAAGGTAATAATTTTTGTGCTCAAATTATTTAACACTTCCATTTACATTATAAATGGGTTAAAGCTCCCACTGCTCGCATTTATTTCTCGCCATGCTTTATGGGGACATTAGAATCATGAATATTTACGACAATAGCAGTTTTACAGCGCTCTTAGTCCGAACGACCCTCAGACATTCAAACGCAATCTGGTATTGCCGCTGTTATACCAATAACTTATCGTGGTAATCGAATCCATACTGCCAATAACTTTGTAGTATTGGTTTCGTTTCAATTTATATTATTTGCCAGTAAACTGGAAGGAAGTGTTGTTTAATTCCGAATGTTATGAATATTGACTGACGGATATTGTGCAAGAATATTTTATAAACGAAATTAAAAAACAAATGAAATTTATGTAAATATTGATCCTCACGCAATTTTCTCATTCCTCAGGGCGTAAATTCAGACCAAACATTTTCAACATAATGGAATATTACGTTTTATTGAGCCTACACAGTTTCACAATGGGAAGGTTTTTAATAATTCATTGTTAAGTTGTTCTTATTGACTTTATTTGGAAAAGCTGAGTAAATATTTTAGCTTCCACAGCCTGCTCAGTTTACGTAAAAAAACGATAGAACAAATAATTTATTAACTTACTCCATTGGTGCATTCTAGATTTGGTAGGAGTTTTTATTGACTTGAATAACATATTGACAAATATTACTTACATTGAGCCTTGTAAGGAAAACTGAGTTTCTCTTTCGTTTGGTGAATTTAATTAAACTCCGAGATAACTCTATTAAACATTGCAGGGCTTTGTTGTTCATATACTCGTTTAGGAGCACCTATCATTTAATTATTATTTTTAGGATATATCAAATTTATACTTCGACTTTATCTATCTTTCTGACAGATGACTAACAAAATCCAATGGATAAATAATTTAGAGGGTATATAGTGAATATAGCTATTCTCAGATAAAATAAAAATAACCTGAACATATGAATGAGTTGTTTTGGTTAAAACATTTTTTCATTATAAATTGGGCACTTAAGGGGGGTAGGACGAAAATAAGATGCTTACCGGTATTGTGACCAGCTCCGATTGATTTAGTATGGCCAAATACCCTTATATAAGGCCTAGTAAAAAAAATCTTTAGATGAATAATACATTTTGCTCGTATTTTTGGTTTTAGAGTTAGTATAGCATTACTTAAAAAAAACAAACTGTAAAATAATTTTTTGTGTGTTGATGTTCAATTGAATGAAGCTAAACATATATATTCTTGACAAACACTTAATTAATTGTACTCCCCTGAAAGAAATTTCGAGTGATAATAAAACAAATGAGTTTTTGACAAGAAATTGACTTAGTAACTTCAATTCACAAAAACACATGATAATTTTTTAGGAACCTATCAAACTACACCGATGACAGCTAGTCGAGCAGCCAAGACTAAACAAATTAATACAAACTAAACTTCATAGCATTCCCTACCACTCCTGTAATAGTCCGTAGATTTATTGTAAAATTTTATGAATACCATCAGGTATTTAGGCAATATATCCAACCATTTTATTTAAACTTCAACACTATTTTTTCTGAAACACTTTATTCCTACAGTCTATTTATTTTTAAAAAATCTTCAAAAATTTCTAGGTTAGAAACGATCATGTTTATAAAACTTTCGGCATATCGACAACAACCAACTCTAGATCATGTGTTTTATTCAGTGTTGTCAAGTTAATTCACACTAAAAAATACTATCTGGCTATTAAATGCATATGGTTTTGTTAAAAGTCTGAAGTTCTTGAATTCAATTAGAGAAAGCAAATAAAAACCGAACAGTTTGGCCATCTTTTCTTCCTATGTATTTCTTATGAGATCTATTTTAGTCCCTTGGGAGGAGAAGTAGGTGTTTTTCCATGTGGGAGGAACAGTAAAATTCAAGTAACATGGAGTTATAAACTAGTTCTTAGTATTCTATTTCAGGGACTAAAATACGACTTAAGATATAAGATAGAGGAAAAGGTATTTTTCAATGAAGTGAACGGCTTACTGTCTGTACAGGCTGTACCGCAACCAGTACCTGGGGCTGATGGTGGCAGCCACGTGGCTGTGCGGGTTCGGCGCGCTGGTAGCCACGTGGCTGGGCCGCTGGGGCAGGTTCGGCCTGGACCCGGCCATCGGCTCGTGCTCCATCCTGCCCGACCAGCACGGCCACTCGCCCAAGGTGGGTGTATACCAATACCTACCACAACCAGCACCTGGGGCTGATGGTGGCAGCCACGTGGCTGTGCGGGTTCGGCGTGCTGGTAGCCACGTGGCTGCTCCATCCTACCCGACCAGCACGGCCACTCGCCCAAGGTGAGTGTATACCAATACCTACCACAACCAGCACCTGGGGCTGATGGTGGCAGCCACGTGGCTGTGCGGGTTCGGCGCACTGGTAGCCACGTGGCTGCTCCATCCTGCCCGACCAGCACGGCCACTCGCCCAAGGTGAGTGTATACCAATACCTACCTCAACCAGCACCTGGGGCTGATGGTGGCAGCCACGTGGCTGTGCGGGTTCGGCGCACTGGTAGCCACGTGGCTGCTCCATCCTGCCCGACCACCACGGCCACTCGCCCAAGGTGAGCGTGGCCAAATGATGGTCAACATATTAAAATGGGAAAAATGCTTAGACTTGTGAATACGGATCAAAATTATTTGATATGGTCGTTATTATTTTATTTTTGAAGTGCATCCATTTGATGGTTTTAAATGGAAAAACCTTGGTTATACTATGTCAAGAAAACATCCTGTCAGAATAAAGAAAAAATATTATATTCATTCAAATTACACAGTAGGACGGTGCTTAGGGTATATTTGGTTCAATAAAATTTGTTTGTCCATTTTTAAGTGTGATGACAATGTGCTATATGATTTGTAATTCTTGAAACGGTGTTTCAACACCTTGCATTATAGGATACAGATGAATAAATTTTATTTAGATCAAAACTAAACAACAATTTGCAAGAAATATAAAAAACTAATATACTTTATTTGAAAGTTTTTAATCATCTTATCATGAACATTATGAACTTTTTTCTTTTCAAATTTCTTTTCAAAATTGTAAGACATTCTGAACGGGGCAGTTCCTTAAACAAGTTTAAGGAAAAATCTATTTAAATTCCTATTGATACAAGTCGATGGCATGGGATATAAGGTTTTGTCGATGTCCGGTGTTATGACTATATGCATTAATATCTCTCATTACTAGCTAATATTTGTTATATCTTGTGTTTAAAAGACCATAATATAAGTGAAGATCTAAATAATGTAAAAACTTAATCATACGAAGAAGATGCATACAATCATCTCTAAAAATTATCATATTAGATTTTGATGTAATTTTCGTGTTGTCGGTAGGTGTTCCTGTTCCTGGTGGCGTTCGTGATCCCGTGCATCTCCATCGTGGTCTGCTACGCGCGGATCTTCTACATCGTGCGCAAGACGGCGATGAAGTCCCGGCTGACGGCGCGGAACAGCACGGCCACCGCGGCGACCGCCTCCACCGCCACCGGGGCGTCCAAGGCCTCCTACTTCTCCTCGGGCAGGGTGAGGCTGCTGAGGAAGGCCAACCACAACCACTCCTCCACCGAGGACTCCGCCGTGGGGTCGGTCAGCACGGGCCCTTCTTACTCAACTGATAAGTCCTCTTCCATCCTGGACAACGGGACGTCCTCCGAGTTGTCCGCGGACACCATCACGATCAAAATGGTCACCCTGCAGACCCCTCATAGTCTTCTGTCGCCCCATGTGTCCTCGCCGGTGCGGTTCGCGAAGATAGCGGCGGACCCGAGTTCTTCTTCGGGGGTTGAGGGAAACGCGTTCGACGAAGAAGACGAAGACTCTAGAAGCGCTACTCCGACCTCGGTGTGCAGCTCCATGCCCCACTCCCCCAGCACCTTCAGGAGCGTCAGACGCAAGAAGAGGAAGGAGCGGTTGCCGTCGGCGGTGCTGTCACACGTGGCTTCCGTCTTCCGGAAGGGCAGCCACATCAAGCACAACATCAGCCCCAGGAGGATCAGCTCCATGATTCCGGCCGTCCCGGGGAAAATGACCCCGAAAGACAAAAAACTTCTTAAAATGATCCTGGTGATCTTCGCCGCTTTCGTGACTTGTTACCTTCCGATCACGATATCGAAGACGTTCAGAGACTACTTCGACTACCGCGCGCTGAACATCGCCGGGTACATTTTGATCTATTTGACCACCTGCATCAACCCCATCATATACGTGGTGATGAGCTCGGAGTACCGGCAGGCGTACAAGAACCTGCTGATGTGCAGGAGCGGTGAGTCGCACAGCTCCGGGCAGGCGCAGGCCAACGCGCGGTCGGCGAGCCAGCGGGCATGACGGCGTCGTCACAATGGCCAACCGCCCCAGCCGGGCAAGACCTAGGCCATTGGAGACGACGAATCCGACATGTTCCGACTGTCCGATAGGGTGGGTCGAGAAAAGAAAGTTTTGGAATTCTGATTCGTAATAGGTCTCAAAATTTGGGTAATTTAAAAAATCTGAAAAAAACTGAAAAATCATGTATGAATGTCCGGTCGCGCAGTGACCTTAAAATTTAAAATGTAAAACTCAATAAGAGAATTAGTGAAAAATCGTAATTTGGTTTATGCTGGACACTGATAATCGTACAAAAGATTTGCCATGAAAATAAAAGAAGCTCTTTAAAACGGTTTGAAAAATGGTATAATTTGGGCAAATATGCTACAGAATTATTGATTTAATACGAGCCAAAAACTAGAAAAAATGCCTAAGAAAGGGATTTTTAGAAGGCCATAGATCGATAATACTGTTGCCTATTTGGACACATATCATTTATTTAATGTTTTAAAGAGCTCTTTTCATTTTACATGGAAAATCTTTTGTACGATTATCCATCCCCAGCATAAATCAAATTAAGATTTTTCACTCATTCTCTTATGGAGTCTTATGGGGAAGACTCTTGACGGAAGATCTTATATGATTTTTTTAAGTAAAATTTTTTCAGTTTAAAAACTGAAAAACATGCTATTATTCAACATTTGAGACCTATTACGATTCAAAATTCCAAAATTTTGTTTTTTCGACACACCCTACTGCCCGACTTAGACGTCAAGCTGACGAGGCGTTAGACTGTACAGACTGATTCCCTATTGGTTGCTGAGCTCAGTGGTGATGAATAGATTTGCATTAGCTTGGAAACCACGTTGAAATATAAACCCCTAAATACTCGAATATGGTTACCGATAAACATACTTTGACATCATGTTAAATGAAAGCCATAGTACTCCATAATGAAATGTTATTGCAATAATTGCAGTTTATAATACCAATAAAAGTTACTAAAGTAGTGATGAAAAAGTTCGGTTGCCTTTAGGTAAATATGTTTAGGCAGTTTTATATTTTCTAATCAGTAATAATCAAAAAGAAGTTTAAGGATCTTCTATCAAGTGATACGTTATAAAAAATTACGATGAATCAATTAGCTTCATAACTTAGCATGCTATGAAATAATTCTTTATCAAGGAATGTTATCCGATTTAACCATGCAGCTCCTAGGAACAAAGTCAACTGCCAACTATATTTAGATTAAATCTACAAAACGGTTAATTTAATACATTACAATACATTACTTTTGGCAATATAATGGATCAAAACTCACTGACAAGTGTTTTGCAACACATTTTCCTCAATGATCTTGAGTTTACGTCTGACAAAATGCACAATGGTATTACGTTGGCTAAGAAATGCTTACCTTAAATTAAATTGCCGAATTTAAACGTAACTAGCATATGTTTTTGGAGGACTTCTCAAAACTCTTTTTAATTTATTTTGTCATTATTTCTATTGGCTTTTTCACAAAACTACTTGTATATATGTTAGTTATCTTAGCATTCGTTATGTTAATGAACCTTAAATTTATTTGTACATGTTGGTGATTCATACTGTTCTCTATAAACTCAATTATTACAAAAAGGTTTGATCTCTGTAATTAGCCTATAATTAATTGTGATTAAAAGGTGCTCATGATAGTTTGTAAATATATTTATGTACAGTTTTATATCTTTGTGTGTTATACTTGGAAAATATCTGTCACTATATGATAGAGGTGATATATATTAATGCGCATAGCTATACTGATGTTTTAGTTGGTAGAAGATTTTTATATATAACGTTCAAATAACAAGGACGTTTCCATTAATTATTTGAGTTTAGGCGGATACCTGAGGAAGTTTTTTATGGATATAATTACAAGATTATTGACAGCGAAGAATTAAAATAATAAGCAAATTTAATTTTATCCCTGCACCGTTAGTATATGGTTATCTAATAGTAGATATTAGTAATATTATGATTTATTAAATAAAAGTACACTTTTAAAAATACAAGATCATTCATTAGCTTAACAAACATGCACATAAATTTATATTTATTATTTTTAATAATTACAGACTTAAAACCAAAATTTTACTACCTGAAAATTGTTTCAAAACTAAAAATATTTGTAACTGAAAAAAACCAGGATCATTAAAAAATTGTACTTAACAAAACAACTTTGCTTTTATCAGCTGGCTAAATATTAGCGGTTTACGATTACTGGTATTCATTCATTCTATGTATAGATATTCAAAATCACAACTTCATTCAATCTTAGGTCCGTAGAACTTGGAGTTATGGAGTTGATATCAAATCTCATGCTAAAACGAATTCTGCTTAACAAGGAGATTTTTTGTTTTCTTTTTCAAAATATTACTTTCAAAAACATGAAGCAAACCTACATTTTAAATCTTTTTTTAATTTCAATATCTAGATCTCTTTCTTCATAATTTAATCTAATATGAAAATAACCACAAAGCTAAATAATTTTAACCGACTTATATGTGTTCATTTGTCTTCAAATGCAATGCAAGACATTTTATGAGACTCTCTGTTGTTCATAAGTTTTACTGCATTAAAAACTGTACCTAGTTTTTTTGTTTCGGTATCGTCAAAAATACCGATTTTTTTGTATGATATGGTCAAGACGTTTGGTATTATTCACTGGTATTATTATTGATAGTAAAACACGATCCATATACTGCACCATACCGGCGAGCTCTTTTAAGCATACATATTTCCTTTCTAGACTTGAAGAGACAGTTTTGAACAATAATCCAACTTTCCACTGCCGTTATAGCTATCTTAACATTATCGTGTGCTTTAAACGGTGCATTTTGCCCAATTTTATAAGAGAAAATGAGATTGGAACTAACTACTGCAACTGCCATTTCACCATGGTTTTCTTCTGTTTTCGTGTTGTTAGTATTTTCATTGTCCATTAATGTTTATTTCAAACGACGCTTGTTACATATGTACACAAACTAAACTGAATATGACAGTAACGACTTACAATTCGCATGATCTCCATAGAAAATTTGGTGAATAGTTATTACGATTTTAACTTTGTATTAAATATTATGGAAAACTCTGACTGTATAAGGTGCTTATATAAAGTTTTCTACTTTTTTATGTACATACAAATACAATAATATCACAACATAAATAGTCTGGTTGTTGTATTATAATTTTCGTATTCATAACTAATCTAGTAAAACTATTTTCTGGGCCTAAATAGTAGTGTTTAAAAGTCACTGTTTTTGTATATAGTAAATGTAAAATCCAATATAAGTGTTAGCTGGGAAACCTATTTTTTACAAATTTTTATTGCTTGGCATATTTCGAACAGATCATTGTATTTTTTTTAAGTTAGTTAGGAACATGAGACATTGTTGCTTTGGTACTCATTACTTTTCGTGAATAATGCGCTGATAGACAACATTCCGTAGGCTTAGCTGTATTGTAAGTTAAAGTGCCTAGCATGCAATATGAAGAGACATATCTAAGTATGGAGTAAGTTAAGTATAGGTAGGTATAAGGGAAGTCTTCAAGTTGTAATGCGTTGGACAACGAAAGCTGTAACGTTTCGACTCAAAATGTTAGAATGATATTTTTAGTGTAACTTTATAATAAAATCTAGTCAATTACTCGATTTTGTCTATAGTAAAGGTATATTTAGTTATATCTCATTAATATTAATCTGAAAAAGACCCTTTCCACAATAGTTTAATACGATTCTTGCATCATATTTTAGGTTCATGGACGTTCATGACATAAAACTTAACCCCCTCATTTTTGTTATAAGATGTCCCCTGATCCGAGATAATTTACTTACTAATTTATTATTATGTCAAAACTGTTAATTTAATTTATAAATTTAACTATGAATAATTTAAAAGACAAATTATAAATCCTATATCCGGTGCCAAACAATAATACCAGACATCCCATGATACGATTTTCCCCATTTAAATTGACCGAGCATTAAAATGTTTGCTAAAAACGATTTCGTGTAGTTTAATTAGAATAGAGAGAAATTCTGTTTTGCCTTAGATAATCCTAGGATAGCTGTATAGAGAGTAGAAGTTGTTAGATTAGATAGTTACCGAGGGGAAGCAAGCACTGCCACAGGAATGTAAACTAATTTTATAAAACTTCATAAGTTTGCTGTTAAATTTGTTGTAAAGTATATTTAAGTGCATTGTAAATTTCTTTATTAATATATAATTTTCAAAAACCTATTTTTGTCCATTTTTATTTTTGTCTCACCTTCGGCACAACCGGGAATTGTTTCTGAAGACCTTATATTTTAAACACAGTAAACACATTTCCTACTTTTGAAAGAATATAATGTGTACAAAATTATATATATATATATATATATATATATATATATATATATATATATATATATATATTAAAACTTGTTTCACATAATTAAATCTTCAACTGCACATTGTTAAAAGAAATACACTGCTTATGTCCATACTATTTGCCAAACAGTTTAAAATACAATTAAAATTAAAATTATTAGATCTAAATTTACTACATTATTCTAAAAATGTATTGCTTCCAAAACAAAAAAACCAAGAGAGCATACTATTAGAATCATTCAGCAACTTCGAACATCGGTAAATTTAAATTAAAGACATAATACAATAAGAGAGGTGTTGAAAATACAGAATTTTGGTAACATATATATATTCTTGTTTCAATGATTGGATTGCTACATAATACTACTTTCACAATTGTGTTCTTTTTATGAAAGCCTCTAATACATAGAAGATTAAAGAATCCTTTTATGTTATGTGGATGAGTGATTTCTTGCGTCAATAGACGAGCCTACCTTCACTTCACCTTCACGTCGGAGCAAGTACTTTGGTGCGAAATAAGGCTATTTTGATGCTAATCTTCCTTTGAAGTATGTTTTTGGGAAGAGCCTATCCTGAGTAAAGATGAGAAGGGATATTTGCCGTGCTGCAGTGTGCAATGCATTAACCGTCTACCATGTGGTTTAACGAATCTCTTATTATTCCATGGTATTGAACTAAAACGATATATTTATTAATAGCCGAAAAATGGTTCAAACAGTTAAGAGCAGTGAATCATTTGACAATTTATAATTACTTCAGTACGAAAGTTAACATTCCAATTTTCTTAGTGTAATTTCAGTAAAACTTATTTTATTTTTAGTGTTCTTAGTTTTAAAAACAAAACCCTTAATAACGCAGCTTGTACAATGACACATTGTATTTATGATATTAATGACAACAAAAGTTTAAATTACCTGTATCCGTCAAGGATCAGTTGATGGATACAGGAAATTTAAACCTGTTGTTGTAAAAATCAGTGATCCAGAGGTTATACCATCAAAATGATATTTATCAGTTTTGAAGTCATTTTTAAAGATCGGTTTGCCTACAATACTTGACAAATGAATTCAAATAAGTATTTGCCGATGGTAAACGGCAGCATTTTTATTATGAAGATTCTATGGTCGAGTGGTTTTATGTTCAATATCGGCAGTCCTATATGCTGCAATAAAATAAAATCGAGCAGTACATTAATCCTATCGTTCAGAGGCTTTTACGATTTCTTTTTCCCGTAAAAACGCTTATCATATATTTTAAAGCTTTCAGTAAAAATGACTGATTTTCAATGGCTACGTTTTAATGGGTATGAACCATACGCATTATTGCATTATGGATTGTGTGTTACTAAGCCATTATAAAGTCAACGCGCACTAGCTTTAAAACAATAACGACACGATCGTCTTGCGCGTAGCACGCTGTTGCTGTAAACAGAAATCGGCCAAGCTCTCATTAGAAACTTCTGGAAATAAATTAAGTGTGTTTTGGTTTCATAATGTAAAAGCGTAGGGTACATTGTGTGGAATGAGACCACCAGTCTGTGAAAAAAGAACATCTGGTGCATACCTACTAACTTTCTGCGATCGTAATTTACATAAAACGCACTATAACGTGAGATAGTTGTTGTAAATTTAAGATTGAGCTAAACATTATTTTTTTAATCACTATGATAATATTCGGTACTAGGTATGAAAAATAACAAATTTGAACTAATATTTTACAAGGTCATAAGTTTTTTTATTAAAACAAGGAAACAATGTTCTTTACTATGAAACAACCAAATACCAAGGGCATCTCTAGATGTATTTAGTATAAAGTAGAATTATAACGTTTTCTTACAGACCAATAATGTACTAATATTTCCCACAAAATTGTATTTAGGAACAAAGAGGTGAATAAAACTATATATTTCTCAATACAGGATAAAACATTTGAGCTCCCTTTTCTGTTACAAATATCTCAGATGGGCCACCCTCCGAGAAAAGCGGCTTAGGCCAAGCCTATTATTTGTGGCTACAGTAATGGCGGATTCTTCCCCTAAACGATTTGAAATGGAAATCCCCGTCAAGAACCTGGAACCTCCTCGGCTCGAGTGCCAACTCTGCTTAGTGCATACACCTCCAGCGGCCGAACTGACGTTGATTACACCTCCAGCGGCCAAACTTACGTTAATTACACCTCCAGCGGCCGGACTGACGTTGATTACACCTCCAGCAGCCGAACTGACGTTGATTACACCTCCAGCAGCCGACTGACGTTGATTACACCTCCAGCAGCCGACTGACATTGATTACACCTCCAGCAGCCGACTGGCGTTGATTACACCTCCAGCAGTCGTCAACTACACCTCCAGCAGCCGACTGGCGTTGATTACACTTCCAGCAGTCGTCGACTACATCTCCAGCAGCCGACTGACGTTGATTGCACCTCCAGCGGCAGAACTGACGTTAATTACACCTCCAGCGGCCGAATGACGTTGATTACACCTGCAGCAGCCGACTGACGTTGATTACACATCCAACGGCCGAACTGACGTTGATTACACCTTCATCGGCCAAAGTGACGTTGATTACACCACCAGCGGCCGAACTGACGTTTATTACACCTCCAGCAGCCGACTGACGTTGATTACACCTCCAGCGGCCGAACTGACGTTGATTACACCTCCAGAAGCCGACTGACGTTGATTACACCTCCAGCAGCCGACTGACGTTGATTACACATCCAACGGCCGAACTGACGTTGATTACACCTTCATCGGCCAAAGTGACGTTGATTACACCACCAGCGGCCGAACTGACGTTTATTACACCTCCAGCAGCCGACTGACGTTGATTACACCTCCAGCGACCGAACTGACGTTGATTACACCTCCAGCAGCCGACTGACGTTGATTACACCTCCAGCAGCCGACTGACGTAGATTACACCTCCAGCAGTCGACTGACGTTGATTACACCTCCAGCAGTCGACTGACGTTGATTACACCTCCAGCTCCGGTTGATTATTTTTTGTGATTCATTATAAAACGGACCCCTGGTACTGCAAGTAAAAAATGTGAGGGATACATTAAAATATAAATTTTTACCTCCTTTAAGCTCTTACACTAGTCTTAAGACCAGGTATATTTATTTAGCATAAATTTAATTATGTGAAATGAGATATTAAACTGTTAAATATTGGTCAGATTCTTAAAATGCCGTTACTAACGACTTCAAACCGGTATGAATGGATTAAGGTATTGTTAATAGTTTTATATGATTGTAATTCTTTCATACATATTGCACGATAAATAAACATCTTTAACCTGATATCTTCATAAAAATGATATTAGTAACATACTATAATAGTATTCTTTAAGAATATTTTTTACTCTGAAGATTATATAAAAACATAATTCTATTATTCAATATTATTTAGAAATACAGGCACAGAAGGTATACTTTTCTGATTTCCATTCTTTATTTACAACCATTCATATCATTGATATTTTTGTTTTAATTCACGATCTCAAGAGAGTTTTGAACCTCTATTGAACAGGCAAATGATACAAAGAGAAAACTAATGATACAATTTTTCTAGACACAAGCTAGTTAACTCAATGCAAAAATAAAATTATCTCAAAAAGTGTAGAATCATGTTTTAAACAAATCATTCTTAATAAATTATTTGTGATTATGAAAGTAAATCTCCTCTCAAGAAAAGGTTTCCTTTGTCTGATATATTTCGTTAACTTTATCCTTGGAGAACGCTGACCTTTTTTTATTTTGAAAGAATAAAAATTAACTAGTGTTTTTTTGTTTACTTTGTCAAGTTAAATTGGGTAAGAATATTTTATCCTTTTTGTTTTAGTAGCTATTTTTAATAAATCCTTTTGATATTTTAACTTAATTTTGATTTTATTGCTAATTTTTTTATTCCAACTATGTTTTATTTTTATTCTTCATTCCAAGATAATGTACGTCTTTTTCTTCTCTTTTTATGTATATTTTCCCTTTTTAATTACTTTTTCCCCTTTTTTCAATTGACAATTTATATCCCTTTCAGGTTTTTTTATATCTGTGCTTCCATCTGCCATCCAGTTGAAAAAGGACTAGGCGTACTTGAACTTTGTTGGGTCCGAGAACTCTCCCCCAAAAGCAGACCTTTGGTAATATGAGGAATAATTTACTTTTACTTTTTGTTTTGTATTATTGTTGTATACTGCTTACAGGAAATAAACAAGCTATAATCTTGAATCTTGAATTTAAAATAAGATGCACATTTTTTCATTGATTAAATTTTTTTCAATACTTATGGTTTAGATGCCAATTAATTTACAGTGTATATTGTATTAAGAAAATTCCAAGTTGTTGAAATAAAAAAATAAAATAAATACTGCTGTTGTGAACCGAACAGGCTGTGCATCCCTCAGCATTTTGTAATGAATTTAAAGCTTCTTAAATCTAAGGTAACTAAGTATTATTGTAATGGTAAAATGTTAAACAATAAAATGTGGAAATTGGAAAGTTTTATATCGATTAAAATACTTCCTATTCCTATATATTACTTTTAAAGTGTAAATTACTTCATTGAAATAACTGTCCCCATTTATGTAAACGGTTCATTTCAAAATATTTTACATACATTTTTTATTTGTAATGATTTTTACAAAAAATCTAATAGTTGAATAAAGGATTAAAATGAAACCAGTGATCCAGATTTTCATCTTAGCTGCTAAACTCATGCCATAAATCTCATGTCTTGTTGTTCTATTTTCAGTTGGTGTTTTGACATGATTATTTATTTCTTTTGGCTCACCAATAGGGACGGACTATGTTCCCGTTGTGTTTATCCTAAGCCACTTCATATCATTCTGTACACCTCTAAATCACAGTACAGTAGCATATTAGATTTTTAATTTTTTAATAACAATCTTTATTTACAATTAGTTTTTTAAACTTAAACCCAGTAGTTTTGTTGATTTTTAAGCTAAGGTTTAAATACTTTGGCACAGTTAGTTAGAACATATATGATAAGCTAGTTAATTGTAGATAGATTTTGAATGGGATTGTACATATGTAAATTTTCTTAAGCGAGCAAAATTTTCTCTTCAAACAATTTGTCCTTAATTTTTATCGATTCAATCGGCAATAAAATAGAACCAAACAGATTGGTCGAAGAAAAATTAAATTAATATTTTAGGCTTGTATACCATGCCATCACTTAAACCAACATATTCGTTTTAGGAAAGAAAATCTGCCAAAATCACCGTCTACAAAATCGGTCTAAGGATTTGCACTTTCTAGATCTTCAATAACGTAATATGTGATTATTATTAAAACAAACAACTCTTTATGTCCTAAGGTTGGTTGGGTCTCGAGGCACAACTGAACTCTTCTACGGGGGTTTCTGAAATGAAAATCATAAATCTTATTACTACTTGGATAAATAATCAATGTTATCCTATAGGACGTGTCTCTAAGGCTTAACCTTTGCGATAAAGAAAGAATTTAATGTAGTTGTTTGATTGAGAGTACATGGCATAGTAAATTATGTTAAGATCTAAAATCGACCCCTTAGTGTAACCAAAGTTACGATATTTTTTAGGCATCATTAAAAAAACTAACTTATGAGAATACAACGTTTAGTTACTATGTATAAGCCTTGTTAATTTTACCAATTTATAACCTAAAGAAAACAAACTACATAAACGCATTCTTACGTTTGTTTTCCTAAGAGCGTTTGTTTTTAGATTTTTTTGGGCTTTTTTTCCCAAGCAATTGAACCTTTAAAAAAATATTAGCCTGATTTAAAAATTAATTGTCTTCAATTATTTTTCTTTTTGTAAATTTTTAAATCCGTGGAATGTATTTATTCGTGATTATCATTTACCCCATGATCCTATGTAAAAAGATCACTGTATAATTGAACAGAATAATGTTAAATCCATTCGAGTCGCAAACAGAAGGTTCGGCGCAGGGTGATGCCCCCGGTTTTACTGCCACGTCAAACACAACCCTCCCTCAATCTGTCCCGTGTTACCCACCGCAACCTAGCCTGACATCACTTCAACACAACCCTCCCTCAATCTATCCCGTGTTACCCACCGCAACCTGGCCTGACATCACTTCAACACAACCCTCCCTCAATCTATCCCGTGTTACCCACCGCAACCTGGCCTGACATCACTTCAACACAACCCTCCCTCAATCTGTCCCGTGTTACCCACCGCAACCTAGCCTGACATCACTTCAACACAACCCTCCCTCAATCTATCCCGTGTTACCCACCGCAACCTAGCCTGACATCACTTCAACACAACCCTCCCTCAATCTATCCCGTGTTACCCACCGCAACCTAGCCTGACATCACTTCAACACAACCCTCCCTCAATCTATCCCGTGTTACCCACCGCAACCTGGCCTGACATCACTTCAACACAACCCTCCCTCAATCTATCCCGTGTTACCCACCGCAACCTGGCCTGACATCACTTCAACACAACCCTCCCTCAATCTATCCCGTGTTACCCACCGCAACCTGGCCTGACATCACTTCAACACAACCCTCCCTCAATCTATCCCGTGTTACCCACCGCAACCTGGCCTGACATCACTTCAACACAACCCTCCCTCAATCTATCCCGTGTTACCCACCGCAACCTGGCCTGACATCACTTCAACACAACCCTCCCTCAATCTGTCCCGTGTTACCCACCGCAACCGTACCCCTGACATCACTTCAACACAACCCTCCCTCAATCTATCCCGTGTTACCCACCGCAACCGTACCCCTGACATCACTTCAACACAACCCTCCCTCAATCTGTCCCGTGTTACCCACCGCAACCGTACCCCTGACATCACTTCAACACAACCCTTCCTCAATCTATCCCGTGTTACCCACCGCAACCTAGCCTGACATCACTTCAACACAACCCTCCCTCAATCTGTCCCGTGTTACCCACCGCAACCGTACCCCTGACATCACTTCAACACAACCCTCCCTCAATCTGTCCCGTGTTACCCACCGCAACCTAGCCTGACATCACTTCAACACAACCCTCCCTCAATCTATCCCGTGTTACCCACCGCAACCTAGCCTGACATCACTTCAACACAACCCTCCCTCACTCTGTCCCGTGTTACCCACCACAACCGTACCCCTGACATCACTTCAACACAACCCTCCCTCAATCTGTCCCGTGTTACCCACCACAACCATACCCTGACATCACTTCAACACAACCCTCCCTCAATCTGTCCCGTGTTACCCACCGCAACCTAGCCTGACATCACTTCAACACAACCCTCCCTCAATCTGTCCCGTGTTACCCACCGCAACCTAGCCTGACATCACTTCAACACAACCCTCCCTCAATCTATCCCGTGTTACCCACCGCAACCTAGCCTGACATCACTTCAACACAACCCTCCCTCACTCTGTCCCGTGTTACCCACCACAACCGTACCCCTGACATCACTTCAACACAACCCTCCCTCAATCTGTCCCGTGTTACCCACCACAACCATACCCTGACATCACTTCAACACAACCCTCCCTCAATCTGTCCCGTGTTACCCACCGCAACCGTACCCCTGACATCACTTCAACACAACCCTCCCTCAATCTATCCCGTGTTACCCACCGCAACCTAGCCTGACATCACTTCAACACAACCCTCCCTCAATCTGTCCCGTGTTACCCACCACAACCATACCCTGACATCACTTCAACACAACCCTCCCTCAATCTGTCCCGTGTTACCCACCGCAACCGTACCCCTGACATCACTTCAACACAACCCTCCCTCAATCTATCCCGTGTTACCCACCGCAACCTAGCCTGACATCACTTCAACACAACCCTCCCTCAATCTGTCCCGTGTTACCCACCGCAACCGTACCCCTGACATCACTTCAACACAACCCTCCCTCAATCTGTCCCGTGTTACCCACCGCAACCTAGCCTGACATCACTTCAACACAACCCTCCCTCAATCTATCCCGTGTTACCCACCGCAACCTAGCCTGACATCACTTCAACACAACCCTCCCTCAATCTGTCCCGTGTTACCCACCGCAACCGTACCCCTGAAATCACTTCAACACAACCCTCCCTCAATCTATCCCGTGTTACCCACCGCAACCTAGCCTGACATCACTTCAACACAACCCTCCCTCAATCTGTCCCGTGTTACCCACCGCAACCGTACCCCTGACATCACTTCAACACAACCCTCCCTCAATCTGTCCCGTGTTACCCACCGCAACCTAGCCTGACATCACTTCAACACAACCCTCCCTCAATCTATCCCGTGTTACCCACCGCAACCTAGCCTGACATCACTTCAACACAACCCTCCCTCAATCTGTCCCGTGTTACCCACCGCAACCATACCCTGACATCACTTCAACACAACCCTCCCTCAATCTGTCCCGTGTTACCCACCACAACCATACCCTGACATCACTTCAACACAACCCTCCCTCAATCTATCCCGTGTTACCCACCGCAACCTAGCCTGACATCACTTCAATACAACCCTCCCTCAATCTGTCCCGTGTTACCCACCACAACCATACCCTGACATCACTTCAACACAACCCTCCCTCAATCTATCCCGTGTTACCCACCGCAACCTAGCCTGACATCACTTCAACACAACCCTCCCTCAATCTGTCCCGTGTTACCCACAACAACCGTACCCTGACATCACTTCAACACAACCCTCCCTCAATCTATCCCGTGTTACCCACCGCAACCTAGCCTGACATCACTTCAACACAACCCTCCCTCAATCTGTCCCGTGTTACCCACAACAACCGTACCCTGACATCACTTCAACACAACCCTCCTCAATCTGTCCCGTGTTACCCACAACAACCGTACCCTGACATCACTTCAACACAACCCTCCCTCAATCTGTCCCGTGTTACCCACAACAACCATACCCTGACATCACTTCAACACAACCCTCCCTCACTCTGTCCCGTGTTACCCACCACAACCATACCCTGACATCACTTCAACACAACCCTCCCTCAATCTGTCCCGTGTTACCCACCACAACCGTACCCTGACATCACTTCAACACAACCCTCCCTCACTCTGTCCTGTGTTACCAACCACAACCATACCCTGACATCACTTCAACACAACCCTCTCTCACTCTGTCTCGTGTTACCCACCGCAACCGTACCCTGACATCACTTCAACACAACCCTCCCTCACTCTGTCTCGTGTTACCCACCGCAACCGTACCCTGACATCACTTCAACACAACCCTCCCTCATTCTGTCCACCAAAACCATACCCTGACATCACTTCAACACAACCCTCCGTCATTCTGTCCACCGCAACCTTACCCTGTCATCACTTCAACACAACCCTCCCTCAATCTGTCCCGTGTTACCCACCGCAACCTAGCCTGACATCACTTCAACACAACCCTCCCTCACTCTGTCCCGTGTTACCCACCACAACCATACCCTGACATCACTTCAACACAGCCCTCCCTCACTCTGTCCCGTGTTACCCACCGCAACCTAGCCTGACATCACTTCAACACAACCCTCCCTCAATCTGTCCCGTGTTACCCACCACAACCATACCCTGACATCACTTCAACACAACCCTCCCTCATTCTGTCCTGTCATATTCACCACAACCATACCCTGACATCACTTCAACACAACCCTCCCTCACTCTGTCCTGTCATATTCACCACAACCATACCCTGACATCACTTCAACACAACCCTCCCTCACTCTGTCCTGTTATATTCACCACAACCATACCCTGACATCACCTCAACACAACCCTCCCTCACTCTGTCCCGTGTTACCCACCACAACCATACCCTGACATCACTTCAACACAACCCTCCCTCACTCTGTCCTGTGTTATCCACCACAACCATACCCTGACATCACTTCAACACAACCCTCCCTCACTCTGTCCTGTGTTAATACCCTGACATCACTTCAACACAACCCTCCCTCACTCTGTCCCGTTTTACCCACCACAACCATACCCTGACATCACTTCAACACAACCCTCCCTCACTCTGTCCCGTGTTACCCACCACAACCATACCCTGACATCACTTCGACACAACCCTCCCTCACTCTGTCCTGTTATATTCACCACAACCATACCCTGACATCACCTCAACACAACCCTCCCTCACTCTGTCCCGTGTTACCCACCACAACCATACCCTGACATCACTTCAACACAACCCTCCCTCACTCTGTCCTGTGTTATCCACCACAACCATACCCTGACATCACTTCAACACAACCCTCCCTCACTCTGTCCTGTGTTAATACCCTGACATCACTTCAACACAACCCTCCCTCACTCTGTCCTGTGTTACCCACCACAACCATACCCTGACATTACTCCAACACAACCCTCTTTCACTCTGTCCTGTTATATTCACCACAACCATACCCTGACATCACTTCAACACAACCCTCCCTCACTCTGTCCTGTGTTACCCACCACAACCATACCCTGACATCACTTCAACACAACCCTCCCTCATTCTGTCCTGTCATATTCACCACAACCATACCCTGACATCACTTCAACACAACCCTCCCTCACTCTGTCCTGTCATATTCACCACAACCATACCCTGACATCACTTCAACACTACCTTCCCTCACTCTGTCCTGTTATATTCACCACAACCATACCCTGACATCACTTCGACACAACCCTCCCTCACTCTGTCCTGTTATATTCACCACAACCATACCCTGACATCACTTCGACACAACCCTCCCTCACTCTGTCCCGTGTTACCCACCACAACCATACCCTGACATCACTTCGACACAACCCTCCCTCACTCTGTCCCGTGTTACCCACCACAACCATACCCTGACATCACTTCAACACAACCCTCCCTCACTCTGTCCTGTGTTATCCACCACAACCATACCCTGACATCACTTCAACACAACCCTCCCTCACTCTGTCCCGTGTTACCCACCACAACCATACCCTGACATCACTTCAACACAACCCTCCCTCACTCTGTCCTGTGTTACCCACCACAACCATACCCTGACATCACTTCAACACAACCCTCCCTCACTCTGTCCTGTTTTACCCACCACAACCATACCCTGACATCACTTCAACACAACCCTCCCTCACTCTGTCCTGTTTTACCCACCACAACCATACCCTGACATCACTTCGACACAACCCTCCCTCACTCTGTCCCGTGTTACCCACCACAACCATACCCTGACATCACTTCAACAAAACCCTCCCTCACTCTGTCCCGTGTTACCCACCGCAACCATACCCTGACATCACTTCAACACAACCCTCCCTCACTCTGTCCCGTGTTACCCACCACAACCATACCCTGACATCACTTCAACACAACCCTCCCTCACTCTGTCCTGTTATATTCACCACAACCATACCCTGACATCACTTCAACCAAACCCTCCCTCACTCTGTCCCGTGTTACCCACCGCAACCATACCCTGACATCACTTCAACACAACCCTCCCTCACTCTGTCCCGTGTTACCCACCGCAACCATACCCTGACATCACTTCAACACAACCCTCCCTCACACTGTCCCGTGTTACCCACCACAACCATACCCTGTAATTACTTCAACACAACCCTCCCTCATTCTGTCCACCGCAACCATACCCTGACATCACTTCAACACAACCCTCCCTCACACTGTCCCGTGTTACCCACCACAACCAAACCCTGACATCACTACAACACAACCCTCCCTCACTCTGTCCCGTGTTACCCACCGCAACCATACCCTGACATCACTTCAACACAACCCTCCCTCACTCTGTGCCGTGTTACCCACCGCAACCATACCCTGACATCACTTCAACACAACACTGTGAAGAACCAAAGTCATAAAAATGAGTTTCAAATTTATAAATATATTTTTATATTTGGGTAAGTTTATTCAATATTAAAATCGGACCTGCTGATAAATTATTTTAATTAAATTAAATAATTTTTAGTGCTATCAGTGTTTGATCCGCAAAAAAGTGGCCATTTAAAAATAATTAGATCTAAAGTAAAACTGCCATATCTTTGAATAATTTCGTCAGTGCAGAATTAAAATATCATTACCTTGGTAAATTACATTTGATCAGTCGAGAAAGCGAATAGAATCAAAATAAACTGTTCTGGTAAAGTCATTTTATTTGGAATTAAGACTAACAATTAAGAACAAATTGTAAACTAGAATTAAGTTTAGCTGTTAAAATTATGACAATGAATTGGAATCGATATACACTGGATCAATAATGCAATGCCCTAATCTAATATTACAATTCTTGATTAGTGCTATTCAGGTGGTTTGTGAGTAAAAATGACTAAATATATTTTACCACAGAAATGTAATCAAACCGAATCTTTACTTTAAATGAACATACTAATTTAAATATGTATATGTAAGAAAACCATTAAAAGGAAGCTTTTGTGGTTATCGTAATATATTTCCGTTACTTAACGTGCATTAATAAAGAAATAAATCATAAAAATGTCTTCATAAAGGTTCCTCACTTTCAATTTAAAAATTTTAAATTTTTCCTATAAGATAAAATACTACTTCCACTTTTAAAGTATTTCCTCAATCTCAGCTTGGATCTGCATTTTAAGTTTTGTTTTAACAAAAATAGCTGAGGATAAGTTAGTTTTTTAAAGTTCTGTGAATAAGGATACAAAAATATTCCTTACCCTCCTCGACTAGGGAGCCAACGGTAAGTTAAAATTGTGTAAAATATGGCAGGGTGTTTAAAAGACATTAAGAACCTGCAAGTGAAATATAGAAACAACCCAAGGTGGCTTACAGGCTGTCTCCCAGTGATATACGGCGGTACTCCTTGTTTTATGATTCTGGGTGTAGGTCCCCTGAATAGATCCTTTATGTATTGACGTATATTTGTTTATAACTATAGTTGCATATAAAAAAATAATGAAATAAACTATTATTAACTATTGTTGTAAAGGTGAAGTTGTAGAACGTTTTAAATGTTCTATTTAAAGCCGATCCAAACACGATGGAGCCTGGATCTAAACAAACTAAAACAATACAGGGTGATTTAACAGTCTTTACCTCTTGAAAGAAAGTAAGAAATATTTATTTCAGAAAAGCACATCTACAAAATATAATACGTAAAGTACAACAGCCTTAACACTTATGAATGTACAGCTATGTTGATACAAATAATGTTGATGCTATGTTGATTATTTGATCCATGCATCTAGGCAAACATATTTCACTTTATAACCATGGATCTGTCTGAATGTGTTTTTCTAATCTTTTTACTACATTTTCTAACAACTCATGTTAGGTAATTCAGAGCTGGTACGAATATGTAACGTACTACGGGACACAATTGTACCTAACGTAATTACTCTACCATAATTAATTTCTATAAAGTGGCCATTTTAATCATTAACGTCGAATAAACAATAATATGGAACGTTATAAAAAACTAAAGTAATATTGAAGAAATAAATATAAACTCTATTAGGGAATTTTCCAATGAAATTTGTAATGTATTTACTTGTTGAGGGATTAAAAAATATTTATTATTATAAATATTATTTATTTTATTGAAAACCACAATGTAGACAAAATGCATGATTACAACAAAAAATCAACATACGAATCAAGCGACACCTTAATCAATAGAATTTGATAAAAAAACCAAGAAAAAGTCAATTATTTTAGATTTTGTTAATATTTCTATGATTCGACCACACTATTGTTGGTTTGAGGTAAAAAATAAATTCGTCATAAATACAATTGGGAATTAGTCATAAAATACAATTGGGAATTAGTCATGTGAACATAGACGTTAAAGTTTGTGAGGTATGTTAACAGTTAACAGCTATGCTTCACGTTTGTTTCGAAAGAAGAATTCAATTTCGTATTTCGGGAAGCAATTACAGACTTTGATTAAAGTATTTCACATAAAGCAAGTATCTCATACTTTTTCCCAGTACATACGTTGACTTTAATATCCTGTGCTTGAAATGTTGTGAGCCCTCGTTAAATCGACAATTATATTAATTTTAAACATCTTAACATGACTAAAAATGTTAAACTTTTTTATATTTAACGATTAAAAGAGACGACTTGGTTTAATTGGTTTTAGATGTTGATGCAATTTTTTGTTTGTGAAGTAAAAAGTTAAGCGAGAGATTGATCCTAAAATAACTATTAATAGCATCCTTGAAGCAGCCAAAAAGCTTTTTAACAAAATCAAAGACTTTGTAATTGGATTAGATAGCTTAAAATTCAATTTGAAAGGATTTTCCACACACCTACACCACTTTTAACTCGTTGCCCATCTACTGTTACTCTTCTTGGAAACTAAAACTCTGCCATTAGCGGAAAGTCTATTCACACGCTAACACAAAGTCATTTACCGCAAAATTAATTTTAATGTAGTTTATATTCTCAAAAAAAAAACAAAAAAACATTTGAGTAAAACCGAATAGCGTTTCTTTAGTACAAATATAGGGATGTACAGACTATTTTGAAGTCTTCATGACAGTACTTTGATGACATTTTATGTAACAAAGTTAGTGAAACCTGATTTTTGAATATTGTTTTCTTGTTTGTTTTAAATGGTTCAGGAAACAACATGGGATTCGGAATTACAATGTATTTTGTTTAAGGTTTGTTCACGCTCAATTTAAAAAATATCAAACAGCGTGAAAGAGATACTTGTAAATTATCTTATCCATGTTTAGGGAAGCTAAAACTTTATATCAAAAGGCCGACCTATACGAGAATATCGCAATGTCGTGTATATCGAACAAGGTGCGTTTGTAAACATTTGAATCGATGAATAGTGAAACATTAAAGGCATCCCTGAAAATTATGTATACATTTTAGTAATGAGTGTATTTCAGTCCTATTTTTCAGTCCTATTTTTCAGCCTATTTCAGTTCAGTCCTATTTTTTAACTTTTTTAAAATTATTTTTATCCTAAAAATCGTCTTACAAACAATTATTTTTATAATACTAAATCGATTCCGCCAGTTTGAAAGCGGCGTCACATAAACGTCCCCGAGGCGGAGTGAGGAGATGGAGGTGACAGCGCCCTCCATTGCCTCTCAAAGGCGCGTCTCCGCATGTATCAGACCCCCTCGGGGCCACGTGTGTGGCCCAATGTGACTGGGCTGTCAATATGTCATTAATTTCATTCGAATCTGTAGAGTAAATGAAAAATTGGATATCAACATGTAATAAAAGATGAAATCGGGGATGGAATAAGGATAACAAAATGATATCCAAGGTGAAAAGTCAGGGTGAAGTTATGTATCAACATTATCTTATTATTACTAAACAGCAATCTTTACCCTTTTCTGAAAATTGAAATGCCTATTTTTAATATAAAAATCTATTTATATTGAGTTTATATACAAATCATTAAATTAAGTCATCATTAATTAAACATCATTAAAAGCCTTTCGGTGCTAGAAAAATAGTTGTTTTTTCCGAAAAGTGCTAGAGATTTTTACTCATTTCGTCCGAAAACTGCTAGGGTTGCCACGCGGGCGAAGCCTAGTGTGCGGGGAAAAAATCGGTAAAAAAATATTTTGTCATCTCAAAAGTGCTAATGAACGATATATCGTGCCTCGATCGTATGAGGAATCGAAAGAAATCATCCCTGTTTCGAAAGAACAACCGAGTCAACCGATATGCCCATTTAAACACACGCGATCGGTAGTCGCGCCGGAACGGTATATCGTCGCTCAGCGCTCCTCGGATGAAACACGCACAACAATATATCGTTCCATCGCACTTTTCGGGAAAAATACACACAACGATATACCGTTGCATAGCACTGAAAGGGTTGGTGGGTGTTGCCCAATAATCTTCAAGTAATATCATTAATTTATTTAATAAATGGCTTCATACAACAAATTAATCAATTTTAATATTAACTTTCAGCTTTCCACTTCTCTGAGGTATTATACAAGGTTTTATCTTTACTTTGTAACAATAGACTTTAATTTTGACAGACTCATTCGTTACGTATCATTATTGATTCGATACGTATCATTATTGATCGATGATGATCAATAAATTGAACAAACCACCTTCGTGGTTGCCAATATTTACACGTCTTCTAAAACTCAGAAACTAATGCAAATTAATTTCCTGCCATTCAAGATCTTTAAATTTTCGTTGACATCGTCTGCGCACACGACTTCGGAAGAGCCTGCGTAGGAAAAACGAAACTGTAATTACCTGTCATGTATGTATAGGAACTGCTTAAAACTGTTTATAGGACACGCGTCTGATATATTTTATATACCTCATAAGTACTTAGTGCTAAATTTAAATTTTCCAAATGTACGTTTATACATTCATAATTATAATTTAATTATTGCAATACAAGAAAGTACTTTACTTTTAAATGGTTCTTCATCGTTGTCAAAAGCTACGGTAATGCCAATACTCATTGGAATGAATTTAATTATTACATTACTAACATGCAGCATTGACCATCAGTAAGGAGTATTTTGAGGCTAACGAGTGAAGAATGAGTGTATGATGATTGTGGCACGACCTTGTAGTCTTGATACTGACAGAGGCCGACATGTTCCTTAGATAGTACTGTTAATTAATAGACCTGCAACTACCCTTAGTTAAAATGTAGGCCCCTACCTACATTTTAACGTGGGATTTGAACCACAATTTCGCCTGGTTACAATTTACGAACTGGTCTAATCATGAGGACGGTCTTATGAACATAGTACTCAATAGTGCGGACGTTAATCCCCACAAGGGAACAACGAGTCTCTAATTAACACAATTGCCACGGTCTAATGAAGATCCCGTACGGTTTGAGAGTTTATTCTTAGCCTACACATCCACTAATCACAAAATCATTTGAACATTGCTGTGTTCAAACAAACAAACAAATTATCAAGTACAACCAATTAAAACAGTTTAGATTTATTAGTAGCGTTTTCGTACTCTTCACGTTTGTTTTGCTGATTTTGCAACTTTATATGTTTTATACAATATACAAGATCAGAGTACTCACTAAAATCAAATTAATCAAGCTGTAAATCTAGGATAAACGTTATTTAATGTTGTTTCGCCTATAACAATAATAAATCATGGTAATAACCACTGCATTAATAGATGGTTATAGACAGCATATTTTGAAAAGATGCCTCTAAAAATAGGACCTACAACCATAATGCCCTGATTCCACTAACATTTTTTTAACCTCTCTCTTACGGAGTAGCCTTAATTACTAGAACATTAAAGAAGAATGTTCTACGGAAGAAGAAAAATGATTATGCAACAAATTCAAGGTCATATAGTTTTTGAATCAAGAGCCAAAGACAAAGTTGAAGTGTGCTCTTTTTGCAGTAACATATCTATGATCTTTTTTGTTAATATTTAATTTAGGAAAAAAGGGAGAGGCACATGATTTTCATCGACGTGAATGACTCTTTCAATTATTGTTTTGGTATTTTAAAACGCTACTGAAGTATAAAATTTTAAAATAAAAAATATATAAGCAAGGGTCATACACGTGTTTGGTTCCTTCCACGTAACATTGCGGCGATATAAGCTGAATTGACAGTTCGCCTTTTTGGTATTCTCCTTGAGTATATTCAACGAATATCCTGACACCTGCTGAATATTGAAAGTAGTCCATGTTATTCGAAGCCTTTGCACTAAAATCAAAGAGTATACAAGGAATCTGTGCGGCAAGGCAAACGTACGTGCATGCAAGGATTTAATTTCACTGAACATATTTAAATCGGAGTTGGGTCCCTACTAGCTCCTTAAAATTCTAAGTAAATAAAAATGCTTGATTGATTGTATCCACCGATTTTAATGTTCAAAATATATAGAAAACAACTTTATACGATTCATTTTATACTTACAAATTAATTGAAAATTTTGCGATGTTGTTATTCAAATACAAAGAGATATAAAAATTAAATTTAAATTATATGATTATTTTGTTATGTTCTCGCTGTTATAATGGATTTTCAGAGATGATTCATCCGTCAATTTTGTCTATAAAACCCTGAAAAACCGGACATGCCAGTATCTTAGTAATTCGTGTAATTTTATTGCCTTGTGATTGTCAAATAGCTGTAATAAATGTCTAATACTATCTAATAATAGACATATTAAACCTTTGACTCCAGCTAGACGCTATACTACAAGCATACTCATGTTAATCCTTACATTCCCACGTAAATCCCTACATGCTAAGACACATGCATGTACAATATAAAACGTGTTTCAGATATGAATTATTTTTCTCGTGAGACCACAACTGGAAATGTTCCAGACTGAAGAAAAGTTGGAAACTGCTGCACATCCGCCCGACGAAGCATCGCAACTGTGTCACATACATGTTGTTTTGAGTTTGAGGCGCCTCTGCCGATGTGACAGCTGACTGTACTGTGAGCACATTACAGTACATTACAACACTGTACGTACGCATTCTACATGATTACATTTTCAAGTAACATAACTGTTAATTGTAATTCGTTTCCTTTATATTCTTTATCATACATCATAAATATCACTGGGATGGCATTAATAACTGTCTCAAATTATATTTTCAATTTAAAAACGCTATATCAGAAGAGAAATAATCGTACAAACAACAGTAGAGATGTTTGAAATAATAATACACCTAACTTGAATCATCGGAACTTCCGTTTTTTGTATTTCTGAAATATTCATATCAAATGTAGTTTTCTTGCTACAAATTTCATGGAATTATAAATAGCCTTATTATGTGACGAATGCAAACAATTATTGAACATTTTACAAAATACATTGTTGTTCAATGAAAAAAATTTATTACACCATTTTAAGACTAGTGATTTTGCGGTAAATGGTAATTTCAGCAATAACTATCAACAAGGGTTTTTTGTTAAGATTTGTTTTTCAATTAAATACTAATAATTGATCTAGGCGCTCCGTATTTTAACAGTAACGAGCAAATTACGATATTAATGTAATCGAAAGTTTGAATACTTACTACAATAAGTGGCAGTCGAAATTCCTAGGACTTAGTAACATCCATCTATTTCTAAGGAATTCCTTTATTTTTTTTTCATCACGCCATTTTTGGAAAGATAAATCCAACTCCCAAGCCTTCGGGCAGTTATTTACTAGTTTAACTGTAAGTTCTTATGTCAAGGAATAACCTTATTAAATTTAGTCTCTATCGAATTAATAATCAGTTTTAAATGCTTTTAAAACCACAAAATCAGATACTGTATGCCCGAATTCCTACATTAAAGTTGATATTCCGTTTCTTGTACTTAGCTATAGCCAAAATATAATAAAACTTTTGCAATATACTATAACGCATACTTGTCTACAGATACGAGGGTGTGGCAAGGCAGGTAATATACTTTGTTTACTAATTATTTGGCAAGTAGAAAATTAATATTGGTGAGCTTATCAATACTGCCTTTACGTGGTAATTGTGTTCAATGAGCGTAAATGGGACGTACACGTGTATTGAAAATCACCGGTCCTTGTAGCACATTGACTTCCTGTCTAAGCAGTTATAGCGCCACGTGTACTACTACGGTGCTTACTACCCACTTGTACTTCTATAGTGCTTCTACACACGTGTGCTACTATAGTGTTTCTACACACGTATACTAATACAGTGCCACTACACACGTGCTCTAATACCTTGCTTTATACCTACGTGTACTACTGTAGTGCTTCTACACTCGTATGCTACTATAGTGCTGATACACACATGTTCCACTACAGTGCCACTACACATGTGTATTACTACAGTGCTAACTACCTACGTGTACTACTATAGTGCTGCTACAAACGTGTACCACTACAGTGCTGCTACACACTTGTACAACTCCAGTGTTACTACACACGTGTACAACTACAGTGCTACTTCACGAGTGTACAACTATAATAGTGCTACTACACACCTGTATAACTACAGTGCTACTACACACCTGTATAACTACAGTGCTACTACACACGTGTAAAACTACAGTGCTACTTCATACGTGTACAACTACAGTGCTATTACACACCTATAAAGCTACAATGCTACTATACGCGTGTATTACTACAGGGCTAATACACACATGTACTACTATAGTGCTGCTTCACTCGTGTTCTACTGCGTGCACTACTCAACACTGTTGGGAAATAATTTCAATGTATAGACATTGAAACACGAACCAAAAATAGTATTTTACAGTGATACGAAGGCTGAAAGACAAAATTACCATTTTTCATTAAGAGCTGATTGTTTTAAAATAGATTTAAAAAGTAAATATTTAATGAATGTAATTCCTATGTAATTAAAATAATTTAATCAGAATTATTAACCGTAAGATTTTCCGCATGAAGTCTAATATGAAACATTTAGCAAGCAACACACCCAACTTGCGTACTGATTTTCATTAAAATAATAGTGTTTGAAAATATTTCAGGAATACAGATGACGTTATATTAAGTTTATTCAAGTATTTACACCGACCGACTTATTGAAAGAATTTATCTTTTCCTTCCAGTGAACTACTTATAATCTGCAACGTGATAAACGGTGGCAGACAGTTCATTGCAGTAAGAACACGTTTGACAACTGCAATAAATTGTTCTGACCTGCCGGAGACGTCTGCAGCTGATTTGATTTACCAGTTATTTCGTGTCTTAGATTTTAAATTTAACCGGGAAGAAATAAATATTACTTACGCATCAAGGATGTTTTACTAAGCAGATTATAAGATTTCATTATTAATATTTTGAAAGGAGCTGTTATCTTCAATTAAAGAAGAAATCTTCAAAACCTTAAGGTTCAGAAAAGTTTTATAATAAGCAGTCTATTGTTGTCTCGGCCTTAGAGTTAGTACTTTGGGGTAGCATGAGATCAAATTTATTTTTAATAAATATTCTATTAACTTTTCGTGACTCACTTCGACGCATAGGTGTTAATTCCGTCGGCCAAACAGCAGGTGTTAGCTTCGTAAAATGTATACCCGGAGTTAACATCCAGTAATGGGGAAAACGATTTACAGCATTTTGAATCGGTTTACTATTATGATTAAACTACAAAATAAAACACTGCCTCTAAAAGCTATTTTATTAAAAATACAGTATTATGGATTTTGCCTTGGATAGAAGTGTCAATGAAAAATTAATGCAGAAGATATACTAAGAGGGTATTATGGTAAATCAAATCACAAATAATTCATCTTGAAAAAAGTAATATTAAACATTTTACGCCCTTTCTCTCAATTCAAGGGTTATAATTTATAAGAGAAACAAAACAATAAAATCTGTTTAGCTGGGATGTTAGGTAGATTCAGGCAAAATATCATGTTAACGTCTATTTTGCTATAAGTGCAAAATATATCCCACTTAAGTGAGAACTTTTTACTCAAACATAACCTGACCTGCAACAAAAAAGGCAATCCTTTTTTAAGGTTCACAGTGGTTCTCTAATACGAGTTCAAATCAATCTTACGTGGTTTTCGATACATTTTACGGGGATTATATCAGTTTTTCAACTTAATATTCCATTTATTTTTAAATTGCGAACACCAATAGCGAAATAAGGTCTAAAAATATACTACACAAAATAGTTTGAACATTATGTTATTCTTAAAAACACATTAAGATTAAAAATATACATTACATAGCACTTTACATTTGATTTATTGCCATTGATCGAACATAGGACTTAACGCTACATGTAGGGTCCAGGTACATTGTTTTTATTTCTCCTTGAAAACTCTATTGATTCAGTCGTTATAATTTATCCACCCAAACGATATAGGCCTACTGTGCTGCTGACCAAGCCCTATTACAAAGTGAGGTTGGAAGTGAGTTGGACTAGGAAGTAAAACTGAGGGACAAACCCTATATACATTTAAGTTTTTTCAGTCTGACTTTTGATAAATCATCCAATAAAAATTTTATATTTATTGAAATCACAGATAAAAATAATACAAGAACATCATATGAAGTAGTCAAGTTCAAATTATTTGATGTTATCAAAATATTTATAAGGTTTCTCTAAAATAGCATTGAAATAAGTTTGTTGACATTCCATCAGTTGAATACTGAATAGCGATTTAATTAAAATTTAATTTTTGTCATGTTGTCAATCAACCGGGTTATTAGATAAAGGGAAATGAAACAATAAAAGTGAGGAGAAAAACAAATTCTATGAAATGCAGTATTAAAATAATATAACACGGATGTGTTCAACATAACGTAACATATTAAATAACACCGATGTGTTCAAATTTATGAATCTTGATATTCAGTGATGAAGTTTAAAAGTAAAAAAATAGGCCTTTAGGCATTCCCAATGGAATGCTAAGAAATTCAAAGGAAATTAAAAGAAGAAATTAAACTAGAGCAATTTATTACTTTTCCGATCTAGCTGTCTTATACTGCACCACCCCTTGCGGCATAACTCAGAGTTCTTCTTGTTCATTAAGAACTTTTTGCTAATGAACTCTCTTTAGCCAAAGTCTTTTTATAAGTATCAAAATTTAAGTTTGTATAAACTAAATTTCTAGTGTACAAAAATTAAAATTTGCTCCAAATTTTGTATTAATGGTTTTAGTTAAATTACATACAAATGTAGGCTTAGAAAGATACATTTCCCAAGTCTCTTCGATGAGGGCTCCGCAATCCCTTGCGGCAAAGAGCAATTCTTAAGTCACATAGCGAAAAGACTAGGATAGGATAACTTGTAAGCTAAAGTTGCTTTCATTAATATCAGAATATATAGTTATATAAATAGAACTCGTAGTGTGCCCAAAATTAAAAATTTTCTAATTTGTAAGCCAAATATTGGTAATTGCCTTGTTTTACGTTTGTTTTATAACTTTTTTATCAAAGCTTGGTACACTCATTCCTTGTAATGTGTTTCTTCAATTTTTTTAACTAACAAGGAATAGTTATTTTATATGGTTCGTCAAAATTGGATGGGCTGTAATAGCTTAATTAATTCGTAAAAATGTAGATTATGCTTTTTAATTTGACGTAACCATTGCTTTGAAAAATTGTAAATTCGTAAAAAAATTGATACACCAAACGGTACAATCAAAGACATAAACCTATATATCCAATTAACTTATATACTTCTATAAAAACAAAGCTTATTATGTTGATATTCAGCGTTCTATTATGCTTCATGATATCTTGACTAAAACCGAATATCAGCGCTCTTTAATAGAAACTGTGGTTGCAGGGACTTTGTGAAATAGGCGCATTATGTTGTGGACACCTGGTATATTTAAGAGCGATACAATTTGATATGTTTTAGAATATATACTATAATTCTTTAGGTAATTGCGATTCTGTTTATTTGTGTTGTAGCAAATCATATGGGCCTAGGTAAAGTAATATCAAATGTTCGTTATTTATAGATTTTGTATGTTCAAATTTATTTGAGAATTTATTTTTAACCTACAACATAGTTTTCTCTATCTAAGGCACCTAAGAGCATAAGTTTTGTAAGTTTACTAAATAAAGCGTGGGTGCGAAATGTCTATAGCCAAAGTTCTTGGAAAAGTGAGTACTTAGCAGGTCGATCTCCCAAGTTACAAAAACAACGCTCAAAATAGCCTTGCTGTGTTTCAAAGCAACTGATTGAATGTAATAAGATTTCTACGAATAAAATTCAAGGTAAAAATAAGCTTTAGTAATTTTAAAAACTCATATTACTTGATACGCGAATTCTTCAGCGACCGTCCTTAGTTATTATTCAACTTGGAATATTAAATATTTTATTATGAAGATACTCTCTCCTAAATACCTTGAGAAACACTTGCGTAACTGGTCACTAAAATACTTCAGTGTTATTTATTTGAAATAGTACTAGAACAATTATTGTATTACGGGTATCTTTATAACTTTAAAGATAAACATATTGAGTGTTTGTTTCAGTTCAATGAACACTGGGAATTCTTAAGTTAATTTTGTTATCTATTTCTCCAAAAAAAAATATTTTTTTACTCACAACATGCGACATAAAGTCACATAAAACAATCGTGAATAAGCATTAAGCGATTTTAGTGATATCATGAATGTATATGTATAAAAGGTGTGTATGGTTGAATTGGGGCTTTTTAAATGTGTCCGGTTTTTTCCTAAAGTTAGATGAAATATAGGCAACTAAAGCTTTGATAACTAGGTTACTCTAATAATATTTGACTGGATTGTTTACCGCATTACATAACAAAATTTTATTGAATGCGTAAACTCTGAGCATCAAAACTATAGTTATTATAATTTATAAGAGATAAAATAAAAACAGAGGGGAGACAAAAGTCAAGGCATCAGAATACATTTTTTATATTTTTAAGTATGCTCACCTCAGTACAGTGACAAATTAGCAAAAAGGGTTTCCAGAGAGTTTTTAAGCACACTTAATATTAAATCAAAACTATTTATCGTAAAACTAAAAGTATATAACCAAGTACAGGGTGTTTTTTTAAACGCAACCCATATTTAAGATTGAGTAATACACATATTAAGGTGAAATGATTTTTGTTTTCGTCATCTTTACATTTTATATAACCTACTATTTAAGTTTGATCACATTTAGCTTACATTATATATGTTCAATCAATCCGCCATTAACATTTATTCAAAGTTGTGTTCTCTTCGTCAAATTCCTGAATACGTTTTGAAAGCACCTCTTTGAATTTCTTTTATTAAATTTTATATGTTTGTTTTGAGGTGCTGAATATCCTGTGAATTGTTTTCAAAAGCCTTACTTTTTATGTACCCCAAAAGAAAATAATATAATGGGGTCAAGTCCGGGGGTTTTGGGGGGAATAATCATTCATTGATAAAATAAAGTTTTGGGTTGCGTTAAAAAACACCCTGTATAAAATACGAATAAGCAGTGAAATAATGGTAAGGTATTATAATAATATTGGGGAGTAGCATATCGAATAAATGGATTGACTCAATTTCCTCGACCATTGTTTCCCGGATATTAAATACGTGAGAATTGCTGACGACCCTAAACGATCGTCATAGCTGACCCAGGGAAGGTTCCATAACGCCCCTGTAATGGAGAAGGAACCGGACTTTGGTTTTAGTTGGGGCCTTTAGATATTACTGAAGTTCAGAACAAGATATAAAAGCATATAGAAGTTAAGTACATTATTTATAACTTCAAGCCATAATTTTGCCAAAAGTATTACGCATTTTTATATTATAAGTAATAGTTACTTCCATAACATCATAGAATAAATTTGATTCGTGTTCATAATAAAATAGCCAATTCAGTTTTTTCCACTATTCAACTAAGATTATTCAAATGAAACGTCCTGATTTTTAAAGATTTTTGTTTAAATAAATAATTCCTAGTGAGTGATCAGCAGATCAGATGCTTTACGAGGTTCATACAGTATGTTTACAAGTTTATGACATGGGTTACTATGATTGTGCTCCGGCAAACTGAAGATTCATTCATAATTATTTTACCGCATATCATTTACCGCACGAGTGCGGTAAATGCTCAATGTTGCCAACTTAAGAAAAAAATAGTATATCGCACAATTTACATATATTATACATAAACACAACATACACATTTTAACTATGACGACCATATCTCAATTGTAAATAAACTGGTTTCCCAGGTTGCGACTAGTTACAGTTAATAGCGATAGGTTAATAAAGAGCAGTATTATTTAATCAATTGTTGCCGTATGTGTGACGATAAGAAGTATTCCTAGAAAGGCTTACTCGGTCGCTGAACAGCAGAGATAACGCTTTTTTTTAACTCCCCCGCTCAGATAAATATAGTTTTGTTCATATTTTCTCTCTACAGTTTAATTAATATTTTTTAAATCTTTTAACTTTCATAGAAGTGTTGTTTTTTACTTACGCTGTATATTTGTTTCTGGTAGTGTCGCGAAAACTATCGTACGCAACTCATCCGGGAAGGTGTTTACGTTGCTCTCATGAAATTCCCGCGCTCCGCAAGCGTCGCGCGTGAACTATCATGCTCGCACGTAAACACCTACTTCCCGCACTAGTTGCGTAATATACTATTACCAAATGAAGTAGAATAACTCTTAGGGGCAATTTTCAGTTTCATTCACGAAGGCCAGTTCTGAAACATTTTCCAAAGCTACCCACGAACACCCTTACGAAGTCAGACGGTTGCAAAACCTGACATGTTGTTAGTTCAAGTTGATGCTTTTCATTTAGTAATTTCTGTGTTAAAGCAAATGCCCACATTCGTAGCATGAGCATAAGGGACATAAAGAATTGGGACATTTAAATTGTGTCTGAGTTTATCGCTTCAGGATTTTTGGAGTTCTAGGAACATTTTCCATTTTATTATAACACTTTTCAATCACGTTTTAAGGCTCTTATTTGGTCATTCACGATGTATAAAGTGAATGTGTGTCACACGGGCACAAAGGGATTATAACCGTTTACAAAGTAAGCAAGCTCACAGAGGACAAGGGGTTCTACTCATTTTCATGCCAGGTGTAATCCCTCAGTGCAGTTACTTTTAAAGTCAAACAAAAATAAATAGTGTCTTTCTCCTCTCGACCTTAACACCAATAATAACTCCAGCCCCCAGAACAAAAATTCGTCGTGAATTATCCGTACAAGCTGTTAATTGAGAACCCATTTGTAAAATAAAAATTGTTTTATTTTAAGGTTAAATTTGATTTGCCTGCATTAGCTTTCTCACAAAACAAATATAGTTTTTCATTAGTCATAACTGCTATTTATTTTTCAACTAAACTCATTTTCGGATATTTTCTATGACGACTAAGTTCATGGTGTTTAGGTGTAAGCTAAATAGAAAACCTTTTTTTTAGGCCAATTCGTGTGTTCTGTTATATGGTGGGAATAGAAGTGAAACATTTAATGATTGTTTACATAAATAGAAACTGATAAGCAAATTAATTATTGTCATAACTTTGATATCCAAGTGAAAACCGAACTGATTATGATGATTTATTGGTAAAAATTTAAGATTTAAACGCATATAATCGTCATTAGTTGAGCTCCCTGGATGTCCCTATCATGTTGGCTTCGACCTCAAGATCAATAAACTTCCTACCATTGAAGTTTGAATCGTAGTCAAACTGTTTAAAAATAACCCCCAAATGAGAAAATGGAACTAAACTGACAAACTACAAGCTGTCGATTCAGAAATGACTGTAAAATAAAATGAGAACAGAATAAATTTCAAATTTGCTGTTTGAAACCGAATACAACTTTACTTTTGTGAATATTTAAATTTGATTAATAGTAAAAGAGGATATACGCTGTTTCTAGGTGTTTAGTTTAATACTAGAGTAAATACGGAAAGTGACACTTTTTATTTGATCGCAAAAGTTTAAATAAAACAGTTGATTATGTTTTTGCTATTTGAGGAAAAATACAGGGTGTTCAAAAAATGTGGGGCAATAATCTACATAGTGATTCATTGGGTTAAAACAAGCAAAAAAGTTTATATAAACATAGGTCCTAAAGTGCTTCGTTCTCCGTCTGTGTGTCTGTTTATGATTTTTACATATTTAATCATATCTCACGAACCACTTAACATATAAAAATCAAACTTGGTATATGGATAACCACTATTAAGAACTATTTTTGTAAGAATTATCAAATTTCTACTTTGTACCATTTCAAAATGGCGACTATTTTTCGTTTTCAAAGCTAAATATCTTAAAAACCGTAAATTCTAGAAAAATTATACAAGAGACAAAAAAGTTGCGAGATTTAATCTTATTAACGATTATATTAATATTATAACAATAGGACAACTAATAGTTAAGAAACTAATAATTAAGACAACTAGCAATTTTCAGACAGAATGTTCTAAGGAACCATGTTTTTATGCAGAAAAGTTAAAATTTCTCCGTTATTAGTAGTTCGATTATCTTAATCTCAATATCAGCATTAATTGGATTAAACTTTGCAACTTTTTTGTATCTTGTATAATTTTACTAAAATTTACGGTTTTTAAGATATTTAACTTTGAAAACAAAAAATAGCCGCCATTTTTAAATGGTACAAAGTAGAAATTTGATACTTATCACAAAAATAGTTCTTAATGGTGGTTATCCATAAACCAAGTTTGATTTTTATACGTTAAGTGGTTCGTGAGATATGATTAAATATGTAAAAATCATAAACAGACACTCAGACGGAAAACGAAGCACTTTAGGACCTATGTCTATATAAACTTTTTTGCTTATTTTGACCCAAGGAATCACTACGTAAATTATTTCCCCACATTTTTTGAACACCCTGTATATCATGAAGTCAGAAAATGATAGTTCTAAATTGTAATCATATTTTTACTTTTTTAAATTAAATATCTTAACCGAACTATTTAAATAATCTATGTATTTATTATATGCAATAAGCGACGTGTTTACAGAAGCTTAATTCGGAATAGACACTTTCCTTGAAAAGCTGATGAACTCGATATGTCTCAGATTGACGGGCTCTCGCCCTCCAATGCCCTTCAAAGGGTCCTTCACAACTTCCTGTGGAATATAAATATTCCACAGGAAGTTGTGAAGGGACCCTCACGTCGGGGTAAACCCTCACACGTGTTCGACCGAGTTGTTTGGTTGTTTTAAAACACAAACGCGCACAATTTTACCTCAATTTATAATCCATGAACTGCATTTTTACGGTTTTAACGCATTATAGTTTATCAGACCGGATAAACTATGATAATCGAGTGGTTTTTATTAAGTGGTTTTTACTTTCTCCCCCCTATACATAGTATATGGAGAAAGTATTGTTTTCGCCAAAATTTTCGAGTTTGAGTTGTTAGTGGATATATTCGTTTTAGTACTCCCTGAATCCAAAAAAGTGGTTTTTGGCGTGGTGTCTGTCTGTGTGTGTGTGTGTGTGTGTGTGTGTGTGTGTGTGTGTGTGTGTGTGAACAAAGCTAGAGACGACACCAGTGGTCCGATTTTCATAACATTTGGTATGTGCTAAGCCGTGGTATGTCCGGGTGTATTTTTCATTTTTTTGAATTTTTGATTTTTAAGGGTATTTACCCCATAAAAACCCATAAGAAAATACAAAAATCAAAATTTCTCAAAAATGCCTCTAACGAGTTTGATAACAATTTCATGGTTTTTAGTGCTTAAGATGACAAACAAAATGACACCACCCGCATGTCTGTAAAAATTCAGGTTCAAAAGTTATGGGGGTTTAAGTGTTAAAAAATTCATATTTCTAAAATTTCACAAAATCTGAGACATCTAAAGAAAATATACTTGCAACCATCAAATTTGACTTGAAAAACTAAATAATCTGGTATTTTGAATCATTAGTTAGTTTACGTCAAATGTTTGCGGAGATAATTTATATTTTAGTTCGACGGTAAATGCAGTATGTTGTCCAATGTTATTCTTATGGCAAATACTTAAAACGTATATCTCCGTTATTATTAACTTACCGATTTTGATAAGATTTGATATATATTTGTGTGATAATGAATTGTCAATTTGTTTTATTTCACTAAATAAGTTTTCTGGTTTTAAATTACTTTAAGGGAGAAAGTATGTGTCAGTTTCCTGATACCGTTTATTTATGATAAAGAATGTGTTCTTTCAATTTATGTTTATAGGATATTCTGAAATGGTAGAGCGGTGTTGGTAGTACGATTTAAGAAAACATAAGTTTAATAAACAAATCTTTTATTTTGCGTCTTGGTGTCAGTTTTCAGACAGTCTGGTTTGAGCTGTTTATAACTTGCAATAAATATGATCAAGTAAGTTAGAACATAAATAGTCATATAAATTTGATTTCAATTTTGTTTATCTAATAGATAAAGTGAATAAATGTGTAACAATGACAAGATAAAAATTATTGTTGTTTATTATTATAGTATTTTCTCTTAATTTGAGTATTTTTTAGTATCAACAAATCAAATAAGAACAAATTGATATCATTTACATGCAACGCACAAGGCTTTAGAGACCTATTTTGATCGAATTTAATGAAAACTGATGTAATAAAGCCGGTAATGTATTCCTTTAACATGGTAATGATGTTTAATAAGCGTATATGGGGCAGACACGTGTATGGAAATCAGTCCTTGCTGCTTATTCGGGTAATGACATCACAATTAACTACAAGCTGTGACTGATTATACATGTGGATCGATAATCAATATACGCAGCCAAACCAATAGGGCTTAAGTATGAATTATACCGAAGCTATACACTTTCTTTTTTTGTGGTTGAATAAAACTCAGTCCAATTCAATTCACTTTCCTATATCATTGTTTGTTATGTGCAACGAATGAGACAGATTTCCATGAAGGAAATTGTGTTTCCCTTGCAGTAAATTACTAGCCATTAATCAGTCCTATGATAAATGGCGCCAAACAGTTCTTTGCTGCAAGAACTTACACTCGACAGATGCAATAAATTGCTCAATGCTGTTTGTGACGGCTGAAGCCGATCTGGACTAACATATTTGTTTTCCGACTGTTGAGATGACGAGTTAGTTTTTGAAGTGATTGTCATTGTACAATTGTGGCATTAAATTAACAATCCTAGTGCTTTATCTCAGTCGTTTAATGTATGAGTACACATCATTTAACCTCACTTAAGTATGGTAAGTAAGTGTTAAGTGTTAGGCGGAGCTAGGATTTGAAATCGTGTATCAAATAATTTTACAAATTTAACTTTGTTGTGCACTTCGTTTGACATATTAATATAACGAATACATTTTAATACAAAAAAAAATTATATAATAACCATAGGATTAACGATCGCCATAGGATGATCAGTTGACTTATTCAAGAGAAAAGAGATTTTTCTATTAAAACATCGCCTAAAACAATAATGAGTTTTTCGTTATACTGCTTCAAAAACAGATGTTTTTCATGCATGTTTTCCGGATCTAAATACACACTTTTTATTCCTAGGAATTAAAAGCTGATGTACTCGATACCAGCTGACTCTTTATAGTCCTAGGACTATAAAAGTCAAAAAGTGCCGAGTACGTCGTAATAATCGAACAATATTCATTCGATTACAAATAATCGAAACATTCATCGTTACTATCGAAACATTCATTGTTGTCAGTTTAATCAGTTTGTGAAACTCTCTCATTTCACCAATAGATTATTACATGCGTTCGATACGTCGACAGTTGTTCATTGTTGTCAGTCTACCCTAACACAAATGAAACAGACAATCAGCTGATTGCTTTAAATAGCAAGAACAAGACGGTGGCATCTTTTGAAGGCATCTTTAAAGGTAAACAAGCTGTAACATTTTGGTTTTCTTAAGTAGTTTACGTATTGTATTGAGCAATATAACGAAAAATATAGTTCATCACACGGACCTAAAGCTGCTTTTCGTTACTCGGTCATTTTTCAACCTTGGCTTACAGCCTCGGTTGTAAAACTTGACCTTGTACGGAAAGCGTCACTTTAGGTCCTTGTAATGAAATATACTATTAATGGTTTCGTCCTCTTAATATTCCCGTCTTTTCAATATATATTTCAGGGTGTATTCTAGAAAGGGAGCCCAACAATGTTTCAATACGATATCAATTTATTTGTTAACTAGCTGTTGCTCGTGGCTTCGCTCACGATAAAAATTACAGCTGATCTTACTTCTGCTCTTTGTACTGTCAAACTTTAGTATTCACAGCTATTTTCAATTCAGTATTTGAATGTTTAGGAATTTAAAAATTGAAGCTCACGGGGCGTAACCCGAGGGGATTTTAAGGAAGTGAATTGCCTATGACCTTTTCTGATATAGTAGATCTACTCCTGCAAAATCTCAGCTCAGTTGGTCCAGTATTTTTCACGCGGTTGAAAGACAGATATTTACACAAACCTCTGTACTTTCATATTTATAATATTAGTAGGATTAGTTCTGCGAGTGATACTTGTTTAGACTTTTATCAAGAAATAGACAAAATAAAAAATATGCATATAATGAAGAATGCTTAGTTTAGGTTAACATAAATGAGGTCGAAAATGTCATTAATTGCTAGTTAGGTAAATGTATTAAAATGTAGTGCTAAAAAGTGTTTATTTTATATGGACTTTCTGAAAATGTATTTTAAGGCAATTGGTTGAGTAGTTAAGTGGTTTGATATCTTTCGAAATTATTGATGTAATCGAAAATTCAGATAAAGCATAAATACACTTGTTTTTATCACAAGCAATTATCTGCTGTGTTTTATCACTAGCACAAATTATCTGCTCTACTTGTTATGAAAACAGGATAAATTTATAATTACGCCCTGTGGCAGTGTGGCAGTGGATTAGGTTTTATTATAATCTATATTTTCTGACGGCAGAGAAGATTTATGAGAATCAGCAAACCATTGAGTTTGTCTGGTAAAAGATTATTCATAAATGGGGTATTTTAACTAACGCTTGACATACAGGGTGAGGCAGTGACAAAATTTTTTCAAATAACAATATTAAGCATTCTTGTATGAATAAATGAATGGAAGAAAACATTTGGTTACTGCGGCGATCGTTATGACTCCATGGTTCCGTCTTACGGTTAATATAATGATATATAGAAATAGCGAATATCAATATGATTACACAATGATATAAAACCCTGACAAATGCATTTAAAAAAATCTAACCCTTTAATGGAATATTTAAAAGTGTTGTACTGTAGGCCTTATGCATTTTTTTTACTGTACATTTTGTTCTAAATAAGTGGTAGAGGGTCACACACGTGTGTTCTTAGAAAATACCTACTTGATGTCGTAGCACCGTAACTTTGCGGGGTGTAAGAGGAATTGACATGTTCTCTCATTTATATTCATCTACTGTGATGTAATTTAAATATGTTAAAGCTGGATTGCCAACCTTAAGGTTGATGGTTTCAAATTGTAAATCTATTTAATTTTTGGTTTTGATGGTATGAGACATAATGTGTTCTAATTTTTATAAGAAACAAATGGAAGCTGATAATAAAACCAGCCTAATTATTGTAGAATTATTTTATTACTTAAATATACTACTGTGATTTTACCTACAGTTAGTGCATTTTACTATGTTCTAGTGTTATCTGGAGAAATTGCTGACAAGCTAATATAATTTTATTTAAAAATATTACAAAAACAACAAGAAGATTTTATTCTCAATAATGAACTGGATAAGAACTATTATTGTCTAAGGTAACTTAGTTTTTACTAATCATTAGGCTTTAAATAAATGATGTTTAAATAATGATTAAATGCAAAATAATTATAACTAAATCAAAGAAATATTAGTGTAGGTAATTACACATGACGCTCCCGAAGCGTAATGTTAAAATAATGACAGGTTGGAATTTTCTTAATCAAGGATTGTAATTAAAGACCGAATTTAACTTGAGATTGAACTTGCAATCTCTTTGTAGTCAAGCCCGACAAGGTTCTTTGATTAAAGTCGGTTTATATGAAAACAAATCTGAATCCGATATCTCATTATGAAGTGACGGGGCGTATTGGGAGAGAAATATTTTAGGTTTTTTTAACGCTGCATCGACGTCATTGTTTTTGTGAGTCATCAAGGTTTAGTTCTTGGTAAATATTTTTAGAGTGCCGTGAAAGTTTTAAAACATTATTTAGCATATTTTTTTAAGTTTCTTCAAATTTATGGATGCTGTAACTTTTTTTTAAATACATACCATGTACATAAAATTACTCGAGTGCAATTAAATATACAAAATGTTGTAGCATATAGGTAGCCACATTTTAAAACCATTATTGCATTATTGTGAAATTACTCTAGGGATGTAAACCAGATTTAGCTTCATGAATCGTATTTTACTACTGTTTCTAACTAAACCCCAATCTTTATCCAAACAAAACATGAGTTTTTTTCTCATTATTGATAGACACGATGATGAAGCTCCTGCAAGCTACAAGTTTGACAGCGTCACAGAATTGTTCTCTGCTGTGTCTGAGAACCATTACTGATACATACTGTTATCACCTTTCAAACATACGATCAAGCGAGCTCTGGTCCAAATTGTATGACTGGGCCCAGTCCACCCACAAGACTAATGTCAATTTTATCAATGGCCTACGGACGGCCAGGACACGTTATTTGATTTGCACTAAAATATGACGTGAAAAGTGACATTTTTTATATGAATTATTAATAGGTATCAAGTATTACATTTCATTACTAGGGCCTAAAATAATTATTTTCGTAGGAGGTCAAGTTTTATGACTGAGGCTGTAACCCGAGGCCAAAAGTGACCGAGTAACGAAAAGCAGTTTTAGGCATGTGTTATGAATTATATTTTTCGTTATATCGCTCAATACAACACACTAACTACTTAAGAAAACCAAAATATTCCCTTTAAATGTGTCTCCCAAAGATGTCTCCAACTTGTTCTTACGATTTAAAACAATCAGCTGATTGTCTGTTTCATTTGTTTTAGGTTAGACTGGAAACAATGAACAATTATCGATGTATCGAACATATTTAATAATCGATTGGTGAAAAAGCGAGTTACACAAATTGATTAAACCGACAACAATGCAACAATGAAATGAAATTGATAATAATAACCGTTAACAACTCTCCAATCGATAGCTCTCCATCTTCGCTGACGTTCACAAGATTGCAGTTTTATTACATTATAACAGTCGACGTCTTTGACTACAGCTGATTGTTTCTCTCCCTAGTGAGAGAAACAGCTTCTTTAGTTCCGCGATACATATTATAAAAACTGCCGTTTTCGCAGCGCTATGACGAAAACGTATTTTTCCTACCACTGCATGGAAATAATCACATTGCCACACCTGTAAACAGTAAGCAAAACGGTTCATTTCCGCTTTCATTTCTTTCCCGCTCGCTAAATCAGGGTTACTTATTAGGTTAAGGTGGCACACAAGAGAGATAACTATGACTTCAAACACCAAAGATAAGTGTCTGTTGGTCAGAAATCCCAAGACACTCACCGTATCCTAAATTCTAGTTGCCTTTTTCTAAATCAGCTTTTTCTAAATCAGCTGATTTCAAAGTCGGCATTTCTATACACTAACTTCCGGTTCGTTCCAGTAGAATAAGCAAACATACCCTCAATGAACTTTTGTGTTCAGGTTAGTTAATAAGTTAAACTGTTTAAATAATGGTGGTAGAAAAAATCTTTTGCGTATTACGAGCACAAATAGTCATTGCCGCTCTCAAAATGTTTGCGGCAATGACGTACTTCGTGCTCTTAATACACAAATATCTATTAATAGACATGAACTTTATTTTTTTGGGATGTACATGTACTTTACAATAGAGGTGTAGAGGATGTAAACCTGTAACAAGGAACGAGATCGACCTAGCCAGACCCGCAGCTCTGGGGGAGATATTTCTTAGGACTGATTGGCCAATAAATCAACTCAGCCTCATTGATTCCAACCCCTCTGTCGCAAGCTCTTCGACTAGAGTTTGCTTTGCATTCGTATTTTCGGGTTCCAGTGTTTTCAGTTGACATTTTGTTTATTAATTGCAACGTCATGGCCTGTTGGGAAAGTCGTTGAATGTAAAATCGCTTTAGATGGTTAAATGCAGTATATTTAATGTCACATTGAATGGGAAACAGTAACAGTTGTTTTTAATGCCATCTACAAATATAGAGTTTGTATTTCCGGGGGACAAATATAGAGTTTGTCAATTCAGGGTCTGAAGTGACGCTTTTCGTATGAGGAAAAGTTTTTTGAGCAAGCCTCTTGAGCCGAGATTTTTCGAATTAGAGAGCCTGGTTGGCCTATAGTACCCCTTTACACAATATATTTCCTCAGGTTAGCTGTAATATTTTTGTATTTCAAAAATTTGCATTTACAGTAAAAGTTTTACTGTAAATAAGGTAAGATTGAAAAAGTTTAAATATCTCCTTCATTATTAAATCATTATTTTTATGATCACTGATAGGGGTGTTACAATGCAATTTTTGTCTCGGGATTGAAAAGAGTTAATTTGGAAAACTATATTTAAATTCTAAGGATAGCTTTGCTTTTAATTGCAAAACTTCTGACTAGTTAAGGAGATGAGTAATGCATTAAATAAAGTAGTTTTACTTGTTTACTTTCCTTCGAGTGGTCTTTTATAATACTTTTTAATCCTTAACTTATAAAATTTGATTAAAATATTTATGATAAAATTAAAAATATTATTTAGGAAAATATCATAGTCAAATAAAGTGTTAAAAATGCTATAAAATACATTTTAATAATTTAAACGTGACTAAGTGCACAGTGTGCGCTGCACACATTTAGTGGAAAACAATTTTAATTGTGTTTGAAGAGAATATATCAACGGTTGTAGTTTTATCCATCCTAATGTATAACAGATTTGCCACCAGCTGTTAAATCTACTATGATCAATTTTGTAAAATCATCTACATCGATGTTTAACGTCCGTTAAAATAACGTAATGGAGTAGGTCGTCTCGTCCATAGAGTAAGGTTGCAGATTGATTTATTGCAGGCCAGTACACGGAAAGCCTTTCATCTTAAAACGATAATGCTGGCCTAAAATAACCTTCAATCGATGCCTTAAGGATTATGTCAGTTTTAAGGTGAGACTAATGTTTCGTCCTGCAAACTGAAAATATATAATTATTGAGAGTTTTAATTTTATTAATAGGTCGTTTAAACTTATAACAAATGAGGCTCATTGAAAATAAAGACCAGAGAATCATTTAATTATTGTTTTAAAATTTCCATTCCTAAATAAGACGATTTATAAAAATAAGGTGTTTTTGGCTAAGACCTTGACTGGTAATATCAATAGCTATTGAAGTCATTTTAATAGATAAATTCATTTTGACTTAAGTTACCTCTGGTATACACTCGACTAATTACTTAAAAAAGAATGAATTATTATTAATTAATCATAATTATAATTATAATTATAATTATGATTAATCAATAATAATTAATTATAATTAAAATTATTATTATGTTAATTATAATAATTATTAAAAACAAGGAAATTAAATGTAAGAATTCAATCGTCGTATATTCACACGCATAACCAAAAAAAAATCACTCAACCACAAAGTTCTTTGGAACTAAAGAAAATCGCTTCCTTTAAAAGACCGCAAGCTTTATGTGAGTGAAGTTTCCAAGAGAAACGGTCTGTAAAATTGAGGGTCAGAGGTTCAACCGAGCCAAACCTTTTGAAGTGTTTCAACTTATATTGTAAGATGTTATCCTGAGTTGATATCATGATTTTACAGAAATCACACGAATCATAGCACTCGGACATCAACAATGATCTATGGATAATTATCAAATTTCCATTTTGTAAAACACTGTGAGATAACATCTTTATCACTCCCGATAACTTCGGAGTATAGAACATTTGAACAGCAACTATATTCAGTGATGAGTAGGGTCTTAACAAAACCTTGTGTGGTGTTTGATGTTTACTAAAGCTGAAACCTACTGGCCAAAGTTTTGCACCTGTCACTGCATCGATGGCACCGACTATTCCTTTAGTAGGAATTGATCCAGATAAGGATTACAAATTGTTTCCACAAGTTGTAATAGGTAAGTAACATTTATTGTACAAGCATGAATATACCGATGTAAATAAAACTTTTGTCAAGTTTTGTGACAAGGGATTAAACTAGGATTCCTGCTTTAACTATACGAAGAAGGAATTTGGTAGACAATTAAAAGAAGTCTCCTGGCTGAAAAGTTTTATACACTTTCATTTATAGAATTTTTACTTCTCGACAAAAATTATTCAAACACTCAATAGTCAGTTCTAAATGTGAGCAATTATAATGTTAGTTCTTGGTTCGGCAATGGTTTTCGACGAAATTATGAGTCACACAAAGCATTTAAAATAAAAATTAGTTTTAAAATTTTTTATAAGTGTAAATTTGTATTTAGCCTGTGTAGGTCAATAAAACTGTCATATCAATTTTACCAAAAACATCGAGTGAATTCTTATGGAAAGTTTATGCTATATTAAATTTCCTTCTGGTAAAACTTATGACGTATACTACAGCAGTCAAAATTCGTACAAAAGCCTAACTACTACTTGTATTTTATACTATCGCTGATTTTTAACATTATGTTAACATACAGTGCAAGTAGTCTATTCATTAATATTTTACTGTTTAAATTAACTAGATCCAATTAAAAAATAAGTTAGTCAAGATATTTGAATTTATGTACTTTGTGTATGTATATATTCTCAATAAATAAAAAAAATGTGTTTATCATCCTTTCGAGTCTAGATGACATACAAATTCATTCAGTTTGAAGGCAAAACGAGGTCCCAAGACACTTCAGCCTTGTGAGTTTGTTGCCCACCCAATATACCTGTCCTTCCCTTTCTTTAAAAATATTCAATTGCGATTTGTTTAGAATTTCTTAATTTAGTTAGGATGATGAAAAATAAGTGGTTTTGTCAGTGATATTATTTATAGCGGACGGTAATATTCACGCGTTTTGATATTTGGATAAAATTCATTCTATCCTTCCATGTTTACAAGCATACCAAATTTAAAAAGCCTCGAGTTACAATCCAATCGGACTTTAAGGTAAAACGGCAGTAAAAAATCGAAATAAAAATAAAAATTCTATTTGTTTTATTTTATAGATAGTCTTTTTAATAAATAGATACCAAACAATAAGAAATAAAAAAATATTTTTAGAAAATTTAACTTTTTTTTATTTTTTAATGTATCTTGTAGCATAAAATTTAAAATTATTTTTAAAATATAAAAAATCAACAACTTTTTTGTTTTTACTCCAAATATATTTTTGCTTACAATTTTATAGTTTATAGTGAGTAGTTTTAGTGACCAAAGTTTCAAGTTGATCAGTTAATAATTGTTGGAGTTTTGTCTACCTGAAAATGCCAATTTTAACATGGACACGATACAGACTGCCGTTTTACCTTAAAAACGAGAATATTCATGTGCAAATTTTTTTTATATCAAAACTCCGGCCAATCGTTGCAGCAGTTTAAGCGTGTGGGGTTACATTTGCTATCTTTCATACTTCCACGATGGAATACATTGTTATAAAACCATAAACTACAGGGTGTTTTTTCAACGCAACCCATTTTAAGATTGAATAATGCATATACAAATTTAAAAATGAGTTTTGTTTTGTTAATTTTTACATTTTATACGTCGTATTATTTAAATTTGATCAAGTTTAGTTTACATTATGTGTTCAAACAATCCACCATTGGCATTTATAAAAAAAGTAGTCCTCTCTCCATCGAATTCCCGAACACGTGTTGCAAGTACCTCTATGAATTTCTTGCATTAAATCTGCTATATTTGTTTTGAGGTGCTGAATATCCCGTGAATTGTTATTGTAGGCCTAACTTTTTATGTATCCCCAAAGAAAATAATATAGTGACGTCAAATCCGGGGATCTTGGGAGGTAATAATCATTACTTACCTCTTGGGAGGTAATATCATTGCATTACTTCCTTCTATCGATAATATTCGAACCAAAATCAAGTTTCTTTGTAGTTTGAAGGTATGCAAAGTGAGAGAGAGAGGGGGAGAGAGAGAGTGAGTGAGTGAGTGAATTAGTGCGTGTGTGTGTCTGTGTGTGTGTCTGTGTGTGTGTGTGTGTGTGTGTGTGTGTCTGTGTGTGCGCGCGCGCGCGCGCGTGTGCATGGCAGCCAAGTCTTTGGTATGTAAATGGTTCTAATTTTTATTTATTTTTTTTTTTAATTCCTGGCAAGATAAATTCTTTTTTGTTGTGGCTTCAATTGAAATAAACTTATGAAATATCTCTAAATACTGTTTTTTTAAATATTTTTTTATTTACCTTTATAAATACATGTAATTCCTCTTTTGTTTTGTTTTTTGTGATGTGTACAGTGCATTTTGGACTCTTGAACTGTTGCAGTGAATACTGATGGACACGATAAATACTCTATCTCCGCACACAGGCTTTGACCCATGCGGGGGTATTATTTCGCACTATAAAAAAAAATCCGTCACTGATAAAATAGAGTTTTGGGCACCCTGCATAATATAACGAATCAGCAGTGAAATAATGGTAATACAGTGACGTCAAACCGGGGATCTTGGGAGGTCATAATCCTTCACTGATAAAATAAAATTTGATGGATAGCTGTCTGCACATCGCATAGCGACTACTTTAATCAACCATATTTCCCAAACGGAAGTTTTGACGGTAACTTGAGAGTTTTGGGTTGAGTTTTGAAAAAAATACCCACAAAAACTTTGTTCCAGGTGAGGAGTACTACAACGAGTTCGCCCCGGTGACCAGCAAGTTGCGGTCGCGCGAGGAGTGGGGGGCTAAGCCCTCGCGGCGAGCGCCCACGGACCGACCCCTATGGGACCCCCTGCGTTACATCGTCCTCTCCTCCTTCCACTCCGAGCAGGACCGACCCAACAGGGCGGAGACCATGCAGGAGCTGCAGAGGCGCGACCAGGACAGCGGCCTGCCCGACATTCAATGCAAGTAACTGGCCTTCAGCTGCTGTATGTTATCTAATGCAAGTAACTGGCCTTCAGCTGCTGTATGTTATATAATGCAAGTAACTGGCTTTCAGCTGCTGTAGTGCAAGTAACTGGCTTTCAGCTGCTGACTGTTATCTAGTGCAAGTAACTGGCCTTCAGCTGCTATCTGTGTTACTTTGTAGGGTTAGTGTAAAAATACCAGGAGTGGGGGTTGCCCGACATTAAACGCAAGTAACTAGCCTTCAGCTGCTGTATGTTATCTAATGCAAGTAACTGGCCTTCAGCTGCTGTATGTTATATAATGCAAGTAATTGGCTTTCAGCTGTTGTCTGTGTTACTTTGTAGGGTTAGTGTAAAAATACCAGGAGTGGGGGTTGCTCGACATTAAACGCAAGTAACTAGCCTTCAGCTGCTGTATGTTATCTAATGCAAGTAACTGGCTCTCAGCTGCTGTCTGTTATATAATGCAAGTAACTGGCTCTCAGCTGCTGTCTGTTATATAATGCAAGTAACTGGCTTTCAGCTGCTGTCTGTGTTACTTTGTAGGGTTAGTGTAAAAACACCAGGAATGGGGGTTGCCCGATATTAAAAGCAAGTAACTGGCCTTCAGCTGTTGTCTTTGCTACTTTTGTTGTGTCAATATGTTATAAATACTAGCAGCGGACTGCCTAACATGCAATGCGATTAAGTAGCCTTCGGCTGCTGTTTGTGTTATTTTGTAAGGTTTATGTGTGGAAATCAGGAATAGGGGCTGTCCGACATTCAATGCAAGTAACTGGTTTTCAGCTGCTGCCTGTATTACTTTGAACGGTTAATATGTAAAAGTTAGGAGAGGGGGCTGCCTGACAGTCAATGCAAGTAACTGGCCTTCAGCTGCTGCTGTGTTACTTCATAAGTGTGCAGACGAGATGTTGGGGGACTTCCTGACAGTCAATGCAAGTAACTGGCCTTCAGCTGCTGCTGTGTTACTTCATAAGTGTGCAGACGAGATGTTGGGGGACTTCCTGACAGTCAATGCAAGTAACTGGCCTTCAGCTGCTGCTGTGTTCTTTTTAAGTGTGCAGACTAGGAGTGAGGGCCGTGTGACATTCAATGCAAGTAACTGAATTTCAGCTGCTGTCTATGTATTTTTTTAAGGTCAATATGTAAAGGCCAGGAGTGGGTGCTGCCCAACATTCAATGCAAGTAACTGACTTTCAGCTGATGTTGTTACTTTGTAAGGTAACATTCAGTATCAGTAACTGACTTTCAGTTGCTGTTGTTACTTTTTAAGGTAACATTCAGTATAAGTAACTGACTTTCAGCTGCTAACTGTGTTACTCTGTAAGGTCAATGTGTAAAGACCAAAAGCGGGGACTTCCTGACAGTCAATTGCGAGTAACTGACTTTCAGCTGCTGCTGTTACTTTGTAAGGTAACATTCAGTATAAGTAACTGACTTTCAGCAGCCAACCTTTTTACTCTGTAGGGTCATGTGGTAGGGTCAATGTGTAAAGACCAAAAGCGGGGACTTCCTGACATTCAATGCAAGTAACTGACTTTCAGTTGCTGTTGTTACTTTGTAAGGTAAGATTCAGTATAAGTAACTGACTTTTAGCAGCTAACTTTGTACTCTGTAGGGTCAATGTGTAAAGACCAAAAGCGGGGACTTCCTGACATTCAATGCAAGTAACTGACTTTCAGCTGTTGTTGTTACTTTGTAAGGTAACATTCAGTATAAATAACTAACTTCCAGCTGCTAACTGTGCTACTCTGTAAGTTCAATGTGTAAAGACCAAAAGCGGGGACTTCCTGGCATTCAATGCAAGTAACTGACTATCAGCTGCTGTAGTTACTTTGTAAGGTCAGTGTGTAAATATCACGAGTGGGGTTGCCTGACTTTCAATACGAGTTACTGGCTTTCAGCTGCTGGCTGTGATACTATTGTAAGGTTAATGTGTATGGAAGTGTGTAAGTTTACTTGCTTGCATGTAAAATCATGTAAGAGAACATTACAGGTTAAAAATGCTACAAACAACCTTTTTCTCATCAATGGTAATCTTTAGATGGGGTTAGACTGTTGTAATTGAAAATTTATTACCGTGGGAAACTGTAACTTAAGTAGTTTGGGGTGTACGATGTACGTTAATAAGTGGTTTTTTACAAATAAATTGTAAAATACTTTGAAATATTAGTACGTTTTTTCTATCAAATGGATTTTTGTAAAAGATCTATTTGTATATTATAATGTACAATCATTTATTTTGTCTCTAAGCAATATTTTACTGTACTACGATGTTATTTTATGTTTACATAATAATTCCCATGTCTCAAGGCTTTTAGTTTAAAAGAACTGTGATCAGTAAATCAGTCTTCAGTAAACAGTATACAACTACAATCCACTTAAGATGACTTTGGCCTTCACCAATTCAAAATGTGACCTGAATATGAGAACACTTTTTGAACTGTCCTGACAGCTGTTGTACTGCTGGTGTTTCAGAGTTACTTGCTTACAGCAGCCAGCAACAACTTAATGTTGCATTGAAATTGATCTTTTAGTGACTTTGAAGCCTTTATTACAATAAGAGCTTGGGAAAGCTTTATTTGAGACAATTTAAACAAAACAAAGAACAAATAAGTCCTGGTTGGCACGTGCGGGGCAATAAAGACCTTTATCACAATACTGCACCATAAAAAATTAACATTTGAATATGAGACTCCCGCACGTAAACAGAAGGCTTATAGGTCTCTTGGAAGTGTATTATGTCTCTGTATTAATTATGTATTAAACAAATTTGTTTAAAAAACAAAATTTTCGTATTTTGTAACATATATCAACTATTTTATAATATACTAGCAGTTGCCCGAGGCTTCACTCACAATAAAAATTACAACTGATCTTACTTCTGCTGTTTGAACTGTCACATTTTAGTATTTACAGCTGTTTACAATTCAGTATTTGAATGTTTACATCCTTATAAAATGTAAACATTGAAGCTAAGGACGTTCACGGGGCGTAGCCCGAGGGAGTTTTAGGGAGGTGAATAGGCCTATATGTTTGCCAGGTTCAAGATCTACCTCTGCGTGTGAAATTTCAACCCAGTCGGTTCAGTATTTGTTCGCGTTAAATTGCCATATGCATCAACATACATACAGAAACCACCTCCTCTATATAATAGTATAGATTATATTCAAACTATTACTTACGTAAGGCCTTTAGATATCACTTATTAATTCCTACGACCTTAACTTATTGTGCTAGACATGTTTAGAGGGATTTACCCCTCATCTTCAGCAGCACTCTTCAAATCAATCATACATTACTGTAATTGCCTTGATGTTTTAAAAACATAAAAAAGAGATTCACATTCACCACGAAATACATTACACGCTAAACGAACACTTATTACAATGAAATCACCGACATCAGGACATATAAAACGAATCATTCACGGCCGGTTGCCGTAGGCCTACTCCAGGATGTCCAGCACAATAATTTAATGACATAGGAATTAATAAGTAATATCTACAGGCCTAACGTAAGTAATAATTTGAATATATTTAAAAGGTACCACAGCTGTTCGAATATTAGTATAGATTATGTTGCAGTTTCAGTGTTTGTTCATAATTTGTTTATTTGGAAGAAAATAAAGATTACTATTACAATTATCATTAAGTTTTAATTTAACAAATGGTTATCACTTGCAGCTGGGCGATAGGCGAGGACGGGCTGGTGTACGAGGCCAGGAACTGGGTGTTCCGCCCGGGCAACTCCCACCTGTACCCGGGGTTCGAGGGCAGATACGCCGAGATCTGCTTCCTGGGCGACTACAAGAGTAAGGATAACAATTACCGTATAACAGACGACAATTCTTGGGGCCCAGTAAAATGGATGCGCGGTAGCAAAAACGGCTAGTGCGCATGCACGACAACGCATCGCTAGAGCGCAGCACTGTCATTCTGCTCTCTGCCGTCAACAATAGCGTGTCACTACAAGTCGTCCTAAAAACATTGTCCGACGGAATATTGACTCTTACTGACGATAAATGATCAGTTTAAATTCTATTAATAATATAAAATATTTCATTAGTATTTATTGAAGCGTCTTGTTACTCTGAACAACAATTGACGACAGAGAAGCAGTAACTATGTGCGAGCTGCCGAATGTACGCAGCCAGGCTAGTACACTGTCGGCCGCCGCTGCCGCTACTACTCCCCTCTCCTCCCAGCCTACCCACTCCCCGCCCCATGCGCGGACTGGGCCCCAAGAATTGGCGCCAGTTATACTTCATTTTCTCGCATCATGAACTAATTTGTAATATATGTATTTTTTATAGGTTTACATTATTTCAGTGAATGTTGTAAATCATCCAACAAGACCACTCTTCTGATTACCCTAAATATTGGCCTAGTAGGAAATGTATTTTATGAATACTTTCAAGAACATTTTGGGAACTATAATAGTAGTTTATGCAACGATTGCATTATGAATGTCTTTAAGCCACGAATGAGATAAGCGAGTGTTCTAAATATCTCACGAGTGGCTTAAAGGCATAATACAATCGTTGCATACACTACTTTATCTACGACCAACAAAATTCGACAACATTTTCCCCGAAGTTAAACAAAACTCATGACTTTTACTAATGATAGAAAAGGTCAACTCAAATTTGAGGTTAGGCACATAAGCATACTTAACCATGAATCGCTGTAGAACAATCAGCTGATGGGATAAGTCAACTCAAACATGAATCGTAATGCAATAATCAGCTGATGTGCGAATTGCGTAGTTGTCATTATGACACTATTTTCGTTAAATGCCGCGCTCATATTGGTCTAGAACCTGTATCATAAAGTGACACCAGTTGCATAAAGTTAATTTTATGCAACTGGTATGTATTTGGTTTAATAATGGACCTCATTATGATATTATATGTAATATCGTTATTGGTGGTTATTGCAATGGTCGTATATAAAAGCAGTTTTTACATGAAAACCAACTTTTGATGTCAAACAATAAATATGAAATTATTATTTATAAATAAACTAGCAGAACCCGTGGCTTCGCTCACGATAAAAATTATCGTCTAACCTTGATATGAAGAATCTAGAGGACTGAATAGAAAATATTTATATCAAGGAATATGTCATGTTTGTTTTATGGTGGAATGTAGGATAAAATGTAGATACCACAGTAGGATGTAGGATACCACAGTAGATAGTGAAGGTTTTCTTTTCACCGTTATAACTCGAAAACAGCCGGACCGATTTTAACACCAAATGTGTCGATTTTAAGGTACTTCTTTGTAGATGTACCATTACGTCCCTGGATTGCCAGTAGGGCATCAATTAAGTACAGTAAAGGGCTGAATGTTCGAAACAGTTATGGTGCTATCCGTGGGCAGTATTTCAAACTCGATTCACTTAGTTTTTAACTTAAAATATGGACGGGTAGGAATAATTTAAGATCAACCACTGATTGCAGCATTTATTTTTCCGTGAAAAGCCGGGACACCGTCGAATTAGATGAAAAAGGAATTTGCCAAATTATTGTAACTGGCATGATTGTAATTAAAAACATGAAGGACGGCCTAAGGAAATAACTATAGCTCCCGCTGCCTAAAAAGATGGTACCACATAATGAGCTTATGATTGAACGTATAAGGTACGAAACTAAACCAAATGTAACTTTTATATAGTACGAATAACCTAACAAAATCATCAAAACAACCATAAAACCATGATAAAAGGAATGAAATTATAAATCAGCTGTAACAACGTATCCGTTTGTAAAGCTAATATGCTTTATTGAGTAAAATTGGAAATTTAAACAAAAGATCATCCATTACATTAACATGGGGCATTTTCAAAGCTTCAGCTCCACGAAAAACCTCTAAAAACCTCGAATTAAAAAAAAATCCGTTCTTGGTGAATGTTAACACTCTGTAAGGAACGTCCATGCAAATTTTCAAGTTTCTAGGTTAAGTAGTTTTGGCTGTACAATGATCAGTGGTATTTGACAAAAATATAGTAGAAAAGGTAGTATAAATATAACTTACAATCAGGGATTTTTATAATTTATAAATGTTTACATAAATAGATCAAAGAATCATATCATTTCAGCACATTCTGCTTGTGACTGAAAAATCAGTGTTCTTTTCTCTTTCATCTTACAGGGATTTAGTCTCAAGACTCAGCCACAAAAGGCAGTATGCTATTCACGTTTAAAACTGCGTAACTCCCGCTACCGAAATATAGATGGTGCCACTTAACTAATTAATGGTGGATTTTATCTAAACTAAATGTAACTTTTATATAGTACATAATTATGTCCTTGAAACAAATCAACAAAAATCAATGAAGCCATGATCAACGGAATCAATTTATTATCTATCATCTGTATCAACGTATACATTTCCGAAGCTAACTACCAGCTGACTGTTTTATGAACATTAAAAATGTAAACAAAAATCGTCCAACATACTTTTAAATGGGAAAATTTGAAAACTTCGGCCTCGCCAAAAACCCCTTTATACTACGAATTTTGTAAAATCCGTTCTTAGCGGATGCCTACGCCCTAAGAGGAACATCCATGCAAAGTTTCAAGGTTCTAGGTCAAGTAGTTTGGGCTGTACGATGTTTCCACTGAGTGGTATTTGACAAATATATAGTAGATTCACATATATATACTCTTATGGAGTGGATTCATTATTGCGCAATAACATGGCAATTTCTTTCCAAAGAATAAGGCAGAAAAATTATATATTTACAGATACAAAGTTATATAAACATTAATAATAAAATATATTTAAATCACAAATTCCAGTGCTGCTAGTAATGAAACTAAGTGTCCCAATGCAATACGTATATTAAATTCAACTAGTTCTATCAATATTAATCAAACAAGGGTGCATAAAATCAAAGGAAGGGTCCAAAAAAAAAAAATAAAATGTTTTGGTTTATTTATGTTTTGGACCTCTAAAATATAAGGTACTCACCTTCACTATTACCCTAATGAATCGTACGATTTTTATAATTCCTAAAAGTTATGATTTTTAGCAATTAGGATATTATATATGTTAATGAATTTTACTACATTGTAACATATTAACATTAAATTCAAAACATATTAACATATTAACATATTAACAAATATGGCAAATTCAAGTGCTTTGTTGGTTTTGCTGGATTTTTAATAAATTACATCATTTGACCATATAAAATGATAATATACTAATTCTGCCATTTTAAATAACTATTACTAGATTTTTTCATATTTTTAATATTGTCTGTAGTTTTTTTTAAATAGTTATGTAAAAAAATAACATCATTAAACAGGTTTGGTTTTTATGCATCGCAAACTTTCAGCTCTTATAAAAGCCATAGCTTTTCAATTTATTCTACTTACCACCAAACTAGTACCAAACTAGTAATGATGTCTCAATTTCTGTCTTGAATTGTAGTAATTAAATGTATTTTCGCAATTAAACATTAATGTAACTCACTGGGGCAAGGGCTAAGTGCGTGAATGGCTTGGTTAGACGAGGATGAAACAAGTTTTGAGTTTTTATTTTCTAAAAATAAATGTCTCGAACTAGAAACTTTCAATGAATACAATTTATTTTATCATGGAGGTTCTACAGGTGGGAATAGTTTAAAGATTTTTCATTGCAATATAAGAAGTATTTCAAAAAATTTTGATGACTTTTTTGTAAATTTAAATGCGTTTTCTGTTAAACTGGATGTAATAGTTTTAACCGAATGCAGATTGAGTGGAGGGGAGGATTTTACTATAGACGGATTTGACATGTACAAAACAAACACACAACGGAACCAAAACGACGGTGTTGTTGTCTTTATCAGCAAACTACTTTCACTTGATACTGTTTCACAGATTGCTCTAGGAGATGTTTACGGTTTAAGTTTAAACGTTGAAATACTGAATACACATTTTAACTTACTTGCCATTTACAGAACTTTTGACAGCAACGTTGATCAATTTTTGAACGGACTTGAAAGTTATTATAGTAATTTACCAAGGAATGAAAATTGCATTTTTTTAGGAGATGTAAATATAAATATTTTAAACAATAACTTTGTTTCTGATTCCTACTTAAATATTTTATTTGAAATGGGTCTTTTTAAGTGCATAGATAAGCCAACTAGAGTTACAGAAAATAGCTTTTCATGTATTGACCATATTTTTGTTCGATTTAAAGACACAAATAAAGTTAATTCAGCGGTTTTACACACAAGTATAACGGATCACTACAGCACTGCCCTCACGATCACGGCGACAGGTGACTTGGACCCTGACCCTACTGATAACACCAGCGCTTCCACTCGGACTTCAGTTAATTATGCTTTACTGACGCAACATTTGTCTAGCACTGACTGGGAACCTATTTTGAATTGTCTGGATGTTAATTCGTGTTCTCAATTACTAACAGAAAATATAAAAAACTCTATGGATAACTCTAGAAAATTATCAATGATTAATTCTAGAAATAAAAAACTAAAACCTTGGATTACTTCTGATTTGGTCAATGATATTAGGCGTAGGGATAAACTAAGTAAAGATGTGAAAAAACGGCCATTTGATATACAATTAGTGAATTCTTATCGTGAGGTAAGATGTAATTTAAGTAGATCCTTAAAGTTAGCAAAAAAGAATTATTACAGAGGTAAAATTAATGAATGTAGGAAAGATCCTAAAATGTTTTGGGGTATTATTAATGAGCTCTGCGGTAGGAAAAAATCTAAAGACAATTTTCCTGTAAACAAATTTGTATGTGACAATATTTTTGGTGTAGGAAAAATTACTTGTAAACAGATCGCCAATGATTTCAATATTTTCTTTTCAGCGGTAGGCCAAAATTTGGCAGCTCAAATAAATTCTAGTGGGGACCCAGTCGTGCATGACGCTGACTTTAATACAGACACAACGTTCACTCTACAAACTGTGACAGAAAATGACGTTGTACGGCACGTACACAGACTTCGGGGAGGGTCTGCCCCTGGATGCGATGGGATAGCGGCTAATATTTTTAAAGATAATATAAATATTTTGGTTAAACCACTAGTACACTTAATAAATTCTAGCTTGACCCAAGGCATATTTCCTGATAATCTAAAAATTGCGAAAGTAATTCCCCTATTTAAAAGTAATGATCCAACGGACAAAAATAACTACAGACCAATTTCTATGTTGAATGTCCTGTCTAAAATCTTAGAGAGAATAGTTAAAGAACAATTAGTATCTTATTTACATTTAAATAATATAATTTGTGAGCGTCAGTATGGATTTAGGCAGGATAAAAATATAACTGATGCACTTTTTGATGTTTGTAAGGAAATTAACTATTCAATTTCAAATAAAAAGCGATCTATGCTAGTTTTTTTGGATTTAAAGAAAGCATTCGATTCAGTAGATAGAAGTAAATTATTAAATAAACTGCAATGCATTGGTGTTAGGGGCGTTTCTTATTCATGGTTTAATAGTTATCTCAGTGATAGATTGCAATGTGTCTCAATTTCTGGGATAGAGAGTGACCTCTTACCTGTAGATTATGGCGTCATTCAAGGAAGTACACTTGGGCCTATTCTTTTTTTAATCTATATTAATAACATTTCTAAGCTTGATTTAAATGGAAAATTATTTTTGTTTGCTGATGATACACTAATTTTTGTTGAGGGTAAAGATTGGGAAGAAGTCAGTCAAAAGGCAAATTATGATCTCAGACTCCTAAAAAAATGGTTTGATCAGAATATTTTATCATTGAACATATCCAAAACTAAATTTATGCCACTTTCTCTCAAAACTATCACAGATTATCAACTTCAAAATTTAATTATTCACGATTGCATGGACCTCCAGGGGAACACCTGTTCTTGTCAATCAATTGAAAAAGTAACTTCTTACAAATATCTAGGGGTTATATTTGATTCTCGCTTAAAGTGGAGTGAACATATTGATTATATAAATAACAAATTAAGGAAATATATTTTTGCATTTAGACAGTTAAGGGAAATACTAACTAAAGATGAATTGAAGCTAGCATATTTCGCATATGTCCAATCAATTTTAAATTTTGGTATTATAGCCTGGGGTGGAACATTTAAGTCTCTTCTCCAGCCTATAAATGTTTGTCAAAAAGCAATTTTAAAAGCAGCTTTCAAAAAGACAACTAGGTATCCTACTGACGTTCTTTTTAATGAAACACAGATCCTTTCTATTAGACACCTCTTTATCAAAACCCTTTTAATCCAAATTTATAAAAATTTTGACAACATATTTTCCCAAGTCACACATTCTCACCGTACTCGTTTTGCCCAAAATATAGGTATAAATTCTATCCAGCTTCAACGATCAATTTTAAACACAAACCCATTTTATATAGCTCATTCTCTTTACATTAATGTATGTGGTATTTTTCCAGACATTTTTATTTTCAGCCTTCCAACGTTTTCTAGATTTAAAAAAACTGTAAATGCATGGCTGTTGATGTTAAGCCCTGAAGTCGCCGAAACTCTTATCGTGAGCAGATACGGGCGGACCTGACCCCTCCCGACGAACCCGACGAACCACTCCCGACGAACCACCTCGCCCCTCCACCCTAGCTCATACAATCTCAGATATTTACAAATTCAATTTCAATCTTTTTTCACTAGTTATAACCTTACCAAAGTTATAACTAGTCTTATACTCTCTTGGCAAAATATATTTTCTTAGCCTGTAGAACTTTCAGTCATTAATTAAGTTGATATATTTTTTCTTTTTTATTATAATTAATTAATCCTCATAAAATTACAATAAGAATCTCCCATATAGTTTGAAGTAACGACAAGCCCACGCACAGGCTTTAACGCCCATGTGGGCTTTTTCCAGATAAAATTTTATTTGTGATTATCATAAGATTATAAAAGTAAGCTTTTGTATAACCATGTATTGTCTTTATTTGGAGGAATAAACTTTCTTTTCATTTCATTCATTCATTCATTCATTCATTCATTCATTCATTACAACCAAAAATAGACAATCTTTTTATACAGATTGGTTTGGTTTGTATTTTTTGACTTTAGCAAAGATTACAAATATAGGTTAAAATACTAATACAGACGGAGGGTCAAAAATCTCAATTATGTGTCATCAAACCAATAAATATTGAGCAAACGTAAAAATATTTCAGTACAACTGCCTTAAGATTTTGTGTGTTGAATAAAATAATAATTTGTTTTTTAGTTTGACGATCCAAGTATGTAATGATTTTGTAAATAAGATGACAAAATAAAATATCTTAATATTTAGTAATATTTGTGTTTGTATTAGTTGTCATGAACTATTTTAGTTAAATTCTTTTATCAAACATTGATATCGTTTACCATTTGGCATTGTGTTTACAGTTTTATTACTAAATGGTATAGTTTGTATAATGATATAAGCTATTAGGACAATTGTTTCAGATTAACATGTTTTTCAGCTGATTTGTCAGTGACGTCAGCAATGCAATTCGTCAGATACTCCCAGGTGTTCCAATACCTAAGGAAAGATCTCAGACTTCTGGAAGACAAACGATTTCTAAAGAAAAATGTAGTAAATTAGTAATAAAATAAGAATGATAAACAATAGTATTTATTATTAAACCTCTTTGGTTTAATTATAGATATGTCAATATTTACATTAAAATATATGCAGTCAGCTAACTAATTTCTTTTAAAATCCCTATATCATCAAGACTTTTTCTGAATATCATAATCAATGATAACCCTAATTCATTTATAGATCTAATACAGATATTATGTACAGATATTCATATACAGATATTATACAGATCTAATTCAACAAAAACCTTAAAGTATACTTCTCTGATAAATACACGGTCATAAATCAACTATCTCACCAGATATTTTACAATTATCAGTTATGTGCTGTTTACGGGTTTTCTAATGGTGAAGATAATATCATGTGTTAGTTTAGTTTGGTTTAGTTGCAGTTTGTAATTGGAACGGATGTAATATCACTTAATGCCTAAATGTTTAATTGGTGATTAAACTGTAACTTTCCTACTACCAAATTAAAACAAATGAGCGACCAAAAAAAGTTTAATAGATTCGAAAAAATGACCGAGGAAGAAAAGTTTGATGAATTTAGACGTAAGTAATACTTCCTAACAATACTTTGTGTCTCACCTAAAGTGGGTAAGGATTTATGATTGTTTTATTGATATTTTCTAAATTACTTTTTTGAGTACTGTAATCGTAATATTTTAACCCGACATCACCTAGTACAATCACCCTTTCCCTTTTCATGAAGCATTACTTTGATATAAAAATGTATTCTACCAAAGGGGTTTTTTCTTGTTTTGTTCTGGGTTTTAACAACGCGATGCAATTTCCATAGTAGCTCCAAACTAGTGTATCGGATAATATGTGTCCTAGAAACACATTGAAAGACGATTCTAAATTGTAAAACATATTTAGGATTCCAGGAGTAACGTATTATTTTTATTAGTAAATGAGAAATATTATAATTAATGTAATTAAATACCTACTGAAATGACAACACAATTTCAGCAGAGAACTGTTGTTATATCTTTGAACGTATTGAATTCCGTGTTTCTTTTTAATGGTTAGTTATTATTGTTTATTTTGGTCATTAGTTATTATTGTTGTTAGTTATTATTAGTTATTATTGTTTTTTTTCGTACAAAATGTTTTTTACAATAATGACTCTGAAAAATATGTTTCCTGTTCCTTTTTGATGGCTCGAAAGTTACCCATTGCCGTACTAGTCCGGAAAAAACATTTTCCGGACTGCTCAAGTTTTGCCGGACTGTCTTTACAGGAAACGGAAGTAAACAATCAGCTGATTTGCAACAAGCCGACGTTTAATGCTTGTTTATCGATTCCTTCTTAGAGGCAGCAATGGCAGCAGTAGCAAATGTTTGTTTTGTTTGTTAATGGTTAGGTTTGAAGGTTTGAGAAACGTATCGGTTTGTGGAAGGACTACGTTATGATTAAAAGTATTATTTCTGACTAGTTTGATGAAAAGTATCGCACGTTACACGGCCAAGTTTTACCGTACTCGCATGAAAATCCCATGCACACATCATGCTCGTTTGGAAAATTGTACTTTCCGGCCTAGTAACGTAATTTACAGGGTGTCTATAAAAGAGCTCCGGGGTTTGAGGCAAAATATTTGTATGAAGTAAAAAAAAAACTTAAATAATTGTTTAATATATTATTGGAAAGGTTGCATTTTCAAGAGTCGGTGGGTCTGTGGCGCAGTTGGTAGCGCAGTCAGCGTGGTGGAGGCCTCGGAACTGTGTGACTCGGGCTTGTCGCATACATTTAGCAGTATTGTTCATCCATGTACTGTACTGGCTCACTTCTTGTCTTAGCTTGATAACATCCACGCACAGATCAATAGTCTATTTGAGCGGGGCAAAAGTAAGGTGAAAAAGAGGCCACCACCCTCTTTTTAAAAAGACGAAAGACGAAGAGTTTTTAGCAGTTTAATAAAATTCAATATGAGCCCCCATATAACAGCACGGCACACATCGTAACGATATTCCACATCCTCCCATGTCCTAGCCAGCCAGCATGACTGGAGGGCCGTTGCCATAGAATTCATTATTCGTTGCTCGAGATGGTCAACATTACGAATTTTCGAAAGTTTCCTCGTACCGTAACAACAGATTTAGTTTCTATGAGCCAAATAACGCTGTAGCCTCTTGTTAACGTTGCCTAAGCGCGGCAATCCAGACAGCACTGGCAGCCACGTTGATGTTTCAAGGCCAACGCTCCACTGCGCTGCCACCTGTCCGCTTGACGAAAACATTCCCAATTGTTATGAGTAAAACTCGATGTGCTACTCGTTTCAGAGAAAGTAACTGCATTTTACTATCTCCTACAGTTATTCAAATATGAATTTTATCTACGACCATTGCAATAATCACCGATAACGATATTACAACTAATGTCTCAATGAGGTCCATTATTGAACCAAGACAATCCCGTTGCCTAATAGTAGTTTATGCAACGATTGTATAATGAATGCCTTTAAGCCACGAGTGAGATGTAAGTTAGAACACGAGCGAAGCGAGTGTTCTAAATATCTCACGAGTCGGCATAATACAATCGTTGCATACACTATTTTATCTACGACCAACAATATACGACAAAATTTCCCCCGAAGTTAAACAAAACTCATGACTTTAACTAATGATGGAATAGGTCAACTAAAATTTGAGGTTAGGCAAATAAGCAGACTGAACCATGAATCTTTGTGGAACAATCAGCTGATGGGATAAGTAAACTCAAACATGAATCGTAATGCAACAATCAGCTGATGTGCGAATTGCGTAATTGTTATTATGACACTACTTCCGTCAAATGCCGAGCTCTCATTGGTCTAGAACCAGTACTCTAAAGTGACTCCAGTACTCTAAAGTCGTCATTAGAGTACTGCTTGGTTTTTGGTGTTTTAATGTATATCATTATAATGTTTATTGTAATACCATAATTGGTGCTTATTGCAATGGTCGTAGATAAAGTTAACTTTATGCAACTCGTGTCACTTTATGATACAGGTTCTAGACCAATGGGAGCGCGGCATTTGACGAAAGTAGTGTCAATGACAATTACGCAATTCACACACCAGCTGATTGTTGCATTACGACTCATGTTTGAGTTGTCTTATCCCATCAGCTGATTGTTCTACAACGACTCATGGTTAAGTCTGCTTATGTGCCTAACCTCAAATTTGAGTTGACCTATTCCATCATTAGTAAAAGTCTTGAGTTCTTCGGGGAAAATTTGTTTAACTTAGGGGAAAACTTTGTCGATATTGTTGGTCGTAGATAAAGTAGTGTATGCAACGATTGTATTATGCCTTCAAGCCACTCGTGAGATATTTAGAACACTCGCTTCGCTCATGTTCTAACTTACATCTCACTCATGGCTTAAAGACATTCATAATACAATCGTTGTATAAACTACTATTAAAATTCCCGGAGTTCTTTTATAGACATCGTTTGCTATTTCGCCATATATTCTACTTCCTGTAAAAACCTCTAGGTGAAAACTGGAAGGAATCATTCTTTGAGAAAATTACCAAATTCCGGTCCCGCCGAGACTGGGACGCGGCGCCGCCCACGCGGTTCGAGGGGACGCTGAAGCAGCCCATCCCCCACCTGGTACTGTCGGGGATAGAGGTGACGGAGCCCGAGATATACCTCAGCAGCGAGGACCTCGTCCGCTCCATCCAGAGGCGAGACATGCAGCTCGGCATGGCCGACATACAATGCAAGTAATTAGGTCCTTACTTAATGAGTGTATGGTGTAATGAGAGTTCTGCACAGTGTACTGTCATTATAGCGATATGGTAGGTTTTAGAACACTGCCAATGTTAAAGGTGGGTGAGAATTAATTCGACCCCTTAAATGAAAAGATTACCCTGGAAAATAATTAGAAAGGGATTGTTTTAGAGTTCTTCATTATTTTCCATCGGTTGAGTAATAAGGAATTAATTACGTTTGGTTTCTTTACTTTTTTCTTATTTTGTACTTATATTTAATTTGGTTGCAATGTATCTCATTGATAAATTAACTTCTAATTTTGTTAATTTCGCTAATTTATTCATTGCAGTATAAAATACTTATTAGTTTTGAATCCCATTAAATTTTATGACGGTTTGGAACTATGTTTTGTTAGAACATTACTTTATTTTCAAAATGCATTTTGCAAGATAAAGGTTTAATTATCAATCACCTAAATCTTAGAACGCAATGAAAAGGTTTAAAACTTCCAAAAATTTAAAAATCCTTCAAAATGTTTATATTAAGATGCTGTCATAAAAACATTAAATAACACATTTTTATTGACAAAGGTGTGATGTCATGTATTACACATACGCTATGCTCCTTTGATTAAAATCTATCAAAAAACCTACAATGACAATAAACATTGTATGGGATTCCACCTTCTACGATTGAATTAGCCTTGGTTCCCGGAGACAACTGTGTCAGATATTTCGACCTTACTGGGAGGAGGCATCTTCACTCAGTCTTAGGAGGCATCTTCATAGTAAGGGGACAGGAAGGGACTTTGACGATAAGGTTATTATCGACTTTCAAGGGGCAAACTATAAATTTTCTTGGACAAAGAGGTCGTCTTCGCAAACCAAGATTGAAATATTTTTAAATTCACTTACAGGCAATATTTATTTATATTAATAAAGTATTTGAATAGTTTTATGAGTTTTTGGCCCTGGATTTCTTTTTGAAATACAAAATGGATTAGATTGATGACGGGAAAAGGTGTATTAAACTAATTTATAAAGGTTATTATTAGTAATTGCAGTGTATTCGTTACGACATTCTTCCACCATTTCTCACATGAAAACTCATTTGTTACCATGAATACGTTCTTCCAACGTGTTACGTCCTCTGGCAAAAATACCATACTGGAACAATCACTTGGATAAACATAACACTAAATAATTTTCCCCCACCTGCTAAGTTTAAGTGTTTTTTACTCCTTGTAATGAGTGCGAAAAACAGTATTTTGTCTCCCACTGGGGGTAAAGTAATTACTTTGTCTACTGGCGGGAGAGAAATTAAACCAATAAGCATAACATTTAAATAATTCAAAAATCGAGCGTCTGCAAATTCATGCATAAACACACAAATATGTTGAGGTTAAACAGATTGCAGTCGCGACAGAAGAATAGCATTCACTACAATCAGGCATAAGAACGTCTACGTTGCTACAAGCTCCTGACCTCTGGTGCATGCATTGTTGCACTTATCCAGATGCAGGCGCTCTCAGCAGAAGGAAAAAATTTATATTTTTATTACTTAATAAAATAAATGTTTATTGTCAGGATATTTATTATTGCAGGTGAGGGAAAATGCTGTGTGTATTTTGAGGGTAAACCACATTGCCTCCCTAGAGAAAATGGTCGCTCTCACTAGCTCGGGGGTCAAATTTTTCACTCTTGAGACAGTTTTTTTTACTTACTCAACACCAATAACTATTTCTAAGAAAACTGTTTATGTACGGGCAGTTTCATCATAACCGAGGACGGCCTGGTGTGGGAGGGGCGGGGCTGGGACGTGCGGCCCGGCAGCGACAAGGACTACCCCGGCTACGAGGGCAAGTTCCTGGAGATCACCAACATCGGCCACTTCAAGAGTAAGTCCAGTATATATAGTGTGGGAGGGGCGGGGCTGGGACGTGCGGCCCGGCAGCGACAAGGACTACCCCGGCTACGAGGGCAAGTTCCTGGAGATCACCAACATCGGCCACTTCAAGAGTAAGTCCAGTATATATAGTGTGGGAGGGGCGGGGCTGGGAAGTGCGGCCTGGCAGCGACAAGGACTACCCCGGCTACGAGGGCAAGTTCCTGGAGATCACCAACATCGGCCACTTCAAGAGTAAGTCCAGTATATATAGTGTGGGAGGGCGGGGCTGGGAAGTGCGGCCTGGCAGCGACAAGGACTACCCGGGCTACGAGGGCAAGTTCCTGGAGATCACCAACATCGGCCACTTCAAGAGTAAGTCCAGTATATATAGTGTGGGAGGGGCGGGGCTGGGAAGTGCGGCCTGGCAGCGACAAGGACTACCCCGGCTACGAGGGCAAGTTCCTGGAGATCACCAACATCGGCCACTTCAAGAGTAAGTCCAGTATATATAGTGTGGGAGGGCGGGGCTGGGAAGTGCGGCCTGGCAGCGACAAGGACTACCCCGGCTACGAGGGCAAGTTCCTGGAGATCACCAACATCGGCCACTTCAAGAGTAAGTCCAGTATATATAGTGTGGGAGGGGCGGGGCTGGGAAGTGCGGCCTGGCAGCGACAAGGACTACCCCGGCTACGAGGGCAAGTTCCTGGAGATCACCAACATCGGCCACTTCAAGAGTAAGTCCAGTATATATAGTGTGGGAGGGGCGGGGCTGGGAAGTGCGGCCCGGCAGCGACAAGGACTACCCCGGCTACGAGGGCAAGTTCCTGGAGATCACCAACATCGGCCACTTCAAGAGTAAGTCCAGTATATATAGTGTGGGAGGGCGGGGCTGGGAAGTGCGGCCTGGCAGCGACAAGGACTACCCGGGCTACGAGGGCAAGTTCCTGGAGATCACCAACATCGGCCACTTCAAGAGTAAGTCCAGTATATATAGTGTGGGAGGGCGGGGCTGGGAAGTGCGGCCCGGCAGCGACAAGGACTACCCCGGCTACGAGGGCAAGTTCCTGGAGATCACCAACATCGGCCACTTCAAGAGTAAGTCCAGTATATATAGTGTGGGAGGGGCGGGGCTGGGAAGTGCGGCCCGGCAGCGACAAGGACTACCCCGGCTACGAGGGCAAGTTCCTGGAGATCACCAACATCGGCCACTTCAAGAGTAAGTCCAGTATATATAGTGTGGGAGGGGCGGGGCTGGGAAGTGCGGCCTGGCAGCGACAAGGACTACCCCGGCTACGAGGGCAAGTTCCTGGAGATCACCAACATCGGCCACTTCAAGAGTAAGTCCAGTATATATAGTGTGGGAGGGGCGGGGCTGGGAAGTGCGGCCTGGCAGCGACAAGGACTACCCCGGCTACGAGGGCAAGTTCCTGGAGATCACCAACATCGGCCACTTCAAGAGTAAGTCCAGTATATATAGTGTGGGAGGGCGGGGCTGGGAAGTGCGGCCTGGCAGCGACAAGGACTACCCCGGCTACGAGGGCAAGTTCCTGGAGATCACCAACATCGGCCACTTCAAGAGTAAGTCCAGTATATATAGTGTGGGAGGGGCGGGGCTGGGAAGTGCGGCCTGGCAGCGACAAGGACTACCCCGGCTACGAGGGCAAGTTCCTGGAGATCACCAACATCGGCCACTTCAAGAGTAAGTCCAGTATATATAGTGTGGGAGGGCGGGGCTGGGACGTGCGGCCTGGCAGCGACAAGGACTACCCCGGCTACGAGGGCAAGTTCCTGGAGATCACCAACATCGGCCACTTCAAGAGTAAGTCCAGTATATATAGTGTGGGAGGGGCGGGGCTGGGAAGTGCGGCCTGGCAGCGACAAGGACTACCCCGGCTACGAGGGCAAGTTCCTGGAGATCACCAACATCGGCCACTTCAAGAGTAAGTCCAGTATATATAGTGTGGGAGGGCGGGGCTGGGAAGTGCGGCCCGGCAGCGACAAGGACTACCCCGGCTACGAGGGCAAGTTCCTGGAGATCACCAACATCGGCCACTTCAAGAGTAAGTCCAGTATATATAGTGTGGGAGGGCGGGGCTGGGAAGTGCGGCCTGGCAGCGACAAGGACTACCCCGGCTACGAGGGCAAGTTCCTGGAGATCACCAACATCGGCCACTTCAAGAGTAAGTCCAGTATATATAGTGTGGGAGGGCGGGGCTGGGAAGTGCGGCCTGGCAGCGACAAGGACTACCCGGGCTACGAGGGCAAGTTCCTGGAGATCACCAACATCGGCCACTTCAAGAGTAAGTCCAGTATATATAGTGTGGGAGGGGCGGGGCTGGGACGTGCGGCCTGGCAGCGACAAGGACTACCCCGGCTACGAGGGCAAGTTCCTGGAGATCACCAACATCGGCCACTTCAAGAGTAAGTCCAGTATATATAGTGTGGGAGGGCGGGGCTGGGAAGTGCGGCCCGGCAGCGACAAGGACTACCCCGGCTACGAGGGCAAGTTCCTGGAGATCACCAACATCGGCCACTTCAAGAGTAAGTCCAGTATATATAGTGTGGGAGGGGCGGGGCTGGGACGTGCGGCCTGGCAGCGACAAGGACTACCCCGGCTACGAGGGCAAGTTCCTGGAGATCACCAACATCGGCCACTTCAAGAGTAAGTCCAGTATATATAGTGTGGGTGGGCGGGGTGGGACAAGGACTACCCGGGCTACGAGGGCAGGCTCCTGGAGATCACCAACATCGGCCACTTCAAGAGTAAGTCAGATTCAGATTCAGATTCAGATATTTATTTCCATTACAATAAATACAAACATTACATACAGTATAAGTAAGTTACATAGTGGAAATTTCCCCACAAAGACTATATGTCTGCGTGTGGGGAGAGTCCTCTGCACTGTCACTTTTTAATTAGACTTCACTGGTAAGCACATTTAAAAAAAGACAAAAAATAAAATAATTATAAAACTAAAAAATAAGATAAAATAACCTGCGAAAATTCAATTACCATATGCTAAACTAATAACTAAAACACCAGAATTCTTGAAATCACAAAATTTATGAGAAAAACAAGAATAAGAAGAAAAAAGTAAATAAAAATAAATACTACATTTTATACTCTGTACTGCGAGTGGATAAGAGCCTCCACAGTCCCATCCTCCACGCCATGCAACCACCGCGTCACCTCCCGTTTGACAGCAGTGACGCTTCTCACCTCGGGTTCTCTTATATTAGGTGGTAAATTAGAATAAAGGATATGAGCAACATAAAATGGAATATTTTGCTGGATTGAATTATTTAGCTTAGGAATTTTAATACCAATGTTAGTTTTGTGTCTGGTTGGGTATGGATGTACAATTTCTGAAACAATTTTATTTTTATTAAATGATATAAACAAAATTAAGTTTTTTAAAAAGAGTTTTCTTATACTTAGAACAGGAAAATCTTGAAAAAGTAGTTTAGTAGGGTATCTTTGATCTTTTCTTAGAACTGTTTTGATTATTGATCTTTGAGCGACCGCAAGAGGTTTAAGAGATGCAATGGATACGCCCCCCTCGCCAATACTCCGTACTCAAGAAGCGACTGCACATAGTCCAGTATATAGTCATGTTCAATGTTGTGGTATCAATGTGTAAGTAAGTAACTCAACGTTAAAAAATGCAGAAATACCCAAAAAAATTTTATTATTCTTTCATATTGTGTTTAAGGCTTATAAAGTGTTGTGTTTCAAGTTCTAAGATTGTTTAATAAGGTCTTGTCGGCTTGAAATCCTTTCGTAGAATGCTTATCTGTTTTTATTTGTTCTTTTAATTATTAAGTGATACAATGTTAAATAATTTGGTTCCTATGCGGCTGGGTTTTTTATTCTGAGAGTGTAAGAAGGTTCAATGGCCAAATAAACTTTTCCCAATTCCTCCTAATTATTTTGCCCTGTTTCACTGTAAGTTGTTTCATACATCATGGATTACTTGTATGAAAAAATATTGTGCCTAGCAGCTATATTTACGAGGTACAGTCAAAAAGTTCCCGGAATGAATTTTTGTAGACTTTTAGCGCGATCGCCAGCGGGAAATTCGCCTTGCAGTAGTTGGTGCGACTCCTGGGGAGGGCATATCGATAATGTGGGTATAGCTGACTTGCCGTAGTGCAGCATTGGAAAGCGCTTTTTGTGTACCTGCATGTCCAAAATGTCGGATTTCTTTGTTAAGTGAACAAATTCGATGCATGTTCAAATGATCATAAAGAAACACTTCCATGTGATTATACCTGAAATGCAATTTCATCGATTGTTAATTTCCGAGTTTCATGCACAACTTGTCGTACTCGCTCAATGTTTTCGTCATTAATTGATGTTTGAAGGTCGTCCACTACGAGGGTCATCCTCAATGCTTTCACGGCCTTCACGGAACCGTTTGTGACACTCCTAAACTTGACTTTTCTTCATCGCCTCTTCTACATTAGCTTGAATTAACAACTCAAGAGTCTCACTATGTGATTTTTAAGTTAAATACAGAACTTAATGTTCGCGCGCTGGTCATGAAATACCATTTTTCAAAATTCGACAATGTAGACTTGCAGGAACACGAAAAGGGCTTTCCAGTGCTGCACTACGGAAAGTTAGCTATACCCCCACTACCGATATGCCCTCCCCAGGAGTCGTACCAACTAATGCTAGTTGAATTTCCTTCTGGCGATCGCGCTAAATGTCTACAAAAATTCATTCCGGGAACTTTTTGACTGTACCTCGTATATGTAAAAAAGTACACTAGAATCTTAAAAATAAACTCGTTTGAAATTATAGGGAAACGTCCGTCTAGTAGTCATCTACAATTTCACCGTCGATGTTTTGCTGATTATTTTTTCTACATATTATGAGGTTACAACCCATTATATCGTTTAAGATATTTTTATAGATATAATAGAATTGGCAAACCAGAAGCTTACCAATAATAACACAAACTGTCACGATATTATGTAATGTAGATATTGAGTATTGTATTTTCGTTCCGAAGACAAGCATTCAATATTTAGGGAAAAGTAAAATTAATATGCTGACTATTTTATTGAATTTCAACAATTAAAACGGAACAGATATCCTATTAAAATAAAATATATTAATCATTTCCTATTGCTTAAGCTGACAGAGTACGGCAAGCCCTGTCCCATCTGATCGACATCGGCCAGCTGTACCGGTACCTGGACCAGGACGTGAAGCAGCTGGGGCCAGACAAGCGCAGACCCGGCGCCGACGCGGCGCTGCAGCCACAGTGCCCCTTCGAACAAGCTGAGGAGGAGAGGAAGAAGAAAGAGGAACAATAAGAAGAAGAAAAGTCTCACAACAAGCAATGATTGTGTTGCATGCTTGGTTATAAGTCCTGCAGCCAATAGTGTACACAAGACTGGCGTTTAAACGTTTGCTATTAACAATTTTTTATAACTTTTGAATAATATTTAAAATTGTGAATTTAAAAAGACAATAGTTAAGATAAAATAATCCTTAATAAATTGTATTACTAATGCCCATAAAATGTCTATTCAACCTTTGTATAATAAACATTCCAGTAAACCGCAAACTTATTTATTTATTATTTTGATTACATGAAACAACCTTTAACGATTTTGATAATTAAAATACAATACAACTGAATTATTTGGGTAAAAATTTCCAAAACTGAGACACGTGTATAACAATTTCATTGTATCAGGTGCCCACCTTGAATGGCTTTAGAGATGTAGGGATCTGAAGGATCTTAGCGCTTTATTTGATAAGCGCCTCGTATTTTATAAAATCAAAATACATTTAACTTTGTCAAACAACTATGTTGTAATCAACAAAGACTATGTTAGGCTACATTTAATAAGAAACATAAAAAAACATACTCCCTATTCCCTATATACAGTATATATCAGGAACCTATTAATTACCAGGAATAAGAGCTATCAAAAATGCCTATTGACTGTCTGACCAAACAGTTTATTTTTGATTCTAGAAAATGATTAAGAATTATATAGAATGGTTTTTTGTGAATACACCTCAGGATTACTAAAAAATTTATAACTGTTTTAAGTACCTGCTTCTAGCACTAAATCAGTTTAGTATTCTAACGTTTGCTACAAAAAGATTACAAGCAGGTATTTAAACCGACTAAATGTGTTCTGCCTCTTCTAGCAATCTTCCTGAACATAGCAAGGAAAAGTCACGTGGTCGACCAAGTTATATCTGGTAGGCTGTTCCACGCTAGAAAAGAAAAAAAGTATATGAAATTTTGCGCTGTTCTACGATTGGAAGTCAAATTAGGCGTGTTAGTGTAAAACCAAGAATATAGTCAATGAAGACACCAAAACGAAGTATGTAAAAGTTATGAAAGTGATTCAAAACTCCCTATATAAGCAGTGTTACATGTAGAAATATATGAAATACGCTCATTTTCAAAAGACGGACGTCATTTAAAATATATTTGTTATTAAATACGATGGTTACATTTACTCTATTATATAAGTTAGCTTTTACAACAAAAATGAAACAAATCAACAAAATGAATACAATTTTACAAAAACATTATTATAGAATATTTATAATTATTTTTTTTAACTGCTGCATTGTTAACGTTATAAGTCTAGATTAGTTTCCTAGAAATTAAATTAAACTTAATTAATCAAATTAATTAACATAATTATGACTTAACCTAAGGTCTCTTAGTTATAATTATAAGCTTATCTAACTTACGATAACCAGGATAATGTTATGATAAATAATTAATAGTACCATTAAGAAATCGGAATGATAGTTTTTTATTATATGTCAGTGTACAAAGTCGTATTCCCAATATTCAATAGGTGTTTGCAATATTTATAATCATATAGGACAAAAAATCAATGCTTCTACAGCAACGAAAACAAAAATAGTCAGCTTGTTTGTGTTAGGGATATGATTTGGCAAGCCATCCCACCCATCAAACATTAATACTAAATTAATATGCGACTGGATAGTGCGATATCTTTAGCACCACATTGATATAACTTATAAAAAAAATTAGATAACATATAACTAATAGATTCGATAGTAAAAGTATTTCTTTTTAGTTTTAAACAAATTCCGGAAGTAATTCTAAGGCAACATGAGTAATGAGTAAGCCTACCGTTACAGTATGGCTCTGTTTTTTTTTTATACAATCCAAGTTTAATTTTTATATTATAAACATTAGAAATATGTTTAAAATAATTTAATTATAAATTTCGTTTGTTGTTTTTATTTGCTTACGTCGAAACAGAATGAGAACACAAACAAAAGAAAAGTTAAAACGGAGGGATCGGCTATACCCACCAGTCCGGGGGCCCGCCCACAAGGAATACATGGAGTTTGTACCGGTTGACAGTGAGTTTTAACGTTGTCACATCTCACGGTTTCGAAGCATTTTTAATTAGTTCTTACTTGTCATACCGACAAGTAAATACTGTTCATTATCAAATGTATGACTAGTAGCTCAAACATTAAAATATAATAAATAATTGTTTAAAGCGATGGTTAAAAATCATTCGGCACCCAAACATAAAGTTACAACTATATACATAAAATATTCTGTCAGTTTCATAACCTATTTAGTCGAACACCTCGTTTCTTTTGCAATATTTAAGTTGATTACTTAGAAACCTCACTAAGCCATAAACCATCCTAATGTGCTATAACCATGCTATTGTATTGCAACTATTGTGGTGCCGAGAAATGTTAATCATTTTCAAAGAGGACAACCACATTGAGTGTCAAAACCTTCATAACTATTTTTTAGATTGCATTTATCCTATCACTACCAAATTAAACTATGAAGAAGTCATGCGAAAACACAAAAAAAAACATAAAACTATAAATATTTGACAATAAGTCCACTAACCAAACATATATATCCTGTCCCAAAAAAGGATAAATTTCAAAACCTAATAAAATCCGTTTAGCTTAACGTTAGCCAATTTACAGGTAACCACGAAATACCTAACTAAAAAAGTTTCTCCCACTTTCATTAGTCATATCCACTGATTCAATGCCGTGGTTCTGAGTTTTAAAAGTAAAAATGCCCAACACGCTGACCCCAACGATTCCAAGACGGATCCCTGTATTTCTTTTCAATCTGTTGGACTTAGTTTAAGAAGTGGTATTAGTTGAATCAGTCTAAAAATTCACATGGAGAGAGGTCCCAGGCCAATAATGTCAGCTTATCGAAATGTAATGAACGATTATTTATTACAGGTTAAATTTTTAAATTCAAACTTCTGAGTAACAACAGCGGATTAGTTAATATTTATAAAGAACATTCAAATAAACTCTCTGAGTTCAGTTATTACATCATCACCTTTAAAATTGGCTACGTTTCCCTAAACGGGTTTTATTAGTTTTTGAAATTGAACTCTTTTTTTGGGACACGGTTTACTTACCGACGGCTAAATTGTTTCAGCTACCAACATCAATTAGCCCACAGTTTTTCTCCTCTCCAGACACTAACCCCCTCAGTGACCAATCTTCTACTGAAGTCTTTCTTCCCCGTTTTCCAGTCAACAAGCCTAAAGCCCCCTACGGCAACATCTACAAGCGGGCGGAGTGGGGCGCGCTGCCGCCGCGGAGGTCCGACGGCCGCCTCTCGCTGCCCGTCATGTACGTCAACACCGTCAACGTGTTCATGGAGGGCGAGGACGGCCGACCCGTCCCGGGGCTGAAGGGGGCGGAGGCCGTGCGCTGGTTCCAGAAGGAGGACATGAGCAAGGGGATGAGCGATATACGGTCCAGGTGGGTCAAAGGTCATGGACTATGCCGTGATCTAACGGTTTGGTGGAGGAAGAGGGCGGAGGCCGTGAGATGGTTCCAGAAGGAAGAGATGAGTGAGAGACTGACTGATAGACGGTCCAGGTAGGCCAGAAGGCTCAGAAGGCATAGTTTAAGCCAAGATCAGCGGGTGGGTGGGGGAAGGGAGGAAGTGAGTCGGTGTTTCCAGAAGGAGGGCTTAAACAAGGGACTGAGTGACATAGGTCCAAGTAGGTCAAAGGTTATATAGATAAGCCAATATCTAGCGGGTGGTTGGGAGGTAAAGAGGGGGGGAAGAGGCTATTTAGTGGTTCCAAAAGGAGGACATGAGCTAAAAGGTCAAAGTAAAGGCCGGTCAAAGTCCAATTGAAAATATGATATACTTCCCTAAGTTACAAGATTTGCAACGTAGACTTAAAAGAAACATTTTCCTTATGGGCCTTACATGGTGCGGCACGAATTTTCTAAAATTCGATTTAGTCTGTATTATATAAGGATTTTTTACAGTTTCATTCTTAGCAAAAAATTTAAAATGAAAAATTATAGTACCCCAAAATGTACTGCAAATCCATAGATTTAGGCTACAATGTACATAAAAGGACCTATAAGATATTATAACTAGAACAATTTTCAGGGTTTGATTGATGATCAAGACTTTTCCTACAGAACTATGCCAATTTTAATTTTCTGGGTAAATTTGAAAAGACGTAATCATCAAATGTTTCCGAACCTAATATGTATGAAGATCAATATTAATGGAAAATTCCTAAAGACCTTTGAGTTTTGGTATTTCATTGCAATATTAATCGTTGGTCTATAAGTTTCAAGCGATTATCTAATAAAATTTAACTCTTATAATAATTTAATAATTTAATAATAATAATTAATAATTTAATAATTTTTACTTCAACTATGAGCAAAGTAATTTAAGCAATCTTAGCAAGCTGCAACAGTAATCTAATTATGATTAAACAATAAATGATAAATTGACTCTTAGTCTTCCCTCGACCTGAATTAGATAGATGACAGGTCTCGTTAATTAACGATCCGTTACTTAAATCCGTTACAGCTTATTTATAGTAATGATTCTTAGTGCATTTTGATTTCGTTGTTTTACGTTTTTGATTTGATCAAATGTATTACTCCAGCTTCATCATTGATGAGGATGGCTTGATCTATGAAGGCAGAGGGTGGGGAGAGAGACCTGCCATCACTAAACCGGAGCTCAAAACCAAGAACATGGAGTACATCGAGATTTGCTACATCGGTGACTTCAGTTGTAAGCATTTTTTTTGTTTTTATAGCAGACATTTATAACTGACGCCAAATCTTAAGGCCCAAAACGAGGGATACGCGGCAGCAAAGACGGCTAGTGCGCATGCGCGGCAACGCGTCGCCAGAGCGCAGCACTGTCATTCTGCTCTTAGCCGTCAACAATCGCGTGTCACTACATGTCGTCCTAAAAACATTGACCAACGGAATATTGGCTCTTATTGGCGATTAATGATCTGTTTTAACAATAATCAATAATATAAAATATTTCATAAGTATTTATTTAAGCGTCTTGTTAATCTGAGAACAAAAAAGCAACAAATAAGATATTGTTATTGTATATAATAAGATATTGTTCTTATTATGTAAGAAAATATTGTGGAAATAAATCTGATTCTATTCTATTCTATTCTATTCTGAACAACGATTGACAGAGAAGCAGTAACTACGTGCGAGCTGCCGAATGTATGGATCCAGGCTAGTACACCGTGAGCTACCGCTCCTGCTCCTACTCCCCTCTTCTCCCAGCCTACCCAGTCTCTGCCCCAAGTGCGGACTGGGCCTCAAGTTTTCTCGTCAGTAATACTATATTTTTCTTAATTTTTTATACGTCATACGTAATATCGGTTAAGTATTTCGTAACCAGTTTTCGGTGATTCCTAAATAGAACGATATAGAATTTGACTTACAAAACGGAAAATTTCTTCATTTAAATATAGTAGACTTAAGAACTTAAAGTTGTATTAATAATGTTTAAGAAATCGTATTGTTTTTCACTTTTTTAAATAATGAAATGTATTGAAGTCTGGTTGCATACTGAAGAATAAGTCATCCAACTGTTTACCCCTTCTCTGTGCGTTGTTGCACGTATCCTCTCTTTGGCTGCCGAGCAGGGCAACCACGAAAACAAATTACAAATCAAGACAGTAGCAGAATGAAGGTGACTTAATTGGACTAAGGATTTTTATATATCCTCCACATAACTTGATTAATATTCTTTTAATAATTAATAAAGATAATTTGCAGTGTTAGAAAGTTTACACTATTATCACTTATGAAGAGACTTGCAGAACCTGAATCCCTAACTATAAAGGTTGTAGAAAATTACCTCGCATACAGAATAGAAAGGTCATATTATAGGAGAGAGTTCTATAAGGCACTGAAAATTACAGTCATTCAAAATTATGGATGATTATTTATTTTTCAGCCGAACCTTTAGAACACCCAATCCATAATGCGACCTCCCTCCTGCTTCAAATGGGTGTTGAAAGTGGAATTCTGTCTGAGAAAGCGGTTTTAATTGCACCACCGGACCCAATGGATAGTTTTACTGACGATTTCCTCGAAAAGAACCCCCTTCTTGAGCGCAGATATTTACAATCCGCTGCCGGTCAAGAGACTTGTAGTTAAACACGGTGTGATAAGAAACCGTGTGAGAGGTTTTTGCCTGACATACTTTATTTGAAACGAAGAATAAACTCTTCAAAATTTAAATGGCAGTTTTAATGTAAACTTTGAAACGCCCCCTCTCATCAATCAGTTTTAAAGTGGGCTACCTTAAACACCACCCTTTACTATTACAAACATTGCTATTACAAACATAAATGAACTTACAAATAAGACAGGTTTCTGAAGTCACACAAAATATATGTTTAATATTTTATATAAATATACCACTTATATGCTCAGATATTTATACGCAGTTCCCCAAATATCTAGAAAATGACAAATTATAAGTAAGTAATATTCCATACGTCATATAACTTAACCATTCTAAAAAATCTTTTTGATCGACAATGGTTGAATGATATCGCTTGTATAAAAAACGGATGGAAGTTTCTTCTTTGAAAGCCATCAGTGGGAGATAAAAATAGAATACCAAGGAATCACAATTATTACACACACACAATTATTACTCACACTTATTACCACAATTATTAAGCCTCAATTACTATTAATTATAACTACCTCAATTATTAATTATAATTACCACAATTATTATCACAATTATTACTCTCTTAAGATAAGAGTTACGTTTGATGTGTATAGACTTTATTAAGTCATTAGGGAGACTTCAATAAATTTTTGCCCGTTCAAAATTCGTCATAAAATGAATCTAAATGTCTGTGTAAGGTTTTATATTTTCAATAGTTGCAAATTAATTCTCAAAACACTATTAATAACTTTCAAACTTTCAAATTTTGTTATCACCTCAAAAACCTACTCTTTACCTAAACTTAAATCAGCCAAACTGACGTTGTTTTAATGATTTTCAGCTGAAGACTTTAATCACCCCGCGTTTTTCGCAACTGCCAAGTTGATGGAAATGGGTAAACAAAAAAGTTACATATCAAGAGATGCGTTGATGCTTCCCCCGGAAGGGGAGTTCTACGAACGCCAGTACCCTCCGAAGATGTCGGGGTACTTGCCGTGAAACCAAAACTGTTGCCGTGAAACCGAAACAGATTCCGTGCAAACGAAACTGTTATTTGAAACAAAAACTGTTGCCGCGAAACCAGAACGGTTTCCGTAAAACGAAAACTGTTGCCGTGCAACAAAAACTGTTGTTTGAAACCAAAACTGTTGCCGTGAAAACCAAAGTGTTGTTGCTGAGAAAACCAAACTGATTAGGAGGGAAGTGCAGTTTCCTGACAGCACACATCGACTGTGAATACCCAGTAATCTAGCAGTAGTAATCTGACAGTATCCACTGACAGTAGTAATCTGTCAGCATACACTGATGGTATCTAAACTTCAAATATTCTTTTATTTGTCAATGCTCCAGGAGGAAGAATTGATTTTTATAGTACCAGGTGGGTTAAGTATCGATAGCTGATTGGTAAAAATTCAGATTTTCGTTTTATCTTTTCGATACTTTATTTTGAAATTTTGATTCCCTCCTTTCGTGACTATTTTGATCATGTAATTGAGTAATTGAAATAAACGTTACATTAGTCAATAATCTTTATATCATCATGTTTATTGTTATGTGTTATTGTTTAACGTCTCCATTCGATTAATAATAAATTACACCCGATATAAACTTAGGTAAATATAAGCATGTAAGAAATTAGATCATAAGAATATTACTAGACAAGCTATTTCCACTGTATTTATAGAGCCTACTTGTTATACATTGTTTTTCAAATTAATTTAATTACGTCAGAATCTGTTATACCCATTAAAATATTAGTTTTTAATTTGTCTACTTGAGAAAAATTATCTTAAGCATTCATATAACCAACCGGTTTGGTCATAAAAATGATTCCAATTTTTTTCTGAATTGACCGTTTTAAATTTGATAAATTCTGATAATTTAACTGTTGTCCAAGTAGATATAATTTCATTCAGATAATTGTTACTACTATAAAATGAAGCCTGTAGAATACAATTTATTGAGCGCAGACACTCTTCAGCTTTTAAAGAAATGTATTTACTCGAAAATAACACGATAACACGGAGACATAAAAACACCGTTTTGGCCATTGTATCGAGGGCTGATGCGATTCGATAACGTTGGCGCCCGAGACATCAATACACCACAACAAAGTCTGCCTTGCGTCATTCACCATTGGACATGGCTGTTGTTTGCTTTATATTCTGGTAGACCTAATTACTTTTTCTTTTATTTTCTGTTTTATTTTATTTCATTTATATGATAGAGTGTAGTTTTGAATTCGTAAAAGAGGTTAATTATTGTCTTCCGGTGGAGACAGGTTGAGATTTTATTTGTTCAATGTTATAATAAAGGTTAATGGAGTTAAAAAATATAGTTCAATAAATATTACTATGAAGAAAAAGGAAAGAAACTATGAGGTATAGACAAGCAAAATAAAACTACTTGTGAGTAAAAGCCAGTTAAAACATAACCGTAGCTCCTTGAAATCAAAAGATGTAGGCCAATAGATGTATTTGTGCATTTTTACACAATAATGGTAATATGAAAACAACTTGTTATTTTTACACTAACTATTTTACACTAGTTAAACAATTTGTTACGTGTTTAATAAATATATAATTTCTTGATTGGCATAATACTTGTATCCTCTGGATGTAAATGAAAGCGATTTGAGAACAAAATGTTAAGAATTATAGGTGTTGTAAGAAGTTTTTTATTTACATCCAATAAATAAATAATATAAAGTGTAATTTTAAAATATCTGATGAATATATTTAAAGGTTGATTTTAAATTACCACTTATATATTGTTTTCTAATAAATGTGTAATTTTATACAACCTCCAAACGCTATTGGGTGGTAAGTACTTCCTTTTGAGTATGTGGCCTTTTACAACATGCATCTTGGATCCGTCTCATTTGACACACATCATAATTTCAAAGGGAAAAAGTTGGGTGTTTTTTATTGTTTGATGTGTTTTGTGACCCTGCTAGATTTTTTACACTGGTTTCAATGCCACAATCTGTTTCTAAAAATATTGACTGTTTCTTAAGAATTAAGGTCCTTAACAATTTTATTTTGACTAATTATAACATTGCATTATAAAAATAAGCCTATAATTTCAAATCGAAGCTAGATAATGTTGAGTAACCACCAGCAGTCATTGTTGAGTCATTTTCATGTGGTATTGATGGATTTCAATTTTTCTAGAGCCATCTTTGATCCACCATGTTTAAATGAGCTAAGTTATTACAAATTAAAGGTGGACTTTGACCTATCATTTTTTAGGAATTTTTCATGCTGAATTGAATAGCATAATCTGCTTTAAATCTAATTCTTCGTATTTGAAATGTCGCTTGTTTCTTTATTTCAACCTCGGAAAATGCAAGATTTATCGAGCTAATTGAACGATTGTCCCATTTCCCATTCTTGTTATGCATTTTACTATTTCGATCAGTGAACTATAGTTTCGTCCTTTTAATAACGTATCACGTACTTTAACCTGTTTAGAAATTTCCAGATCGAATTCAGGATTACACGTCATGGTTTATACTCTGTTGTATTGGCTACGAACCGCGCCCTGCGTAACACGATCTTCCCACCATCGATTGATCTTGGATGATAAATATTGACTGGCTTATTGATCCATCTCGATAAAACTCTACTCCACTCCTCTTCCCGCAGTAAAAACTCGTTTTAAATCAACTCTATTGGGTTTTTTTTATATTAAATCAAACATAAATATTAGCCCTGTCGCCCTTACCGATCTTAAATTTGAATTCAAGTAACGGAAAAAACTAGATTGCAAATAATAGAATTTACTTAAACACAGAGCGTGTGCATGATATAATAACGTTTGTAGAAAGTACGTTGCGAATGGAGAAAAATATTAATTGCACTTACATTTTTATGTTAAAAATGTATGTCAGAAATCTGACACATTTTTTTTAATTAAAACTATTTATTTAATATGTTAGATAACATGTTGAGATAATACGTATTTTATACTTCTCCTTTCTACATAATTAAAAATATGTATTTAATATGTTGGATAACATTTTGAGGTAATTTGTATTTTGTTTTATATATAAAATACATATGAAATATGATATATGTTTTATATGTTTAGATATCTTTCATTATGATGTTTAGGGGTTGGTGGTAATTAGGCCTAATCATTTGTCATTCGAGTAAATATTTATATCTATTACCTATAAACCTACCAAGTTTGATATATGTTTTTCCTCTTATAAGAATTATCGTAGACAAAGTAGTTAAAAACTAGGCAAAAAATAAACTCCGGAACCAGGTTAATACTAACTATTCGAAGTAGTGGATCTATTTTGCCATCCACATTTAAATTTTGCAAGTTAGAATTTTTAAAGATGAAACTTTTTAGGGACCTTTATATATACATTACTTTTTAAACTTATCTTTCTTCGTTTGCCAACTTAATTGTACAAAATTAGGACATTTTTTTGGTTTTTAATTGCTTATGGGTTAGCTGCAGTGAAGATCTAAATTTAAACTACTACGAGAGCACCTGGAGATATTAAAGTTTGGAACCTGTCAGCCAATTGCCTGGCCAAAACTAACCTTTTAGCCAATTTTCATAAAAATCGAACACGACTGGGCATACACTGCGGAACTACGTTTTTATTTTATTCCGGGAGCACTAAAACCAATTTTTCCACAAACATCCAAAACATTTTCAAATTTTGCAAACAAAATCCTTCTCTATATATTACGTATTGGGAATATAGTAACAGACAAAGTGTAACTAACCTTTCACAACAAATAATTGATTATCAAAACTCCTTGGGTCATAATCAATCTTTTGGGGCCGTTAAATCCCCATTTAGTCAGACCTTAATATTTGCATTTCATATGTCAAAACTCTTCACTCTTATACCTTGTTAAGGCTACATTTTCAACAAAAACTATTTCGAAGAGATTATTTGACTTGCACATTAGACAAAAATATAATTAAAATAAACATATTTTAATATTTTTAAGTGAAAACTAATTCATCATATTGTCATTAACTGTTAAAACAAATGTACAATAAACCTCTTGCATCGAAGGTAGACTCTAATGCTAAAGAACAACATTCAAACAAAGTTGGCGGCTTGGAGAAGCTGTTTATTATTCCTCTGAGTGCAGTCAACCTTCTTCAACTTTGATGTTATGAATGGATGAGTAACAGATCTCATTGTCAAGTAAATAACAAACTATGTGTTACCACAATACAGTTAGTAAAATATGTATTATTTTAATAGATACAACTTTAATTTTGGTCAGTGGTAGTTTTTGATATTTTTATGTCAAATTAATATATATATTAACTGTACTGTACTGCCTTTTTATTGATATTGTTCATAGATTAATAAAAAAAAGATTTGTTGCAAATTGTTTTAAAATAAAAAAATCATGTTTGCCTTCTCCAAGTGCAAAGTCAAACACTGAGGGGTGAGGTTTTATGTATGTTTTTATAAAGAAGGCTTTATCGTACATTATTTTAATTTTTAATGTGATGAGATTATTTAAAGGTTGGATTAAGATTAAGTCAAATTGATATTTAAACAGCAAATATTCATAAATGAGTTAGAATCTGGAACATGTTTTTCATGCCAAGTTATCCATAAAGTATTTGGATGACTTTGTTTTAATATGTTATGTAGAATAATGACGATTACATAGTACATACATGTACATAGTACATAGTACATAGTACATAGTCTATGACAATAAAGGATTCTTATTCTTATTCTTATTCTTATTATTAAATCGTATTCTCATAATGGTATCATAATAGTGGTTCTCTCTTAGGTGAAAGTCGCCTTATTGTGCCTACGTAATCGTAACATGAATATTTACGGTCAGAAGTCGTTACGTTACGGTCGGTGCTGAAGATCTCATTGTTTTTTAAATACTTTTTTTACTACACTATTTCATCTATATGTTTACGTATGCGAGTTTTTTTTCAAAGAAAATTTCGGTGATTAGCACGTTGTATGAAGATGGGAGAGGGCTAAAATTGAAGGTTTTGATGCCAAGGACTCGGAAAAAAATATGGAAATTTCTACAAATCCATCAGAGAACGAGGATTAACGTAAAAAATCTGTCATTTAAAAGGCTTTCGGATCTAACAACTTCTGCTTTGTTTACATCACAACAAATAGTGCTGATGGTTTTGAGTGCGGGTGGTCATAAAAAACGAGCTATTAGAATTATTATTGGTCTTAAGTCAACAAAATCCTGTTGTGAACATTTAAGAAATTTATTAAACTAACTATTCCAGATTTTTTTAACTGTTTTACATACTAGAGAAAATAATGTGCAACAGCCCACACCCATAGCTATAATACTAGAAGTAGAGCTCTAAATCTATCCATCCAGCATCATTTGAGACGTTTTGAACAGGAACCAGAATATATAGTACTTAACTTTTTGCAACTTTGCCAAAATGAGCTTCATTAGTACTCAGACATTTAAGGTAGGTCTCAATAAACATCTCCTCCAACAATGTTATTACAATTTCCCTCAGTTCTAACCCTGCCTAATCAAAACTACCCATTCTACCTGACCTGGTTCGACAACAACAGGGATATCTTAGAATTTAGTCTCAAGGCCTCGTGCCATGACGTGGTCTACGAGGCAACTGCAAGAAGTAAGAAGTAAGTAATTTTTGTTAATTTAATACCGTGTGCTATATATATAAAACGTTTATTGGATCAGAAAGCCAATTCGCCATGAAGGTATTAATACTATGATAAAGAAGGGTTTTTTATTTACATGTTCCTTTTAAATGATTAGGGAATTCAGCCACTTCAAGCCACTCGTAGTCCATATGATTTATGTATGTTTTTTTAAGTAATTAGAACATAAAACAAAAACCAATAAAATACCAAATTGCATGCAGCGAATGAACTTTTATTTTTTTAATCTAGAGATATTTTCAAACTTGGCTTTAAATGAAAACCAAACAGTACTTCCAATCTAAAAACCAAGATAATTTTTTAAGGATTTTCAATTTAATAAGGTATATAAACAGCTAATAACATTTTTATCATTCTGTAATTTTAAAACCGATGATAAAACATCACTTTAGTCTAAAATGAATTAAATAATTAAACAAATTAAAAAACCGAAACAAATCGACTGTGAAAAGAGAACAGGTAAATTTACATTCAGTTTTTCTCATGCAAAATATCACTTCAAAATATCCAACTAACATGCAAATCCATGTAAGTGGATGTCTGTGTTTTCGGCTACGTATTGATTTTCCATTACAGAATGACGTGCGAGTTGATGACACGGCGCCTTGTACATCAACAATACCTCAACATCGTCTGCCTTGTAGAACAACAATACCTCAACATCGTCCGCCTTGTATATCAACAATACCTCAACATCGTCCGCCTTGTACATCAACAATACCTCAATATCGTCCGCCTTGTACATCAACAATACCTCAACATCGTCCGCCTTGTACATCAACAATACCTCAACATCGTCCGCCTTGTACATCAACAATACATCAACATCGTCCACCTTGTACATCAACAATACCTCAACATCGTCCGCCCTGTACATCAACATTACCTCTACATCGTCCATCTTGTACATCAACAATACCTCAACATCGTCCGCCTTGTACATCAATAATAGTTCAACATTGTCCGCCTTGTACATCAACAATACCTCAACATCGTCCGCCTTGCACATCAACAATACCTCAACATCGTCCGCCTTGTACATCAACAATACCTCAACATTGTCCGCCTTGTTCATCAACAATACCTCAACATTGTCCGTCTTGTACATCAACAATACCTCAACATCGTCCGCCTTGTCATTCACCATTCCTCCTATTGTTGATTAATGTAACGATGAACATTTGCATTACATATTTTTTAAGCTACATTTCCGTACCTGTCGACTAACTTATAAGTTAAGTCGTTTTGAAAATTTATGAAAACATATACGTTATAAAATTACCACGTATATTTAGTAATTGTTTATAATAATGTATGGGTAAAAAAGATTTGAAAATTTAATAGTTGTTATGCTAAAATATACTTTGAACTCCTTAAAACCGCCTTAAACGAGCGTCATTATAAGATTAACAGCCCTTAATAGCCTCTATGACGCATTATGGCCCTAAGACAGTATTTCAAATGTTAACATTTAATTTGACTTTGACCTTAAAACATTAAAAATAGTTAAAAAATAAACTTAAAATATAAAAGTCATTTCAAGCCAGAAAACTATTTGTCTAGCTTAAAATTAAAATATATGTTGTCAATAGAAAACTGAACAAGCATCTTTCAATGATGAATTTACTTATTTAACTATAGAGTTAGTTGTTACTTGCCTTTTTGAAGTCTATGTCATATTGACGTGTACTGGTTTAATAGTTTTCCTGGGTTTTCGCCTTTTCTCGATGCCCACATGCTATGAAACATTTCAAGAGCCTTTGGGAGAGCCAGAATCTCGATAGTAAACGTAATCGGTAAGAAGTTATGATCGTTGTATACTGACTTATTTATATGCAGGCTCTGATTATTGAATAATAACCTCAAACCAATGTTCACTGTGGTAAAAATATTGAAATATGGTTTGAACACATTAAATTTAAAATTCAAAAACATTTCATGCAATAAAAACAAATAAGTTTTTATCACATAATAATTGTATTGCGTTTTAACTCATTTATTAAGTATACTCAAGTAGACTGAGTAGTTTAGTTTATTCTCCTTTACTTTTTCTCCCACCTTCAGATATTCCATAACAGTAGTGTCCGCAACAGGATATGGTAACTAAAAAATTAACACCTACAATATTGCTCAGAAAAACATAAAATGATGTAAAAATATATGATTGTTCGATTACTGTAAAGAAATAATCTTTTCCAATTTGATTGTGAATAAAGTTATTCAAAACAAATCACAACAAAATTTTTACTTTTCCTCAATATTTATATTGATATAATTAAAAAAAAAGTCCTATTTGACATAATTATTAAAGATGATTACGAGCGTATATATTACATATACTTAAAAAATATAAAACTAATTAACTAAAAGTAAATTAAAATTAATAAGTTATTCTTCGATTTTATTTTTACAAACCAACACAAATAATGTTTAATATAAGTTATATATTTGTTTATAAAAGTCATGAAATTAAAAAAAAACCTAATCTATGGAGGTTTTTTTTAATTTTAACTTGCCCATTAAAACGTTTGCGACTGAAGAAAACACAACTTTAAATATCCAATCATTAAAAAACAATCAGCCCAGTAAGTAATACTAACACAGCGCTTAAACTACCTTTATTAAACTATGCGAGTTAAGCACTAAATAACAACCCTACCTTGCAAAACATAACAAGGTTATTTTTGGCGAAACAACGTTGCAATGTCATTCGTTTTGGACGCGACAAGAGTAATAGGTGAGCCAAAAATAACGTTACATTTTCACACGGTCTCGTCTGATATATCGGGGTATGAATCAATTCAGCCGCTGGATCCAGTTGGCGCTCTGGGGCCAGGTACAATGTTGGGCCTACCTCACCTCTCAACCCCAATTAATATTTTATTTACAAAATTGTATATTAATTAAGGGATGAAAAACAATGTGATTTTATTAATAAAGTGATTAAAGTTATAAACTGGATTTTTATTCTTGTTGTACATTACTTTAGGGGTTTCAGTGTAAGATACGTATTGAAATAAAATGCATTTTATAACAATCGATGCTAAATTATACCCGTATATATAATTTTATTATTTTTTATATTATAGTAACCCGTTAAAACTATATCTGAGGATGGCTTTACATTACAAGTTAGTAGCCATTGGTAGAAAACCGTTTAAGATGCTAATAAATAGTTTGCTAGTGTGTACTGTATTACTTTTTTTAGGTATAAGTTGTAAGTGTAAGATACTATACTAAAAAGTAGTATGTTGTATTTTTTTAGAAAACGAAGAAAGAAAGTTTTGTTAACTTAAAAGATATGACGTCGCAATGATTTCTTTCAGCCACATACTTGCACACTGCCGTGGGACCGGAAAAAAGTAAATAATTTATAAAAGGAAGTGTAAAAATGAAATTGTTTTAACTAGTAGAGCCAAATCAGCAGACATGCCATGGAAAATGAACGTGTACATATAATGCTTATCAATTGAATACCTTAGTAATAATAGAGTTTACCGTCTATAAAACAGAGAAAACTCTTGGTCAAATGACTTTTTCTATGCTAAATAGAGGAAGGAAATCTAATTTTGTAATAAACAACAACTGTAGATTTCTTCTCTAGGAGTTATTTATTCACCAAATAAACTTAAAAAGCAAAAGGAGTTTGATCGTCTAATTTTTAAGAAATAAAATGTTTTTAATAAACAGGTAGATCAAAATCTCATGAAGGGTTTTTTCAGAATATTTTTCACGTCTATAACATAGTTTTGAAATACACGAGAGGATTTGTCAAACATAGCTTTTATTTTCAAACATAAATACTTAAAAAATGACTTATTTGTTTCCATACTCATAAACTTACCCATAGACACATAACAACTAAAAAAAGGTTTGAAGCAATACTTTAATACACAAAGGCTCTTTAACAGCTCTGGTTGTAATTTAGGCTCTATTTTTACACAAAGAGGCTTGTGCATATTCATATACAATTTTAGTTTTTTATATCGGTTTTAATTATATTTTTTAGTTTTTGACATCCAACACAAAAAATAATTCGTTTAAATGGACCTCATAGCAACAAAAATCTTTCAACGCGGTCTTTTGTCGTCTGCAGAGTCTCAGGCCCATTGTGTTCTACCCTATCTGGAGTCCCGGTTGCTCCAAGTAATCCTTCATTTCGAAGAGGATCAACGTCACCATGTTCAAAGCATTCAAATTTATAAAAAAACAACTTATTTTGATTCGGGTTTGAAATGAAAAAGTATGTTTGTCTCTAATTTTGTTATCTTTTTTAATTATAATTTTGTATGATCACAAAAGTATTTGTCTTAATAAAGTTTTTATTGCGGTACATTTTTGTATAAATTGATTTTGAAATTTTTTTACTACGCCACTGTCATGCGTAATATAAAAGAAGTACATATCAGCATTATTGATTAACTTTTATTTTCTGAACAATTACATTTTTAACATAACAGACATTAAAGCTATTTTCTATATGTTCTTTTAATAATGCATCGAAATAGTTTATACAGTTTAAAAATTGTCTCAATGCAGTTTCAAATGTTTCTGTGATACGTCTTAGGTTTTGTTAGTATGTAATTAATAATACATCTTGATTAATAGAAGGTTCTATATTTTTAAATGTATATTCAGAGAAACTAATTTAATTCACATTTTATTGTGATTTTGACGATATATAGGAAAAACTTCATAATGTTTGAACATTAAATCAACTTAATTTTATAAAGTTTGATGAGTTTTTTATCGCAACAGAACTTTTAAAATTTTAAAAAACTAACTGTAATATCATGGAAGCTCCATTTTTCATAAATAAAACCTATAGAATCTTAAAAAGCGCTAAAACAACGCTAATGGTAAAGAATAGTTGGACGAAAAAAATAAATGAAGTGTTCTAAGTGGTAATAGGAGGAAATGGAAGGAAGCTTATAAGAAGGTGATCGTATTTCAGGCGCCCCACTGACTGTCCACTGACTCGTGAGGCTGGACATCGCTTCTTCTTCTTCTCCTCGCGGGAAACTCTTGTCTCCATTCAGAGAATATATAGCGTGACTTCGACAGAATGTTAAAGCGAATTAACTATTAGATATTTCTAAAACAATATAGGTAAATCAATATTGTAATACCTTTGTTTGAAGTAGATTATTAAAATAAATATTTTACTTACCATTTGAGTGCTAGAAATCCAGTTTAATCTTTGCGCTATAACAATTTCAATGGATCTAAGTAGTGATTTAAATTTGTAATACAATTTTCCAGTAAATAAGTGTCTTTAGATGTCTAAATTATAGTTAAATCTTGTTTGTCTAAATAAGAAATTCTTAAAATTATGGTTAAAATTTTTTCACACGAATTTAACATTTATGATATAGATTAAAAATCAAGTCAGATCAAGTAAACTTGCTCTTACCTGTAATTCATTGGATCTAGTGGACTTGTCCTTTGCAACAGCTTTTGTTTATTAAAATTAACCCTCCTTCAAATAGTAATTTTAATTAAACAATTTTATAAAGTGGGGCAATTCTATTAATATTTGTGCCCGTAGAAAATACTTTATAAAAAGACTAATTTGTTCCCAGCAACTCACTCGCCGAGGCCATTAGTACAAGTATGGGGTTGATGGGTGTAAGACTTATGGTACCCGCAAAAGTCTCTGGGTGAATGAGGCTCTACTGGTAGATTAAACAAAGTCGTGATTAAAACGTTTGCATCGTGCCAAAAACGTTTGCACGTGGAAAACGACTTAATTCTAAAACAAAACAAAAAACAAAAAAAAATCAGGATGGAAAGGTTGCAGATTTTTGCAAGCTTAAAGTTAGTTCTTCTTACAATGTAATAGTGATTTCCTAAAAAATTATCCAAATTTCAGAATAACAATTAATAACCCGTAAATTATCAGTTACAGTTTTTCATAATAACTATAAGCAAGTTTATAATGATATATATGTATCATGATTAAGATAGCCTTATTTATAGTTATTATTATTGTTCATAGTTATGATTGTTAGTGATTATTGAATTTTATTTTTTTTGTGATTTTAGAATCATTATGATTCTCACAGTTATCGTTATGATCGCAGATTACAATTATCGTTAGAATCGTAATGATAGCAGAAATAATGAATTCAATAATTGGATCACCTGCCACCATATAAGAGCAACCTTTGTGATTAATTTTTATTGTTTATTTTTCTTTGACTGCTGGCTCTGCCGACAAGTGCTGTGTCACTTGGCAGAGCTGCTGTATGGAAATTATTTGATAATAAGTGGTTTCAATGGTTTCAATTGTATTATTATGATTGTTCATAGTTCATTGATTATTACCTAGTACGATACACCAATATCGTGCGATACTTATGAACCTGTATTGAAGAAAAATCATAAAAGAAAGGAAACCTCAAACGACTGCTTGGCGTATCGAGTTACACGTTACAACTCACTTAATTTTATTTCATTTACACGACTATAAGTTTTCTTTCTGAGGCGTTAAGATCATCCAGTCATGCGAAGCTCGTGGCACATCTACTAGTGATGAAGTGCATGATTTCTCTGTTGTAGACAATATTTCCTTTTCTCTTAAACATTTAACCTTCATGCCTTGATATAAAGTCTGTGCTGCAAGAGAGTTAACAGTTTATATTTTGGAAACGACGTATTTGGCTATAGTATTTTAGTTATTTTTATTATTTAATTTGGTCTCCGATGGAAATAAAAAATCATTTCTTATATTTTTAAATCAATCAAATATAGAAATTGTGCACTCTTTGTAATAAATGTGCCTTTAGAGTGTTGAAATACAATTTAGTTTTTAGTGAAACATCAAGAATTCAACCTGGAAGTTAGCTACAATTACTGTCTTATTAGAAATTAATATGGAAAGAACAATAAAATAGTTTTCCTTTTTGTGCCGAAAAAGAATATATGTTCATTACTCTAAGCAAGAGAATTAAATTTGATTTGAAATTAATTAATGTAGCAATCGTTAAAATATAAAATAAAAATATTTTCATAGATATTATTTATGTCATGAACACAATTACAAAAGACCATTATGCATGACAATAAATTTTTACTTGGTCCCAGCAGCTACGTACATTACATTGTGCATGTCATTGCATTTCTACTTAGTCCCAGCAGATACATAAATTTAAAAAATATATTAAGAAAACAACGTGATCACTTCTCATTTCAAACATTTAAAGAAAATGGACTTTTTTAAATAAGACACAAGATTATTTACTGAACAGTCCTCGACAACAACAGCGCTCTCTCAGAGTCAAGCTTTCCCTCTCTCCTCTTCATTTGCATTGTATTTTCTTGGTCTCTTGTTTGTAGGATTTGCATTTTGTCCTTGTAATTAGCATTAAACCTTAGGATAGTGAGATACAACCTTACAAAAAAAACTAAGTTCCCTTTCAAAGACTTTAAAAACATGATTTAGTTTAAATCTTAGTGACTAAATATTTTTTTTTTAAATAGTATTTAACTTGGTTTAAAATTGTCCAGAAAATAACTAAAATCAGTCAAAAGAATAATAAACTATAATATATAATCCATTCACACTAACGAAAGATTCCTCTTAATGTACAAATCGTTCAGAAACAAATTCGTGGTGCAAGTTCATTTGCGGTTGAGATTAGAATGTTAGGCCGGGTTCCAATTTTAGCCGGCTTGACAGCTGAAATATCTGTTCGGTGAATCAATCCCGCAGTTTGATACAGCAGCCCCCTGAGATATAGCGGACCTGCCTTACTGGACTTATCGTTGTGGCCTGTGGTTGATAACGTTTCAGACCAACAGCTGTGCGATATGCTCAATGGAGAAACGTGATTTCAAACAACTTTTTTAGGATTCAGTTACCTACTGAAAATTTATTGATGTATTTGTGCTGTGTTTTATGTTATGTGGTAGTATAATAAGAAGAAAAGCCGAGAAAACGGATAAAATAAAAGAGATCACTTTGCGATTAAAAAGGTCGCTTTAAAAGATTATAATTGAAATTAAATTAAATTAAATTAAAGTTTTTTATTTAAACATACAAAGTAAAGGCTACATGGCCCTTTCTTGAGCTTAACATACAAAAAATACAAAATAATAACAGAAGGATGAGCTACTGAATGATATAAACTATTTACATAAAAAATATAATTGACTGTGGCACACATTTTTTGCCACAGTCATATTTTTTAGTTTTTTTGTTTGATCGGTATATTATAGATGTGGGTTTTTTCTGATTGACGAATTAAGTTCTTTTCAAAAATAACTTAATTAATTCAACGTCTTAAAAACCTAATACAAAACAAAGTAAGTTTCACAAGCGTGATGAATCTCGTACAATAAATACCTCCGGTTCCAATTGTTATTTTATGGAAGAATTAAAATAAATGGAAAATAGTTTACACAGACTTAAAATATGTTTTTGATGTATTTATGTTGCCTAACAACATAAACAGATATGATGTCGAAAAATATTTCAAATTATACTGCAGTTCAACCCTCTCCCCTGAGGCGAACGGATTCAGCTAGTCTCATGTCAATACACAAATTAATTTGACCATAAAAAACTTAAAATAATGTATATAAGTTTTACAACAAAATCAACAGACTATTAATTTTTATGTTTCAGTACTGGAAATATTGTAATTGTGAGTTAGGTTCGCATATGTGAGTAATTCTCATAATGTGCAATAAACGTTTTGTAAGCCAATCCTTCGACTTAAACTTTAAAATTTTCATGTAGAATTTATGTCCTGTTTATCTGTTTTATTTATCTGTATGTATTGATTTAGTAAAATTAAAACAGAAAATACTTTTAATAAATTTACGTGAAGAAAGTACACTTCTTGATGGTCAAAATGTTTTTTCCCCTTCGATAAAGTATCGAAGAGTAAGAGATAGGCAGGGGCTTGCGATAAACAGAACAAAGCAAAGCGCAATCTAGAAGCGACTGGCACGTTTCACTTCTGTCATAAAATTACTTTCACATCGACGGATAGAAAAGTCGACGACCTAAAGTTTTGTAAAATAAAGATAAATATTCGTTACTGCCCCCGAATTTCTTATTGATAATAATTTAATTTCAAGATTTTACTCTAATAGCCCCTGATCTGTATATTTCGATTGGAAAAGTCATTTTAAATACTTATCCCCATGATTTGATTATGTAAAAGGTCCCGATTATTTTAGTGTATGAATGGGGGACAAAGGCTACGGTCTATTTTCCAGTAAACTTTGCGGTTTAAATTGGCTTGGAATTTGGCGTATGTTTGGCGTATATTAATTCATTTTAGCACCTACTGTAAGGAAAGGTAGGCCGAATTTGTCTCGAGGACCAACTGGCGATACAAGAATAAACCTATAGAAGATAAAAGTAAAATTTCCTTCTTGGGAATACAGTCCAAATATAGTTAAAGATATAGTGTAATATACAATAATACTGAAAATAGTTAAAGTATTTTTATTGCGTTTCTTGTTTATAAATTTAGAGGCGATTTAAAAATCTCAGAAAAGTGCATGATGATTTATTTGTTCTTGGTAAGAAACCAAACCCAAAAAGTAATAGACAATAATAATAAATAAAACTTTGTTAAAAATATGTTAATCTCATATTTTTAGTCACCATTGTTGTCATGAAATACTGCACTGATAACGATCATTCTGTTTTACCATAGCTTAAAAAGTTTAAATTCTAAGAAGTCAGATATTTCCATTCCAATGATTTATGACTATTTACATTGTGTTATCATAAAAATATGTCTAACTCCAGTTAATAAGAAAGAGTATATTCACTGCATTATTTATATTTAATATTGTTCTCCACTCTAATATAAAATTATTTAACCGAAAGTTAAATTATGAAAATGCAATAAAGAAAAGGAATAAAAAACTAAAACAAATGGTGATGGCGCACAAAGACGTGGAGGGGCGACACAGCTCGCGTGGAGCCTTGCGTGTTGGGAACGGCGTCGAAAGCTGCCATCAACCTCGCCTCCAGGAAAGTACACATAAATAATCAAAATATTTCAATGACAATAAATGTGATGAAATATATTTAGTCTTGTTTAATACTTATTCAAAAACTTCAAAAAAATCATTTCATATAATATTCGAAAGACCTTTAATATTATTCTACATCGTAAATTGGAAAGTTTTTTAGGGAAATTATCTATTTACTGCATTCTTAACTTGATTCTTTGTAGACAGTCAAAATACAAACTCCCAAAAATTAGGCTTTTTTAGTAAGTGATATTTATTCATTTCTAAGAATATAAATTTAAAGGTCAAAACTTAAAATTTTGTGGTTATATGGCTGAGAATGCATAAAATTTATAGAATCATATGTTAATTATGAAGAGGCCCAGGTAGTAAATCCACCTGATATATACCACCTGATATCCACCTGATCTAATATATGAAGATCAGTATTAAAAAACTCGATTGTCTGTATAACTGATGAATATGTTTAATAAACGCTTAAAAATACTATTGGACTTCATTGGCATATTCTGTGTTGGTATAGACTTTCATATTTGAGGGTAATTTATAAAATACCCTCTTAGTAATAATACTAGTTTTATTATACACTAATAATGAAATCTAAAGTCTAAATCATTATCTCCACTAAAGGGTCTCTATTAAAAGGCTTTAATGAGTTTATGTACATCGGATGAGTACAGTAAAGAAAATATATTAATTAATGATATATAAATTTAGTTTTGGTTTGTCAAACACACGTGTGGAAACAAATTGTAAGCCATAGTTTTACGGTAGAACAAAAGGTTTTTAGCAAATCGTAAATTTCAGTTTGATACTTTTAATTCAGTCAGTTGTTTTATACATAATATATTATTCTTCTCATAAAAAAATATTTTAGACTTTGGCTGAAATTATTTATAAGATGGAAAGCTTTATTCCAGTATGTATTAATTAACTGATGAAATGTCATTTCCATGATATAATCACAACTAATTATTACGTTTTGGAATAATTAAAAAGATTATGCTACCATAAGTATTATCGAAGAGTAGGGAAATATAAATTTTTATATGACACAAAGTAATGGATTATATAACAAATTCTCAACTAAATTAAAATTGTCATGGTTCAACCGTGCTATTAATTAAAACCTAAATCCAATTACTATGTGGTCTAGATATCTTGTTATTTTAAAACTAAATAATTTTGTTTACTTGAGGGACGCAATGTCTCTCTTATCACTCGTCCCAGCAGCCCGAGATAATCCTTCAATCCTGGAAGGATCAGGAGCTCAAGTGTCCCAGACTTTCCCGGGGGACGAAAATATTATAGCGGCTGAAAAATGAGAGAACCGCCAACAAAGCAGGCGTCGTCAAGGCATCTCGACTGGACACACTCGTGGCTCACACAATTTAATGTTCAAAATTTCATATTTTCTTTATAATTCATCTGTGTTCCTACTGTTTATTTAAGAAACCATCGTCCAATATTCTTTTCGTTGTACTGCTTCAAAAACAGATGTTTTTAATGCATGTTTTCCGGACCTAAAACACTCTTTTTATTCCAAGGAATTAAAAGCTGATGTACTCGATACCAGCTGACTCTTTTTAGTCCTAGGACAAAAAAATTCAAAAAGTGCCGAGTACGTCGTAATAATCGAACAATATTCATTCGATTACAAATAATCGAAACATTCATCGTTATTATCGAAACATTCATTGTTGTCAGTGTAATCAATTTGTGAAACTCGCTCATTTCACCAATCGATTATGACATGCGTTTGATACGTCGATAGTTGTTCATCGTTGTCAGTCTACCCTAACACCAATGAAACAGATAATAAGCTGATTGCTTCAAATAGCAAGAACAAGATGGTGGCATCTTTTGAAGGTATCTTTAAAGGTAAACAAGCTGTAACATTTTGGTTTTCTTTAGTAGTTTACGTATTGTATTGAGCGATATAACGAAAAAAATAGTTCATCATACGGACCTAAAGCTGCTTTTCGTTACTCGGTAATTTTTTCAACCTCGGCTTACAGCCTCGGTTGTAAAACCTTGTACGAAAAGCGTCACTTTAGGTCCTTGTAATGAAATATACTATTAAAGATATTATGATATATTTTAAGAGAAATTAAATAACAAATATTAAATGTCTTTTATTTTATGTCTAGAGACAGGTTTATGACCGGGGAAATTTAGTCAACTTAGGGCTTACTTTTACCTTAACCCATTCAATTACCAATTAATCAACAATTCGCAACATTTTGAGTACATTAACATAGCATGTATTATATAAAATTTTATAATGAATTTTTATATGTTTAGTTGGATAGATTTAAATGCGTAAAGCAGTTCATTTATTTAAACTGCTGAGAAACCTATCAATATATATGTTATGGAAGACTAAAAACTGCATGACTGCCCTAAAAATTATCTCGGTATCAAGTTTATGAATGTTGTTTGTTTATCCTGTCAATTATCTTTGTTTTAATTTTAAAAACATTTTCAAATAATAATCTTTGTCTAGCTTTAAACAGTGTGAAACTTAAATTTAAGAAAACGTTTTGAGTTTTCAGTGGTTTTCAAACTTATTAAAATGTATTAAGATAACTGATACTGATAATCGCATATCAGTTACCTGTTGTTATTAAACACTCGAACTTTTCTTGGCTTTTCTTTAATTTATATTAATTTATCAACTTGTAATTCTTTGAAAGAGAGTATCCAGTTTATTAATTGTTATCCGGTTGTATCAAGAGTACCTCGAGGACTTCTGTTCAAACTTCCGGTTAATCTCGAATTCCAAGGAATATCTTCTCTGAGCAAACAAATTATTTATGGGAATATTTTGTGCCGCATGTTTCAAAAATGCGATAAGCTTTGCAGCAGCTGATTCTCAATCAATGTAGTAATGAATGAGTCTGTAATAGTAGTGTGAAAGGTCCGTTAAATATTGTAAAACAATTGAAATATTTTCCATCATTGAAAGGGAAATAGTGTTGTAATAATGATTAAGATTTTAAAAAAATCCGTCTTTAGTTGATAATTTTTATTTTTAACTAAAATTGTAACATAAATTTCAATAATCAAATTTTGCGACTTATCAACGGCTAATTGGAAAGTAATTTTGGTATATTTACTTTCGTAATTTTACTGTTCTGTAAATTGAGTAAGTAAAGTTTTTATAAATAATAAATACACTTTTTATTTGAATTATTAATTGGCATTTACATAAAGATGCTCTGTGGTATAGCTGTAAAAATATGTGGGGGATTAAGTTCTAACAAATAGGCCTTTTGTTTAACTTAAAACGTGATTGTTATTTTATAATCGAAAAACCTCATTACTAAAATCAATATTCGCCATGAGCGATTGACAATTCATACTTTAAGTTAATCGACCAAGTATTTAATCAAACACACATTACTTTATTGGGCATATATTTTAATAGTAGCAAACAAAAAATTCTATTCTATATGTAAAACAAAATTTTATTGTGTATGTAATTTCATAGAAGAGTGAAGTCAGCTTAAAAATTTTCACTTCTGAATAACGGTAAATTTACCATGAGAATAACTTTATTTCAATACAATAGATAATTTGATCGAATAAACTTTTACTATGCTGGATTGGAAACAAATGGTTCATAAAAATAAATAAAAGACTGTAAGAGAACGCAAGAACTATTATGTAAGGTAAAAAATGCCGCTTGATGCGGTCCTTAGTCATGAATAACCGGTGACACTGAAGAATATGATCCAATAGCTTTGAGAAAAGCTGCGTGTGAATTCATTGTTATAAGTTCTAAGATTCCTTTTAAAACTAGTCAGGCAGTGTCGACTAAAACAAAATGCACAATAAATATTGTTTCATTTTTATCTATTGTTTAATTTTTACTATTATTATAGCTTAAGAAGAATTTTTTATTACTTCTCAGTAGCTTAATAAAAATGAGAATTGAGCCTCATTTTTATTAAACTACTGATAATAATATATGTATTGTGATCAAAAAAATAGATTAGAACCGCTGATAGTTGAGGCAAGTTTGAAATATAACTTTGAAACCGCGAATCATTAAATTGTTACCAAGATGATTTTGATTTCATGCTCAAATCATTCTCAACGATTCAAATTTATTTTTATTCCGAAATACAAAGAAATAATGTACCCGCTTCGGATTTCAAGCCAAGGGAAACGTAAAAATCTATTTAAATTATTTTTCTATAAGTTTTGTTCACTGTTTCATGTCAGTTTAACACAAATTTCTTGACTCTGAAACTCAATAGCAAAAAATCCTGTTAACTGTCTTGACTCAGGCCGACCTGAAGCCCAATGCTTCACATTTACACCAGTCTCTTACAATGGCGGACCATCATTTCATTAGACTTTGAAACTATATTTTAGAAACTAGGAAAGGTAAAAATATAAAAATATTCTTTAAACCGCTAATTTATCATAGGAGGAATTTATTTTATCAGAACATGGGATACAACATCATCCCTGTTTACTTAGCGAATTTAAAATGCTTAAATTATCTCAAGTAAAGTCAAAATACGCCCGTAAACAATTAAGCTAAAATATTTTCTTTAAGAAAAACATGGGAAGTTCTTTTCAGTTATTAAAGACACATTAATTTTTATATCACTCTATCTTTTCTATAGTTTAAAATTATTTATTATTACATCTCTTAAAAACTGATTTTTGTTGTATTTTAGAAACCATTCCAAATATATAAAACTTAGTTTTCGTTGACAGTTACATGAATATAAATATGTACCTGTCTGAATAACTCAAAGGAAATATTTTAATCATGAATTGAGACAAGTATTGAGTCAGGCCATGGCTTGTAATCAGTGTTTTCATTTCATTTCAAAACCTATGTAAGCCACAAATCAAGAATCATTGTGTGTTTAAGTAAAAGGTTTTCTTTATTTTTTTGTATAATTTATTTTATATCTGCTCTTAGTTTTAGTAGTTCCTTTGAGTTTAATTACTTCAAAATTGTAATTTGTATTTGTGTAATGATTATAATTTTTGACGATTGTGTAGAAGCATGTTGACTCTAATATTAAAAACTTTAAAAAACTCGACTCGAAAAAACCTCGGAACTCGCGGGTATTTTTCAAAACTCGACTCGACTCGACTCGACCTCAAAAATCACTACTCGCACACCTCTAATATTTCCTTTAGAAGATTTTGTAAAATTAAAAAAATACGATTTTTTACCCCCCCCCCCCGGTCAGAAGCCCTTCTAACTTCTGAACTTAATTTTCAATAGGATATACGGGTAGTGTAGTTCTGTTTGCAATCTTAATCACTAAAAACAAAGAAATTCTAATAAAAACCGTTAGAGCCGTTTTTGAGAAATTTGGATTTTTGTCGTTTTTATGGGTTTTTATAGAGGTAATTCCCTTAAAAAACAAAGAATAAAAAACCTGCAGAAATTACGGCTTTGTACCTACATGCCAAATGTTATGAAAATCGGACCCCTAGTGTCTTCCCTAGCTTTGTTTACATACTTCCACACATCCACACACTCCCACGGACAAACAGACACCATTCCGAAAACCACTTTTTTGGATTTGGAGAGCATTAAACCGAATATTTCCACTAACAAAACAAATTCTAAAATCTTGACAAAAACAAAACTTTCTCCATATAATATGTATAGGGAGAGAAAGTTAAAATGAAAATAAACCACCAGATATGAGAGACGAGAGACAGCCTCTCGCTGGGCCTGATGATATACAGAGTGTCCAATCTAAATCGATCACCATTTTCCATCTTTAATGTATTTTTAATAAATTGTCTGTGAGTGCAGTATAAGGGTAGGTATATGTTATGTGAAACTTATATACTACACTATAGTATCTTTTATACTGTAGTATACTCATAAGTCTGTAAAGTGTTGTAGGACGTATTCTATTTTATATCCAATATATACGTTTTATGATTTTTAAGAAGTTATTTAATTTTTTACTTTATCCAAGGGAAAATGTTATTTTACTTTTAGCTTAAACATTTTGAAATTAAATTAAATTATTTATTCATCAGAAATATATAATAAATTCCCCAACAGACGAACGGAGAAGAGAATAGAACATCCAACGACGGATTAGTTCAAGCATTGTCGCAACTGGAGACTCTGAGTTTGCCTGCCTCGCTCTCAACAAACACTATTCAACTGAAGGAAATGACCGTTTTAAAATAGCTGTAATGTGTTTCGTAGTCGTAGATCAATTTAAAATATTTTCTTGAGAGGTACTCATCGTTAAATATGAAAAATGATAAACAGATCCTATTTACGACGGTTTTTATAAAGTTAGGTAATCATTATAGTTGTTTTTTTTATTGTTTACTTTGAGAAATATTATTTTTTTAAATTTATATATTATTTTAATAAATTATATTATTATTATATAATTATAATTTATTATATTATAATTTATATTTATTTGGAAAAATGTATATAATTCCAAAATGAGTTTCAGTAAATTGTTCTTATTACAGGGAGATGAGATCACGATTGCAATTTTTTCATACTTTGTTGGCTTTACTTTAATCCGTATTTACCCACGGTAAAATCAAATTATTCAACACTTATAGAACTGTTAATTTCTGTAAGTGGTTGTGTTAAGTGTACTTCGTCTCTGAAATTAGGCACATTCACGTGTTTTTATTGTACATACTTAAATAACCCAAAAAAGCAAACATAGAAGTTTATGATTAGATATTATATTTTTTATCGTTATCATTCCCTGGTCCATTAGTGTCTTAAAATAAAAATTGTTCTACCGTTTGATGGCTTTGGTTATTGTACGAGCAACAAAGGCAGGAAATCTTTCCAAATAGAATATTTATTTATACGAGTTATTAAGTTCTTTTGGGTTTTTCATTCTTTCTTTATGTTAATAAAACCTCTTGCCTTCTGCCAGATATATAAAATATGATTGTTGAAATAGTTTCTATTATAACTTAATGGTAAATAAACTGAATATTATTGTTTGCGGGCTATTAACACGAAAGAAGGTTTTATTTGTTTGTAAAACAGCGTCTTAAATGGTGATTGGGTTTATTGTCTACGCATGTTTTAATTTTTGTTAGAAATGCCATGAAAGGAAATAAATGAATAATGTTACATGCGTCATAACGTAACAAAAGCTGCTGGATCCGTATATATCGAACGATTTTGAGAGCTAGCTTCAATGTTCTGATCACCAAGAAAATGAAATTTAAAGTTTTTCTCGTACTTTGCTTCGTCATGCTGGTGGGGCTGGCTTCTGTTTCTTCAGAAGCCGGAAAACCGGTAAGTAGTTCTTGATTGTACGCTGTAGTCATAAACCTTCGAATAAAAACACCAGTTTTAACTTAAAAATAAAGTAATTGATTAGATTTAGATAAATTGCTATATCTATATAATATTCAAAATATTCCATTGGTGGAAATATTGATCTTGCAGTTCCGCTGCAGGCTACATTTTGTTAATTTTTTATACATATTAATTATAAAACCTACTTTAAGCAAAATTAATTTAAGAAAACTGACATCTTATTATGGACAAAATTGGAGTAGATCAAAGTTAATTAAAAATATATTGAAAAGAAGAAGAAAATATTGAAAAACGTCTTGAACTTTGTAATCCGAAGTTTCTCAGTTTCTCCCCTAAAAAACCTTTTTTGTTTAAACCTACATCTTACTTATACTGACCAGACGATAAATAAAAAACCTATATCTTTTTTTGAAGAATTTAATAAAATAAGTTACAGAGGAATAAACTTATTCTAAGAACAAAAAATATATTTTATAAATGAAAGTCTTCATATCATTTATTTGTAAACCTCCTGCTACAATTTTCAGGTTGCAGTAACATTCAGTCAAACAGTCCTGAAGCGTACATAAAAATATATAAAATAATTTGGAAATTCAGGAAAAACTGTTTATGGATAAATCTTGCAACAAAATAAAAATACTGTACACGTGTTTTAAAACCAAAGCGTTTAAGAAACTAAAAATATCGTTCTTCCGTAAGTAAAATGATTGTTAAAGGAAAGGAAAACATCAAATATTCATATAATCTCTGACCATGCGATTTATTTTGTAATCTTATTCTTACATGAATAATCTGCTTATTCATCAAAAACCACCCTTATACTTTTACATATTAAATAAAGAAATAGTGAGGAACACAAACTATTTTTGGCAGCATGTAAGTTGTCATCAAAACACCACAAAACAAATTAAGGAAATGGCTTCTATTTTTCTATCACAAAAAATAATACAAGTATATAAAGTTTTATTGATTTATTTCTGTTTATTATTCTGAAGGTTCAACGTTTGTTGCTATCTCTTTCAACAAAGATATGAATCGTTAGAGCAAGCATATTTTGTATATTTCCATCATCATATTTTATATTTTTAATATTTTTTGTTAGTTTTCTTTTCAAATTTATTAGTTAAATAGTAATATTTTTTTTAATTTAAAATAATAAAATATTTATAAATTTATTAATTCATTTTTATTTCCAGTTTCATAATTACCTAAAAGGCACAATATCAGAGGTAAAATTCATGAAGTGACCAAATACAACAGGTGACGGATGCATAATTTTAAAAAAACAAAATCAGTACCGATAAAAATTATAAAATAGCGTTAAAATACAACGTCAAAATATAATTTTGTAAGACCATAATAAAAATAATGATTATTCTGTAGCTAAAATGAACAATTGGTAAAGATTTGACAAATCTTTCGTGGAACTAACAAAATAATCGATAGTTCAGTTTTACAAGCTACGTAACAGGCAAATAAATTCGATCATTAGCTTGAACTATGCAGCATTACATTTATAATTCCAAATAATGTGATGATCTCTGACGTAAACTATACGCTGACCATGCATTTATAAAATTATTTGGTAAAATAATCTTATTAATTTACATATTGATACGTAAACTATAGGAATTGTTACAATTAAACGTTTATGATAAGTGTCTAACGAGTGTGATTTTTTTTCAGGAAAATAAACCGCATGGACCAAAGGACGTAAGACCTTAATATATTAAAAGCGACTACTTTAAGGGTCATGCTACAATATTTATATCCACGATCGTAAATAATAATTCATTATATGTCTAATATATTTAATTTTAACATTCAGATTTATTAAGGTTCAGTAACGTCCTCTGAGACACAAGCAATAGCTAAATTAGTCCAATTTTGTTATACTATGGTTTTGGTATGGTTTTTAGATAAGTTATAATTATATTGCATTTTTTTACTACATTATTTAGTATAATAAATTAACCTTGAAGACCAATAAATTGTGACTTTTCTAAAAAAAAAAGGTTTAAACTCAACCAACCAAAATCAATGACATTTCTCTACATCACCAACGAAAAATTCAAATTATTGTACCTTGGCTTATAGTAATTGCATTTTGTTACTAACCTATTGCTGAATAGTATGGCATTTTGTTACTAACTAAAGGTTTTATGTTACAACTTGCATAATTTTCAATAATTAATACTTTATTATGAATTTTTTTTTCAGTACACGCCTCCTACGCCAAGTGAAGGATTGGTAAGATACTCAGAAATCTCTGGAAACTTCCAGTTTCTATAAATTTATTATTCATTACATAAACAAATTTATAAATTAAAATTAGAACAATTTCGTAGGGTCGGAATATTATTGATTGGGAATAAGAAATAAGGCAGGCGGCAACAATTTTAATCTCACCAGGTCTGCTATAACTCAGATTAAAAGAGTGAATTTGTTTGTTGGACTTTCAACTATTTGTGTTTTAGGGTCTTTTTCAGCCAAATAGATTGCCACCTTAACAAATGATAATATCGTCGATCGGCTACCCTAACAAATGATCAACACTAATTTCCCAGCAGCGTTATTTCGCACCCACCTAATTCTGTGTTCTCAATTAATAAGTAATTTCCTGCTTGGAAAATGGTGAATTATGGTGGAGTTTATTTTGTGACCTATCGAAAGCTTTCGACCGCGTGGCTCCCAATATATTCATGATAAACTTTAATCCAATGGTATCCGTGGGTTTAACTTCAATGCCTTAGTCTTAGGCAATATTTCATAAGTCATAAACACCTACCTTTTCTCTTGAGTCATAAAGACCACATTTTTTATATGAAGTTTATTTCAGAACCATATCTGAGCTCCCCGAAGTAAAACATTGAGTCCTACAACGGTCTGTTTTGATATCGTATATCAATAAAGTAGGGCACTATGGTTCCCTATCACAATGCTGTTTCGAAATCCATCTAAAAAACGTGTACTTTCATTATGCGAATGGTTATTCAGTGAAAATCTTCTTTTGAATCACTATAAGTCTAATTATATCCGTTTATAATTACACATATATCCTTTAAATTTGAACCTTCCCCAGTTTTCTATGTTAGAACTTTTTTCTATGAAGTTTTTGTGCGTTACTTGCATTCTCAACTGATACGATAACACCAAATTCCAATTTTTTCGCTTTAAAAATAAAATAAATTCTCCTGTTGGACCTTAATATCCTGATCGATAAAAAACACGGATGTTCTAAGTTTTATCCATCCTATAACATAGAAGTTGGGGCCACCTCCGTTCACACCAATAGGACATTTTTAGAACATGGAAAAACAATTCACATATTGTCTGGCTTCTCTCTCTTTTCTTCTTGTAGAGTAGCTTTATCAAACGTAGAAATTTTGACTCTTTCCCCTTTATATATTTTTCAAGGTAGGTCTGCTAGCTGGTCAAACTCGAACTTTATTTTATTCTCAACTGTGAAAGAAGGCCATGGACATCCTGCATCACACTGCGAAAACCTCCTAGCCCTCAAATCCGTCTGTCCTTGACTGAAAAAGCAACCCTGCATGCTGGTATAACGTTTTGAAACATACTGTCAAACAATTTTAGAGAAATAAATAATGTTAATTCGTTCTAAACATCTCTTAAACTTATCATTTTACAAGTCGTGTAGATCTTTAAAATGAACCAATTTAAACAAATTAAAAAACAAATGCACTATAAATTCTAGTAATATTATTATAATTAAACTGATTAAAATCTGTTGTAAAATAGCATAATGACACTAACTGACTTATGAATTTGTTTCAGTCGCCCGAGTCTAAACCCAAGGCTCCTAATACTAGGGAAGGGAACTAGGGAGTAAGGAGTAGAACACCACCCACGGCCTAGAAGTGATATTCGGGATTTCTCAGTGATTTGAAATAAATAAATCAAATCTAACTATGTATCTACGAATTTGGTTATTTTGAATCCTAATTCTACTTCACGAGATAGGAATTATTAAGGACACTGAAAATCACTGCCGAATTTATACAGAGCTAAAATGAGAAACTGAAAAAGCCCTCTACCATCAAAAGTTGAAAATAATAATTTGAAATTCATACTTTTAATCGTGCAATTATTTTACAACATAACTTTTAAATTTTCAAAGTATTGTTTACATACGAAATCTTTTTCGTAATTTTTTATGGATCAAGATAATGTTTATTTTTTAAATGGTTTGAAGGTGTTATTTGATGTCTACAGGAGTTTTAATAAAATTGGTTTCCCAGAGATAAATGGCATACTTGCAACTATTGTATTATTTGCAAGCGTTTCATATTTATATAAATAAATTGTTGTTTTGTCTGTACATTGCTTAGAATTATGAAATTATTCGTAAGTTTCGCATTCTAAAGGTCAGAGAATCCGAATCAAGCCTTATCTCAATTTCTGTCATTCGGTTGGTAACGCTTAGCATCACACATTAGACCGCTTTTCACGCAAAAACTAGGGAACCTGTATGTATATTTAATTATTAAGCATTTTCAGTTAGATGGGCAACCTTATTTTTCTTATCTGAGCGTTTGCGTTTTGCAATACGGTTTTAACAGCCAGGTAGAACCCTGTTTTTTCTGTAAAAAGCCTAGGTTAGACAAATTACAATATTGTAATTCATCAAGGTTTTAACCTAAAATTGGATCCTTGCATTGTAGCCATTGTTGTATTACGACCATAATGCATAGATTTAGAATTTGTTTGCAGATACATCCTCTGTTTTTTTTTATAAAAAAAACTAGTGGCCATAGAGGCATAAAACTTGTGAAAACATATATAGAGTATCAATTACAACCTTAAGACACCAAAATCTCATTTCCGCTAAAGATATCAGTTAGAACCCTATTGTTTTTGATCTGCGATACAGTGTCAAATGTTGATGTATACAAAACTATATAGTATTATAACTACTAAAATGAAAAAATAATAACTATTTTATCACGTAAAAGTCCTGTAACAATATACATATTTGGAGTTATAGGTCATTTTATCTTACTTTTGTAAAAAAAAACATCTAACTATTTCAAGTCTCAACATGGTTGGACGAATTCTTTTAGCTGAAAACATACAAGCAGAATAAATTATAACGAAAAATTAAAACTAAAATGGATAAGGAGACCTCAATGATCCTCCTTAATAAAACAAAGGACAATGATGAGCCGCGAAGGCACCTGTCACGGAGACTCGTTATGCACCTGGCTCTCTATCCATCTACTTCCATAGTAAACACTCTTGCTTGAGGGATAATAAAAACTATAAATCGTATATTATAAACATAATATATGGTGTATAGTTTTTATTATTCCTCAAGCAAATAACAAACGTATATCCGTTAATGATGTATTTTATTTATATTGGAATGCTTTTGTTTCTCTAATAACTTGCTTTCTCGTATAGTACGTTTAGGTTTCTTGGCAATTGCCCGTTATCATTGCAAATATAATTGATATTTTAGCACTTATGTTATGCTTAGTTTGAAGTTCTCAATAGTTAACTTAGATTAATTTTATTGACGATGTCTTTAATTTTTTTACGTTACTGCAGGACAGTAAAACTTTTGAGATTCTTTGAAAATGCCTTAATAAGACTAATTGTGAATTAAATTTTACAGGAACATCAAATTTTATTAGATAAATGTAAAGCTGTTTTACATTTTGATTAATTTGTTTCAATATTTTTTATGTATTTCAACACTTGAGCTAGTTTGATTGCCCCTTTTAAGTTTGGACGATGATTACTTAGGCAATAAAATTTAAAAGAGGAAACATTTCTGGAAGAATTGAGCCATTGTAATCTAAACAGATTTGAAAATTTGCAACGACCGAATAAAAAATCATTGAAAAGGTAGAGAACGAATATAAAGTACTTATGAATATAAATCGTCCTTTTGCGACGTGCAAAGACACTGATCCGATGTTTGACAGGCTTAGGCAGATTCTGAACACGCACTTAGAACCTTGAAACACGTTTCCTATCAACTTCACACGTGGACGACCTAATTTTTAAGAAATCTTCCTAAGAAGATGGAATAATTAACATTATTCCATTAATTATAATTAACATTCCATCCGTCCATTCAATTGAATTTTATAGAAGCATAATAAGTCAAGTTTATTCAGAAAAACATAATCATACCAATATCCTTATCGTTTTATTATTTTTATATCAGGCTTTATATCAACTGAATATACGTTTGATGAGCATAAATAAAAACCAAAAATAAATCAAATTAATATAAACGTAAAAGTTGGAATCAAACAATAACGCAGCTAACTGTAAAATAATATATGTTACAGAGTATAATCGTGTTTGAGAAGACACCAGCAATTGGGATGTTTATTTTAAACATATATTATTTGTTTTCAGTTTGGATTTGGTTCTAAACCACAACCTATTCTCCTTGATAGAAACATTCAATACATGATCTTAAGCACATAAATACGTTGAAGTTATTGCCGCATATCATAAAGTTCGTATGTATATGAAGTTAAATAGGTAAATCAATTTTTAGCCTACGAAATTAATTCTTCATAAAGTGGTTTTACTTTGTCACTTCTCATTATTGTTTAAATAATTGCGTTTATAGGCATCTATGATTAAACTATAATGCAAACATTCAAGTAATAAAAAAAACTTAAATTTCGAGTAATAATGAATAACAAGGAAAGACACGAGGGAAAAGCATAACTGAACTAGAGCCAAAAATATTGGGTTCCAAATCGTTATCGAGCATAAGTCCGCAATCACTGACGTCGCTGAGCATGGTAATGAAGGGTGTCCAAAGTCGCTGTCGATTTTTTCTGAGCGTAAAGTCAGAACACAATAACGAGATTACAATCGTCTGTCGACTTTCACAATAACGAGATTACATATTTGAAATGTTAAGTTGGGCGAAACTGACAAAGCATTGAGGCAGAAGTTGTTTTTGGTCCGGCTAAGCGTCAGAGAAACTGTAATTTGCAACAAGTCGTATTAACGAGTTTAAGTTTAAGGATTGCATTTTTCTATTACACTAAATAGTTTGAGTGTTTGATATATAATTTTGCAATATTTATATTTTATTTATTTAGAATACAACGAATATGATTAAAGGTAAGCGACTTGTAGTTAAATGTGATTTTATCTACGACCATTGCAATAAGCACTAATTATGGTATTACAATAAACATTAAAATGATATACATTAAAACACCAAAAACCAAGCAGTTGCATAATGACGACTTTAGAGTACTGCAGTCACTTTAGAGTACTGGTTCTAGACCAATGAGAGCTCGGCATTTGACGGAAGTAGTGTCATGATAACAATTACGCAATTCGCACATCAGCTGATTGTTGCATTACGATTATGTTAGACTTTACTTATCCCATCAGCTGATTGTTCCACAACGACTCATGGTTCAGTCTGCTTATTTGCCTAACCTCAAATTTGAGTTGACCTATTCCATCATGAGTAAAAGTCATGAGTTTTGTTTAACTTCGGGGGAAATTTTGTCGTATATTGTTGGTCGTAGATAAAATAGTGTATGCAACGATTGTATTATGCCTTTAAGCCACTCGTGAGATATTTAGAACTCTCGGTGTTCTAACTTACATCTCACTCGTGGCTTAAAGACATTCATAATACAATTGTTGCATAAACTACTATTTCAATCGGATAAATTATATTTATATTTGAACATTGTGGATAGAATAACACGTTTCACCATGTTCCCCGTGTCACCACCATAAAACTTGTGAGGGCTACTAAATCATCCTCCCCTTTCCACATGTGAAGCAGGTACAGTACACTCCCGATTATCCGAGGTCTTAGGGACCGAGGCTACCTCGGATAACACGAACCTCGGATGATACGGAGTTACCGTGTATTTTGAGGTTGGGCTGTAATAAGACCACCTCAAAAATGTTTTATTAAATATATTATTTACCAAGTACAAAATGAAAGTCATTTCGAGTTGCAAACAATAGAATTTTAAATAAACCAATGAACCAATGAATTTTAAATGGACCAATGAACTGGAAACCCAAAGTATAATGTACAATGATTGTGATAAATTGTAAAATTGAGAAAATAAATAAATATAATTCTAATTCTAATTCTAATAAAGACACTTGTTTCACGCATTATTATAACGCTAAGTAAGAAAATAAAAACGTATATTCAAGATTAGAGCTGCCTCGGATAACCCGGAGTCTCGGATAACCGGGGCTCGGATAATCGAGAGTATACTGTAATATGAATATTCTAGTTCATATAGTATTAAATATGTCTTCAAAATACAAGGTTATAACGTGTAATATGCAGGAAATCAATTTGTGGTTGGATAAAACATTGCTACCAAATATTATGATAACTGATTAGGCCTATAATTTTATGTTTCTTTACATAGGTTTGCTTATAAGTACTAAAGCCATCATTTACCCACGTGATCAAGTAGTATTTTTCTCAGCACTATAATCATTAACATTAACACCATCTTAATCCTTAACATTACGTAGGATATGAAAATTCGTTAAGAACCAAGAGAAAACGAAAAACACAGGTTTTGTCTTATATTTTCACGGACATTTACTATTAATGATTTATAAATCGACCATCATTATCATTGATTTATTGACCAGTGATTGCAAACGTCAGAAAAATCAAAATCAAAACATAAACTCACCACCAAGAGCAATGAATTTCAAACAAAGCGGGATTATATTATTTTGTTGCTTTATTCAAATGTTCACTGACTGGGGTCGATTGTTCGCTTGTCAGGCAGGTCAGCTAACGCCCCCCACGGGGACTAACTGTACTAGATTGATCTGACTGTCCCTTTGTCTCTCCCGTGAGAATTCACTTCTCCATTTTTTCTCGACCTGAAAGGTAAAAACAAAACTTGTCATGAGAAATATCGATCTTTTTCTCTATTACTACATGGAAAGCAACATCCGAAAACATTGTGTTCCATAAAAACGGACATAGAGATTTTAAACAATCTAACAATGACTGGAAATAGTAATTTTCAACATTAACTGATTTTATTTGAAATATAAATCTGTTTTGCCAATTCAAATGCTTGAGACAAGGTGAAAATAAAAAAATGAAGCGTTCCCGTATCTTGCGAATAAGATATAATTCAAATAAAATCTAGTATGTAAAAATGGGGTAGCCCTCAAATTCAAACTTGTTCTAATATTTTGTATTCGATAGGGCAATTCCATAATAATAGTGGGAAATGACCACCCAGACCATGTCAAGCACTGTTAGGGATGGTACTAAATCCATCAAACAAATGCGGGAAATTAATTTGGACTGGGATCTTTATGGGTCATTCCGTATAAGTATTTATTTATTAACACTAATTTATTTTTATTTTTAGCGAATTTCCCCTATAGGGAAGAAGCTATTATCGTAGGTCTCACGGTGAGACCGAAGCCCGAGACCATGGTAACTTTTCGTTTTGGGGCCTCCAGAAGCAAAAAACACCATTAGTTTGAATTTTTAGATATATATATATATATATATATATATATATATATATATATATGTATGTGTCTGTAACTGTAAGGACCATAGCGGAAAAATGGCCGGAGCTTTATGAAATTTGGTACAGAAGTGTAAAGTGGTAATCAATTGGACGAGTTCGTAAACCAACCTAAACGGACCACCAGAAGGGGGGGTAAGGGGGATAACCCCCAAACAAATTTTTTTGCGTTTTTCACATGGAAAAATTAAAGTGATCCAATTTTGGATTTCAGCAATGAATTCAGCTTGAAAAAACAGACAGTTTAATATTTGAATCATAGCTCTATGTCCATTTGTTACCGAGATATTGGATGTGGTAAACACAGTACGTTGTCCCAATGTTAATATCCATCTTTTAGCCCCTGAGCTGTGCGATTTAAATATTAAGACTAAATTACTTACATCAATATATTTTTTGAGCTGTTCTGACGGTTGATGTAAGTAATTTAGTCCCAATGTTAACCTTATGGGAAATAAGTAAAATTCTATATCTTGCTTATTTCTCAACATATCTTGATAAAACTTGGTAAATGGCTTCTTCTAGTTCATATCTACTAAATATTGAATTAAAACTACCCAGTTTTAATATACCTGTAGCAGCAAACCTGTATACTCATTCCCCATGTTATTCTTATAGTGCTTATAAAACATGTTAAATCTCGCTATGTTGGATTGAAATATGTTGTTGCATTTGAAATTCGCTGAGTATGCAGGTCTGCTGCAACGGGGGTATCATTCATATTTTGATGCGGTTTTTTCATCGGCCGACCAGTTGCAGCTCTTAAAAATTTAATATGAATTTTGCTGCATCCGTGTGATAAGAAGAGTCCCAATATTTAACTACTCAGACATTAAGCTTCTACACTCTTGAAGTGTATCTTTCTTTAAGTGGATGAGTTAAGTGCACTTTGTTGCTGGAATCTGGGCTTCCACGCATCCCAGGCATTATTGTATCCTGATGCCTATCACAGAATAATTATTCCAAAGTTTTCATAAATATCAGTCTCTTTTACGAACAACCTCAAAATTTATTTATCAATATTTGGGTAATATTTTATACTGACTTAATAAAGGTGTTATGATCATAAATACTAATACTAAGCAAGATAATGCCTTTGTCAAAAAATGATTGCCGCATCAAACAATATAAACTGGCAAGACCGTTGCATGTTTTATTTAATTTTGAATGTATTTTTAAATGTTTATTTACACTTCTCTTAACAACTTCATCTTGATTAAAGGTAGTATGAGATGAAAAATTACCACCATTGTAAATATTTAAAAAAATTCCATTTTTAAAGGACCTTAAAATAACCCATTTTTACTGACAAGCTATCAATTGGTGTTAAAAATCAGGAGTTATCCGCCTAGAAACAAAATTAAACAACGGCCTCTTTGTTTATTGTCTAAACTTTGGTAAATTAATAGTAGTGACGCAATATTCATTTTAATAAGAATTTTCACTAAGGAAAAATCGCTCTCTTTCGAACAACTGATCGTGATAGATAAGTATGAAGGAATTTTAAAGTACTTACTTGACTGTGCTCTTGAAAAAAAACGTGTCATTATGTAAGGGCCTTGATTATTTTTAATAATGAAGGAATCAAAATATTTCCTGATGGAAACTTTAGACTTCCTAATGGAAGATATTTCATAATGGAGAATTTATGAAATTATATTATGCGGTTCTATTGTTTATTTAAGGTTTAAAACTCCGTAAATGTTCATTGTGCAAACTAAATTATAAAAATTATACTTAATAAGATCGGTTTTAAATTTACCGTGAATAAAATTAATAATAAACTTTGTAACGGACTGTTAACATGAGAAAGTAACATTTGTTTGCGATTCAGTGCTTTAAATTGTTATTGGACTTATTGTCTACGATCAACTAATTCTATTTATTCTATTAAACATATTTTAACTGTATCTAGGCAACCTTTGTTTATAAGTAAATAAAACATATCACGTGCGTCATAAGCTATCAAAAGCTACTGGGTATATATATTGAACGATTTTGTCAGTTTATTTTAAGGAAAATAAAAAGCAAGAAGATGAACTTTAGGGGGTTTCTGGTTCTTTGCTTCATCGTAATGGTGGAGCTGGTTAATATTCTAGCCGTAAGTACTATTTAGCTGTGTACTGTATGTATAAACTTTAAAGATGAAACACAAGTTTTTAAACTTTTTAATAAAATAGCTTTAGATAAATTACTATATACAGATACTATGCATATACATTTCCTATTATTAAAATAAATCTGTGGCACGCTAAGTAAAAAGTTCCATAAAAGCAATTTTATGCATAAAGGTTTTAATAATTATTATTATTGTAAATGAACATTAAAAAAACCCATAACACATTCCAAAAAAAAACATAAAAACCATAAAATTACACAATGGCGAAAAAAAATGTTTCAAGGACAAATATAGCAATAAAATAAAAATATAAATACTACTACTATTTTACATGTTCTGTAAAAAATATGTTTTTATAGAATGAAATAATTGCCAAAAGAAAGTGTTAAATCGAATACTAATACCAATAACAATAACAATAGCAAATAATTTATTGATGTAAACAACTACAAATGTTGTGTATCAATGTTAACAATACATAAATTTAAAAAAACCAAATACATTTCTAATAAAACATATAGTTATAGATTTATAATTGGTAAAAAAGAAGTGAAAGTCTCAAAAATTTCACAGTATAACAATGAATAATATGACTTGATTATTGTTTTATTAGCAATTTAGTTTTATATGTAATAAATTTAAAATTTAGAGAAGTCCATAAACTCAGAAACTTGATTAAAAGTATTATTTATTAAAAATTGTTTCAACTCTTTTTTATAATTTTTAAAACTCATTTGATTATTGAAATAATTTGGTAATGTATTCATTAATGTTATACCTGCACATGCTGGAAGTTTAGAAAATAGTTTCAATCTATGTTGTTGTGGCCGAAAGTTATAACATTTTCTAGTGTTATAATTGTGAATATCTTTTCCTATAATTTGTTCACTTTTGTATTTGGAATATAATATTGTATGAAATATGTACAGACATGGCAGGGTTAAAATTCCAAAATCCCTGAATGCAGTTTTACAAGATTCCCCAATTTTTAACTTGCCAATAATTCTAATAGATTTTTTTTTTAGAATAAAGACGTTTAAATTCTTTATCAGTACAGCTACCCCAAAGATTAATGCCGTATATTAAATGTGGGTACATTAAATCATAATATACCATTAGTAATACATTTGTAGGGCAGTATGATGCCAGTTCTCTTAAAAGATAAATATTTGATGAAACTTTGGAGCAAACATAATTTATATGTTCTGTCCAAGTTAAGTCTTCATCGATGTAAAGTCCAAGAAATTTGGTGAAGTAAACTTGTTCTAAAATTTTATCATTAATCATTATGATAGGACTACCTTTGTCATTAAAAACATGATGGCAGTTAAATTTAATATAATTTGATTTTGTATCATTGACTTTTAAATTGATTTCATCAAAAAATTGAATGCGCGAATTTAAATCTTTGTAAGCATTACGTTCTGATTCAGAGATAGTTTCTTCTTTCAAACACAGAGTTGTGTCGTCTGCATATTGAATAATGTTTGAAAACTTTAACGAATGATTACAATCATTAACATATATATTATAAAGAGTAATGGTCCAAGTATAGAACCTTGAGGTACTCCAAAGTGTAATTTTACTTTTTCGGATAATTTATCAGATATTTGTACTTGTTGCTGTCTATTTTCCAAATATGAACCAATATGATGTTTGTGGAAGGCCTCGAATACCACATTGATGTAATTTTATTAATAGTGTTTGGTGATCCACACAGTCAAAAGCTTTAGATAAATCAAGGAAAATTCCTATTGTAGATTTGTGTTCTTCAAGGCCTTTGACGATTAAATTTACAATGTTGGTTATTGCATCTATTGTAGATTTACGTTGTCTGAATCCAAATTGTTCATTATTATTTTGTATTTTCAATAAATTCTACCATGCGATTATAGAAAAGTTTTTCAAATAATTTACTAAATAATGGTAAAATTGAAATTGGGCGATAATTAGTTGCCAAATGTCTATCCCCTTTCTTAAAAATTGGTAAAATCTTTGCTGTTTTTAGAGATTCTGGAAACATACCTTTTTGAAAAGAATGATTAATAATGTTTAGTAAAAGTTCTAAAATTGATTCTGAGCATGTTTTAAGGAGCCACGTTGATAACCCATCAATATCTGGAGTTTTCTTTGTTTGTAAGCTTCTAAATACATCTTTTAGTTCATATTCTGTTACTGGAGTCAACATCATTGAAGATGTTATATATTTTCCTTGAATCCCTTTGTTACAATCTATGTTTGTTGCATTATCTTTAGGAGTTGCAACATTAGAAAAAAGATGTTAAGTATATTAGCAACATCTTCTGGATCTTTGGTTATGTTATTATCATTTTTATCTGATTTTAAAATTATTGGTTTATTTACTAATTGGTTTTTAGACTTGTTTACTATAGTCCATGCTGTTTTTGATATATTGTTAGACAGGAGAAGTTGTTAATTAACCTCGTAACCCTTGGCAGCTTTTATAATTTTACGATATATTCGTTTATAGTTTCTGCCATATTCATTAAATTCTAAGTTACTATTAAATTTAGATTGCTTTTGCAATTTTTTATATTTTTTCTTGATATTAAAATACCTTTTGTTATCCAACTGTTAATTTTGAAAGTGTTTTTATAAACTGAAATGATATCCTCTAAGCAATTTATGTGGTAGTTTAATTTGTTATATTTTGATTATTTGTTTTTTTTACCCGTTACCATCCCTTTACAATTATTTAAAACTAAAAAAAACTTATAAAGGAAATAAATATTTTTATCAGTAATTGCCACCTAAAACTCGTGTATGACTGAATGAAGGAAAGATCTTCTGTTACTCTTTTTTCTACAAACATAACGAAAACAAGTGATTTCAAAGTAGAACAGTGAAAAATGAATTCTTACATTACCGTTAAAAGACAATGTAGAGATCTGATTTAGAAAAACAAACTCTAGTCAGAGTATGGGATATTTTTCAGTTGCAGTAAAGGAATGGTTTGGCAAATCAACAATGCGCCTGACAAGAAATCAATATTGCAGTTTTTAAAATTAACATCCATGGAAAAAAGTTCAAAAATTAGTTTAAACAAGAAAACCTAATATTTGCTATCGGATATCAAGTTATGACCTCATTAAGGATTGTATTGTACTTTCGGGGTCATAGTATTTAAGTGTTTTGATAAATATTTAATGAAGTGACTGTTTTCAGGTCCAAGAGAAGGGCAAGGTAAGACATTTTATTTAGCTTTACTAAGCTTAGACTTTCTTCTGTAATAATTAATTATTGTAACTACGAGAGTGAATCTTTGTGAGAGTTAAGGATCAATGTGTGACGTTCGATAAATGACTTAGATATATATTTTTTAACATTTGTATTTGAACTAGCAGATATACCCGCAGCTTCCCGCTGCGGATTGCCCGCTGAAAGGATAGCTCATTTTAATTCAATTATATTATGTCTCGTGCAATTTTTAGGAATAATTAACAAATGGACCGATTTATTTGGGTCTTGTGCGTGCAATTAAACCCTTAAGATGCAGCTGATTATTCCACTCTAGACGAAAATGAGAAAGTGTAACGCTTCCTCTAAACATGTTCCCATCATGAGTAGCGAATGGTATAATAACTTCCTCCAATTTCCCAATAGAGAGAATGAGGATAACCCGGAATATAAAACAAAGAAAACACTAAGGATGGATTTTCGACTTGACATCAATCTGAATTCAGCACGTTTTTGAAAATAAACCGAAAACTATAAGAAAAAGTAGGAGGTAAATATCTTGACCAAAAACCTATTTCCCCAAAAAGTTTATCGTTAAATTTTTAAATTATAATTTTTCAGTAGATTAGTTCTCGTACCTTTTCTGTTCCCTGAAAATATTCTACAGGACTCCCATCCATAGTTAGGAAAAACTAAAATGGCCGCCATTTTGAATTTTTTCAAGTAATCTATTTTAGCCGTCTGAGAAAGAATATTTTTAAAACCTTTCTTTTTTTCGCATCTAAAGCCTATAAAGAATAATTGTGCCAAGTTTCATGGCCCAAAGTCTTGTGGTTTTTGAGAAATTAAGCTTTGAAAGCTAAAAGTGGCCGCCATATTGTATTTTATAATATACCATATTCAGGCCTTTAGAGACAAAATATTGCAAAATCCTTTCTTAGTACGCATTAAGAGCCTGTAAGGAATATTTGAGCCGGGTTTCATGGCTCTAAGCCTTATGGTTTTTGAGAAACTGTGATCAGTCAGTCAGTCAGTCAGTCAATGGGTTTTGGCTTTTATATATAAAAGCGTTCGAATCTTTCAAATCAGTTAGTTATTACAATGGGAAAGTTAATTAAAAAGTTCCCCCACGAGATATGAGGTAACGTTTCGGTTTGTCCTTTAAAAAAGTTAGAATTATAAAGAACCATCTGTACCAGACTATATTGAATATTAACTTGACCTTTTTGGCAAATTAATTGGTGCGTCGTTTGACGGTGTAATTTATCACAAATAATTATTCAAACTCAACCAAACAAATTCAATAAACCTACCTCAAATTCACCAATCAAGAATGTAACTCATGGTATTAATGCATAGTATTTTATAAGAAACTAATATTTTCATCTTTCACCTTGTTTTATTTACTATGGTAAATACTTTATAAAGAATTTGTTTTTAGGGTCCGCCTCCTTTTGTGTCTCCAGGTCACGATCTGGTAAGATCCTGCGAAATCTCTAAAACCTTCCAGTCACTATGAACCTATTACTGGATACATAAGAAATATATAATAAAATAAGAACAATATTGTTATAAAGGAAAACGTAAACTATTTTATCATTAATTTTTAAAAAGTGTTTTTATTTTTGTCTAAGTATATTATTTTCAACGGATATTTTAACGTTGTCAAAAGTTCTGATGTATTTGGTCTACGATTAAAAATGATTCCAAGGTTCATACCCAATTTTTATTTTGGTCTAGTTTGTCTATTAAAGATACTTCGACCGCATGGATCGCAGTATTCTCAGTAATAGGCTTGACACCCTTGGTATCCGTGGGGTTTCACTTCAGTGGTTAACGCATATTTCATGGATTATAATCAATAAGTTGATTTTGATTCAGAATTACGTTTTACCCCACTGAAGTAGAATATAGAGTCTTACAAGGGTCAATTAATCGCTAATCTCTGTTTTCCATATGGTATATCACTGATGAAGGGGCTCATACTATTCCATCCGCATCTTTAACCCTGCACAAGGTCAATAATTGGTTGTTTTCGAGAAATGGTTGTTAAGGGGAAATCTTATTTTGTAGAGTGATAAATCTAATTATATCCAATTGATTTTAAATCAGAAATAAAACTCTTTAAAAAATAAACCTTAGGTTTCCCATAAAATAACCTCCTTCTATTATACTTAGTAAAAATACCTTCCATTGCCCCCCATCTCCTTCCTGTTGTCATTCGCTCCTTCTATTAATTTCTTCAAAGACCTTTGAATGTTTCGTTGGATTGACGTAAAATCGCATCATATCAGATTTTATAAAATGTTAAGTAGAGTGAATTGTTTTTCTTCTGAGAAATCTGTTTCCTCTACTGTATCTAAAGAACATGATCAATGTGCACTTTTGTTGTTTTCGGTTTATCTGTCTTGTAGCACAAAAGTCCGGGTTGTCTCTTTTCAAACCACTAGGCCTTGATTAGAACACACAAAATTTTCTAAATTTTCTATATGGTCTGGATTTTCCCCCTTTCCATCTTGTACAGGGGCCTTTAGAAACATCGGGATTACGACTGTTTCATCTTTACATCTTAGGATTGGTTTGCTGGTAACTCGATCTTGGTTCACTCCCACCTGTGGGAAAAGGACATAGTTGGCCTTAAATACATGAAACGAACCTCCTTCACCCTAAAATCCGTCGTTCTAGCCTTTACTGAATGAGAAGCACTCTATGTAAGCTTAATGAGCCAATAAAAAAAATTCTAATTAACTACCAAACTATCAACTAATAGTAGAATGGAACTTTGCATTAGAATAAATGTGGTTACCTATGTTCATATAAATTACATTTTGTAATGCCACTAAACTGACAATTGAATTTGTTTCAGCCGAGTCCGGGAAAAGGCGGGAAAACTGATCCTGAAGCTCGAGTTCCCTCAATGAGAGATGATTTTGGGGATTATCGCTAAATGATATGCAATCTTTATCGTTTATCCTAGTTTGAAGTTCTGAATGGTTATTACAACTTAAAAATATTTCTTTAGACCATTATGTCTTCATACCTTTAAAGATGTTTATTGTAATGATTATTAGTTTGCAATATTATTAAACGTATTCTAAAACTCGAACTGCTCTTATTGTTTTTGTTTTGTTTTTTTTACGTTTGTGTAATGAATATTTAGGCGAAGTAAGCTTAAACCGTAAACATTTCTGAAAAAATAAAGTCACTATAACGTTAAGAGTTATGAAAATTTGTAACGATCGAATAAAAACAATTTCATCGAAAAGGAAGAGAACGAATATAAAGTACTTATGAATATAAATCGTCCTTTTGCGACGTCCAAAAACACTGATCTGAAGTTTGACAGGCTTAGGCAAACCCTGGGCACGATCTGAGAACCTTGAATCACGTTTCCCATCAACTTCACACGTGGACGACCTAATTTCCAAAGTTTAACCAGGAAGTGCCATAAGTAATCTAGCGTAGCATGATTTTAAAGGTTCATATTTAAACTTTACAGGACAGTTTCCTTCAAAAATTACGTCAACATACCTAATGTCCTAATATTTTATAACATAATTAAAAACATAACTCTGTAACATTAAGACAAAATTCGTTCAGGGGATTCCAGCAAGCTAGTAGATCAGCAGTGATTTCTTCATTAGATGTTCTTACGTACATATACTCGTTTGGGTATGTATAGCACAGCAAGAATCCATAGCGGATTCTCTTAAAATGTCCAACCCAACAATTCAACCCAGAATTATTTATTGACGGATAGAATTTTGCTGTAACACATAAGCTATTTATTTTAATAGGACCATTCAGTGCATCAATATAAACAAATAAAGTCTAACTTACTTTCGCAAATCATCTAGCTCTAAACGTTTACGAAAATATAGAGGAGTAATAATTTAAAAAGCAAAATATTATTCTTAAAATTTTTTTTCGCTCGACATTTATTTGTTGCTTACTATTTAAAGATGTCCTTATTTATATCAACAAACATCATTTTTTCATTTCAGTCTTGAAAATTTATAAGTTGTAGAAAAAAAAACAAGAAAAGACACGAGAAAGACTTGAAATCAGTGCATAACTGAAATGTAACAGAGAAAAAATATCAGGTTCTAAAATGTTTCCAAACATAAGCCCCCAATCACTGACGTCACTGTGTATGGTAATCAAGTGTGTGTTCAATGTCGTTATTGGGGATTACTGTTGAGCGTGGGGTCGACTGTAACCCTTTGACTTTTTCAACAACGAAAGATAATTTTTTTAGAAATGTTAAGTTAGGAGTAACTGGCAGATCATTATTACAGGAGTTGTTTTTTTTGTCCGGTGAGCTTCCTGTTAAAATATGATTTGTAAACAGACGTCATAACAAGTCTATGTATTTCATTTTCTATTACAGTAAACAGTTTGTGTGTTAGATTTATCATTAAGCAATAACTACATATCTTAGAAGAAATTGTAGGGTTTAAATAAAAGGTATGCGTTCTAATGTACTTATTATCAAAGCAAAATTACCTGTCCATCTGTATACTTCTGACACTACCGTTTGAATTTGTAAAAGCAACTAATATCCTAATATCCTTCCCCTTGCACGTGTGAAGCAGAAAAAATAAATATTCTAATTCCTTCAACATTAAATATTCCTTTTAAACACTTGGTCGATACGTGGCTATAGCTACTATAATTTTTATTTGTTACAAAAAACAGTGATAACTGATAATTTTATCGAACACACATATATATATATATATATATATATATATATGCTCATAAATATTCTGTTATTACTATCACACACGTATCGAAATAATATATAGCTCATCTCTGTACACAGGTAATCAGTATATGTGCAATCATAGGCATATCAAGCATACTAATTATACAACGAACCCAACCCAGAATTATTTATTGACGGTTAAAACTTTTGTCTTAAATTTTGTATGTCTTAGACCACAATATTTCCTTAGTTCAAAATGCAATTTACTTCACTGTATCATAAGCATTTTCCAAAACTTTTCTGTAGCAAACTACTGAAGCTTATGCCTAAACTAAATATGTCACTAAAAAGTAAGTAAAGTTTAGCATTTAAAAGAGATAAGATAAAAAGATGAATCTTTATATAAATATAAAATACTCGTACACATAAATACTCATGTACTATAACTTTATGGCTAAAATGGGTTTATAGAATTTTTCACTCAAAACTGAAACTCACCCTGGCTCAAAACTTGAAATTCACCATAAATGAGGTTAATATCCTGTCGCATTAATAATAAAAAAAAAAATTTTTCCCCCGATTTACTTTTAGCTTCACATTCCCTCTGTGAAAATATCATTAAATAACAACTCGCGATTTAATCCCTACTTTTGAAGTTTATATATACTCAAAGAATTGTTGGAGTTTTTAACAACACTTTTATGTCCAATATGGATCCATGCATGAAAAAATTAAAAGACTGTCAAATATGGACTAGTTCTCGATAGTTCTGCTTAGGTTCGTAATTCTTTTGTTGTTTTTTTTTTTAAGTCGAGGTAAATATAAAATTTCCCATCCAGATATTTGTCACTATCGTATACTATTAAAGTTGATGACACGGGGGTGAGATTATGGTTTATGATTATAGTATAGGACGTGAAGGAATAACAAATTAACAGAACATTCTATATTATTTAAACTTTAAAATCATATATATTTTACGTTTTTTTCTGTAATTATCATGTCTCTGAACAAGGCAAGCAACAGTATCGAACATTGACAGCTCCTGTGATGAATACATTGCGATGCACCTTTCCATCCCTTAATCTTATTTTGTTATTCTGGTCACAAAATAAGAACATTGTTTTTTTGCATACTTAGATTATAATAATATCTTAGACTTTATCATTCTTTTATTATTTGATATTCGCCATTAACATATTAGTTTCCATATGGTATTTCGACCGCTTATGTGAAACATAAAACACGCACAAATTTTCGCAAAATTAATTTTTTTATACGTTGTACAGTAAACTACATTTAACGAAATGAACACAACGCTCCTTGGAGTTTTATTATTTTAATTCTTAATTGACAAAATGCTATACTGAGTCAGAAGGAATACATAATTTTAGAAATTTGCTAACTAATGTGATTTTATTGTTAAACCTATAACAATACTTACCATAGTATATCTCGTAATGCATAGTTTTATTTTTAAAAGTGATAAATACTAATGAGTAGTGTAAGTCGAGAAAGCGATCCATTGATTAAATAGACAATGAATACCTACCTATTCGGTGGATAACATTTTTATGGTTTCCTAAGAGACTGTTTCTCATTTTTATTACCAAACCTATTTTATAAAACTTGGTTTGGTTCACTTGGGAACGTAGGATACAAAGAAAACCACGTGGATGCCCCATTTTCAGGAGAAAAGAACAATTAAGCAACTTAATGAAAGTTAACTTCTAGATTGTAGAAGCTTAGTTTTTCGAAGTGATTATTTTTAGGCTTTTCCTTTGTGTGGGATTATTCAATACTTGCTGTATATTTGTAAATATGTTTCTCCTCTCGTAGATCATTAGTTTTCTTTTGATATTTTCTCTCCAATCGGTATATTTTCACTCCATGATCTAATAATTTATTTCGAATTAATTATTGTCTTATCCGAGACCACTGTATCTTAGTGTTTAGAGTTGCTAATACAACCTTTAGAATCAATAAATATTCATTTTTTTACAACATCACAAACAAATAGTTAAAAACCCATGATTTTTTAGTAAGGGTATATGTATGAACCTGTAATTTTTGTTGAAGTAGAAGAGGTTTTTTTATTTGGAAGGAAATAGGTTTGTGAACACATTATTAGGTTGAACTAATTTGTCTTCAAATGAGAATACTCATTAGACATTTTAAGACAAAATGAATGTATTTTCGCTTTGGTAATTCCTAAAAACTAAATACAAAAGATAGTAACAGTATTACTAGTAAATTTATCATTGCAAAGTTTTAAGAATACTCAATAAACTTTTTATATTCCAGTCAGGATCACCACACTTGATTATTCAGGTGCCCATAATTTTAATGGTTATCTAATATTTATTTTTATACCAGAGATTAAATTTAATAATATTACGTATTAACCAAATTGCCCAAGAAGATTTAAACATTCACTGATGGAAATTTAAATTTCTATACAGTTTGAGATATACGTTTAAAATATTCCACCCTCTTGAATAGTGAATGGTATAGTCAAGTTAGAGTCGCCCCAAAGTTTTTCACCTTTAGAGAGAAGAATGCAGTAATTTTGTAGACATCCTCCAAGATTTTGGCAGATTTGATTAGAAATACTTTTACCTTTGTTATCCTTTGAATATGTCATATTCAACATTGTAATGTGAAAAATGTTTTAATTAATGAAAAACCTTTACTTGTTTTTACATAATAAACAGCTATTACGCTAGAAATAAATAGTTTAATATTAATGTTTTAAGCCATTTAATCTTTCAGTAAAACATATTAAGACATATTAAACAAAACGTACAAAATCATATTTTAGATGTTATCTTAAAACAGTGCCTTATATTGTGAATGGTGCTTACTAATTCGTGTTACGGAAAGTTAACTTTTCCCTTCGAGTATTTTATTTTGAGGTATTGTTTGATCATGTTGCACAGGGCAAACAAAAACGATGACAAATTCTGCAATTAACGTTTGAATAAAACTCTGATATAGGTAAAAGCTATTTAACTACATTTCATGAACAAAAATATATATTTTAAATAAAATAATCATATAACAAAAATTGCAAACAGTTAAATAATTGTATTTAATTACTAGATTAACGAGGTGTCATTTCATAGAATCTCTTTTCTTTATTTTGTCTAAGGTTTAAACTATTAAATTATAATTGTATTTATTGTTTATTTGTTACTGTAGGTGTTTTTTAAAGTAGGTAACACTAGTTTACATTGATGTCCTGAGTTAAATTCTTCTAAACCTATAATGGAACAGAAAATAATTGAAATCCAAATTGTAATATAATTGTTTATTATAAGTACTTGAAAGGGTTTCGCTACCGTCAACAATAGAGTTTAGACAGACGATCAGTTACAAAGTATAAACTTGAAACAGTTTTCTGTAGATAGCCCTATGGGAGTGGACACGTCTGAATGTTACCACTCACTTCATTTGCTTCAATGCACTGGGGCTCCTTGTTGCATGTTTATATGTATTTATTTTCTACCGCAACGTAATTTTACCATTTAAAGATGATATATGAGTTACTTTGTGATTATATAATATATATCACTTCTTTTTACAGCAATAACTAAGGCAAAAAAGAAAACTACAATTAATTTAAAATTAACAAAAGGTTTGCATTTTTAGCTACAATGTTCCCACTTATAAATTAGACAAGAAAAATTAGTATATTTGTCACTCAGCCCTTAAGAATGATCTCTCTAGCAAGTAACTTCAAAGTTTGTTCACAATATTATCTTTTCGTTTACCGTAAAATTAATTGAGAACAAAACATAATAATAAACTTCAAACCCATATTGTGCTGACAAGAATAAATACATGCACAGCCATATACGTGGTTGGTACATTAAATAAAATAATAGTGAAAATAATTATTGATATAAAAATTACTGTAATTTAAAGAACCTTATTTTGGGACAAAATCTTTGGCGAACAAGGTGAATGGGATTTTATACACCCTGCTAAACGGCTCTTGATACCAATCACAACATGGGATGACAGGGGTGGGGACAGAACTGAACCGGAAGTCACCGTTGGACGAAGATGGATGGCGGAAGTAGACAGTCTTATACGTTATCTTACTTTCAGCCTCAACTTTCTCTCCATGACAATATATTTATAGAACTTCCCAAGATTTTATCAAGGTCCCCTTTATTTTTGTTTTTACATCCTGGGGTAGCTTTAAAGCTCACTAAAGATCTTTGCAAGCAAAAACCTCCAACGTGTATCAAACAGAAGATAGGCCAATCATCAAAATTTTATCTACCTTCATTTCATTACTGTCAAAATATAATTTGCCTTCTGGATTTTAAATCATTTCTGTTATTCTCAGGTCTAAATTCATAATTAATCGTAATTTAATCTTAAAAGATTTGTCTCTTGAATACTATAGTATATCATGTAGATAATAGCATTCAAATTTGATTTTAACTTAGAAACCAACTTAAAAGGGTATTGTGAAGCATTAATTAATTCACTCTCAGATAATTAGTCAAACTGTTAGCCATTAATTACTCTTTATAAAACCGAGATTATAAGAAAAGCCATATTATCTAGATTGTACTGACAATTGTTCTAATAAAATGATCATTTACATAACGGTTATGATTTTAGTACAATCAATGCAGGACACGTGGATACGTCATTGTGACGTAATCATCACGTCTCTGGTAATCAACAATAACGAAGGTCGACAGCTGCTGAGACGAGAATACACTGCGTCTGCAATGCTCCTCTCTAGGTATCATTGTCTGAAATTCTAGTGTCCAAGTACGATCTGTATTTTCTCTGTGCTGAGATAATAGTATCTGACCCTCTATTGTTGTATAGTTCGCGTGATTAAAATCCTGTTTTAATTACAACAAAAGTTTAAGATACCCGATAGATATTTATAAATTTAAAAAAAATGTCCAAATAAAATCTTTTATTAAATAACAACCATATAACTGCATTTTTTCATATTAACCATTCACATTGTCGACAAATCAAGAACATAAACATAGAACTTGGGTAGATGATGATTTATCTTCCTGTAGCCGTTCGATAATACGATAAAATAAGCCCAGTTGGCACGAGTGTAGCTCTCGGTATACTATAGTCCAAATGTCAGCTACATTAACTCTGTATGTGTTATCGCCACATTCTCACAGTTTTCAAGAGCTCCTCACACAATGTTGCAGTTTCTTAACCACTCTTACTTTAATACTTAAATTTTTGTAACCATTTCGATGACTTAAGGATTTACGATGAAAATTTTAGATAATGGCCATGAAATAACCATACAGATGCATGTAAATTTATATTTCAAGTGGTAGTGTGTTCTCTGTTCATTTTATGTTGTAACTATTAAATAGAATTTGGAATATTCCGTTCGTTTCCTGTTTAACATTTATTACTTAGCTTTAATTAATTTAACTCAGGCAGAAATCTGTACGTAGCACATATTGTATAGTCTATAATTGGACACAGAACACAGCGATAATTAGCTTATCGTCTGATAATTGGATAGTTAACTCTACAAATCAAACACACAACGACGTCAGTACTGTGACACTGACATCGTTATGTATTCCAATCCCGTCGACAGCCCGAGTCGTTGGCGGGCCTTTAGCTTTGCTGCTGCGTTGATTACATTCCAGGATCTGGCAAAATGGAGAATTGAAACAAATAACTGACTAGTATTACGATAAGGAATTTGCTTTATTCTGAAATAGTTAGATAATATAACCGAAATAAATAACCTAAAATGAACTGAAAATGAAAAGTGTAGTAAACATACACTGGTAACTTTTTACTGTATAGTAATTAGTAATATAATAGGTATACAATATTCTGTTTCTTTCTCATACACGTACGAAACCATTTATTTATTATGATTGTCGACTTCTGTTTAGATTTCTTCACCTCAGTTGGTGCAGTCGTTGTTTGTTTATCCCTTACATAATTCAGAACACTAAACAGAAAACATCTTTAAAATATTATAGATTATCATTCACATTACAAATTGATATACATAACAAACTTTGCACCATGAACGTACTCAATGCAAAATGTTTGTAAAGAATATCATTAAATAAATCAAAGGAATTTAAGTGTTGAAACAACAAAAACCTTTTTTACATTTGAATGCAAAACCAAATTTACTAATTATTATGCACCAATGATTATAAATATCGAATATTTATTTTATTTTTAATCCATCAATGAAGTAACTATTTTCTGTTTCCTTCAACCTTATTTAATAAAATTTTATGTTCTAAAGTGCGTGTCTCAAACGAAGAATCACGTTAGTCATTTTATGATACTGAAGCATAGTACCACGAAGTGGGTATTATATTTTGACGTAACACAAAGTACATTAGTTAAAGAAATGCTATTTGAGAAAAAACTTGTGAACACTTATAGTTTAGTAATTTTTTTCTACTAAGACTTTTACAATCTCAAAGTGCAAAATATATATTCAAGGTTTTGACATGTGCAAAATCTAAAAATGCAAAAACATTAAATTAATTATAATATAAAAACATTAACATATAAACTAAATCTATTATGAAATCCAAATTAAAAATAAATAATTTCATGTTAAGGGACATATTAAATTAATTTAAAACGGTTCTACCCTTAACTTCACTCTTTAACCTATACCTCAACATGGAAAAGATAAGGACTGAGCCATGGGCTGACTCCAGCTTCAATCACCGATACGTTCCAGGGCCTAATGTGTAGTTATTTATTCCAGTCGCGTTTGTTCAATATCGGAGGTCGTTGTGTAGGATCATTGCTCTGGCCGTTTAACAAATGGAGTTTCTTTGCTGGTACTTACATCATTGTAAGCCTCAAATGTTTTATATAGTGGCCCTTTGTTGACTTATAAGGAGTGCAAACGGAGGTTGAAATTCGCTCATAGGAAACACTCATGGGAAAAATAATTAATTGTAGTTCAGGTTTACAATTAATTTTATTTTCGATGATTTTTAACTTAAGAAATAACTTAAACTAACAAGTCTTTTCTTGGTGAATAAAAAATTAACGACTTTTTTGTTTTCTATGTGATTAAATCCTCCTGTAGATCATTTTATTATTAAGACTGTTTAATTCATTTTTGCAGGTTTTGGACTTTTTAGAGGTCTCCAAGAGATGTATGTTGTTTGCGTTGATGTCTGCATAAACTAACTTCGAGACTCTCCTGTAAAACCGTTTAAAAGTTATATTTTAAAGGTTAAACATTAAATTCAAGATTAAAATTTAAGAAATAAGGAAATAATAACAATAATATCTTAATTAAAATCCATAATGGTATTCGGTCATTCGAAACTCGTGTTTAAAAATTTTATGCCTTTCATAAAGCTACTTACAAAATCAAAAATCAAAATCAACACTCATTAATGACTCGCCATCGAAATCCAGATTATTTTTGTGCTCTCCATTGATACAGACCTTTGATACAGAGATATTATTTAGATAATAATATTTTTCCTATAATAAGTCATTGAGAGTACAGCAAATGCTAATGTCAGACCTGCAGGTCTCATTATCTTAGAGATCCTTTATCTGCTAGAAAACAACTTCTCCTTTATACACAGTAAAGCTATAGCTTGTAAACCCAGCTTGAGGCAGCTATTTTGATTATTTTTCGTCCAAATTAAGACTAGCTCGTATTTTACAGTGAGATCGAGCAAGCAAAACATTGAAACACTATTCCATTGATTCTTTTAAACTGATTAGAGTTTTAAATGACTTATAATGAGTATGTATTTTGCACCTATAAAGAATAATCAAAACGCAACTAACTTTAATGTTAACGTTTATTTATAAGTTTAATAAAGCTATTAAATATTTCGTGGACTATGTTGAGGGTGTAATACACGACTATTAAGTAGACAACCAAACTTGAATCCCTAGAGCTTAAACCAACAGACTGGGTCAGTGTGCTTACTCAGAGGCCACGACATTATCCCAAACATGGTCCAGCATCGGCGAAGGACATTTTAATCAGACGTCTTTACCATGGGAATCAAGTGTGTAATACATTATTATCAAAAATTCAACCTACCTTCAACTTTGTCTTACCTTTTTAATTTTCTTTAAAATGTGATTATTGAGTAGGCTATTGGAGCTTTAAGATTTTACATTTCCTTGTGATTTAATATATTCTTAAAAGCTATAAACTTTTCCTTAACAAATGTTTCTCTGACCAAAATATTATAATATCCTTATAACGTCTCTAAATACATTAAATAACAAAACTAATTCAATAATAATATATGTATTTTGTACATTAAACCAGTACATTTTTTAACACAGTGCTTGTTGCGTACATTAGAAATCCCTAAACCACATTTTAAATAAGTATGTTAAAAGAAAAATCTCTTATTTAATGTTATTGTTAAATAAAACATGGATAAAATTTCCCATAAACATTTTTTTTTGTTAGCAAGAGATAAACTGACTGGATGGAGCATACATATCTCTAGATTATTTGGTAATGATTCAAGGAAGTGGATATCAAAATGTCCCTAAGTACATTATAAGGTCATTTCGAGTACGCAATTTTCTGTTTTAAAAACGCTTTGTCTTTAAGGGGTCACCCACGTGTTCAAAGACAGTTTAGTGAACATTCCAAGGAATGGTTATCATTTCTGACGTAATAGGCTTGTTTATGACTGGAGAGAAATCCAGTTGTAAATGTTTTATTGTTTCATGTTTTATTGTTTGCTATTGATTTAAACTTTGACATGACTTTGACCGTTTTTATTGGCCTGGCACGTGTTTGCTGAAAATATCTGTTATTTGCCGATGTGTTTAAAAGAAGGATCAACAGTGTTTAAACATAACTTTAATATGAACCAACTTTAACTCTACTAACATTAAAAACATTGATTTTTAATTCAAACAAATATTGACACCAAAGCTCTTGAAAGAGATAAATAATCTTGGCAGAAAAGGTTTTATTAAACTGTACTGTAAATAAGTGTGTTATTTTTTGGCACTTTTCATCAAATCTCTACTTGGCTAAAATCCTATGCCTACATCATAGAAACCCACATTTCCTCCATACCTGTTATAATACGTTTACTTTAGAATAACGAGCATTGTTAGAAGTCTGTTAATACCATAATATTGCTGCTGAACAAAAACTGCCCTCGCAGCATTTTTTTTGTTTGAGGTGGGGGAGGCCCAATTTTTTTTTAACATAACGCATTATCACAAATTTTTATTCCTTTACACTTCACCATAAAATATTGTGTACTCTTACATATTTTGATTTGTAACAGTTGTAGTACCTCTATATATTATATTCTCTTTATTCTATTTAAAGATGGTTTGAATCCTGTCGTAATTGACAGCTAGAGCAGGGTCGGACACGTGGAGTAAATGTTGATCTTCAGGCTTATTTTGCCGCGCCCAAACATGGAACTCCAATATTGGCGTGTGACACTGTCATGAGGACGAGAAATGAGATTTTCCTAAACTGTTGAATGAGACTTTATTCCAAATTAGTGCTCACACGAGAAATATATATTTTTTCACAACTAAGGTATGTGTAATGTCTTCAAAAAGGAATATTACTCAATAACACGCTATAAGGGCTGTGGGGCGGAATATATATCCTTAATGATTTGAAAAGGTTTACAGAGCATTCACAATCAACTTTTACAGACTTTCCTTATATTTTACTTTTCCAAATTTATAATATTGTCATTTATCATGTGCCCCAAAGGTTAATGATTCAAAAACCATGCACGGAATATTTTGTAAGTGGGTATGATTAATTAATATTACGTGCGTGATATTATTAATTCTATTAAGGTTTTAGGCAAATTAAATGTAATTTAATTTGGTTTCCTTTTGAAATATAGATACGGTGTATATTAACATCTTGTTGAAGAGTATGTTTAATATGTGGTAAAAAATTGATTAACTATGCGTCTTTCCAAGGCAATAACTAATAACCAGCAACAACTCATTATATATTCGAAGAGACTCAATGACTTTTTTTGTAATTGATAACGAAAAACTTTCGTTATAGTTTTAGAGTTGTAATTAAATGAAGTTTGGTTATTATATTTGATCCGTTGGAGGTAATTTATTTATTGATCTAAAGTTATTGACATCTAACACTATCCTTGTGCTACGTTAAGGGACAATTTTATATGTAATACTGATGTAATTAGACTAACTACATGACTATTTGGGTCAGCCGCGTGGAACACCAGAGGCTTTCAGGTCAAGCCAACGCCAATTATTACTTTTACATCCAATATAAAGTTTAACTTTCTCACCAAATCAACTTAGTTGATAACAAAGTTATTCTTCTCTTCACTTTCTCCCTGAAGTACCTTTAATCTTTTTACCTCAAACACCTAATTTAAAATCATAGAGTACAGAAAATAGCTCATGAAATAAAATGTAACATGTTTTCAAATCCTAAGAAAATATTATTTAAATAGTATTCAGAGAAAACGCATATCTTGTAATACAAATTATCGATTAACCGAGCATAACTCAATATACTAACTTTTTTAAACCTAGTTTATATTGTGCAGTTGAAAATAAATGAAAACTGTATTTAGTAAAATTTTTTTTACTAAATATACAGGTTGTCCAAAAATTATGATCAAGTATTTTAGTATATGATAGTAGAGATAAAAATAAGAAAAAAGTTCATGTATACATAGGTCCTAAAGTTCTTCGTTTTCCATCTGTGTATCTGTTTGTGATTTTTACATCATATTTAATCATATCTCACGAACATCTTAACGTAAAAACTTTAAAGGTATATGAATAACCATTATTAAAAACTATTTTTATAAGAGGAATCAAATTTCTATTTTGTTCCATTTCAAAATGGCGACTGTTTTTATTTTAAAAGATAAACCGTAACCGCAAACTGAAATTTAACCGGCCGTAACCGCTGAACCGTAAAATTTAGGAAAATTATAGAAGAGACATAAATGTTGCAAAGTGTAATCCAATTAACGCTGATATTAAGATTATAATGATCGGATAGCTAATAATGGAGTAATTTAAATTTCTCCTAATAAAAACATGCAAATTTCAGGCAGTATGTGCTAGCTAAATAACAATGTTTTTATTCAGAAAAGTTAAAATTTCTCCGTTATTAGTTGCCCGGTCATCATAATCTTAAAATTAGCGTTAATGTGATAAAGTTTGCAACTTTTGTCTCTTGCATAGTTTTTTTAATTAACATTTTTCAAGAGTACCTTTGAAAAAACAGTCACCATTTTGAAAGCGTACAAAGTAGAAATTTGATACTTCTTAAAAAATATTTTTTAATATCAATATACCAAGTTTGAACTTTTTACGTTCAGAGGTTCGTGAGATATGATTAAATATGTAAAAATACAAACAGATACACAGACGGAAAACGAAGCACTTTAGGACCGATGTTTATATAATTATTTTTCTTATTTTTACCTCTACTATCAAGTACTAAAATATTTTAACATGATTTCCGGACACCTTGCATGAAATATAATACATAGGCCTACAGTGATAATAGTTCATGTATAATACTAAACAGTACGTTTTATCAAGGACTTAATCGAAACCTAACTTTTTTGAATAAACCATAACCTAACACTTATAGTACCAGTAAATCCTTATAATAGAGCAGAGACTGAACTTGGTATTTGAGGGAAAAAATCCCATGTGGATAGTATTGTAAATTATATTTTTTATGTTATTTTTATGTTATTATTAAATAGTGGAAGATTTATTGTACAATATCAATTTTATTATTTGAATATCAAAAACGTCTCAGATGGGTAAATCTCTCAGAAATAGAAAAAAGTTGTTGGCACGTGTCAGTTACGTTTTCAGACATCTAAGTTAAAATTCCTCCTAAAGTTGGCTTTACAGTATAGTGATAAAAGTTATTTTTGTCTTTTATTGACAATCTAGGGTTTTTACTAATTTAGTCTTTCTGTTTTCTTCGTGTTTAACTCATTGCCTGTATTCCCGATTAAAATTCAGTGTCCAATACTATTATTATTATTAATTGATTATTTATTATTATTTAACACTTCATTGATCCTGAAATGTAAAAGTATCCAGCAAATGTAATAGTGAATAAAATTATAAGTGATGATGAATAAATTATTTTTCATCCCGAGTTGAACATTGGAGTTGTACATAAATAAAAGGTATAAACTGTGAATCAGTCCCTAAACTTTTACCGGATAAAGAAGAGCTACAGGAATTAAGTCCTTTACCAACGGAATTCCTGTACTCCAGTGGTTTAAACTTTCCTTTTTGTTAACCAAAATAATGGGGTTACCCAACTCCTTTCAATTCTTCTTTTGTAAAATTTTAAAGTAACGTCGTTTAACAAGATCGTTTTCAAAGTACATAAAAGAGATAAATGTATCTGTTCTCAAAAGTAATTTCATGAAGGGATGTTAGCTAAGTTAAGTATATTAATTTTAAGATTACTGAATTACTCAAAGTCTTTAGGAAATGAGTAAAATATTTTAGGCTCCGCAGATTTATCTGCACATAAGGCTTTTCTACATTCTAATCATAATGTGAAATGACCTTTTTACATTTGAAACAACCTTAAAAAGTTGGTACAGTTTCAATTAGCATTTATACATGAATAATAAGTTGTAGATTCACAAAAGCATAATTTCCTCCAAATTTATAACTTCGAGGCAAATACACCAATAAGGTTTAAATTTTTTTGATCATTATTTTATTTTTTTTTGCTTTGTTCTTTTTAAACTCATTAACAGGTATTACAGTTAAAATTGCGAAAAATTTATTTTTCATCCGGAGTCAGGCTCAAACTAAATAAATTCAGCATAACTAGAGCATGAAGATGAATGCAGTGTCAAAGAAACTTGAATAGAGATGGACCCATGAATATAAGATAATCTCTTGAATCGTCAACGCCGGCGGCGCGGCGTCGCGCCCATGAGGCATTCCTTCACATATCAACCAAACTGCTTAAAACTTTTATTTTATATGGAAGTATTATACAGTAAAAGCTTTACTTATGAGCCCCTATATTACTTTTAGTCTTGACATTGTCTTCATAACGTGCATTAACTAACTAATTAATTAATCATTTATATAATGCATTTTAAATGTGCTTAAAAAGTAAAAGCTATGGTATTAATACAACTTTAATAAAATAATTGAAACAAATTCATCTTCAATAAATTGTAATACCAAATAATTCATGTTTCTCCAGCAATAAGTATTAGAGTATTCTAAATGTATTAAAACTGATCCAAATATTTTGAAATTTAATTTGTCATGCGTAGGCATGGTGTATTGCTGAACATCGATACTACGACATGATGAAAACCAAACAATCCCAATTATTGTTGTATGTTTCAGGAAAAATTCCCCTTATTAACTCTATATTTTCTCGTTTGAAAGATAGATTTTACTTTAGTTTGTTTATTTAATTTTTTTGATATAATAATATTTGAAAATATATTCTGTCATTCTGTAAGTAAATTATACGAAACTTCATGAGCATTATTTGAGAAAAATAAAAAATTATAAGGAAACCTTAATAGCTAATTAACGTTATTTATGATTTACCTTGTTGCTGTTTTTGTTTGTCACTCGTAATTCTACACTAAGGAAATCTTGGCATTGAATATTTGAAATTCATTGTTGGTAATGGTGATTTTATATTTTGATTAGGATTTTTGCGGACATTTGCCATCACTGATTAGTAAAAAACAAGTTTCACGACGTTTCGGGATCTGGAATCTGATCCCGTCTTCAGGTGGAAGAAAACCTAGAACATAACAAGATTAGTAACACATAGCCAGGGAAACCTGGACAAAAACACAGCTAAAACAGAGAACTGTTAAAGCAGTCACGAAAACAATAAGCTGAAAAGAAAAAGCTTTTTTCTCAGCTTATTGTTTTCGTGACTGCTTTTACAGTTCTCTGTTTTAGCTGTGTTTTTGTCCAGGTTTCCCTGGCTATGTGTTACTAATCTTGTTATGTTCTAGGTTTTCTTCCACCTGAAGACGGGATCAGATTCCAGATCCCGAAACGTCGTGAAACTTGTTTTTTACTAATCAGTGATGGCAAATGTCCGCAAAAATCCTAATCAAAATATTGGCATTGAAGTTTGTAGATTTTAGTCTCTTAATAAGCTATTTTTTCAGACTAATTATGAAAAAAATTGAAAACAAATATAATATTCAACTTAATTGTTTTATGTTGCAAAATCTTAATGTTTTACTAATGCATGTTATAGCACGATAAGGAACAATTTTAACAAATACAGTAAATTTTAATGAAGCCAAATTAAAACGTTTTCATCATACTGTCCCGAAAACAGCCGTTTTTAGTTATCTAAATCGTTCGCAAAATGATCGTTTTTGGATCACTTCGAATAGTAGTACTGAAAAAACATATGGTAAATTTTGCCTTACTCTAATGTCAAAATTTGTTTATGTTACGTTCGAAAGGTTGAACGATTACTTAACTTGTGTTTGTAAACAACTAACAAATGTGTAAGTGACGATGACTGTTTTGGATAACCTCAAAATTATGTAGTCTAATTTTTTAACGATTAAATGGTTATTTATACATAATGATGAAAATAGTTGTTCATCACACGGAGCAAAAGTGTCTCCTTGGTACTCGACCGCATTTCCAAGCTCGGCTGCGCCTCGCCTGTAAATTACGATCTCGTACCAAAAAGAGCCACCTTCGCTCCTAGTGATGAAAATTACTATTAAAATCCAATCTGATGCCAAAGAAAGCGTAACTGATAAATAGATGGTTTTATTTTTAATTTATTGAAACTTTTGTTCATACACGAGTTGCCTTTTTTAAACAAATACATTGTGATTCAAAGTTTTGATTAATAGTTACGGAATCAATTTCCGATACAATCAATATTGGCTTTATACAGTTTTTGGTTTGAACGAAACATTTCTTCATGGATTTAAACAAATGGTTGCAGAAATAAATTATTTATTCTCTTAAAAATACTCCACTAATACTTTACGAACACGAAAACGTTAACATATTTTACTCATGTTTTCACAGACCGTGAGGTTTGAACACAATATCACTATCAGTGTGAAGTTGGGTGTTTCTATTGGTAATGAAAATACAATTGCTCACCTCCAAGTGTTGCTTCGATGCTGTTATCCTCTGTATGCCTCAGCTGCTGTAGTGTATCCAACAATCTGGGTTTACTGTTATTGTCTGGATTAAGTTCGGAACTGACTCTCTGGATGGGAAAAATATCTGCAATGCCACCTAAAATAATAACTCCACATGAATAGCAGTCACTTAAGTCTATTAGAGAGTGTAAAACAGATTAACATGCACACAAAACATGTAATGTATACATTAAATAAAAATATTAAGACAAGAATTATGCATAGTTCGTAGAAAGTTAGCTTATAGAATTGATGTCCACTAAACATTTTGGAGACTTGTTTTATTCAGACTACGTGTCGATAAAAATATTTTATATTTTCTTAGCTGTGATTTGTCCTTCATTCTCAATATGCTAAAAACTGTGTTACGTTTTGTAAAAAAATCCCTACATTTATAAAGTGACTGATCTTGGAAATTTATCCTCTTATATCTCCTTCTTAAAATAAATGTACTTCCAGCTGCCTCATAAGTTTTGAATTTATCAATGTTCGTTGCAGCAAAGAAAAGTTTCTTGCGTCCATAGGGGTTTTATGTTTCGTTTATACATCGAGGTCATTAAATAGTTAAAGGAGATTTTCTTTTATAATCTTAGGGGCAAAAAATATTAGTTACGTGATTGTTCGATTATTTAAAAAATGAAAATAATAAAATACAAATCAAAAATAAAATTAGGTTTGGTGGAATTGTGAGTAAAATTTTATATTCACCTTAAAAAACCTATAACACCTAAGAACTACAGTTGATAAAATTGTAGCCCTATAGTACAGTATTTTAATAAACTCTTAAATGCGGTTTTTTTAGAGAGGTAGTACTAAAAACCTTACTATCAAATAAATATTAGAGAAAATTGCAATGAAACGACAAAGTCAAAAGGAACATAAATGAGGTCATATTGAGGTCGTAACATATTCCAGGACTCGCCGCTTTGCTGAGCATAAAAGATATTGGCGGGTTTATAGTCACCGACTGGCGTAACGGACCCGAGAATTAACCTTACTTTTATATTTATAAGTCCTTAGTCCAATCTTCTCCGCCCTTAAATGACCGTGTAGTACTCGTTTTAATATAGCATGGTTATTTTATATTAATACGTAACAGATTAACAAAGCGAATATATCATTTAGGACTTCTTTTAGAGCCCGTGAAAACATGTGTCTTGAGAATTAGCTATGCGATGATTTATTTAATATTCCTAAGTGACAGTATGAGTTTAATTTTGAGGGAATTGTGTGGATGGTTTTTAATATTTTAATCATACATTATAAATAACCTAACTCATTAAAATCTTCAATTAAAATTATGTTTTCGGATTCGTATCACTAAATTATGATTATTTAGAGTACTTTGTTTTATTCATATATATTGTGCTTAATCATGGTTAAATTATTAAATACTCATAATACATTAAAAATACATTGTCATTATAAATCTAATCTTTCAAAGACTAAAGCAAATTTAGTTCTATAAGACTCTGGAAAAATGCTAAATAATTACAGACGGTTCATCGTTCTTTTGTGGTCACCCAATTGACGGAAATGTCTTTTAAGGATTTAAATCTAGTGGCTAGACCCAGAGTTTGGAAGGAAGTCTAAAATGGGACTTCCTATAAAAGGTCAACAAAAACCATAGCAAAGAGCTAAACTGGCTTCTTAAAGAATATGCTGACTACACAGAATCAACACTCTTCTGTAACAAATTTATACAAACATGCTAAACTTTATAGACCATATTATAGGAATGATTCTTGAGAAAATAGAAATAGGTTTTTCAATCTGTTTTAAATTGGTGACAATTTTGGTAACTCACACAACCATTTCGTTATCTACAAAAGTCTGATTTAATAATTTAAATCCTCGACAACTCAGACTTAATAATTGTTTGTCTTGAGTCAAAATAGGCTACTAATGATCGATAAAATCACTTCATAAAGTTATAACTCCTGAAACTGGAAACGTAGAAGACTAAGATTGCCCGGGCAGTAAAGGGGATTAAGGAAGGTGTTAATTCTTGAGAACCGGGGAATCTGTTATTGGCTTGGCGATAAAGTTAATATTAACTCGGGACGGGATTAATGTGTCACGGATTATGTCTGATCCGTTGTAAGCATCCACGTGGGTGCCCCGCTCACCGAGGTATTTCCAGGACCATCTTGATGAGCGATTTGAAAATGTAGCGTTTTAGCGAATTTCCCCTATAGGGAAGAAGCTGTTATCGTAGTACTCATGGTAAGACTTAAGACCCAGACCATGATAACTTTTTGTTTTGGGGCCCCTAGAAGCAAAAAACACCGTTCGTTGTAATTTATATATATATATCTGTTAACACGATAGCGGCCGTAAATATGGTTCGATCTTAATGAAATTTGGTACAGACGTGTAAAGTGGCAATCACTCGGACGAGTTCGTGAACCAGCCCGATCGGACCACCGGAAGGGGAGTAAAGGGGGATACACCCCGAAAAAAAATGTGTTTTTTTGAGTTTTTTACTTAAAAAAATAAAATTTATCGAACTTTCGTTTGCACCATTGAATTCAGCTCAAAAAAACAAACAATTTAGTATTTTGAATCACTGCTCTATGTCCATTGGTTACCGAGATATTGAAAGTGGTTAACACAGTACGTTGTCCCAATGTTAACCTTATGGGAAATAAGTAAAATTCTACATCTCGTTTATTTCTCAACATATCTGGATAAAACTTGGTTTATGGCTTCATCTAGATGAGATCTAATGTTTAACAGTCTAAAATCACCAATATTTCCATTTTCGTGGCAGCAAACCTGCATACTCATTCCCCATGTTATTCTTATGGAGCTTACAAAATCATGTAAACTCTCGCTATGTTGGCTTGCACTATACATTCTTTTGCATTTGAAATTCGCTGAGTATGCAGGTCTGCTGCAACGGGGGTATTTAATTACCTCCGGTGGTTACTGCTTCAGATCTTACCCGCGACCTTAAACTGTTGATGGGAAAATCCCAAAAACCACAGTCGTGGTTAAGAGGTTTCTTTCAGAATTAGCTTTGGTTTAGTGTTACCGTAAAAAAGATATTGAGTAAATTTTCATTGATCAGTTTTTATAAACTCTTTATTTGAATCCTGGTATTTCATTGTAAACACAAGGACATAAAAAATCACTCATAAAGGATGTCAATGATGGTTAAATCACGAATACGCACACGAACACGTAACATAAAATTAACAAAAACACTTGGCCAAGTACAAATACTGATCCGCACGAAGAGTAACTCCACACTCTTCATGAGTGATATTTATGTTCTTGTGCCCAGCGATGATGCCCAGTGCATCGAAACGGCCGTAGCAACAGCTACGTAAATTTGGATTACTTGACGGAACAAGGTAATATAAATCATTTGTTGGTATACATCAGTAATCCGGAGGCTACAATAATGAAAACGGTATTTCATTGTACCTCAGGACATGTTAGTTCATGTTTACAAAGGAGAAAGAATACTTTTGTAGATTGTTTTGGCGGAAGCTAAGGACAGAAACCACAAACTGAACAGTTATTTGTGACAAAAGTAGTCAAATAAGGTAAATATCTGGTCCACTTAAAGAAAGTTTCGAGCGCCTTACGTTCACAAAATTCAGATATTTGGTTGATAAAAATAATTAATTTTTTTCTACTGAGGGTTACTATGTCGGCCCTTAGATTTACATATACGAGTGTGCCCAAAGTTATATAATACGATTTTTATTTTTAACGGTGGTTCTTTTTAATTTCGTTTCCGTACAAAAATATGTTTCTAGATTTAGATTTGTAGATACTTTTTATCAACAAAAATAGTGATTAAAATAATGCTTATGATAGACATACAATTTAATACTTAATTGTTGATATGATTATTCGGAATATGAATTTGTCAGTAATAACTAAACAAAAAATATACAGGCTAATCAAAATGTTTTGAATATTCATAAAACCTGTATATATGCAACGTATTTATATAAGAGTAATGTTTAAGACCTTTTTCTGGTGATTTAAAATTACAACTAATATCAAAAATATAATCAATTTACAGGCTTAGCAATGACAATTCTTGTTAAATTATTTGGATTGTTTGATCTCTTTTTTGTTACCTCCACTCCAATCTAATTTTAACAATCTTAATATTAAATCCAAATCATTGCTAATACATGTAATGTGATATAATGACGAATCATTGTCCTTTTTTAATAATTCTAAAATAAGATATATGGTTTAAGTAAAAGGTTTTTTCTACCACTGATATACTATATATGGAAAATATGGTACAGTAAAAACAGAATATTTTTAAATAATGCATAAAATCTACCAACAAATCATTCTTATATCCCTACAAAAAATTAAATCAGTTTTATGAAGCACATTAGTTTGAAAGACATAACTGAAAGACGGATATGGTGATAGAGGAGCCGTACCGAAGTCGTAACATATTCTCCGACTCTGCTTCGCTGAGCATAAAACTAACTGGCGACTTTACGGGCCCTTCTGGATTTAATAAAGTCGAAAAAGGTTCTAACTTTTGTATTAAACGTTATTAATATGGTCTTCCTTTACAACTCAAATAAGTGAGTATAGTGAGTTCAGCTTGCGCCGCCCTTTTGTGATTTTCGTTAATCATATAAATAATGTTATTGAATATTGAAATTGAAATAATTTTTCAGGTGTACTTTCCTAACGCCTCTAATAAAATGATTCTAATTTGTTTTTAATTTTGAGCTTGTTAAACAAATATTTGTTCTAATTAGGCCTAATTAAAAGTTGTTCTGATGTTGTTTGTGAATTAAGTAGAGATTTTACACGTAATTTGCTTTAACTTAATACTACTTTTATCAATATAGCAGATATTTTAAATGTTAATTAATTGATAGAGTTTACCTTTAAAATACAAAAATGGATATAGGACTAATCCAAATTTAAACATTAATACACAAACCGTCTTCCTCATACTTTAGAGTAAAACATCTTCCCTTTTTAGTCATTTTTTGTAAACGTTTCATACACACATCCTAAATTAATATTACTATTCATATAACCATCCCTGGTATAAAAAGCTCGCCTCGTTAAGAAATCTAAGTGATTTTTTGAAAAATGTGATACAGCCCTTTTTTAAAGTGATACGCTTTCGGAGGATTTAGAGGTACCTAAGAACATATGTGTTATGAGTTAGAATGGAAAATATTACTAACAACATCACTAATCGAGTTCCTCCCTTATGAAAAAAAAACAAATTTACGGTAGATAATTTCGTTAAAAAACACAAGGCTGCAAACAAGGTCTTCCTGTGTAATGCATTTAAAGTGGGGTGGGCGATTCCATATGTAACGAAGGCGAGGTTTATGTACGTTACCTGCACATTCTTTGGGCACTGCTGGAATTCCACACAGTACAAATGTCGCATTCTCTGCCAGCAATATGTTTCTAAAATGTTTGTGCACAAACAGTATAACGTCTGAATAATATACTCAAGTGTTCAAGTTACAAATGTATTTTATTAAAAATATTACCTATTTTAGTAATTTATTTTAATTTTAGGGCTGAAATTGGTCAAAATTACTTAATAGTTCAAGAAAGATGTTTAATGAGGTGGATACAAATATTTGCATTATTCGTTTAAAAAGATTTTGGTGTCAACTTTTAAAGATTTAACGAATGGAATATTTATATAGTAAGAGTCCATTTGTAAATTGTGTGTTTGGTCTAATTATGTGTAATAATAGAAAATAAAATGTTTGTTACAGCTTTGTATAAAGATTCCGTAAAAAAATTATTATTTAATTATTTATTCTAACATTTTAGAAGTTGTCATTGCTAACGAAAATCAACTTATAGTCAATTTCATAGTTTAAAAAATGTAACTAAGGTCTATTACAGCAAACAAGGCACATATACGATGCATCTGTCACAACAATCGGCGCGGCGCGAAGGAAATAATGAGCTTCATAATGAATCTGCACATCCGCACTGTACCGTGATACAATTATAAGAGTAGATTGATGATATTTGATCAGTGTTAATAGACGTACACTTGAGTTTTGATTGGAAACTTAATAAAAGTAGGTTTTCCCATCACATTTCACATTAATATTAAATGGTGCTGATTTATTTTTTTCACTGTGTTTTCTCTAAATGTACCCAAGGTCCCTGAAATTATAAGACTGTGGCCACTTTGGTAGTAAAATACCTATAAGTCATAGGTGAATTTGAATATTAATAACAATATAAACAAAATTAAAGCCACTTTGCTGTATTTAATAAATTAGTATGACTCGTCGTAAAGTTGAACGAGACGTGATGTCTTCCAATACATCATAGGCCTATAAAAAACATTTGAAAATCAATACAATATTGTTGAGAACAAAACAATTTCATATATCCTAAAGCTAGCAGCATTATATGATTGTATGTGTGTTGTCTATTCTATGTCTGCCACTTCTCGTACAAAGTCTAATAAGTATTTTTAGGAACCCTAAAAACAACGTTGCCATAGGAGACCCTAGTTTGGAGTGTTAAATAAATGTCCCCATATTTCGTCTTTAAATATGTAAACTATCGTCATGCCAGTGTAAGATGAACACTGAGGGATTGTGTATCGAGAAGTGGTCAGTAAAACTGCTCATATATTTTTATTGCGTGAAGTTTCTTTTTTTACAATAAGGATATTATAATAGTAATGAAAAAAGGCTTCTTCACTCCGGAGGGTAGAACTCGGAGGGGACTAAGCTTAAGTTAGGCTTAAATTCCGCCAAGGTTATATGGTTAGCCTGACTTTAATCAAATAATCCCTTTCAGTAACATTTCATTAGAATAATTAATTGTTAATCCGACATTAAAACGTGAAAAACCAATGTTTAGGTTCCTGTAAAAGATATTAATTAATTTAAGTAACTCATAATTTGTTAGTTATTTGGAGCATGAAAAATGTTTCTCAAATTTTTAAAAAGGCGCGTAAAACTGAGAAAACACTGTTAATTAGGGCAGCGTTAATAACGTCCATCTCAATTAAACTGAACTAAAACAAAGAAAAAACCCCGTTATGCTTTTCTTATTAAAAAAATACTGGTAGTTTTTTCTTCTTTTTGATACAATCACGGAATATATAATCTTGACTCTTTGCTCTTTACAATTATAAAAATTGTTCTTCCACATTTAAATTTTTAGTAACTACTGATATTTGTATGTTGGTACAAATTGGTTTTATCACAACATTCGTCTTTGATATCAGTGAGGGTTCCTAAAGAGATAAATAGGACTCCTGTAACAAGGCATAATTATTTAACCTCATGTAAACAATTTTTGATTAATTACACTAATTTTTTTTAGTTTTATTTCAGTAACTTGACTTATATTTAGATAAATTATAAGCTCTTACTTCTTAAAATATGACCTTTAAAATATTACCTTTGTTTAGTGTTTATTTTAAGAACACTTTTCTTCTTAATATAAGCTTTAATAGAAGTTTGTGAAAGAAGATGTGTGAAAGAAATATACATAGATTTTTGTCTTACTATATTGAATACTTGAATTGTGTTTAACGCAATTTCATCTTCCCGCAACATGTTTATGCCATGTGGTGATGTGTATAAAAATCATCGTTCCATCAATTTTTCTCATAAAATATTGTCAAAAAATCTAAATTAAACTTGAAGGATACAGCGCATAAGTTATTCTTTATAATATCAGAGTGCATTGGCTGGTGTATTGGACTTAAATTATTTAGAACTATCTCAGATGTTAAAGTTTTATTCGAGAGGGTTGCCGAATCCCTGCAGCATTTAGGCCTACCTAGTTTTTATAAGTGAACAAAAAGCTTCCATTTTGTTAGAAGAAAAAAGTTTACGGTCGGGGGGGGGGTGTTAAAATGTTTTATTACCGCTAAAAAACTATACATTTTTCATTTCTGTTTTTTTCTTCAGAAAACGAAAAAATGAATAATCTTTTAACAGTTCTGCTATAGTAAAGCTGCTTGAACGTACAGATCATTCCACCTATTTTTCCTCCTACTTTTAATTTTTGAGAAATAACAATTACAATTAACAGGCCTCTTGAGAGAATTTCCTATATACAGGGTATTTTTTTTAAACGCAACCCATTTTTTAGATAGAATAATGCACATATAAAGATGTAGTGAGTATTGTTTTATTGATCTTTACGTTTTATGCAACCTATTATTTAAGTTTGATCACAATTAGTTTACATTATGTGCTCAAACAGTCTGCCATTTGCATTTGTATAAGGTTATGCTTTCTTCATCAAATTCCCGAACACTTGTTGCAAGATACTCTTTGGATGTCTTGCATTAAATTTGTTATGTTTGTTATGAGGTGCTGAATATCTTATGAATTGTTTTCGTTGGATAATTACTACTTTACATGTCTGTGGCGAATTTAATTTAGATCGGTCCATGTTTACGCGAGTTATGTTTGCGGGCTTAAAGACACACACATTAAAAATTTAACCCAAAACTTAATTTTATCGGTGAAGGATTATTCCCCCCGAGATTCCCGGATTCGACCTCACTATATAATTTTCTTTGGGGATACATAAAAAAAGGCCTACGAAAACAATTCACAGGATATTCAGCACCTCAAAACAAACAACGAATTTGATGCAGGAAATTCAAAGAGGTACCTTGCCACACGTGTTCGGGAATTTTATGAAAAGAGCATAATTTTATACAAAAGCCAATGGCGAACTGTCTGAGCACATTATGTAAGCCAAATGTGATCAAACTTAAATAATAGGTTATATAAAATGTAGAGATCAACAAAACATTAATCATTTCATATTTATATGTGCATTATTCAATCTTAAAAATGGGTTGCGTTAAAAAAAACACCCTTTATAACACAACAATGGTACAAAAAATAAAAGTAAGGTTCCAATGGTTTTTTCAGATATTATGAAATAACGATCGTTCCAATAGGGAATAATTAACTGATGAGGGATAAATAAAAAAAAATAAAAAAATAAAAAATAAAACTATCATCAAGGTTTGACAGTCTTCTTGCAGCAAAAATAAGTCTCATTGAAGTCTTCTTGGGACAAAAGGATTATTTTTTGGGACAAAAGGATGGTAGGATTATTTTATTGTCCTGAAATGTCTTCTTTAATAACTGAACAACAAGCTTACATAATTTAAACGCAAAACAAAACATTACATTAAAGGATAAAATCTTAGAAATACACTTACCTAAATTTAAATGAGAGGTTGTTAATATAGTTCTGGACAGCCTTGCTGGCGGGTGGCAAAAAATGTAATCTCCAAAAATGTCTGCTAAATAAACACATGTTTTGGTAAAACTGTCAAAACGTTGTTTACGTTTCATCTCATTTACACTACAAAAGAATGCCCTGTAATATTTCACCGAGAGATTTATTACGCAATTAAAATTTCTGGAAAATATTTGCGCAATGCATCAGCTGGTCTTTTTGTTTTGGCAACCTTTAATCTTAAATGATTTGTTTACATTTAAGAATGTGTTTCTACACTTTTGTCGTCGTACTTCATGAATTGTGTTAAGCTTGCAAGCATTTAATATTAGTTGCACTTGCGGTTGCAGCAAAATATTTTCTTGTGTAAAGTACTTTTTCATAAACAAATTACCATGTGATTTGTTACCAAAACATTGCAGATATTAAACACCAATTACGACAACAGCGCACTCACTCACCCACCAGTAAGGCTGTCCAGAGCTATAGACTGCTCGCAAAACACAGTAAACTCCCGATTATCCGCGGAATTGGGTGGCGCGACTATCGCGGATAACGAAAATCGCGGATAATCCGCAAGTGGTGAAAATGGGAGAGAATAATAGAGAAAAACAATTTCAATATTAAACATCAATTTATTTAATACAGTCAGGGGCGAACCCAGATTTAATTTCGGGAGGGCGGAATATTTTATAACGTCACGGTAAGCGAGTATCGCGTCACAATAGACGAATATGGACGTCGCGGTAAACGAATGTCGTCGTCGTGGTAGACAAATATTATTGTCGTGGTAGACACATATTGTTGTCACGTCGCAGTAGACGAAAATCGTCGTCATGGTAGAAGGATATCGTTGTCACGGTAGACGAGTATCGTCGCCGCGGTAGAAAAAATATCGTCGTCGGGTTATACGAATATGGACGTCCCGGTAGGCAAATTTCGTCGATGCGCTAGACAAGTATCGTCGTTTTGGTAGACGCCGCGGTAGACGAATATGGTCGTCGCGGCATACGAATATCATTGTCGCAATAGATAAATATTGTTGTCACATCGCAGTTGACAAAACTCGTCATCGCGTCGCGGTAGATGAAAATCATCTTCGCATCGCGGTAGACAAACATCGTCTTAGCGTCGTGGTAAACGAAAATTGTCTTCCCGTTGCGGTAGACGGAGAAAGCCTGCGCGCGTTTTGTACTCAAAAAACTTGTCAGTTCAGTCTAATTTTTTTATAAATACGTATTTTCTCGCTTTTAGTAGCACGCGCGGATAACCCGCTCGCGGGAGTTTACTGTACTACCTCCACCTTTAGTCTAGCCTACTTTTTTACCTAAGTCGATAATTATATAGACGTCTTCGAATAACATGATGCTCTTTTCCAAACTGTTATAGTTTTTGATATCTTAAAACCTTTTTAAAAACTTCAACAGATTTTTGATAACAATTAAGTCCAAATGTTTCTATTACTTCTTCCTGAACCACAAGTGCCGTTATCAGAAACAAATCATAATAACATTTTAAATATCAGCGTAATTAAATAAAAGGCCCGACCACTCTTTAAATTCTAGTTTTCACGACTTAAAAAAGTGTCTGTTTTATATACTTTTTCGAGCCATATTTGAAAGCAACGCTTTCCAAACGCGAACACATCCACTCAACAATGAGTCGTCGTGTAGAGCAGCGAACACGGCCCGTGGCCCCACAACGACCCTGCTTGTGTCGTACTTAATTGTCAATGTTGTTTGCAGGTTGCTTGTTGCAATGGCTGCCCATTGCTGGTACATTCCTGTCTGGTATGATTCGAACCATTTATTTTTGATGCGGTGTATCCGGGCGAGGGGTTATTAAAAAAGCTAATGTTGATGGAAAGGTATATCTGAGAGTTTGAAGGTTAACTTGAAACATTAACTGAATGGTTTATTCCTGTTCGATATCTTAGTTGGTGTCGTACTAAACGCAGTAACATTGTTGGCAGTATAAGAGTACAGGGACGACTTATAAGGTATTATTTATAAATAGCATAGGTGTCGTAATGCATTCTTAAGTTGTGTTGTACCAACATGCATAACCTTTCCTGGGTTAGTTCTAAAAAAAGTCCTTAAGGCTTTTAATTAGGCTTACTCTATAATTTTTTTATTATTTTGACTGAATTTAGCCTATATTATTTTCAGTAAAGCAGAGTTAAAAAAGCACAGCATTTAATTAAATAAAGTAATGTTGTAGTCTAAATCAATTTTTGTCTAAATGGATTTAGCTCTGACTACCTACTAAGTAAACGGACCGGAAAAGGGTCCATAAATATTTAAATGTGAATCTATACTTACGTATTTATTTATTAATTCATAGCAAAACAGACTGATTTGTTGATTATATCATTAAATCAATTCTCGATTAGCCTTGATACGTGTTGTTGAACTCATTAGATGTAAATAAAATAAGCCTTACAACACTTAAAACATATTTGCACTTACACTCTATTTACATACAAGGCGGTAGGTATTCACAAATGGTGGCAAATGGCTATCGATTTCGATTGGTCACACAAATCGTTATCAGGCCCAATGATCACCTCTCTTTATTTTCTATCATTTGTGCATACTTACCGTCGAGTATGCAAATACAGTATAAGTGTAAATACATTTCAAACGTAGAAAAACAGTTTTTATTTACATCCAGTAATTATATCATGTATTTTCACAGTCCATTAAACTGTTTCACATCAGATAGATACCAAACTGTATGAAATCAATTTGGGCTGGTGGTGATCAGGTGAGCGCTCAAGTAAGAGACAGGTATCGACTTCATTAAGGTTCGGTAAATAGAGTGAACTCAATTTGTTTCCGATGCGAAGGAAATGTATTCTTAAAAGCTTAGACTCAATGCTTCCTAATAAACACGTTTTATTTATTATTTTATTTGTTTCCAAAAACAACTTAAAGCGGTGAGTCATTAAGAACAATGGGGGCCTCATTATATCTTATGACACCTAATCAAGTTTTTTTTTACCTAAAGACAAAAATATAAGCTAAACATGTTTTTATTAAAAAGTACCTCTTGATAGTACTGTTTGGTTTAAATTCACATTATTCCATAACACAATGTTTTGTTCATAAAACGTGCATTTGTAATCACGTTTTATTTTAAATAAATTTCCCAAACGATGCCTACGTAAATAATTAATTGATATACGGTATCTTTCATCAAATAAAGCATGGCATCTACAAGACGTTTATGACAATAGATTATTTGTTGGTAAATGTTTTATTAATATTCATGCCATGTTATGATCGCAGGGGATACATAGATAAAAAATCATTACTCTCCTCAGCACAATCATGTTATAATAATTACGATCCTATAAAATATGAGGAATATGTTTTTTTAATCACGCTTCTAATTTAGAAACTAGATGCAAAAATCAATGAATCCGTTTACATTACATCACCATAACCTTATTAGAGCACAATAGCCTACAAAATCACTACAATTTAATTTACATTTCTTTGTTACAACGTAACCCGAGTTTCCAGTAGGTACTCGAGATCATGTTCAACACGGTTCGTTTACACAATTGCTTGTTTCCCTCGGTTTCACTCCAAGACGATACCTAGTCATGTCACGTGCCGTCAACCGTCTGATCACTAAACTGAGGCTTTTACTGCGTGTTGTGCCGAGTATATACCCCAGAACACAAACACCTATCAGCACGCTGTAAGACGGTTCGTTGATACAATCGCTTGTTTCCCTCGGTTTCACTCCAAGACGATACCTAGTCATGTCACGTGCAGTCAACCGTCAGATCACTAAACTGAGGCTTTTACTGCGTGTTGTGCCGAGTATATACCCCAGAACACAAACCCCTATCAGCACGCTGTAAGACGGTTCGTTGATACAATCGCTTGTTTCCCTCGGTTTCACTCCAAGACGATACCTAGTCATGTCACGTGCAGTCAACCGTCAGATCGCTAAACCGAAGCTTTACTGCGTGTTGTTCCGAGTATATACCCCAGAACACAAACACCTATCAGCACGCTGTAAGACGGTTCGTCGATACAATCGCTTGTTTCCCTCGGTTTCACTCCAAGACGATACCTAGTCATGTCACGTGCCGTCAACCGTCAGATCACTAAACTGAGGCTTTTACTGCGTGTTGTGCCGAGTACATACCCCAGAACACAAACCCCTATCAGCACGCTGTAAGACGGTTCGTTGATACAATCGCTTGTTTCCCTCGGTTTCACTCCAAGACGATACCTAGTCATGTCACGTGCCGTCAACCGTCAGATCGCTAAACCGAAGCTTTTACTGCGTGTTGTTCCGAGTATATACCCCAGAACACAAACCGCTGTCAGCACGCTGTAAGACGGTTCGTTGATACAATCGCTTGTTTCCCTCGGTTTCACTCCAAGACGATACCTAGTCATGTCACGTGCAGTCAACCGTCAGATCGCTAAACCGAAGCTTTTACTGCGTGTTGTTCCGAGTATATACCCCAGAACACAAACCCCTATCAGCACGCTGTAATACGTTCGTTGATACAATTGCTTGTTTCCCTCGGTTTCACTCCAAGACGATACCTAGTCATGTCACGTGCAGTCAACCGTCAGATCGCTAAACCGAAGCTTTTACTGCGTGTTGTTCCGAGTATATACCCCAGAACACAAACACCTATCAGCACGCTGTAAGACGGTTCGTCGATACAATCGCTTGTTTCCCTCGGTTTCACTCCAGGACGATACCTAGTCTTGTCACGTGCAGTCAACCGTCAGATCGCTAAACCGAAGCTTTTACTGCGTGTTGTGCCGAGTATATACCCCAGAACACAAACACCTATCAGCACGCTGTAAGACGGTTCGTTGATACAATCGCTTGTTTCCCTCGGTTTCACTCCAAGACGATACCTAGTCATGTCACGTGCCGTCAACCGTCAGATCGCTAAACCGAATCTTTTACTGCGTGTAGTGCCGAGTATATACCTCAAAACACAAACCGCTGTCAGCACGCTGTAAGACGGTTCGTTGATACAATCGCTTGTTTCCCTCGGCTTCTCTCCAAGACGATACCTAGTCATGAGACGTGCCGTCAACTGTCAGATCGCTAAACCGAAGCTTTACTGCGTGTTGTTCCGAGTATATACCCCAGAACACAAACCGCTGTCAGCACGCTGTAAGACGGTTCGTTGATACAATCGCTTGTTTCCCTCGGCTTCACTCCAAGACGATACCTAGTCATGAGACGTGCCGTCAACCGTCAGATCGCTAAACCGAAGCTTTACTGCGTGTTGTTCCGAGTATATACCCCAGAACACAAACCCCTATCAGCACGCTGTAAGACGGTTCGTTGATACAATCGCTTGTTTCCCTCGGTTTCACTCCAAGACGATACCTAGTCATGTCACGTGCCGTCAACCGTCAGATCGCTAAACCGAAGCTTTTACTGCGTGTTGTTCCGAGTATATACCCCAGAACACAAACCCCTATCAGCACGCTGTAAGACGGTTCGTTGATACAATCGCTTGTTTCCTTCGGTTTCACTCCAAGACGATACCTAGTCATGCCACGTGCCGTCAACCGTCAGATCGCTAAACCGAATCTTTTACTGCGTGTAGTGCCGAGTATATACCCCAGAACACAAACCGCTGTCAGCACGCTGTAAGACGGTTCGTTGATACAATCGCTTGTTTCCCTCGGCTTCACTCCAAGACGATACCTAGTCATGAGACGTGCCGTCAACCGTCAGATCGCTAAACCGAAGCTTTACTGCGTGTTGTTCCGAGTATATACCCCAGAACACAAACCGCTGTCAGCACGCTGTAAGACGGTTCGTCGATAGTAGTCCTGCTGGCACTTGGGCACAAAATGACCTTGAGCTTGATCACGTGATTGACCACGTGATCGGTGACGTCATCCACGTGACCGACCACGTGATCGGTGACGTCATCAAGATGGCGGCGCCCACGTGTGTTTTGGCGGGAATTTGACGTCATCAAGACCTTGAGCTTGACCTTTCACGTGATTGACCACGTGATCGGTGACGTCATCAAGATAGCGGCGTCCACGTGTGTTTTGGCGGGTATTTGACGTCATCAAGATGGCGGCGCCCACGAGAGCACGTGTTCTAACCTAACTTTTTCCGACCACGTGTGTTTTGGCGCGCTTTTTGAATTTTACCGCCTTTTCTCCGGGCTGTAGACGTCATCAAGATGACGGCGTCCATGTGGGAATGTGTAGTTTGATTGTTCGCTACCAGATGGTGTTATAAAAATGTTACCGCTGTTGCCGGGATTCGAACCCCGGTCTCCGAGTTGGTGTGCTTTCGCACTGACCACACGACCAAGACGCTGTTGTCCGGTCTTAGTTATTATTGTGTATAAGTGTCTTTGATTGGCTTATTTATCTCTGGAGGGTCAAAAAGGTCAATCTGATTATTTCTCTTGCCAGCACCCATGTGACCACGTGTTCTAACCTAACTCTTTTCGACCACGTGTGTTTTGGTACGCTTTTGGCGTCATGGCAGCGCCCCGTGTGACCATGTGTTC